>OX421934.2:16726624-17976624 GCA_949128155.2 Xanthia icteritia | reverse complement strand
TCTCTTGTATATTTTGTGGACCTGTCTGTCATTAGATTATTATTTTATTTCACATGGTCGAATGAAGAGCTAAATGTGCAACATTTTTTGTTTCTAAATAGATTTCCACAGGCTTAATATAGACTGATGCTAACATAATATATATTCAACAAAAGTCCTGTAGAAACATGAGGAAGAGGGCAAAAAGTTCTTCATCCTCCATTGAAAAGGGAGGATCCTCCAACCAGACGGGTGTTTTAGTCTGGCGGGCAACTGCCCGACGGTTGTAGTCGGGTTATAATTATAGATTATATGTCCTAATATCGCGGATAACTCTGTTTGCTCAGGCCCACACTGAGAGACCCAGGGCACCTAGGTTATTAAATTTCAGCCCCCCCATCCAGAAACAAAGACGTTATTTCCTCGTATTCCTGAACATTCAAGATACCTACTTGACCCAACCTACGTTCTTCAAGAAATACTAATTATAGTACTTTATAAAAACCTCTTTCGATCCTCGAACCTCTTCGATCTTTGGATGTAAGAGCGAGCGATGTCAGTTTTGAAAATTTTTGCACCTCGGATCTTTCTTTCTAAAATGAGAAACCTAACCTGGTTTCTCGTTTTAGAAAGAAAGAAAGAAAGAAAAATATTTAATTTGGAACACGGACAGGAAATACAAGCAGTAATAAAAAACTAAAAAAGAGCATCTAAAACTAACAAATAAAGAATGCTGCGATATTTAATTAATAAATACTGCAGCAGCTGGTATACTGAAAGGGCCCGCTGTGATGCTACGGACCCATACATTTTTAGTTACAAAATAAAATAAAATAAAAACAAATATAAATAAAAACCGTAAATAGGTATATATTGCGATCGGCTCACGCACGACGTCCGACATCACTTGTCCATGGTACTACTATTGTCTATGGCATGGTGCATGACAAGGGAAGGGACGCAGGCGCACTACAAGTCTGTGGTATAGAATACACTTAAACGTCTGTGCATTCCGCTGTCAATGTATAAAATGTTGACACTGTACAGAATGACGAAAAGCGGGCCTAGGATCGATCTTTGGGGTACGCCACGGTTCACTTGCTTAGGACTTGAGGATATAATTTTATGCCAGAAAGTTTAAGAATTATGAGTAACTAACTTGCAATAAATAGCGAGCGACACGATCTTGAAAAATTCTAGTACCACGCCTTGGAGAGGTTAGATATCTTTCGACAATTTAAAACAGAAGTAGGAGTTGTACAAAACCTGAAGAAATAAGAGGAACTATACCAAAAAAATTAACATCCTGCCTCCATCATACCATCATACGACCTACGGGTGGTATAGGTTGGTATCTAGGTTGAGTCAGTAATGGAAGATGTTTTGGCAAAACTTGCAACTGGTAATAAATCAGTAATTATTTGTGGTGACTTTAATATTAATATTTTAGAAAATAATTCAAATAGCAGTAGATTATTAAGCCTCTTCAAATCATTTAATCTGTCAAATGTGTTTTTAGAACCAACGCGAATAACTTCGACTACTGCTACATGTATTGATAATGTATTTTGTTGCTGCGACTATTTAGATAAAGCCATTGTAAATTATCTCCCTTCTGATCACAGCGGTCAAACCGTTATTTTTGAGTCCAACACACCAATGCAAAAAGTGCAGATTCAAATTAGACCAATAACATCGGGTAATTTAAATAAGTTTAATAGCTTCTTAATTAGCAAGTTATGCGGTCTGGGCCTAAATATGTCCAATGTAAATGTTTTGTATGAACAATTCTTTTCATTAGTGCAAACAGAGTTCAATAACTCTTTCAAGAAAAAAACTAAAACTATTTCCCATAAGTTTTTATTCAGTGACTGGGCAACTAAAGGCATCAGGAAAAGTAGGGAAAGATTATTTGAACTGTATGGCCTTAAGCCGTATATTAACACGGAAACTTTTAATAAGTTTGTTGCTACTTATTCTAAAACTTTTAAAATTATCTGCAAAGCAGCTAAAGCGTCTTTCATTAGCAACAAGGTTAAATCAGCAGAAAATAAAATAAAGACAGTTTGGAAAATTATTAACAATGAAACGAACAAGAACAAAAGACATAACACTGATTACACACTAGACACTTCCCGCGGTCTCATTAGCGATAATATCGATGTTGCTCAGGAATTTGCAACTTTCTTTACTAATATTCCAATTAAAACTACAGAATCTTTAAATTCCTCCCCCTTACTGGCTATTGATTTATTAAGAGCGAATGTTTCATCCTGTCCTGTGGAATTTAAATTTAAACATATAAACCCTGTGGACGTTGTAAAGGCTATTAAGCAACTTAAGATCAAAATCACCGAAGATCTGTGGGGCATGTCTACTAAAGTTTGTCAATCAATTATTGAGACAATTGCACCCTATTTAGCTTTAATGTTTAATTTGTGTGTAGATCAAGGGGTATTCCCGGATTTAATGAAGCACAGTAAAGTTATTCCACTTTTCAAGTCCGGGGACAGCAAGGACACTAATAATTATAGACCCGTGTCGGTTTTGCCGGTTTTCAGCAAGGTGTTTGAAAAAGTAATGTTAAATCAAATGCTCAATCATTTTAATCGTAATAACATCCTACACGATCAACAGTATGGTTTTACCAAGGGACGTTGCACAACCGACGCCGGTGTCACTTTATTGAAACATATCTTTAACGCATGGGAAGAGGCACAGGATGCAATAGGTATCTTTTGTGACCTATCCAAAGCATTTGATTGCGTTAATCACGAAACACTGCTGTTGAAACTTGAGCATTACGGACTGGGTAAACTTGCGCTTAGCTTAGTAAAATCATATTTGAATGATAGACAGCAGCAAGTTCAAATAAACGGTGTTAATTCATTGGGTTTAAAAGTCAAAATGGGTGTACCACAGGGCTCGATATTGGGTCCATTCCTCTTTTTAGTATATATAAATGATTTACCTCATTTGTTGAAAAACCGACCACAAATGGTGTTATTTGCTGATGACACATCACTGATTTTTAAGGTGAACAGACATGCAAAGGAACTTGACGACGTAAATAACGCTATGCTAAAGGTCCATAATTGGTTTACTGTAAATAATTTAGTATTAAATGAGAAGAAAACGAAATGCATAAGATTCGCGTTACCGAATGTTAGAAGTAGTGAATGTCACGTTGTATTGAATAAGGAGACACTAGAATTCGTCGAAAAAACAGTTTTCCTGGGAATCACGCTTGACTCAAAACTACAGTGGGGTCCTCACTTAACATCACTTGCAGGGCGGCTGAGTTCAGCCGCTTACGCTGTTTGGAAAATCCGCCAACTAACAGACGTGGATACCGCGAGACTGGTCTATTTTAGTTACTTTCATAGCATCATGTCTTACGGTATTTTGCTGTGGGGACGGGCCGCAGATATTGATTCTATCTTTATTCTGCAAAAAAGGGCTATCAGAGCCATCTACAACCTCCGCAGACGTGAATCTCTAAGGGAACTGTTTAAGAAAATTAACATCATGACGGTACCTTGTCAGTATATATATGAAAACATTATGTATGTTCGAAAAAATTTACATCTTTTTAGTAAAATAAGTGATAGGCATAATTTTAACACAAGAAATAGGAACAAATTAGATCAACCACGTTTCAGGTTGTCTAAAGTACACACTTCTTTTATGGGGTACTGTGTAAAATGTTATAATAAAATACCACTCGATATTCTTCAACTAAATGAGAAGAAATTTAAAACTTGCATTAAACGCACACTATGTAGACAAGCATATTATAAGTTGGATGATTATATCATAGATAAAAATGCTTGGCTTAATGCTGGTCCTGCTCCACAGCCACTTGGGCTCACTAGTTAACATGTTTATTTTTTGGAAGAGTTGCTTCCCCTTTTTTATTTTATTTTTTATTTTTTCTGACTTTACGAACTTAATGTTTACTTTTTATTTTTACTTAACCAAGGTTTAATTGTTGAATACTCCAAAAGTTAATAATGTTTTTTTTTTCCCTTTTGGTAGTAAAATTCTTTTAATTTCACAAATTCATTGCAAACTATAGTTTTGTATAATTTAGAAGCATTTTTTTTTTTCAATATTTGTAAATGTGAGTACCATGGAGCCGTTTACTATGTTGTTTTGTTGTATGTTGACTTGAAAGAGCATGGCAGTTGAGAGTATGTCATGCTCACTTAAATGTCTCGCTGATGGTGGCGAGTGTGTTGGATCATTCGGTTCCCTACAAAATGGTTGAGCTGGATGGTGCTGATCCACGCGTCATGTTCGTGAACGGGCGCCGTCGGTTGAGACTGGTCATCTCTTATCTGCCATTGCTTATTTTTAATCTTATATTTTTAATCGTTTTTGATTATTATTTTATTTTACATTGTTCTCACATATAGAAGCAACAAAAGTATTGTACCCAGGATTTTGTAATTTCTATATTTAAAAGAGTGTCCTTGGAGTTTCTTGCCCGTTCTTCTCCATAGAGATCTACGTTTTGGAATGGGCAACTAGCTTCAACTTTCTGACTAACTGACCGACTCTTTGACAATTCAAAAGTGCCTGTAAATGGTTTAATTGAAATAAATGCTTTGAGTTTGAGTTTGAGTTTGAGTCTATACCATCCGTAGGTCGTATGATGGTTTAAATGAGTGCGGGGCCTGTAGCATAATATGCTAAATTAAATGAGGGACTGTGCTTCTTCTTGAAGTTCTAACACAAGCCTTTATTAAGTTCTAACAAAGAACACGATGTATTCACAACAATATTAGTTCTAAAACAAAGTTACCAATCTATCAAGGTTGCCTTATTGAATACTAACAAATTTCCTTTAAAGCCGCCAACAATAGTTTTATAACACCTGACAATAGGGTATTACTGTTAGTAACAGCTTTATACAAAACCTGCCGTTATTAAATTTTCAATCAGGTCTTTTGTCCTTTTTAAATGGAACATTTGCTTATCCTAAAAAGATTTTTCTTAAGGATAAGAAAGGACTGGAAAAGTTCAATAACGGCGATAAAATTTATTCTCGTTACATTAAATTTTATAACTTCAACTACATTGACTGTGTCTTCTTTTTGACAGCGTGTATGTAGATGGCATTCTTATTACGATTACATACTATTTATCCGTCTACGGCGGAGGTTAATGATTTTGACCGGTATGTATGTTCATCTGTTCCACTTTCGAACTTTTAAGAGGAGGCTCCCTAATTTGTATGATAATTTGTATTCATATTCAGACACAGTCACGCATACAATCAAAATGAAACTTTTGTACTAGTATATGATTTATTGAATCTTTTATTTCCATGTACAAGACAGTTATGTACGTAATTGTAACAATTTCGCTCAATTCATTTTTATTCGAAAATCATGTCTTTTTTTAAAGGTTATTTAAATTAAATAAATATTACTACTCGGCTTATATGTCTAAAATAAGTATTCACAATAAGAAAATATAATTTATTATCCAGCCACAAGATATTTTTTCTCTAGATCAATTATTACTTTAGTTATAAACGAAATAAGAATTGAGATTAACGCCATTTAGTTCCGTGCTTGAACACGATAAAAGAGCGCACGCAATATTCAACTTTATTACTGATGTGTTAGCGTTTAGAACATAGTGGAGTTGCGGGGTGCATGGGGGCGGAGCTTGCGTGGAAATTGTCTTTAGAGTGCGTGGTATTAAACTGTTCATCATAATTTGACAAATAAGATACCGTTGAAAGCGTTTTGATCGTCCGCTGGATATAGGCTATGTGGTGTCACATAATATGGCGCCCGCTAAAGGACATAATGTCATGAACTAAAAAGAAAACTTAAAACTTTGGAATAACTATGTCTTTTTTTAATTTATAAATGAATTATAGTAAAAATAATAATTTTGTAAATTAAAATTATTAACATTAGTCTCATTTTCACATCTATTGGCAGTTCAAGCAATATTAATTATAAATATTTTCCATACCCATTACAAAATCCTAATATAATTATGGTAAATTATTTTATAACCTCATCTTGATTTTAGCTATGTATTACTTCTCTATCACTTTCACACCTAAACCTCATACAAAAAATTATCACTGGCATTAATGCCATCTAGCGGGTTAATAGTCGAACTTTATGCCGAACAGTGATAATTTTGTTTACGGGAGTTTGTGTTTGAAGTGGTGTAAAACGTTTAGATTTTGTTAAGAATCTAGAGCTATGAAAGCTAGAGAGAATTAATAATGTTCCAATTCGTAGATTTGTTGTTTATTTTCTCGACGGATAAATTCACGTGTATTTTGTTTTCACCTGTTCCCTCGCATTACTGATAGCGTCTCTTTGGTTCTACTACTTGATGATGACTTAAATATTTGAGGTAAACTGTATACAAAAACTTGCGTATAAGTACTTATTTAAGTAGATGAAATATATTCCTAAGTTTTTATACTTAAGTTCTTCTTTCGTTCTTATTCTTAAATCGTATTATACTCAGTTTTAGTAACATAAACTCACTGGTATTAGCGCCATCTAGCGGGTGAAAGTAAAAGCTGTAACTGTACAACTTCCGTCGCTAGAGCTCGCCTGCATGCACTTTCTGCTGCTGCAGTGACCATAGTTTGCTGATAAGGTTAAGAATGTGGAAGATTCGTGATTATGAATACACAATCACTAACGCGGAACATTTATTTAATTTGCAATGGTAATTGCGTCGCCATCTAGCGGTTAATAATCGAACTCTCTCGGAAAATACTTCCGAATGCTTCGCGAATGTTATTTTGTGGAAATATTATCTACAACGATGTAATAACTACTTATAAATGAATATTTATCCATTTACTGTCGATTACACACAAGACATCACTGACAAATTAAAAATCCAGAGTCACACGTACCTAATCTGTTTGATTTACGATGACTCCAAACTTTTAATTTGTCCGTCAGTATTTTGTTGGCTTTTTTGTCGTAGTTGGGTTTTAGTTTTTATAACTTTTATTTTTATTTAATGTGAATTTGAAGACTATGGGGTAACTGTTATTATTTTTCTCAGTTTGCTTCTGGCAGTTTGAGGAATGAATGCGGCATACATAAATGTTTTTCTTTGATATTGTCTGTCGAATCGTTGAGGTCCTTAAGTTCAGAGTTGAGCTGCACGATTACTGACAAATGCGTGCACTGACTGAACAGGTCCACTCAAATATGTATGCTTCTTTCCTCAAAAGACCACTTCAGACACGGATCTACATGGTCCTCACATGATCTGACCAAGATTATGTTTGGACTTTAAAAGAGACTTTGACCCCTGGCTTTGTTTTGCAATTTATTCTCAGTGGTAGTCAGATAGAAAATGTCGACTCCATCTTGCTTATCTTTTACTTTTTAGGGTTCTGTACCTCAAAAGGAAAAAATTGAACCCTTATAAGATCACTTCGTTCTCCGTACGTCAGTCTGTCAAGACGCTATTTCTCAGGAATACGTGGAGGTATCAAGTTGAAATAAATACCAAATACGTAAATCTGTGTTCCCTTGGAGCTCTTAAAAAATCAATGTTCTAAGTCCACGCACTAAAAAAATGCGGCCATTTATGTGTCATATTTTGATACTCGCAAATAAATCAAAACCTACAGGGTACTTTCCGTTGACCTAGAATCATGAAATTGATAATTTGTAGTTTTACCACATTTTTTTTTTTTTTTTGCGGTTACCAATTTACATTTGCAATTGGAGAATAGACCGTGACGTATATTGATATGTGCGAGAACTTATTTTTCAACTATTAAGTTTGTTCTTGGGATAAATGTATCCCAAATAAGGAACCCTTCATTGTGTGTGATCCGACACACACTTGGCATTTCTTGGATTTTTTTTTACATGACGGTCTAAAGTGGTACCGTTATCCTATTGACGGAATAAACAATTTTATTGCGTTTAATCGGAACAGGCAGTTAAAGGAACTTTAGTAATGATGACGATGAACGATGACGTATGCAAAAAACAAAAGAATGTGAATTATTTCCTCTGCCCGTACCGTAACACACAACATGAATATCTGCATTTCATAATTATTTTTGTTTATTTATTTATTTTGTTTTTCATATACTAATGTTATGTAATGCTATATGCATGTATTTGATATCTTTAGGGTTCCATACCAAAATTAACAAAACGGAACACTGGAAATCACTTTGGTGGCCGTTCGTCTGGCTCTCACTCTCTCGAACGAAGTTGCGGGCAGAAGCTAGTATGAAATATTACTATCCTGTAAAGACACTTTAATAAATATTCAATACTTCGAACCAACCCACATGTTAGAAAAATACCGAAGACTTAATTTTTTTTTTTCTGTTACTTTGGGTTTTATTTTTTTATTTTATTAATCTTACTTATTTCAACAACATCAAAACCAAATATTTTAAATGATTTTTTAAGACGCAATCACTTGCCGTAAGAATAAACATAAAACTGTAATTCTTCTTGCGTCAAGATTTTTTTTACGTTATGTAAGAAAGAAAGAAAAAAGTGTTTAAAAAAAAAAATTACTCTAAAAAAAAAATGGTTTTACTAAAAATTGCTTACACTGGATGCTTATGGGTAACATGTAAAAATGTATATTCAACAGTACAACAATCACTTACAGGTAAACTCTGCATGCATAAAGAAGTTGAACAAAATAATAATAAATTAATCTAGTTTTAAATTATTATCCAAAAGTCTTAATAATTAATACAGCAATATACAATAGTATAATATATATATATATATAATGAAATGTTTATCTATTTAGGAAGATACTTTCAATTTGCCCAAACGTCAAGTCTTAGTATGTGAATTATGTAAAAGTATGTCGTAAAAATTGTCCAAGCTTATTTCAACCTGCTGTAGCAGTTTGAGCATCAAAGTAAAATCATTCTTATGGTTTTGCGAAAAAATATATAAGTTGGTACAATTAATTTTGCTGGCAATAAATTAATTTTGACCTAACTCCACACAAAAAGCAATTTGGCAAAATATGCCAGTTGTTTTTAGTGTCGAATATTATCAAAACCCTAGAGACAAAATAAAAATAAATTATTTGTTAAATACTCTGAAAAAATCATCAGAACGCATCAATTTTGAAACCCACATGAAGCGCACATCTGAGTAAAAGGAAAAAAAAATATGTTCACGTATTTTATGTATCGGTTCTTGTTCAGTGCATAAGAATAAATATTGATGTGCTTAAGGAATACAAAGAGATGTCGCTAACCACCCCAGCAGTTCTGAATTCTTAGGTAGGTACTTAATTATTTATGAGACATGGATCCTTAAAAAACAATAGTGCTGAACACTAATATTGTGCAAGCCCGACTCGTTCATGGCCGGTTTTCTTGAATCAAAACAAACAACATAACGCGATCTGTCCACATTTAAAGGTAAAGGTAGGTATTTAAAATTATTCTTAATCGTATAATTGGCCTGAATCACTGCAAGTGGAAGGTCGACAAAATGTAAGTAATAAAATTATATATTTTAAAAGCTGTAATTTAAATAACTGTAAAGAAATCATCATTATAAACAACATTTTCTATTGGACAATAACAAACTAAATCTGCCTAGCCTTTTCCCAACTATATTGGGGTCAGTTTCCAGTCTAACCGGATGCAGCTGAATACCAGAATTTCACATGGAGCGACTGGCCTATCTGACCTCCACAACCTAGTAACTGGGTAATACGATACCCCTTGGTAAGACTGGTTTTCAGACTTTCGGGCTTCTGACGACCCGTAACGACAGTCAAAGATCCATCAATGACAGCCGGGACCAACGGATTAACGTGCTTTCCGAGGCACGGAGGAGTCTCGATAGGTAAAGATGGTCACCCATCCACAGATTTACCCCGGCAAGCGTAGCTTAACCTGACGGATCGACCCGTGCGGCAGTTATTAGTTAGCCACTAGTTATTTAGGGCTATATAGGACAATAACAGACTAAATCACGAAAAACAAATGCAGTAATTGAGCTCCTTAAGTTCTGAGTTGAGCTCCACGATTACTGACAAATGCTTGCACTGACAGGACAGGTCCACTCTGTGTGGTTCTTTTCTCAAAAGACCATTTCAGACACTAAACTACATGATCCTCATAATGGTCTGACCAAGATTATGTCTGGACTTTAAAAGAGACTGTGACCTCTGAGTTTGTTTCGGCCTTTCTTCCCAGAGTAGTCAGATAGGAAACGCCGAACTCATCTAGCAATTTTTTTTTTTTTTTTTTTAAGATGACGTGTAAAAGTGATTCCAATATCCTATTAACAGAATAAACAATTTCATTTAATTTCATTTCAGTAACTTACTTGTACTTATCATGTTAAGTGGAACAGCCTCTATAGATCGCCGGCTCTCCTTACAGCTGACACACATAAAAGTGTTTTAGCGTTTTAATTTTTATTATATACCTACATAATTTTTAATAAAATTTTCATTTTTTACCCAAGGCAGGACTCGTACAGTCACGAGACACCCCGCGCGCCCATGTTTGCAATTTGACTTTTACTGCACCTTTGTGTCTTAGCGGGAATAGCGAATTCGTAGTTCAAGTGTTACCATTGGTTTGCGGTTGACTGTACTCGACCAAGAGTGTGCGCCCACACATTTACCCGTGTAAATACAATAAATTATTCTACACATTTAAGATATTCATCAGCCTTATAAACTCAGTTTCATTATTACTTTTTTGTTACAGGAGGACCACTGGCCGTTTGTTGGTGATGTTCGTATTGTTTAACCTTTTCAGCTACTCTCGGGCGTTAAGACGTGTTGAAGACATGAATTGGAAGACGGATCCCAGAACTGCGTGGCCTATTGGTTCAAAAGACGACCGCCTCACGTACAGGATTGTAATTTTTCTCCTAAATATACCAAACTACTTAGATAACGGCTTAGAAAAGACATTTATTGCGTCAGGGGTCTTATTAGACAATAGTCGTATTCTAACATCTTATAATCCATTTAGGAGTTTGATAAGTTCTTCCAATCTTACCGACAACATTTTGGCGTTGTTAGCCACAGGTCTAATAGAGGAACTAGTAGAACTGAGAATCGCAAACATAGTGTGCGGTCGTCAGATAGCATATGTGCCAGCTAATAAGAATCGTGTTTGGTATGATTCACGACACTCTCCCCTTCACGATCTTATGGTGATAAGAATGGAAGAAGAAATTGGAATCGCCAGAGTTTCAGCAAAGACTTCGGGATTTAGAGATATGCCTACCTTTTATTGGGGTGGCGATCTTAGTCCTTATGAAAACACTATGATATCCTTCCCCGCTGATCACAACGATCAAATAGATACTACTGAACTGCGGATTTGTTCCTTAGGATACAGAAAGAAAAAAGAAAGGCGGCATTACGATACAATAATTCAGACTGATTACGAAGACGCCGACGCCGCCGTACTGGCGGACTGCGAGGAGTGGTTGCCGCGGGAATGGGGTTATTTCATATGTATTACATATATGGACGATTTCCCTGGCCTGGGGTCAGGTGCAACGTTATATTCGAACAATAAACTATTTGGTATTGGCAGCTTCGCCATGTTTAGAAACGATACAGGTGTTCTAGTATTCACCGATGTACGATATTACGAAGAACTAATAATGAAAACGTGCGGGGATGAAGAGTTCACCTGGGTGGAGTAACCTAACTACAGTTCCATCTACTCCTCGACCGAGGATTGGAAGAATCAAGTATTAATTATTTAGTCACTTGATGTAGACACACTTCACATTGATATTTTTTATATTTATCAAACTGGAAAATCAGTTAAAAGTGATTGATTGTGCGTAAACGGTTTTGTTTTTATATTATATGCATGTAGTTATTTATTCCATTTATTATTTATTCTTTTGATTATTATATAGGTAGTTCTCATACTGATCGTATGATTAAAATACCTAAGTAAAAATCTTTTTTAAAAGAAGTTTTTAATTTACAATTTTTTTTTAAATCTTGCCTATACATAAAACTTGAAAATTTCCATAATAGCTTTAGTTTATCCTCAAGCTGTAAAAAAACATTTAAATGTTATATTTACGTAAGGTTCATTTGGAATTATTCGCTTAATAAAACGAATGAAAAAAACATATTTTATTTTGTACTAGCTGGACCCGTTTAGCCGTTTTAGCGTGAAAGCTAACAAACACACAAAACTTTCGCATTTATAATATTATACATACATTATAAACCGCGGGATGCACCCCGCGGTTTCACCCGCGTAAGTCTCGATCCCGTGGGAATATCAGGATGAAAGTATTCTTTGTCCTAATCCAAGTCATGGTTTACCCATGTGCCACAATCCGAAATGTCCGAATCTGTTCAGCCGTTTTAGCGTGAAAGCGTAACAAAGAAACAAACTCACTTTCGCTTTTATAATTTATTATTAGTTAGGACTAGCTTCCGCCAGCGGCTTCGCCCACGTGATATCTTTATAAATTATAGGCTACGTTACTCAGTGATAATATAGCATTCTACTGGTGAAATAATTTTTAAATAATTTTTGAAATGGTTTTGAGTTTATTAATTACCAACAAACAAACATACAAAAAATCTAATGTTTTCTCTTTATTATACTCGTATTTGTTTAGATTAAGATTAGTTACATATAAGTTATATATATATTAGTTATACATAATTATATAAAATAAAATAGTAAGGAGAAAGAGAGAGAGAGAGTTAGGATTAGGATTTAGTTAGGATGACGAATAAAACCTTCAACATCTTTTGTAGATGTTGAAGATGTAAAATTTTAAATGAAAATAGAGTAAATAAATATTTTATTATCACATCAAAGATCTAGTTTATTCATCGTAAACAGGGAACAAAATAGCTTTTTAATCCCTATGGACAAAAAGTGATTTGAATTTGAAATGTGAATTTTGTTAGTAAAAGTTCCAATCACCAAAGAGATCAATCACGAACATTGTATGAACAAGTAACAGGCTGGTAAGAGAGAGAGAGAAAGTGTGAATTTGGTCTAAATGTAAATCCAAGATGGTGGCTGCGATTTTTTTTATAACATACGTGAGAAGAAACTTCGTTCCTGACGGGGGTCGGATCACACACGTTTTTTTTTTGCTCATAGACGGTGATAAAAAGTACAGTGTTCCCCTCGGGATCATCACTATTTAGAAACACTCTCGCCTAAAAAATAGTTGTTTGCTCCCTAGGCAAATCTACTATTGTGTCTGATATGTATAACTCGCTCGTGACATTCTATTGAGAAAGCTAGGCCCAATTTGTATGAAAATGTAGCCATTATGACTAAAAAGTTGGGCGGCGAGAATAGGAAAGGTCGTGAGTTCAAACGGGTGCGACTTTCGGCTATAATTATGCGATTTACTGCTGAACTAGACTATGGTTCTAGCGACAATATTTTTTTGTACTAGTCTCTATGAAAACAGTTTTAAGAACGTTCATAGTCTGATCTCAGTCTCAATTTGCCAAAATAACCTCTAATTTCCCAACATTTTTGAAAAGTTTTTGATATTGATTGTACCTGAGATGAGATAGCGACTAGATTCTTTTACTTTTTTAATTACGGGAATTGGTTTTCGGGACTTTGCTCTGTAAAGAAACAATACGACTGAAGTTAGTCGTATTGTTGTTGTTATACTGGCTAAAAAAACAGGTTAAAAAAAAGTGCATCAAATTTTTCCGGCATTCAAATTTACGAGTAAAACCTGTCAAATGTTTAACAATAGATATGTTTTGCACACGATTCAAATAACACAGACAGATTCATTCATGAACCACTCAATGAATTTTAAAAGTATTTAAAATAAGAATACGTACATATACTCACGCCTTCTTCCAATGGGGGTAGGCAGAAACTACAGAACGCCACCTGCTACGATCCTTACATACTCCTTTTGCCTCGTTTACGTTAATATATCTAGACATACACGCATGTTGGTTGCGAGTACTACGCAACTGTCCTTTCTGAAGAACATCACCAATAAGGTCAGTATTATGTCTTCCTAGGGCGTCCCTTCCCAGCGTTTCCAGTCACATCTGCTTTGTAAATAAATTTCATTAGTCGCCTTTCATTTCTCATATCCTCTCAACATGACCAAGCCATCTCAGCAGACCCGTTTGATAATTTTACCAATGGGAGATCCCATTGAACACAGGGCTTGTATAACAGAGGAATATACATATATAGAATGCATACATACATAAACTCACGCCTCCTTCCCATGGGGGTAGGCAGAAACTACAGAACGCCACCTGCTACGATCCTTACATACTCCTTTTGCCTCGTTTACGTTCAAACATCTGATCATATACCCATGCTGGTTGCGAGTACTACGCATCTGATCTTCAAGGCGAGGGTCGTGCGGTCCATGGCCCTTTACGGGGCATCGGTTTGGGCGCATTCATTGAGGCGGCGGTCAGCCCGCCGGTTGAACGCGTCCCAGAGGGTCATGGCCGCCCGGCTGGTCCGGGGATACCGCACGGTCTCCGGTGAGGCGGCGAGGCTCCTTGCCGGATTACCGCCATGGGATCTGGAGGCAAAAGTCCTCGCACACATTTGGGAGTGGCGTGAGGAGGCGAAACGCCGGCGAGGCGAGGAAACTATATGTCCTACTAGAGCACGTGCCTCCCGGCACGGTGTTACCATTCACATCTGCCTTGTAAATACTTTAAAAAAATAAACTCCACTTAATATACCTATATGCGAGTAACATAAACATAATAATGAGTTCCATCCAAATATAGCACAATGGAACACGTGGCAAACTTACAACCCAGTGCCACGAACGAAATATTACTTCTGCTCAGGCTTTTAAGCAAATGCATTCCGGTCGCCAGTCAGCTTTGTCAATATACACCTGAATTCAATGGAAATTGGAATGTTCCTAGCACGATCAGTAAGCTTTTCAATATCTGAACGTGTATGTAAGGTTCAACTGGTTTGCACGGAGGGAATGTAAAATGGCTCCTTTTCTCTCATTTAAGTGGCTTTTTTATTCGTATTTTTGCATATTGGTGAGAGATGGGGTAAGGCGGGCGAATTTTAGTAATGGATTCTGAAAGCAATGAGAACGTTCGTCTGTTGAAATTTTTGGCCCAACCGTTTTAGGGTTTTAGTTTAAATAACATTTGCCTCCATGATCCTCCAAAGTTAAAGATAATTTGATGATGCAATAAACGTGGCTGATCTGTCAAAATTAAAGGCATTGACATCGATTGCTATTTTGTGTGTTACGCAATTTTTTGCCCAACTGGTTTCCACTTCTAAAGGGTGAAACCGATCTTTAACATCAACCAATGAAAATCACAACCAGCTTTAAGAAAAATCCAAGCACTTGAAATATACTTCTATGAAACGAAAGCCTCACAAGGCAATACATGTCAGTAAAAACGCGAGCAAATGGCATTGCACGCCAATTCTGCTAGGATTGCCTTTAAAACCCCAACGTTACCTGCTGCTGAATATCTGCCGCGCGCTTCGCTGTGTGGCGGCAGTGATAGAGGGTTAAGTTGCTCATTATGTAATACCGATTATTTTACTGCTTATTGATTGGGTGAGCTAAAAACAGTTTTGTGTTATTCCAAACCATAGCATCCCGTTCTAGTGGACCAGTGGGATGTTACAGGCTAGTCTAGAAATATAATAAAATTGTTGTTCTGAAGGTTCAGTGTGGTTATCGCAAAAAGAGAAAGACTTTATAATCACAGATGTCACAATAAACAGTTTCAGAGGACAGTTAATAGCAACAAACTACGATGGTATGGCGGTCTGCCGGGGTTGCGGGAAAGTCCGAAAGGGATACCGAGGCCCCTGGCAATATACAGGCAACTGAAGGAACACGGGTGGATTTTAGTAAGTAAGAGTCTGACACGCCCTGCCGCTCCGCCCACAGCGGGAGAACTTATTTGACAATTTCACACACAAAAAAAAAAAAATGTTTTGCCGGTACATTGGGAGGACAAATAAATAAATAAATGATGATTATTTCAACTTCCATTTTGTTTTATCATTGGAATCTACGTTCAGCAAATTGACGATTGATTATGATATTGAATTAAAGAAAAAAAGAAAGAAAACTGCGTTTATTAGCATTACAAAAAAAAACACCTTAAAACTATAAAAACAGAAAACTAATTATTATAATGCCAAAAGGGCCTCAGCTCAGCATAATGTCAGATGACAACACAAAGTACCACCTGACGCTGATTTTCAGCTGCAACCCACGAGTGCTATACGCTAGAATAATAATCATAGGGAAGTGTCCGTCCCTTATAATAAATAAATGAAAGGTAATATAAAATAAATTCATATAAAATCAAATAAAATGCTGTGACATACACGTGTGTGTGCGTTATTTTGTGATTAATGAGAAACTAAACTAAATAACCAATATCTATGTATTTTCTACATTAAAATGATAAATGACGTGATAAACCACGAATTCAATTGACCGAAATATTCCAACATGCATCCAAACGATGCATCCCGTTCTAGCGGACCGCTGGGATGTTACAAGCTAGACTAGAAATACAATAACATTTTTGTACTAAAGGTTCAGTGTGGTTACCTTAAAAAGAGAACGACTTTTTATTCACAGATTCCACATTAAAATGTTGCAGCTTTTGCATTTTGTTTTATCATTGGAATCTACGTTCAGCAAATTGACGACTGATTATGATTTTGAATGACGTGATAAAGCACGGATTCAATTGGCCCAAATACTCCAACATACAAAATTTCCACCGCTGCAACTCAAACCCCTCACACGCTATCCAAGTTGTTTCAGCTTGAGGTCAAACAATCGATTTCATCCGATAGATGGAGGGCTTTGAGCTTTTCACAGACTAGTTCGAACCGGATTTACGAGTATCAATCTATGCTGACTTTTGGTTTACACTGTTAGGATTTAGGTTTTAAAAATATTCTGTGTGCACTGTGTGGGAACTGGCAACTTTGTGTTCCGTGAGTATGACGTGGTTGATTGGTATCTGTGTTGATTTTGAGTTGAAGCTTGGCGGCGCAAAGGAATTTTGTGCTTGTTAGAAAATGCTTGCGTAATATTCCTTTGGGTAATAATTATTTATAATGAGGTATTTTAGCTTGTTGGTTACATATTGGTTAAAATCTATTATACATTGTAACAGCGAATCAATTTTCACGCCTCAACCTTATGAGGGAACAGGGGCTGCGCGGAATTTGAAAAATTGGAATTTGAAGAAACTATTGCCGTCGTCTTACCTCAAGTCTGCCTCAAAGTGCGATAGGGACAGCTGCAGCTCGGACCGATTGTATAACAAAAAAATTGACGAGATTGTTTGACGTTTCGTATTCCCTTTTTTCCTTCTCGAAAACAGAGCCGATTCAATTATTTTTACATACAATTTTAAGAAAGAATATTTCTAGGTTCAAGTAGGTTCCTATCATTTTCTTTTATGTTAAAAACTTTTCGAATTTGTCTGGTAGTCCTATAATCATGGCGGTAAAAATGGGGCATTTTTGGTCATTTTGGAGGGTCATATTTTCTTTACCAATGAGTTGCTGAAAAAAAGGAAATCGCAGCGCGTGTCTACAGCAGACCCTGATTTTAGGAAAAAAAAATGGATGCTCTAAAGGCAATATTCAGGAAGAAAAAAGGGGAATACTTTTGTATCAAGATTCTCATGCCCTGTTGCCTTTTAAGACCTAGGTCAAAATAAATATTTTTTAATATTCCGATAGCTCATGATCTAAAGAGGTGCCGTTTAGAATATGAATAAAACAATCATATTCTAATTAAAAAGTAATGCAAAAATCGCAACATTTCGCGGAAATTCTGGTTATAACATTCTAAAAAAACATTAATTCGCATCACGCCTGTATTCCCCGATGGAGTAGTGACAGGTAGTGACGCTGGGGGTGACAGGACAGATTTCACCATTAAATGCATCATCATTTCAGCCGAAAGACGTCCACTGCTGGACATAGGCCTCCCCCAAGCACCGCCACTTCGACCGATTCTGTACCGCCCGCATCCAGCGGATTCCTGCGGCCTTTGCAAGATCATTGGTCCATCTTGTGGGAGGCCTTCCAACACTACGTCTTCTGGTACGCGGTCGCCACTCTAGAATCTTTCGGCCCCATCGGCCATCTGTTCTGCTAGCAATTTGCCCTGCCCATTGCCACTTAAGTTTGGCAATTCTTCGGGCTATGTCGGTTACCTTGGTTCTCCAGCGGATCTCTTCATTTCTGATTCGATCACATAGGTAAACTCCATATAAATAACTGATTAACTGCATATAGATAATTAACTGTGTATTACCATGTTCAAAGATAAGAGCATTTTCAGGTACCTTTTGAGTTCGAAACCTGAATGGCGCCCAAATTTTATTCATAAACCCTGTTTTGTTTCTGTCTCCATTAATTTAAAAGCGCGCGTATCTCATATTTATTGTATGCGAATCGAGAATTAATCCGTGAATGTATGTGATATTTATTTGAGTCTCAAATGGAGCAGATTTAAATTAAATGTTGATTAATGTAAAACTCGTTCAGCAAATGATCGCGAGTATGTTCTATTCCTCTCAAGGGATTTCGAAGGACTTTTGACTCTCGTATTTTACCGTCAGGTCAGTCACAGTATGTACATATAAATAAGTATTTCACTTCTAAACTTTTCCTGTCCATGGCTAGATCATAAATTCAAAAAGGGAGATAGCTCCCAATTAGATTTATGATCAGGCACTATAGAAATTAGGCACGATTGGCCAATTGCTTAAAATTACCAAGACAAGCACTCAAGACATAATTAATCAAAAGAACTTAACATCAGTAACCAATTGCCAACTTATGGAGAAACAAATATTTTGGTGTTTCATCCAATTTTTACTGAAAACATTCCACAGCCATCTTCATTATTAGATCTAGACTAATATTATAACGAGAAAAGATTTGTATTTTTGATTCTAATGGATAAACTCAAAAACTACTGGGCTGATTTCAAAAATTCATTCATTAAGAAACATAGGCTATAATTTATAAAGATAGCATACAGGCGAAGCCGCTGGCGGAACTAGTAATTTTTATAACTAATTCATTTAATTACAGTAAGCCTACACCTAACGAATGGCTATATAAATGTGCTTTTATTTAACGCAAAAACGATTTATTTTTAGGAATGGTAAATATTAACCGGTTCAGTCCCAGCGGCACCCGGAGGGCTCGGTTACTGCGCGCACCCATTAGGGACCGGTGGCGCCTCCGGGTGCCAGCGGCGATGGCTGAGGCGTCACCGTTAAAATATTTTTTTTTTGCATAAAATATGGAACTAAATCGATGCTTAATATTTTTCTTTCCTACACTGGCTAAAATATTTGTAAGCCATTGACAATAAAAGGTATCGATTTAGTTCCTTTTTTTTTTTTTTAATAATTTAACGGTGACGCCTCCGGCCGTCGCGCGCTGACACCCGGAGGTGCCACCGGTCCCTAACGGGTGCGCGCGGTAACCGTTTATTTTATTTTCATTTACTATTACCACTTACATTTGTTTTTACAGGTTGGAACCCAATACAACAATGTAGTCACAATTTCCACACTCAGAGACGTCACCCAAAAACCAATTAAACACCACCACCAACAAAAATGAAGTCTTTTTAAACTGTCTTAATTTGACTGACAGGGTCCAAATTTATATCTGTCGATTAACGTGAATAATCAATTAACAAGTCCCAAGTACCGACTCTGAGTACCGGCAAGTGAAACCATAATGTACCCACGCCCACGAAATTAAAAAAAACAATAGCTAAACAATATCCCTAGATAATATTTATATTAATTTTTATAACAGTGTTACAATGTTATTTTGAATACTGTCTAGGTTCTAAGGGACTCGTGGATATACATATAACAGCCGCACAGGTCGATCGAAGGTTAAGCTACGCTTGCCGCGGTCGGTTGGTGGATGGATGATCATACTTTACATATAGGAACCCCCTCGTGCTTCGGAAAGCCGTTAGGCCTTAGGACCCGGCTGTCATTTGTAGATCTTTGACAGTCGTAACGGATAGTCAGAAGCCTATAAGTCTAACAACCAGTCTTACCAAGAGGTATCATGTTACCCAGTAACTGGGTTGTAGTCGTCAGATAAGCAGTCGCTCCATGTAAAATACTGGTATTCAGCTGCATCCAGTTAGACTGGAAGCCGAACTACACATAGTTGGGATAGGCTTTATAGGCAGATGATGCGTTTTTAACGTACATATTTGTTTGGTACCGAATTGCGAATTACTACTTTTCAAGTTCGAATATTTTTGAAAGTGGTTCTACATGGGTTGGGAGTTGGGCCCAGTTTTTTCAAATAAAAATATAAGAGGCATAGCAGACGGGACCGCTAACTAAATTTCATAAATCGATACACGAGAATGGATTCAAATGTACGTAGATAAACTATCTAAGTACCACTTATGTACATTCGATTTTATATAGGTACGTACGCAAATATTACACCAAAAGCTTACCTATAAAGATTCCGACCCAAATGCTCTCTGGGGGCCGATTCGTTACGTTTCATTAGACAGGTAGACGGTAGACCCTCGAGTTGGTAACTTAGAAACTACTTGGTCAGTTTAACTTTAACAAAAGCCCAAGTTGAAGGTACAGGTAAACTTAGCAATTACTTATGAATTGATATTTCTAAGTGATTGGTTTTATACGGGTCTCCTCTTGAATTGCTTGTGGGTTTGAGTTTGTATCTTTCATTTGTTTACTGAGGGCGAGTTTCACCAACGAAACTGACGATCTAATCTGCAAACAACTGCAAAGACCAGTAGAACGCGATCACATCTACACCTTTTAGAACTGTCAGTGGCTTATCGACACTGACAACTCTTGAACGCCGTTTAAATGTGCTGATAGCGTTTGGTTTAATTAGTGAAATTCGCCCTAAATCGTTCACTTTAGTTGACGTTTATTTAATGGCTATTTTACATGGCTAATTTATATTTGAGCAACAGCTTTTCCTCTAGGAAGGCACCTGTGATACCATAGACAGCGAGGACTTATAAGGTTGACCGCCCGCTTGTTAACCATCCAATAACATAAAAAGATTCAGAATCTAACAAAAAAAGTCGATAGGTGTCGTGGGTCACCCGGTTGGAAACGAGTTCATTTCACTATATATTTAAGTAACAGGCACAATTAAATACATGAACAACGATTGAGAGTAACAGATAAATAAGCAGTCCTGGGTATTGTCGACAGAAGTTTGTGTAACATTTGAATAACTGTGTTTTTTTTGTGAATTTTAAATTAATTATGGTATGATTTTACTATAGTAATTCATAACAGCCGCACGGATCAGCCATCAGGTTAAGTTACGCTTGCCACGGTTGGTCCGTGGATGGGTCACCATCTTTACATACCGAGACTCTTCCGTGCCTCGGAAAGCACGTTAAGCCGTTGGTCCCGGCTGTCATTCGTGGATCTTTGACAGTCCTTACGGGTCCTCAGAAGCCCGAAAGTCTGATAACCAGTCTTACCAAGGAGTATCGTACTACCCAGTTACTGGGTTGTGGAGTTCAGATAGGCTCCATGTAAAATACTGGTATTCAGCTGCATCCGGTTAGACTGCAAGCCGACCCCAACATAGTTTGGAAAAGGCAGAAAGTACGAAGTTGCTGGGAGGTTAGAAAGTAGTGGGATGACACAAAACTAGTTAATTAATACGATTATCACAAAAAATTTCAATATTTCAACAATATCCAAATTTTACCTTTGCCAGTATTATCGACATTTTCGTCGGCATCTCTAAATATTTTTTAAGTTTTTGTACCTCATTAGATAGCCGGATAAATAAAGCTGTCTACCCCGTAATTTGTACGCTTAATGCAATAGTATAATTTTGAGATAACTGGTGTCAAAGATCAAGTACGTAGATGATTTTTAAAATAGTTAATAAACTTCATCCTCATCATCATTCATTTTTTAACTGTTTGATGTTTTAGAAAATTTGGTTACATGGAAAAGTTTATTAAAGTATTAGGTACCCAATGAAGGCCATTCAATTTGAGAGTTTAGAGAAAAGTTTTAATGATTGACAAATTTTGGGAAATTTTCAAAAATACTTAAAAATTGGTTTTTCTCGAATCCCATAAATTTTTGCCTAGGGCTTATGGGGTGCTTAATTGTTGCAAATGGGTCACACTATCACGTCCTAGAAGGAATACGTCAAATTACAAGTCACCCTGTATATTAACATGCTGCATTGCTAACCTAGCTGGCAAATAACACTTATAATCCCTTTAAGGCCTCGACTCGATACATAACTTGATAAAGCACCTCTTCAGACTTTATTAAAAGGGCTCAAAGTGGGACTAAAACGCCTTGAAGTGAGCAAGAAAGGACAATGGCCAAAAATCCAAGTGACGAATGAAGAGGCCACTTGATAGAAAATTACAATTTACCAACTTTCCACTCGACTTTCTGCTTCGAATAGTGTAGTCGAGGGTAGGAATTGGTCACTTTGTAGATGGATAGCGATTTGGAATCATAGATTTTAAGGTACCAGAGGGAGTCGACGGCGCGTTGTGTTCCACGCGCGCCTCAAAGAGATGTCAGCAAACGAAGGGGTCCGATGCCTGCCGGGGTTGCGGGAAAGTCCGAAAGGGATACCGTGGCCCCTGGCAACGTACAGGCAACGGAAGGAACACGGGTGGGTTTTAGTCAGTAAGAGTCTGACACGCCCTCTCGCTCCACCCAGAGCGGGAGAAGTTATTTGATAATTTCCCAAACAAAAAAAAAATAAAAGGTACCAGAGGGGCTAAATAATATCAGCCGCATGGGTCGATCGAAGGTTAAGCTACGCTTGCCGAGGTCATTACGTGGATGGGTGTCCATCCATTACATATCGAGATCCCTCCTCTCGGAAAGCACGTTAAGCCGTTGGTCCCGGCTGTCGTTAATTTGTAGATCTTTGGCAGTCGTTAGAGGTAGTCAGAAGCCCGAAAGTCTGACCGCCAGTCTTACCAAGGGGCACCGTATTACCCTGTAACTCAGTAACTGTAGTAAGTTCAAAAGAACTTAACGTAAGTTCTTATATTACTAAGTAAACCAAGTATTAGTATCATCCATTTAATCTATAAATGAGTCTGAAAAACCGAGCATAGAAATACATCGCTCAAATGAACTCGTCTATTGAAAACACACGTAAACCATTCAAAAGACTTTCAGGAGTGAAAGAAAACATTCAGTAACCGATACGTGTGTGTATTATAAGCCAAGGATTGAAAATAGAAAGGTTTTTTAATTAATCTGCGTGTTGGATTATTGGTTTCAATATAAACTGTGAGGTTGCGAATAGAGGTGGTTTAAAAAAATTGGCTATGTGCGAGACAGACTCGCACATGAAGGATTTCGTACCACAGTACAATATTTATAAAAAAAACACCGAAAAAAACACGTTTCTTGTAAGTATATTTTTGTACTTTCATTTAAAAACACTACCTAGGTATGTATTAAAACTAATGTTACCAGTCCTAGTTATATTTAACTTAACTATACATTTCTTTCTTTTCCAAACAAATATAAAATACGAGCATACCTACCTACACATTTCTAAGGTGCCAACCCTAGTGGGGCAGAATCCATCAAGATTTTAGACTAGTGGAAACTGCCCCACCAAGTCGAACTAGTGGGGCATATTCCACTGAAAAAATTTAGGCATTCCTCTTGCCAAACTGGAAAGATTCGTAAATTTTTGAAAAATCTTTTGTTATGTTTCCATTATTCGACTGGTATACGAATTTGTGCGGGGTAGGTAACCGCTGGGCCTTAACCGCTGGGCTATCAGGACAACCGATATTATAAATGCGACAGTGAGTTTGTTTGTTTGTTACGCTTTCACGCTAAAACGGCTGCACCGATTTGGATGAAATTTAGCACATGAGTAGACCATGACCTGGAAAATGACACACGATACCTTTTATCCCGATATTCCCACGGGATTGAAACTCATGCGGTCGAAATCGCGGGGCGTAGCTAAAAAGGAAATAAATATGATGGTACTCTTCATATTTTTTAGGCAAAATATTGTCGTTTCATACAACTCGTTGCAGTCAAGCCCAAAAATAGCCTAACGTTTGATTACTTATAGTCAAAAGTGTTACGGCTATAGCAAAAGGCCGTATTAATATGAATGCATCCGGCTTTGTGGCTTTCACCCTGAAAAAAATAGTTCGCATAACTTGTAAATACTGCTTTTATGGCTTATTATAATCATGGAAAATCTTAGTAATTTTATATGGTCTAAGTGGAAAATTTAATGGATTCGTTTGTTTATTAGGTCGCCATGAGTTTTTATGGTTTAATATGAGCGGTTACGGTTAAAAACTGCACTTGACTCAAAGGCTATGTAGGTACTTAATTTTTATGATGTTTTTTGTGTTCATCTATATCTAGTACACATTAAAAAAATTCAAGACGCTTTTTGTGTCTGTCTGTGTGACCGTGTTATTCTTCTAAACTACGCAACGGATTTCAAAGAGGTTTTCGCCATCATTTAGATTTTTCTAATACATTAATATTAAGCTACTTTATAATTAGTATATATAATTTATGTTGGTGGCAACTCAGATGTTTATATTATATAAACATCTCGATGTTTCGTCAATTCGTAAAAACCGTGCAAAGCAGGGCTGCTAATCTATCTATTTATATGAAAATCAATTGCCGTACGATAGTCTCTCAAAAACTGGAAAATTGCTGAACCGATTGTGATGTAACTTTGGTAAGTTGTTGTGTGCGCGCCGGAGAAAGATCATAACAAAAAAAAGGCATTGTAACGCAGCATTACCTGGTTAATCATAAATTTAAGAATGAAGCCTTGAATAAATAAAAAGACTGATTTTAATTTTAATCTTTGCCATTAAAACCCGAAAATCAACACTACTGGCTTGGAAAATACCATATAACTGTGCATCTATCTTAAGTATCTAAAAGCTTATGAATCCCCCTCTTACATTCTGACCTAGGTTTACCCAGACCCTTGTCCCAACCTGAGACAGTAATAGCCCATTACTGATCCAAAACTCGATGGTCAAATAAAGATATTTTTATTTCGTGAGAATTACGTTATTTTCGTTTTATTTCCTTTAATTCCGCATTCAAGGTAATGTTAGAAAATAGATTAAAACGGTTTGACGATTTTATAGTTATTAAGAATGCATGATGGTCAAGTAATCGTTTAATGTCGATCGAAGTTTATTTTAGGACGGGCGAGACTATTTTTAGAATGGAGATAGCTAGTTAAAGAAGTTATTGGTTAGTTAGTGTTTGCTAGTATTGTTCTTAGTGCAAATGACTGTTGAGGTTCTTTTTTAGGTACTTATTTTATTTTGAATTCTTTGATTTAAACCTTTGTAGTTATCTTATGGGTAAATTCGCATATGGGCAAATCTAATATAGCAACCTATAGCAACCAAGTTTTAGGTACACTATGTTTTGCGACCAAAAAACCGTTCGTTCTTGTACGACTCGCGTAAAACAAAGTGTAAACCTAGCGGTTAAGAGAACTGTAAAGAGGAAACCTCCTTCAAATCTAAAGAGATTTGATTTCTAATGATAACGAATTAATTTAATTATTATAATTGTGTATTCCTAATTACTTTGACATTAAATTGACTAAGTTTATTATATTATGAGTTGTTGACACTATTCTTTAGTACATTTTAATTTTTAAATTCTAATTTGGACGGTTTATTATTTGAATAATGGATAAATTTATAATTCTTTGTTACCTACATAATATATATTTTGTACGCTGTTAAGGCAAAACATGACTGTGATATAATTGAATTGTAACATCTTGCATACCATGTGTGTGTATACTCATGTTTTAGACAAATAAATGATCTTTATCTTATCTTTATCTTTATTACACTGGCCACTTCATGCATTATTATTATTAAAATCATTTGAAAAAAAAAAGATATATTAATCAATAAAATAAAAGGATTTTGCTATATTTATTCTCGTTGTTTTTATAGTAAAATAACATTATTTTATAAAAGATAATAATGGATGCAGTGGCTAGTTCTAGTTTGAGTGATGATGTTGATAAGAAAATCATTGAAAGTGGAAAAGGTAAACCAGTTTCACTTCATAATGGTTATCGCTATAATCTTTGCTTCAAATACGCTACGGGTAATACTAGATGGCGATGTCCTAAGAAAATAATTTGTAACGGTTCAGTAACATTGGATATTAAAAAAGACATAAAAAGATCAGCCAAACACATATGATTTCCAAATTCTACGCTCAATATAATAGATGGTATTATGGATAAATGTCAAAAAGAAGTGCAAAATAATTTTGAATCAGTTGTCAAAATCTTTGAAAAGCATTTTCACAGTGATACACCATCGGCTGAAAGTACGAATATAACATATGCAGTCCCTTCATTATTGACAAAAAAAGATACCTTATGGCCGTAAAGATGCCTTATATACATCGAGAAAGAAATTTCTGTGTCTGGAAAAAACATAATTTAAAAAATGCAAACATTTGAAGATACCAGAGTGTATTGTAGCATTATCACTAAGAGTTTTATGAAAAAAAAGTAAATTATTCGGAGATGGAACTTTTAAATCAACACCAAAGTCGTTTTACCAAATAGACACTTTGCACGTTAATATGGCGGGAAGCGATACAAACATAAATTTCGTACCACGTATCTACATTTTACTCCCGAACAACACCGAACAAACATATGAAATAATGTTCACAATCTTAAAACATCAATTTCATCTGAATATCCAGAAATATAAATGCGATTTCGAATTAGCTACGATCAATGTAAGAACTGTGTACCCAAATGTTGATGTACGCGGATGTTATTAACATTATCAACAGGCCATTTGGAGAACAAGTAAAAAAATTGGTCTTCTAGACTCAAGTGAAGGACGTAATATTACGTCCTCGCGCACATTTGGAAGTGGCGCGAGGAAGCGAAACGCCGGGGCGTAACTCCGCTGCCGCGAGAAATCGCGGCACAGCGGACAGAGCTCCGGCGGGATCTCATGGCGTCATGGAGAGTGCGATTGTCGCAACCCAGTGCTGGGCACGCCACTATTGCGGCGAAGAGTCCCCTCTTCGAGGAGTGGCTAGAGAGGCGCCACGGCGTCCTCACCTTCCGCCTGACGCAGGTCCTCACCGGACATGGTTGTTTCGGGAGGTTCCTGTTTCGTATCAGGCGGGAGGAAACGCCCTGGGCGTCGGGAATCACAGGCCGATTCCCGGCCACCGTAGGCGCGGGCTTGCGGACGGTGAGCAATGGGTAGCTCGCCGTCCGATAAGGACCAGGCCTGGGTCGACGGCGCGTTGTGTTCCACGCGCGCCTCAAAGAGATGTCAGCAAGTGAAGGGGTCCGATAGGACCGATGCCTGCCGGGGTTGCGGGAAAGTCCGAAAGGGATACCGTGGCCCCTGGCAACGTACAGGCAACGGAAGGAACACGGGTGGGTTTTAGTCAGTAAGAGTCTGACACGCCCTCCCGCTCCACCCAGAGCGGGAGAAGTTATTTGATAATTTCCCACCCAAAAAAGAAGATGACAGGACCACTAACGCCGTTGAAGGGTGGCAAAGGATTGAATACCAAAATACCACCAAAACCTTCTTTATTTCTTGCAATAACCTTATTAAAAAAGAGGCATTTAAACAAGGAAGAAACGCAGGTCGGCGGAAATAATGCAAATTCAAAAATAACAAAATCATTAACGATCCAATTAACAATTAAATTACAGTTGAATGTTAGTTTAGGATACTTAGAACGTTTAATATTAGTATAAGTGCAAGTGTCAAGTTGAAGAATGCTTAAAACGAATATATAATTTATCTTTATTTTAAAAAGACTTTTATCTTAACTGTACTTTTGCCCATAAGCGAACTTGCTATTATAAGAATTTGAATTTGCCCATAAGATAGTTTGCCATTTTGAAAATGTGCCCTTTAGCGAACAAAGGGATTTAAAACGTTAACAAAAAGTTTATATTTAACCCCAGTAGTCATATTATCTATTTAATGGAATATTAGTGCTGTAATTCGGAATTAAAATGTTCAGTAGCGACCTGGCCGAACTTGGTTTATTCAAAACTGTTTCATGACCGTAATGGATGGATGGATGTTTGTTGCTCTTTCACGTAAAAAATACTGAACGGATTTGGATGAAATTTGGCTCACAGATAGATTATAACCTGAATTAACACTAAGGATACTTTTTATCCCGATATTTCCACAAGATCGAGACTTACGCGGGTGAAACCGTGGGACGCTGCTAGTCCTCTATAAGATGGAAATGCATTTGTGATGCCTCTAGTATGGCAGATGTCCTTTGTTCATAGGCGGCTGTGACTACTTATTATAAGGTGTGCCGTCGGCTTCTTTGATATTATATTACAGACTAGCTGCAGCGGCATCCTGCGGGCATTCGCGCAGACGTTCGATTGTTAATACCCGAACCATTGCTGTGGTTCACGTACTGAGAAATAGCAGTTTGTAAAGCCCATCACAGACGTAGCTATAATATATATTTCTATTACGTCACCAAAATATGTGGATAGATTTAGCAAGACATATTAATATATATTATGGTATATTAAACCGCAGACCAAATGAGGGCAATAATATACAGGGTGACTTGTAATTTGAGGTATTCCTTCTAGGATGTAATAGTGTGACCCATTTGCAACAATTAAGCACCCCATAAAATATCCCCCATAATTTTATATTTCTGAGAAATGTTAATTAATCTAGTGGCACTTTTGACCTTATTTTAATATTGTTAACATGCGAATAATGTAGTGGGCTGCAATATTGTTAATACTCCTTATGAGCCTATATTTTTTTTATTTGTAAACATTTTATATTGTAGCTGTTTATTGTCCCATAATAAATAAAATAAAATAAATAAATCACAGGCAATCATTGATGGCATTCGAGAAAACACAATTATTAATGTTTTTGAAAATGTCCCAGAATTCGTCACTAATTATCACTTTTCTCTAAACTCTCAAATTGAACGGCCTCCATTGAAATTCCATTGGACACCTAATACTTTAGAAATACGAAGGTATCGCTTGTAGCTATTACTAATGTAAATAACGAGGAACGGATATTGATTATTGATTAAAAGTGGTAATGCGACATTTTGCCTTTCTACATTGAGACCTTCTATTGTGACACCCTTCTCAAGGTAACTATTATGTCACCTTGATAAAAGAAAATCGGTTTTATGGTCATAGTTTGTTTTTAGTTAGGGATAATATTTAAAAAGACAAAATCACGAATGTTCTCCGGAAAGTTGCCAACCTAAGATACCGAAATAGGCCAGTGGCTTTGAGTGGCTTGCGTTCTGTGCTGAGCTCACGCAATGCGTCGTATGACCAGCCAGTAATAGGACTCACCCATCAAGGAGCGGTGTCCCAAATTAGATGCATTATTAATTTATTATACAAGGGTGAATCAAAAAGTTCTTAGAATTGCATATATATAAAACCTTTTTGGGAGAAGTTCGATATTCAAATTAAACAGTGTCAATCACACAATATTTATGCAAACTGTCACTTGTTTTTGTCAGTTCGTTCGCACGTAATATATTGTTTTGTGCAACGAGTTGCTAAAAACCCAAAATTATGGATAAAAGTGAGTTAAGTGCGGTGATAAAATATCTGTTTGAAAAAAATGTCTACGAAGGAAATTTTTTCGGACATTCAGCAGACATTAGGGAATGATGTTGTACCCTATTCTACGGTTGCGTACTGGGTGGCTGAATTTAAAAGAGGTAGATCAAGCTGTAAAGATGACCCGCGTTCTGGGCGGCCTTCAACCTCCGTTACGGAAGAAAATGTCAAAAAGGTTGAGAATCTGGTTTTGGAAGACAGAAGAATAACTATAAAACATATAGCTGAGATCCTAAAGATGTCATTTGGTAGCGTTCAATCTATTTTAATTGATTCACTGGGGTTCAAAAAAGTGTCGGCAAGATGGGTGCCACGAATGTTAACCGACGAAAACAAAAAGCGACGTTTGGAAATTTCTAAGCGTAATCTCGAAATGTTCCAGCGTGATTCGGATAATTTTTGCCGTCGCCTTGTCACCATGGATGAAACGTGGGTCCACCATTTCGATCCTGAAACTAAAAGACAAAGCATGTCTTGGAAACGACCATCCTCTCCATCCATTAAGAAATTTCGAGTTGCTACTACCGCTGGCAAAGTTATGGCCTCAGTGTTCTGGGATAGTGAAGGAATCCTTTTTATTGATTACATGCCAAAAGGCCAAACGATTACTGGACCCTATTATGCAAATTTAATCCCGAAAGTGCGTGAAGCGATTAAAGAAAAACGTCGTGGAAAACTATCGTTGGGCGTGTTGTTTCTTCAAGATAACGCTCCTGCTCATCGATCGGAAGTTGCGCTCAACGCAATCCACTGTGCTGGCTTCAATCTCCTTGACCACCCACCATATTCTCCGGACTTAGCCCCAAGTGATTTTCACTTATTCCCAAAATTAAAAGAGGACATTCGTGGAACAAAATTTTACGATAATGACGCGGTTATGGCTGCCGTAGAGGAGTTTTTCGAGAGTCAAGAAAAACATTTTTTTTCACAAGGAATAAGGAAGTTAGAAACGCGTTATTCTAAATGCATTGCATTGGATGGGAGATTATGTAGAAAAATAAAATATTTTTGTTTAAATCTTTGCATTTTTTTATATTGATTCCAAGAATTTTTTGATTCACCCTCGTACATACGTACATTATTATACATAAAACACGTATACTAAAAAATAAATAATTTAATGATCTTTAAAATGGTGAAGGTTTTAGAAAAATATGCTTGATAGTTTTTGCGTGATTCTCAGTTTTTTATCCGCGTGCGACTATAAATGTGTAAATATAAACATAATCTAAAATATTCACAGATTGACTTATTCAAAAAATGCTCTAATTTAACTTTATTTTTCCAAATCATTAACACTACTCATTTAGACGTGATGGGATTGAGCCGGACATGTCTGACACATGTCGGATTAGCCGTGGGCTAAGAGAATCACTGATTGAATTCCAATAAACGCTATAGACGACATTGTGACAGACCAAGATGTAGATGGAGGGACAAACTTGACTCCTACCGAAATTACTGGCCCGCAATGGCAGTGGATATACGTGTGTAGAAAAGGGTAAGGAAATTGGAAATTTGCCCAGCAGTAGGACAATATCGGTTAAACAGATAGATGGAATTTTATCGTCCAACTTTTTATTTTGAAACAAAAGTACCTATATTCACATTTTGACCTCACGATCGGCTTTAGCCCCCTCGAAAACTATGAAAATGACACCTATGAGGAAAAATGTGAAAATTTTCTTGCATTTTCATTTTGTAACACGAACGCTTTTTCGCGCGACGACTTCTTCCAGTTTACTCCTACTGCAAACCGCGCTAAATAACTTCGTTCTAATAATAATATGAAAATGTATATGAAAAAATGAGGGGAAAGAATCATAGGGCATCAAAAATTCGCCCGCATCGCTGTCAACATGTAAAGTGCCCAAAAGGCTGGCAACATTACCACATTATATGGCGATGCTGATTATTTGACAAGAAATAGGCCAGCCCTCTGATCACGTAAAGAGTCGACCGACCGCTTGACGATGTCTTGAGAAACCAAGTGGGCACTCAGACCCCATGTTCCTAGTGTTTCAACCCCAAACGGCTCGAACAAATAACTCTTCCGCACCTGCAGCAGCCACTCCAGCACAGCCCGCCGTGCTAGGAATATGGGACGGCGCAAGGGTGTGTGAAAAAAAAAAATGGATGGTCATCCCTCTCTACCTTCGATCAACCTGTGCGGCTGTTATATGTAGCCACGAGCCGCTTAGAACTTAGACAGTATTGAAAATAAGTGTAACACGTGTTATAAAACAGAATACAGTGTCTGTTTTTATTTTAATTCAGTTTCATCTACAATCTACTCTTGTCTGTTACTAAAAATATAATAGGCTATTATCTAGCTAATTTAGTGAGTGTAGCAAGATTATGGCTTAAATTATATAATTACCATTCCTTCAAATAAATAGTTTTTGCGAAAAATAAAAGCACATTTATGAAACCATTTGTTGGGCGTGGCTTACTGTAAATAAATTAATTAGTTATACAAATTACTAGCTTCCGCCAGCGGCTTCGCCTGTGAGATATCTTTATAAATTATAGCCTATGTTTCTTAATGATAATATAGCATTATACTAGTGAAAGAATCGGTTCCTTCAGTAGTTTTTGAGTTTATTCATTACAAACAAAAATACAAACATACAAAAATACAAATCTTATCTCTTTATAATATTAGTGTAGATCTAATGTAGATGGCCGTGGAATGTTTCCAGTAAAAATTGGATGAAACACCAAATATTTGTTTCTCCATAAGTTGGTAATTGCTTAGTGATGTTAAGTTCTTTTTATTATTAATTATGTCTTGAGTGTTTGCGATTAAAAGATATTTATTTTCTCAAAAGAATTACAATTCACTTATAGAGAAAACATAAATAGGTTTAGAACAAAGTTATCTGCCAGTAAGCGTAGATAAAAAAATGTATCTAATGTTTGTCTTGGTTATTGTATGTAATTGACCAATAGTGCCCAATTTCTATAGTGCCTGATCATAAATCCAATAGGGAGTTATCTCATTTTTTTATTTATGACCTAGCCATTGAAAGGAAATGTAAAATACTTATTTATATGTACTGTGACTGACGGAGCCCGAACCACTGACGATAAAATACGAGTCGAAAGTCCTTCAGAACTCTTTGACAGAAATAGAACATACTCGCGATCAATTGCTGAACGAGTTTCACATTAATCAACATTTAATTTAAATCTGCTCTCCATTTGAGACTCAATTAATGTGAAATTCACGGATTATTTCTCGATTCGCATGCAATAAAGAGATACGTGTGCTTTTAAATTAATGGAGACAGAATCAAAATAGGGTTTATGAATCAAGTTTGGGCGCCATTCAGGTTTAGAACTCAATAGGTACCTGAAATAGCTACCATTTTTGAACATGGTAATACACAATTAATTATTTATATGCAGATAATGATGAAATGGGGCCTGTCACCTCTAACAACTTCATCGGAGATTACAGGTATTGTGTGAATTTATATTTTTTTACATGTAATAATTTTTACCAGTATGTAACCAACAAGATACACCACCACTCACCACACAGACTTCATTCACTCTTCCTTCTTCATTCAGTCTATCTCTCTTTGGAATGCGCTTCCCCAGGAAATCAGGATGGCGACCAACCGATTATCTTTTAAAATTAAAGTTTGCGAGCATATTCGCCACAACGGTAATGTTTGTCTTATTTGTGCTTATATTTATATATAATTAGGTGTTAATTATATTAAAAAATCCTCAATTTTCACTATTGCACCTACCACTGTTTGTCTCTGCATCACCCAAAGGTTGACTGGTAGAAAATGCCAATGGCACTAAGTCCGCCTCTGTACATTTGTGTGCTTGAAGTATTAAATAAATAAATAAATAAATATTACCATAAAGGAATTACGCAAGAATTTTCTAGCATTCGCAAAATTCCTTTGCGGCAAGCTTCAACTCAAAACCAACACAGGTACCAATCAACCACGTCATACTCACGGAACACAAAGTTGCCAGCTCCCACACACTGCACAGAATATTTTTTAAACCTAAATCCGTAAGCCAAACTTACCTAACGTAGTGTAAAGTAAAAGCCGACATAGATTGATACTTGTAAATCCAGTTCAAACCAGTCTGTGAGAGGCTTAAAGCCCTCCATCTATTGGATGAAATCGATTGTTTGACTTCAAGCTGAAACAACTTGGATAGCGTGTGAGGGGTTTGAGTTGCAGCGGTGGAGATTCTGTATGTTGGAGTATTTGAGCCAATTGAATCTGTGCTTTATCACGTCATTCAAGATTTTAATCAGTCGTCAGTTAAACGTAGATTCCAATGATAAAACAATATGGAAGTTGAAATAATCACCATTTATTTATTTATTTGTCCTCCCAATGTACCGCCATACCATCGTAGTTTGTTGCTATTAACTGTCCTCTGTAACTGTTTAATGTGAAATCTGTGAATAAAATTCTTTTTTCATAACCACACAGAACCTTCAGAACAACAATTTTATTATAATTCTAGTCTAGCTTGTAACATTCCAGTAGTCCACTAGAATGGGATGCTTCGTTTGAATTAGTACAAAACTATCCTTAGTTCACCCAATCATTAAGCAGTTAAATAATCAGTATTACATAATGAGCAACTTAACCCGCTATCACTCCGCCACACAGCGAAGCGCGCGGCAGATATTCAGCAGCAGGTAACTTGGGGGTTTAAAGGCAATCCTGGCGGAATTGGCTGGCTATGCGGTTTGCTCGCGTTTTTACTCACCTGTATTGCCTTATGAAGTCTTGGCTTTCGTTTTATAGAAGTCTATCTCGACGTGCTTGAATTTTTCATGAAGCGGGTTGTGATTTTCAAAAATAACCATCTTTTTCTGCTATTGGTTGATGGCAAAGAGCTGTTTCACCCTTTAGAAGTGCAAACCAGAGGGGTAAAAAATTGCGTCACACACAAACTGGCAATCGATGGCAATGCCTTTAATTTTGACAGATCAGCCACGTTCATTGTGTTATCAAATTATCTTGAACTTTAGAGGTCATATAGGCAAATATTATTTAAACTAAAACCTTAAAACGGTTGCGCCTAAAGTTTCAACAGACGAATGTTCTCATTGCTTTCAGAATCCATTACTCAAATCCCCTGCCTTACCCCATTTCTCACCAATAAAAGCAAAAATACCGAATAAAAAAACCCCTCAAAGGAGAAAAAAAGAAGCCATTTTACATTCCCTCAGTGCAAACCAGCAGAACCTACACATTCAGATATTGAAAAGCTCTCCAATTTCCATTCAATTCAGGTGTATATTGACAAAGTTGACTGATATTATGATTATGTTATTCGCATATATTTTTATTTTATTTATTTATTCCAAAACAATGCATTGTAGTACACGTTACAAAAAAAAACATTTTTACAAAATAAGTACTTTATCTGCAAACGTAGCGAGCACTGCTCTCCTAGCTAGGTTATGAAAACCAGTGTTCAGGAGAAGCAGTTCGGTCCCCTAAGGTATAATGACGTTACATAGTGCTTCTGATGTTACTGTTACGTTTAAGATACGTTTTATTAAACGTGAAAATAAGATCATTTTAAGTTTAAGGTAATTCAATATGAGTGTGTGTGATTGTGCGCGCGTGTGTGTGTATTTGTATGTGTGTGTTTGCTTGTCTATGTTGTTTATGACAAGATTTTTTCTGTTTCGTCATATGACTTATTTTGGAGGTACGACTGCACAATACTTTTGCATTTGTTCTCTTCGTTTATTTGTTTATACGGACCAAGAAAATGAAAAAATCTCTTTACAAAAGCTGAGCGTATTCGCGGCAGGGTGGCAAATTTTAAGTGATGTACGAGTATGTTCCAGCCCACGAAAATTCTACCGTCTAGAGTCTGTTAAAATTGCATAGATATTCCCCATAAGTGTGGTCAAACTAGCAATATTACATTATGTTCGTATTCTTCTTTTTTGTAATAGGACCGCCAAAAGGTTAGGATATTGCAGATAGTTACCGATTTAACTTTTTAAATGATTATCATCAAGCACCTTTTTGGAACTAAGCATTAAATCATAAAATATATAAGAACGACCATTTTAGCTAAAATTCAACAAAGCAAGTAACTAAGCGGTTGGACGATTGGTTTGCAAACCTGTGGTTGTAAGTTCGATTGCCAACTAGTGGTATATTCTGTGATTCTTTTTTTTTCATTTTGTTATGAATTTATTAATTCATATGTCGTATTAATTCACTAAAAAAGGAAAAATTCGTAAGCAATGGAACATTGCTACAGATTTTCGTCTCAGTCAGGGTAACATGTTTTTCTTGGATGCTCCTGGTGGAACAGGAAAAACATTTATTACCACTGGCATCTTTGCAGAGGTGAGGATTCAAGGCAAAATGGTAATCGCGGTAGCGTCTTCCGGAATCGCTGCCACACTGATTCCAAGTAGTAAAACAGAGCACGCTACGTTTATGATTCCCATTCATTTAGAGAGCAACGAAACGCCTGTTTGTGGGGTATGACGCTACAGTGACAAGGGTTGCCCTTTCATCGTATGGGATATAATGCATTATGGCAAATAGGAAAGCAGTGGAAGCTGAGGACACCATCCTCAGCTAGCAGTTCTGTTTAGTGGCAGTACTGTTTAGTGGCAAACACCGCATGTGGTGACGCGAGGAACTAGGGCTGACGACGTGAATACTTAGTTGAAAAGGTCGTCTCTATGGTCACGAGTTCATAGACTGCGCTTGACCATCACTCAAGAATTCTCCGATATTCTTCTAAAAGTTGGTGAAGACACTCTACCAGAGTAGAGTGGTGGCATCATCTTGTACCCTACCATCTGATTCATCTGGTGTAAGCGGATTTCAGTTGAATATCCGTACCAAGAGAATTCTTGGGTGTGTGAACGGGCCTTTTTAACGCCCAAAAAATATCAAGCTGCAGCGATCAACCACAGTATTCTCCCGCAAATTGAAGGAAGCGAAGTGATATGTCACCTCAATTGTGTTGCTTCTTCTGCGGAGCAAGATGATGCCACCACATATTACCCCGTAGCATTTCTGAATTCGCACATCATCCAACTGAAGGTCGGTGTCCCGATTATGCGATTAACGGGATCCGGCTCTTAGCAGAGAAACGTCATCAAGGCGGAACTTCTAACAGGTTGGGGCGTTGGCGAAACGAGTGTAAATACCGTTTATACGACTAATTCCCCACAATTACCCCTTCTAGTTTAAGCGTGTGCAGTTCCCTGTAAGCGTATGCTTTACGATGACTATAAACAAGTCACAGGCGCAAACAGTGACGGCTGTGGGTGTCGACCTCAGGGCAAGCTGCTTCTCACACGGACAATTGTACGTAGCTTGCTCCCGCGTCACCAGTCCTGACTCTTTTTCTATATCTACAAACGCACGTAGTATACAGGGAAGTTTTATAAAAATGAGGCTGTTATTGTAGTATTGGTGTCTTACGACTTCCACATGAATGAAATCGCGGGCAGAAGCTAGTCATATTTTAAATGCGAAAGTGACTTTGTTTGCTTATTTGTTTGTTTGTTTGTTACGCTTTCACGCTAAAACGGCTGAACGGATTTGGAGGCACAGGTGTAGATCATGACCTGGGTTAGGACATAGCATACTTTTCATCCGATATTCCCATGGGTTCAAAACTTATGAGGGTGAAACCGCAGGACACAACTAGTACAAAATAAAACATAAATTAATTTTTTTTTAATGTATTTATTTAAGTGGATTATTTCTAAGTAAACCTTACGTAAATATAGAATTTTAATATTTTCTTTTAATATCTTAGTTTATCTTGATAAACTAAAGCTTTTAAGGACATATTCAAGTTTAATGTTTACATAGGCATTAAACAAAAGTTTGTAAATTAAAAAGTTATTTTATATAAGATAGGTATATGTTATTCATACAATAATATGTAGGTGAACTACCTATATAATAATAAACAATGTATTCTAGGTAATAAATCAAATATTTAACTGCATGCATTTAACACAACATTTTTATTTTAGAATTTCCAGCGTGATAAATGTGAAAAGTATCAATGAGAAGTGTGTATACATCAAGTGGCTAAATAATTTATACATGGTTTATCCAATCATCGGTCTCATCATCTCCTTATTTAAATAATTCGAACTCCTCATCCCCGCACGTTTTTTCTATTAGTTCTAAGTAAAGTCGTACATCAGTGAAGACTAGAATACCTGTATCGTTTTTGAACATGGCGAAGCTGCCAATCCCAAATAGTTTATTTTTCGAAAATAATGCTGCACCGGACCCCAGGCCAGGGAAGTCGTCAATATGTCTAACACATATGAAATAACCCCATTCTCGCGGCAACCACTCCTCGCAGTCCGCCAGTGCGGCATCATCGTCATCGTAATCAGTCTGAGTTATTATATCATAACGCAAAGCACCATTTATCACTCTAAATCCTATGGAAAAAATCCTCACTACTGGATCTATTCGATCGAAGGGGGTAGCGGGGAAGGATTTCAAAGTGTTGTGAAATTCAGTAAGATTGCCCAGCCAATAATAGTTCGCAGGAGTATCGTAACCCGAATATCTATTCGAAGACTTCCCGACTCCAATTTCTTCTTCCATTCGTATGACCATAAGATCGTGAAGAGGAGAGTGATTTGAATCATACCAAATACGATTCTCAGCCGGCACATATGCTATCTGACGACCGCACACTATGTTTGCTATTTTCAGTGCTACTAGTTTATTTTGTATACCTGTAACTAACAACGCCAAAATGTTGCTGGTTAAACTTTCATCACCTATCAATTTTCTAAAAGGATTATAAGATGTTAGAATACGACTATTGTCTAATAAGACCCCTGACGCAATAAATGTCTTTTCTGTGCCGAATTTTTTGAAGTCGCCGTCATTGTAATCTAGTAGTAAAATTACAATCCTGTGAGAGAGGCGGTCTTCAAGGTTACCAGGAGGCCACGCTGGTCTGGGATCCTCCTTCCACATATGCATATCTTCAATATCTCTTAACGCACGAGAGTAGCTGAAAAGGTTAAACAATACGAACATCACCAATAAACGGGCAGTGGTCCTCCTGTAACAAAAAAGTAATAATCAAACGAGTTTACAATGTTATGAATACCTTAAGTGTGTAGAATATTGTATTTACACGCGTAAATGTGTGAGAGCACACTCTCACTCCGTACAGACAACCGCAAACCGATGGTAACACTTGAACTACGAATTACTATCTAAGACATAAAGATGCAGTAAAAGACAAATTGTAAATATGGGGGTGCGGGTTGTGTGGTGATTGTACGAGTCCTGACTTTGTTAAAAGTTAACTAAAAATTATGTAATTCAAATTAAAACGCTAAAAAACTTTTATTTGTGTCAGCTGTACGGAGTGTCGGCGATCTGAAGAGGCTATTCCACTTGGCTGAATTAAGTAAGTCCTTTGAATTTAGTCGTCTTTTTAGAAACATAAATTTAGACAGATATTTAGAAAGCTTTCGTACACTTTACACATTAGGTATTGAATCCGTCCACAGATTTAAGTGCGACAGAAATCGACGTGTCGCGACCTTTCTTCTTTCTTATTAGCTTACATGATGTGGTAAGTTGACGGTGGTGGTGGTGGGTAAGTAATATATGATATAATTACAAAATCTCTAATATTTACAAGATATAACAACTGAATCTATAATTTTATTTGATATAATGATCAGTTAATATAATAAACGATTGATATAATTTTTAAATAACTAATTTTTATAAGCATAACATACATTGAATATAAAATCGTTTGATATACTACTCAAAAGACATAAAACCTATTTAGTCTAATATGATAAAAACGCTTAGTTCGCTCGCTCGCCTTCGCGCGTTAATTGTCACTGTTCTAATCTCGGCGCTCGGCGGCCACTGCCACGGCACGCTCACTTCATTCGCCCGCCTTTCTAACTTAATCTAATCTAAATGATTCACCAACGATAGAGGGGATCTGGCGCTTGGCGGCTGCTCCCGCGGCACACTCGCTTCGCTCGCTCATCTTCGCGCGTTAATGGTCACTGTTATAACCTAACCTAACCCAAATGATTATCCAACAATAGAGGGGATCTGGCGCTCAGCGGCCGGTCCCACCTTAGCCCTTCTAACTTAACCTATCCGAGGCAAATTGGGGTGTTAACCTTAATAATGGTACCAATATAATATATATTTAGCCCTAATGATTTTAGATTAAATAAACGTTATATTCAATAACGTTATACGAAATACGTTTTAAAATAAATTAATGTTATATGTAAAGAAATTATACAACAGTTGGTATCTCACGTTGATTATATCCTATGAACGATAATAAAATAAAATTAAACCAAATGAATTTATACGTTATGAAACGCAACCCCATTATCCACCACGCGGGCCCAGTGGGATGTGCAGATGTCACATGTCTTCGAATTTATGGTTCCAGGACATGCCGGTTTCCTTCACCGTTTTGGGAGCAGTGGTGATGAAATATTTTACACAAAGTAAAGCGCCTGCCTGGTTTCAAAACGCACAACACAACCACGCACAAGGAAGGGTTCCGTAGTTAGGATGAATTTATTGCAAGAACAAACTTAACTTTGTAGTTGAAAAACAAAGCAAACAAGCAAAAACATGTTCTTGCAAACGCAAATGTAAGTTGATCGATTATTACTCGTTAGCTTTTAGTTTCGTTATATATGCTACGCCGTGAATTTTTTCACACATCTAAAACCAACCATTGCTTGACTCTAACAAAAATTTGCACTTTAAAGCTTAATATTTTGCAAACGGATCCCTGAATCTAAAAATGGGTTTCAGAAACGCACATTTTTGAACGACCTTTCCAACAACACCCCACTACTATGGGATAGATGATAAAAAAAAACATCCTTTCTTTACTTTTAGGGTAGGAACGCTAAATTTTTTTTTTCTTGTTTATTTTTTTACCACTTTATCGGCGTGATTAATACGAGTATGTATACCTATGCCAAATTACAGCTTTCTAGTACAAAGATTCTCTGAGCTAAACTGCGGACAGACAGATGGACATGGCGAAACTATAGGTTAGGTAGGGTTCCATGGGTTCCTACTACGGAACCCTAAAAAAGCTACAAATCGGAATAAGCATTTACTAAAGCAAATGGATGATATTAATGTTTATTCTGCGAAATTTCAAAGTAGGTACACAAAAATATAATATATTCAAACATGCTATAGTTTATGAGTTAGCATTATTTATCAAATTTGTACCAAACAGGAAAAAATAAATTGATTCAAAATGATGCACATAGCAACATTTGAACAAACATCAAGCCTTCCTTATTTGCCTTTTCCTTATACTATTTTGGTCTTTTTATTGCAATTAGACGATACAAGTTGTAGCCGGCTTCTAAATCACAACTAAATGGTTCAACCAACCAAGAGCCTAGCAGCGACCCAGACGAGCGACTTGACCAATCGCACAACAGTACTTCGTCGCGGAAGGTTTAAACAAATTGTATAGCTATGGATAAATTTTCATTTATAGTTTGTAGAAGCTCGTTCATATAAATTGCTTTTGATACAAATGTGATAAGAAAGACTTATCGTGTAAAAGATCAAATTTTGTAAAAAAAAAATACAAAGTATCAAAAAGAAAAGTAAAAAAAATCAAGACAAGTCACGTTAGTCAAAAAGTGATAAGTACAAGTAAGTTACAGTATTTAGTTTTCGCGATTTAGGGCTGATTCCACCAAAGAAACTGAACTGAACGCGTTCAAGAGCTGTCAGTGTCAAAATTGTTATAGAATATTGTACACAGCCAGCTCTTAAACGCGTTTAGATGTGCTGAATGGGAACGCGTTCAATTTCATTGGTGAAATCCGCATTTAGTCTGTTATTGTCCTATAGAAAATGTTGTTCAGTTAGTTATTAAAATTACAGCTTTTAAAAATAATATATTTTTTTACTTACATTTTGTCGACCTTCCACTTGTAGTGATCCAGGACAATTACACGATTGAGAATAATTTTAAACATCTACCTATACCTTTATATATAGTAAGATCGAGGCATGTTGTTTGTTTTGAATAAAGAAAACTGGCCAAGAACGAGTCGGGCTTGCACGATATTAGTGTTCGGCACTGTATTGTTTTTTAAAGAGCCAGGTCTCATAAATAATCGCCATGGGATCTGGAAGAAAAAGTCTTCGCGCACATTTGGGAGTGGCGCGAGGAGGCGAAACGCCGGGACGTAACTCCGCTGCCACGAGAAATCACGGCACAGCGGACAGAATTCAGGTGGAATCTCATGGCGTCATGCAGAGTGCGATTTTTGCAACCCAGTGCTGAGCACGCCACAAAGTCAAAGTCAAATCATTTATTTCAAGTAGGCCCGTATAAGGCACTTTTGAACGTCAAAAATTTACAAAAAAAATTAATTGATTCTAGTTGCCCCTTCCAAAAGGTAGTTTTCGTATGGAGAAGAATGGGCAAAAAACTCACCACAATTTCAGCGATAAGTCCCCTCCTTGAGGAGTGGCTAGAGATGCGCCACGGTGTCCTCACCTTCCGCCTGACGCAGGTCCTCACCGGACACGGTTGTTTCGGGAGGTTCCTATTTTTTATAAGGCGGGAGGAAACGCCCGGGTGTTATCACTGCGTGGATCGCCCGGAGGACACGGTGGAGCATACGGCCGAGGTTTCTAGTCTTCTCTTTTATTTGCGACTAGCTGACCCGACAGATGTCGTCCTGTTCAAATTTCAATCATACAACAATCCCATAGAATAAAAGAAGATAATAACCTAAGCCCAACCACGACAAGAACGCCAACTAAAAAGGTATAAACACGACATCGATATTAATTTCTTTTCGGTTTTTGTATAGCAGGAGTCGCTGAACGAACATGGAGACTGCAACCTAGCTCTTTGGCTAGACTTGTAAGCAAATACCTAATCTCATCGTCATCATTTCAGCCGAAAGACGTCCACTGTTGGACATAGGCCTCCCCCAAGCACCGCCACTTCGGCCGATACCTAATCTCAACCTGCCATATTTTTGACAGTGTTCCAGTTTAAAGTTAATTATCTATACTAATATTATAAATATGTAAAATTTGTTTGTTTGTTTGTTTGTAAGTTTGTATGTAGGGGGTAATATCCGGAACTACCAGTCGAATTTGAAATATTCTTTTGGTATTGGATAGCCCAATTGTCGAGGATGGTTATAGGCTATGTAACATCACGCTACGACCCTTAAGTACACAGCAATAAGAAATAAAGTCAGAAAGATCGCTAAGCGAAAACGAAGTATAGCGCGGCCTGGCAATGGGATGCAATCTATAGGTCGGGGGCCATCACGCGAACGAAGCCACGGGCAAAAGCTAGTCAGTTATAATATTTAAGGGAGGGGAATTTTGGTATGGAACTCTAAAGATATCAAATACATGCATAATATTACTATTTATGAAATACAAAATAAACAACAATAATTATGATATGCAGTTATTCATGTTGTGTGTATATCACGTTACGGCAGAGGAAATAATTCACATTCTTTTGTTTATTGCATACGTCATCAAAAGTACCTGTACCTGTACCGACGAAATAAAATAAAATAAAATTTTATATTCTGTCAATAGGATACCGGAACCAATTTTCTCTTTTAAAGTCCAGTTATCTTGGTCAGATCATGTAGATCCGTGTCTAAAATGGTCTTTAGAGGAAAGAACCACACATATTTGAGTGGACCTGTCCAGTAGTGCAAGCATTTGTCAGTAATCGTGCAGCTCAACTCAGAACTTAAGGAGCTCAACGATTCGACCAAAGAAAATACATTAGGGTAGGCCGCATAAATTACTCAAACTGCCAGACCATGATTAAGCAAACTGAGAAAAAAAACAATTGTCCACATAGTCTTGAAATTCACGGGAATTACAGACAAATTAAAATCTGGAGTCACACGTCTTGTTACATAAATTGAACAGAATACGTGTGGATTTTTAATTTGTCTGTCTGTAATGTCTTGTTAAACCTTTTTAGTTGGGTGTTTGTCGTAGTTGGGTTTTAGTTTTTATAACTTTTATTTTTATTTCAATTATTTTGGGGTTATAATATATATTTTTGAAATATGCTGATAATATTATTATTTTTTCATTTTTTAATTCATGGATATATCTCTGTCTTCTAGAGGGCGCCATATTCCATATTTAATGTGACGCCACATAGCCAGCGGATGATCAAGGCGCTTCTATCGATACCTTTTTTTTTGTCTGTATTTCAAATTATAAAATAACTTCTCCCGCTCTAGGCGGAGCGGGAGGGCGTGTCAGACTCTTACTAACTAAAACCCACCTGTGTTCCTTCAGTTGCCTGTACGTTGCCAGGGACCACGGTATCCCTTTCGAACTTTCCCGCAACCCCGGCAGGCATCGGTTCTATCGGACCCCTTCAGTTGCTGACATCTCTTTGATTTGCGCGCGTGGAACACAACGCGCCATCGACCCGGGCCTGGTCCTTATCGGACGGCGAGCTACCCATTGCTCACCGTCGGCAAGCCCACGCCTACAGTGGCCGGGAATCGGCCTGCGATTCCCGACGCCCAGGGAGTCTCCTGCGGCGGCTAGGGGCGTGAGGACGCGAAATTTACCTCTACCTCACGCGTTCCGCCTCCTCCTTTGCGAGCATTACGGCTTCGCAGAAGGAGGTGACGGCCTCCCACGCCCTCTCGGTCCATACCATGGCCTGGTCCAACGATACCTCATTTGTCAAATTATATAATGAGTAATTTAGAACTTATGAGGGAAGAGCTGAAAATCATACCCACATTCATACCGGTCAAAATCTTATTACACTCCGCCGTAGCCATAGGGTAATAAACTAAAAATACGCTTCAAATCAAAAAAATTGTCAAATTTATGTTTTTAATGAATTATTAGAAAAAAATTATACTCGGAAAAAAATTAAATGTCTTATAACATAACAGAATGTAGTACAATGTTCGAATTCCTTAAGCTAATGTTCCAAATACAAATTAAATTTCCATAATATGCCTCTTGTTTTTTTAACAAGTCACTTCTAACCTGCATGGAGATTGTATGAAATGCAAAAATAAAATACGTAAAGGTACCATAGCCGACCGCAGGCAGCAACTGTAGGTGACGTGTCGCTGCGACACGACTGGTTTCTATGAATTTCTATGAAATAACTTCCATAGCTAGCAACACGTCGCCTTAATAGAAATACATAAGAATACATAGAATCCATCTGTGTCGCGGTGACACGTCGCCTGCAGTTGCCGCTTGCGGTCGGCTACGGAATAGACCTGAGTCAAATAAATTTATTTTCTATCTTTCTTTCTTTAGTACCTTTGATTTAAAAAAACTTGAAGAACAACTTATTCAATCATTTGAATTCCCTTCTCGGACCCTTAACGCTGCTTCCATGCGGTTATTTATGGGTCGGATGAGAGTCACGACTGCGTGTTGTGGAATGTAATTCCATTCTTTTTGAATTGCGTTTTTCAGTTGGCCAAGATTCTCTGGAGCGGGATCTCTTGCTCGAACTCGTTTTTTTATTTCATCTCACAGGTGCTCTATAGGGTTCATATCCGGGCTTCTTGCTGGCCTTTCCATAACGGGGATACCAACTTCACTGACATAAGCTTGAACCGTTTCTGCGATATGGGGCCTGGAATTATCATGCAATAACAAAAAGTGTTTTTTTTTTTTTTTTTAGTTCCTTTGTCTACAAGGAACCCTTATAGTTTCGCCATGTCCATCTGTCTGTCTGTCTGTCTTAGCACAGAGAGTGTTAGTACTAGAAAGCTGTAATTTGGCATGGGTATACATACTAAGCACGACGACAAAGTGGTAAAATAGATTTTTTTTAGGTGCCTGGATGATTTTTTTTTCTCGTCTGGCCCATGGTGTGGGGTGTCGTTGGTTGGTGTGCGAAATATTAAGCTTTAAAGTGCAAATTTTTGTTAGAGTCATGTGCGTCCCCCCCCTTTTTTTTTTTTTTTTTTTTGGGTGGGAAATTATCAAATAACTTCTCCCGCTCTGGGTGGAGCGGGAGGGCGTGTCAGACTCTTACTGACTAAAACCCACCCGTGTTCCTTCCGTTGCCTTTACGTTGCCAGGGGCCACGGTATCCCTTTCGGACTTTCCCGCAACCCCGGCAGGCATCGGCCCTATCGGGCCCCTTCACTTGCTGACATCTCTTTGAGGCGCGCGTGGAACACAACGCGCCGTCGACCCGGGCCTGGTCCTTATCGGACGGCGAGCTACCCATTGCTCACCGTCCGCAAGCCCGCGCCTACGGTGGCCGGGAATCGGCCTGCGATTCCCGACGCCCAGGGCGTCTCCTGCGGCGGCTAGGGGCGTGAGGGCGCGAAATTTGCCTCTCCCTCACGCGTTCTGCCTCCTCCTTCGCGAGCATTACTGCTTCGCAGAAGGAGGTGACGGCCTCCCATGCCCTCTCGCTCCGTACCATGGCCTGGACTAGGGCCGGACGCGAGAGATCCCCGCCGCCGATCGCCTCCACGAGTACACCCCCCCTGCCTGCTAAATGGTTGTTTTTGGATATGTGAAAAATTCACAGCTGTAATATATAAGGTGTTAAAAAATGAACTTTAGAAACTTTAAGGTGCTTTAGACCATCGAACTGAATCACTTTTACTATGGGACTTTGAATTCGGGAAAAAAAAATAACTAATAAAATACTGTTCATACTAGTGTTCTAAACTGTATCGGACAGCTGTTTTTTTTCGCGATTTCAAATTAGGTCTAATATTAAAAATTATTCAGTTCTATGGTCTAAAGCACCTCTTAAAGTTTCTAAAGTTATTTTTTAACATTTATTTATTTTATGAATAAGTTAAAAGGACAACTGCTGTCACAGCTAAGTAGGCTCTACAAGATAATGAATAATAATTGACCAAGTTAAAATTGCAGATGGGATGTATGAGAGAACATGTTTTTCAACAACAATGTTAAGTTTTTTCTTGGGATAAATTATTCATTCATCATTCTACTGAACCCTTCCTTCATTGTGCGTGGTTCAACACTTGGCCGGTTTTTATTTGATTATTTGTCGCCAGAAAAATAATCTTGGTAGTGTTTCAATTTTTTGATGAGAAGTGTTTTATAAAGTGTGTGCTTTACAAAGTCCTAAGTTAGATTCCCTGGTTGGGTAAAGTGTTCATGGGTTCACATTTCACCAGTTCGAACTGGTGAAATGTGGGTGAACTATAGGCACACCTCTGCCTTACCCTTCGAGGATGACAGGTATGATGTTATGTTATGTTATAGTATAAAAAGAACACTTAGATAATTTACGTTTTGACATGCCTAAATCGTAGTGTTTATCTTAACCTTTTAAGTTTTGTGTTCCAAATGGGTCGCTTACGTTTGGGCTGTAAATAAATCAATTCATGTCTCTAGAGTCGTAATTAAAATGTGTTCCAAATGAGATTAAAATGTTTTTTTTATTTATTTAAAGAGGTTGGTGTCACTTAGTACACCTTAAATGTACCTTAAATAAATTGATGTTTAAGAAAGAAAGAAAGAAAATAAATTTATTTAGCACAGACTAAAATTATGTTTCTTTTCTTGGGTTTTTTGGATAGAATGTCGTCGGTTTTGTTTTTTTTTTTTTAATTCAGAGTAGGTAAATGTTCTTCTAATGCACCAAAAAAAGGGCATAAGTATTACAAATTAATTTCTTCAAAAACCAAATAAGTAAATACCTATGTACCACTCACAACATAATCCTTTCTTAAAGCAATTACATTCTCAAGATTGTAATTAGCACGTAACTACTTAATAACGTCATAAGTACCTCATTTCACGAATGCGGCCCTCTACAATATTCTCCATAAAAGTATATAATTTCCCTAGGCAGAGATTACGTCTATATGAATTTTGTGTATCACACCAATTTGGACTTTAGTGGAGAGAGTTAGGATTGAATTTTGCAGTGCTGTCAAATAACGTGACTCCATTTAATTCGTTTCAGGTACCCTAATATTTGGTAAGGAAATATAAGGAAACGTTTTATCAATTTCATGACTGCATTGCAGTTTCGACGATGCAGTTTGGGGTTTACCTACTTTGCGATGAAGATATTTTAATTCTATCCATTTTCTAATGTGCTGAAAATGTGGAGGCAGTGGCAGTGCGATTCCGGTTTATTATACGACTGCCCAAAAAGGAGTGTAATGTTTTCAGGGTTCATGTATGTATGTTTGTATGTATGTGAGTTTCTTTGTTCCACCATAACTTGTGAATACCTGAACAGATTTAGACATATGGAGTCCCGAGTGACATAAGGCTATATTTTTTATTTATTTTTAATAAAAATGGTTTTCTACGTATTTGACTACGCTCTTATTTAATTTTGAAATAGGGTTAATCATCGATATAATTAATTGAATTCCAATACTAGCATTATCGAGGTTGCGGGTTCATGTCCGTGTAAGTACCAATGTGACTTTTTCAATTCATATGTACTTTCTGAGTTTATCTTGGACATTATTGACATCGGTGAAGGAAAACATCGTGAGGAAATATGGACTTAAGAAGTATGAAATCGCCAACCCGTTTTGAGTAAGCGTGGTGATTAATGCTCGTGCCTTCTCTGTATGGCAAGAGGCGTGTGCCCTGCAGTCGGAAAATAATAGGCTATACTAGGCAATAATCCTCCGCGCAGAGCCACCCGTTCCCCTCGCCCCATCCCGCTGCCAGTGTCTGCAGCCCTGGCGAAACCCCTACAAAGGAATTTCGCTAGCATCACCGCGGTTGCCCCTGGCGCTTCTAGTATCAAGCTCATGCCAGAAAAAGCGCCGAATAGGGCTGATAATGATTACGGTTTTACGATTACGAGGAAGCGCTGATCGTGAACGAACAAGAACCGCTGCGGCAAAGCTCCTACGGACCCCGAAGTGAGCCTGCGTGCCGCAAAGCCGAACACACCGGTGTACATCTCCCGCCTGCACTACACCACAAAGGCGGAGGACATCGTGGAGTACGTGCGCTAAAAGACGATGTACACTCCGAGGGTGCACTTACTAGAATCTCACCAAAACGTCAACTTCAAGGCGTTCGTCGTGCGAGTCCCGAACTGTTATCTGCCCCTCGTCATGGAATAAGACTTTTGGCCGCAGGACGTGGTGTTCCGTCGCTTCGCTTTAAGTTCCACAGGACAGCACAAAGTCAAGCTAGTGCATAGTGAAGTGCTACTAACATAGTCTAAGCCTTATTTACTAACACAAGTTTTAGCTTATATTAAAATATGTGTGCATATAGGTTAAGGTATTTTTTATAGGCCTGTGTCGCCTGAAATATATTTCTTAATTACAGAAAGATCGTAAAATTGTGTGAAAAGATTACTTCAAGGTACGCATAATTCTGAGTTATCCTAAAACTCTCGACTCCCATTTGGTGCAACCTTGAGACGCACACCGCACTTTTTTATGTTCGTTGATCCATTATTTTAACGTGTGTCATAGCCAATAGTGTCATCACAATGTCTTGTTTTCTTCCTTTTTTATTTGTTTGTATATTGGACCTTGCAGCTATTTCCTAACAGCTAATTAGTCATTATTTAATCGTGTTTTTGTATGTTGTGCTGTTTTTTGTGTGCACTAAATAAACGATTTATCTATCTATCTAAAACACTTTGTTTACTTAAGCTTCAGTTTGCTAGAAGAGCGGTGGCCGCTACATAACGGCCGCAATGTCAGCCGTCATGAAAATGACGGCGTTTGACTTTACAGTGTCAAAAAACGCTCTCTAGGAATACCATCATTCTAATTAATACATCTATGAGGAATACGCACCAAATAGATAAGTAAATAAAATATACTTACATAGTATTGACTGACTTAATATCTACCTCAGAAAATACAGACATTAAAGTCAGAAGTCAGTTCCCTCTAATAGCGATCTCTACCCTAGACTCTAGAGTAGAGCTCGCTATTAGAGAGAACACCACTTACATAATCTCTAGAGTCTAGAGAATATGTAAGTGGTGTATGCTTTGTATCATTTACCTGGTCTGTTCGTTTATCTTTGAGAGTCGAATTTCCCTACGGAGTTCAACTGGCATAGAATGGCATACAATTTTGTGTAAAATCTGATAATCGAGTTTAAATATGTAGGGAAATTAGTTGCTCTGTTTTATTTTAGAACTAGAATGAATCTTAGTAAGGAAAGTGAATTGTTTTATTTTATTGAGAAGACTGTCATAGTAGAATACCTATGTTTATTAAAAGTGTGCTGTTATAAAGTAATCACCAATTATTTTTTTGCTTCGTTCATACTGATCCCTAGTTCAAAGTCGCCCGGTCCGTTGTACCCTTGCAGCTGTTATGCATATAAAAAAACGGGCGAGTTCGAACTAGGGTTGAGTATGAATGAAGCCGATTTTTCCTAAAGTTGTGATAATCATAGGTATTTTTATTATTTCCTCCCAAAGAAGTATGGTAGGATTTCTGTGAACACCGTTCCGTTGGACAAGATTGATGACTAGCACAATATTTGTAAAGCTTTAAGTACAAGGTCAAATAAAATTTGTTGGTGAAACTTAACAAACGTGATGGGTTGGCATGGGTGGGTTGGGATATCTGACCCTAACTATATACTACAGCGAGTATGTGCAAATTCAAAATTGAGTCTGTTTGTTTGTTACGTTTTCACGCTAAAACGGCTCAACGGGTTTGTATGAAATTTGGCACATGGCTAGACCATGACTTGCATTAGGACATAGGATACTTTTTATCCCGATATTCCCACGGGATCGAGACTGGGCGCAGCTAGTAAACTTATAATTTCAAGATTTAACAACTGAATACAAGCGTAAATATGAGTATAAAAAAGCTTTTTTGTTTTTGTCTTCTTATCCTCGTTAGATAAGTACATTATTGTCGATACCCATCCAAGTCGGTAAAGTTTCGCTAGCTAATTTATTTTGACCCGGTATAACAGACTAACGGAATTCAACGTACCTTAAAAGGAAAAATACGGAACCCTTATAGGATCTCTCGTGTGTCTGTCTGGCTGGCTGTCCGTCTATCACAGCCAATTTTTTCCGAATCTACTGGACCAATTTGGTTGAAATTTGGTACACATATGCATTTCTGTGACCCAAACACGGACGTGTAATGTAAATACATGAATTTTGAATACGGAGGACAAATTGGATAATAAGGAAAAAAGTTTTGCAAACTATACCGTGTGACATAAATCAAACTACTCAACTACCGAACCCTTCATTGTGCGTGGTCCGACACGCACTTGGCCGGTTTTTTTTAAATTTAATTATGTATTGGAACAAATCCAACTACTACCCATATCGATAGTATCAACTACAATTTGCACAACCCAGCTTAAGTAGTTATTCTACAGTACTAACACAGGTGGTAAGGCTAAAGCCGAGTGCGAGGATAACGAAATCAGCCGGAATTAATCGAACTAGATGTGCGGATTGACTAATGAAAATCTACTTTAAGGATCAATTTGTATTACCACGGAACGGAATGGAAGCGAATTTTTGTAACGAAGCATAATGAAATATATGTCAATTACGCAAAGTACAAACTATAAGATACGAGCCAAAAAACTGGTCGCGTGTCTTTCGGAGAATTCTCGCGCGTTGTCGGGAGTTTCCGCAGCTAGCAGCTCGTATCTAGTTTGTACGTTACACAATTAGCATAAAGTTCATTATGCTTTGTACAATTTCGTTCCAAAAATTATCATTCATTCCGTTCCGCGGCAATGTAAATTGATCCTAAGGATTACTTTAAGCGTTTCAATGTATTAATCACAGGTCTTATCGTCTTTACTCCTAAGTGCTGAGTGTTTTAGCACTTTAACAAATGGCTAATGTAACATAACATAACATAACATCACGCCTTTATTTGTCCGAAGGGTTAGGCAAGGGCAAGATGACAAAATGACTAATGTAAGGGTAAATTTGTGAAGAAAATCTACCTCGAATATTTTGAAGGTAACTTAGAACACAGATTTGTATTGTCGGGTATTTCACAATCCGCTACTAACCCAGAATAAGATCAATGTTCAGCAACACAAAAAATGTAATTACCGATCAAGTTAAGTCCTGTTCAAATACTAAGAAGATGCAAGTTTTCGTTATTTTAGAGCCAAAAAGATGCTCAAGACTATACACCGTTAGTTTGTACTGCCTGATACTGTAGATTAGCGGTTCTCAAACTTTTTTGGCGACGGAACCCTTTTGGAAAACGAAATATTTGACGGAGCCCGAAAATAATCAAAAACTGCGTTTAATGGATTAAAGTCAATTTAGAACGTCAAAAATTACAAAAAACTAAATTGATTCTAGTCAGCACTGTTCCACTAACTCCCACCAACCTGTCCCAGGAGTGGGACAAAGTGGATTTTTCACAGTTTTGTCGTCCACTGTGTCCCACTAATTGATTTTGGTGCGGCAAATAACACTCGCATAAACTCTGTTCATTTTTTGCCACTAAGGCTGGTACTGTTGGCTTTAATAAAATATTATGGCGAAAATAAAAACAGTTTTATAATAAAAAAAATAAACTATTCGTACGAGATTAGGATGATTCTGAAGCAGATAAAATGCCACAGAGTAGTGACGTCCACAGCTGGACATAGGCTATAGGCTAATATTTTCGCGGAGAACAGAGACTTTGCGGAGCACACTTTGAGCAAGGCTACTGTAGATAAACATCGCGATCTATTAGTCTGCGGGACAGCAGTAAATATGCAATTTGATAGCTAACAAAATAAATATTTGGCCTAAATTACTAGAGCTACATAATGAACATGACTTGTCGACTCTAATCATTTAAAACCAACATTGTAACAGACACCATTCCCTAGTAACGTTTAGTCGAGCAAGGCGGATTACTTAACCGACAGGTAAACCGTTCGTTACCCATTTCACAGTCTAAACCCGATACAGGGAGCTTATACAACTTCATTGCAGTAATGTACTTTGTTTCAGTAGGTATTACTGTAACTGCAGTTGTTGAGATATTAACTAAATTGAGGTCTTGGGTTCAGGACTAAGTTTGTGAAAGCTTTCAGGTTTGGTATAAAGGTGTGGGCTAAGTACGGCTGAGCTTAAGGGTTTGTAATATTCATATTGTGATCGTTGGCAAGAATATTACAAACTTTGGTTATATTGTAACAGACTGTTATTTTTTAAGAATATTTCACATTTTTGACAAAATAATGGGATCAGTTTCTCAAAAAAAAATCATTGCAGAGGTGGGTACAGTCGGACAATGAAAGGGTAAATGTAGCACCTTTAGGTAAATTTTCTTAAATGTTACAAAATAGATATTTTAAACTATAAAAACAACAAGCTTTTTCACTTGATATCTCACACGGTAGGTCTACCCGGCTTGGGCAGAACATCGCCGTGTCCTCGTGGAGGCGATCGGTGGCGGGGATCTCTCGCATCCGGCCTCGGTCCAGGCCATGGTACAGAGCGAGAGGGCATGTGAGGCCGTCACCTCCTTTTGTGAACCAGTAATGCTCGCGAAGGAGGAGGCGGAACGCGTGAGGGAGAGGCAAATTTCGCGCCTTCACGCCCCTAGCCGCCATAGGAGACGCCCTGGGTGTCGGGAATCACAAGCCGATTCCCGGCCATCATAGGCGCGAGCTTGCAGACGGTGAGCAATGGGTAGCTCACCGTCCGATAAGGACCAGGCCCGGGTGACGGCGCGTTGTGTTCCACGCGCGCCTCAAAGAGATGTCAGCATAATTGAAGGGGTCTGATAGGACCGGCACAGAAATTCATATGTATACAAAATTTCAACTAAATTGGTTCAGTAGATTAGGAACAAATTGGCTGTGATAGATGGACAGACAGCCAGCCAGACACACGAGTGATCCTATAAGGGTTCTGTTTTTTTTTCCTTTTGAGGTACGGAACCCTAAAAAGAAAGATTATAACTCCATTTCAGAATACGCAATTTCATTCGAAAACGAACGAACAAAAGCTAGTTAAGTTAAAAGTACAAAAGCAAGTAGTATAACATTATTCGAATAGTTTACACATTCCATTAGCGTTGCGAACGGGGCGACAATCAGGTTATAAAGTTAAATGTACAAGTAAAACCTTCGGGAATTTTCGCACCAAGCGCTGTTTTAGCACGTTTTTTAGAGTTTTTTTTACGTTTTTATTTTAAGGTAATGTTGGACTTTTAAGCGATGTGAACACTACGAACCATAACTAATGTTATAAATTCGAAAGTGAGTTTGATTGGTTATTTGTTACGCTTTCATACTAAAACGGCTGAACAGATTTGGATGCAATTTGGCACATGGGTAGACCATGACCTGTGTTAGGGCATAGGATACTTTTTATCCCGATATTCTCACGGGATCTAAACTTATGCGGGTTAAACCGCAGGGTGCAGGTAGTATTATCAAATTTAGTTTTCCATTTTTCTATCTATCTATCTATTCATCCATACTAATGGTATTAATGCGAAAGTAGCTGCTATCTGTCTGTTTGTTACCTAGCCATGTTTAAATCGCTGAACCGATTGTTATGTTTGACACATAATTATGGAGCCTGCGACCTGGAGGGCATAGGCTACTCTTCATCCTGGATATTGGTATAAAAATGATATGACAATCATGTATAAAAAAATATGAAATGCAAAAACACTACAAACTTTGTAGTGTTTTTGCATTTCATATTTTTTCCGAAATTGAAGTATTTTTATACTTTGTAGTACAAAGTATAAAAATACTTCAATTTCGGAATTCAGTCTTTGGTTTTGTATTTTCATTGTTTGTCACCGACTTCCGAAATTTTTTGAAGTGTTTTTTTTTTAAGTCGGTTTTTTTTTTTTTTTACTCTTTTTTGCTGTGCTGTGCCCACACACATTTGTATACCACTGCTTGCTATGTAAATAGCAGCGACATATAAGTGGAAAAAATACGTATTATTGAAGCTAACTCAAGAACTACTCAAGCAAAGTTGATAAAATAAATATTATACGGGACAGCCGCGCAAAATACCTCTACTAAATGTTTTTTTTTAAATCGGTCTCAATTGACGAAAAAATCAGTAAACATTTTTTTTTTTTTTAATATACAAACGAATTGAGACCTTTTTTGCGAAGTCGGTTAAAATACTCAGATAAAATCGCAGGCAACGGCTATTCTACTATAAATTACATAAGGAAAGCCTCGAGCCTGAGCTAATCGATCGATCAAAGATTCAGAAACGTTTGCCGAGATCGGTCCGTGGATTTCCATACCGAGACCCCTCCGTGTCACGGAAAGTACGTTAAGCCGTAGGTCTCGGCTGTCATTCCGTAGATCATTGATAGTCATTACAGGGAGTCAGAAGCCCGGAAGTCTGAGAACCAGCCTTACCAAAGTGTATCGTTTAACCTAGTAACTGGATTGTGGAACTCAAACTCAAAGCTTTTATTTCAATTAAACCATTTACAGGCACTTTTGAATCGTCAAGGGGTCAGTCAGTCAGAAATATGAAGCTAGTTACCCATTTTCTTATGGAGAAGAACGGGCAAGAAACTCCACGGACACTCTTTTAAATAATAATATTGTTACAAAATATGGAGTCCTCTATGGTAATTACGTCATCATTGACACCTAAATACTAGTACCGTACTTTGCTTATCTTTACTTAAAAGTTGAGTGTTGTTGTGAAACTTGGGTGAGGTTTAGCGGAATGTTAACAGCTTCATTTATTTACTATTTAAAAGTCAATACATCAACTCAGCCTATCTTACTATTGGACAGATCTGTTCCAGGATGCGTCACAATACCCTGTCCTCCACCTTTGGCATCCAATCTGTAGGTACTAGCCAAGTTTTTAAGGTCGTCGCGTCGGTCCGTTTAGCTGGGGGGCGTGCCACACTACGCTTACCGATACGCGGTCTCCACTCCAGGACTCGTCTGTTCCACCGGCTATCGGTCCTTCAGCAAACCCCCCCCCTGCTACTTCAGCTTCCTAACTCTGATATCTACGTCGTTTACTCCAGTATTTTGCCAAATACTGATTTAAAAATACGAGGACATAATCTGTCAGAACCACAGGTCATAACAGAATCCTAGGGCGTTTTAGGACGGCCAATTTTCATACATTTAGCGATGGACCCGCGGCGGTGGTAGCTATACATCGTATATTGCCCACTTATCAAGTTGTATTCATTTTATTGCAATAGGTACATTCCCACCAGATTTTTTGAGCCAAAACTATGGAGATTATTTGAAAAAAATCTTCTCCATTCTGTAAATATTTATTGATGCTTCTAGCAACACGATACCAAAGTTCAAAGCCTGCGTTGTTGCGTAACTATTCTAAAAATTGTTCATCAAACATCAGCCAGGTTGCTGTTTAACAATGTATAAACTTCATAACAATTTATAAAAGTCTATACATTTTTGATGTTGCGTATGCGATCGAAACGAATTACTGTTTTTATCGATGTTTGTGAAAATTGTAGGCACTATTATGTTTAGTCATTAGCCAAGAACACCTTAAGGTGGCTAAGCTCCAGCTGGGGAGTTTGTTGCGCCACTTCTTCTTCCCAGCTAAAGCACTAGGAAGTGGTGAAGGGCAGGCGTCTTATGTAATTTTGCATTCGAAAATTGCTGAATCTCAGCCTAGTTTGAATGAACGACTTTTGATTTTATTAAGACGAGATTTTGATAGCCTGCCGTCTGCATCGTACAAAATTAATCAATGAGTCCATAAGAAATGATTAAAAACCGGACAAGTGCGAGTCAGACTCGCGCACGAAGGGTTCTGTACCACCGTCCAATATTTAGAAAATAAATTAAAATAATAAACGAAGAATACTATTATTTTTCATCTTAAATTAAAAAAATCGCAAAGTTAAACTTGTATTTCATGAAGATACTATGAATTACAAAGTAATTTTTAGCACTTGCAGAAAATCACCCATATTTAAATAAAATACCTTTTGAATCGGCGTTTTTAGTATTTTTTGATTATATGCAGTATATGGTACATGATATACAGAAGTTTTTTAATTTCTAACTTGTTTATTTGTTGAGATAGAGCTCGTACAAAAATGGGCGAAAACTGACAACTTTTACGGTCCCCTATTTATCATTTTTAAAGATAAAAAAAAATTAAAATATATTTGTTAGCTGAGTTCTAAACAATGACACCCCACATGCTAAGGTAAGAACTTTTTTTTTTTCAAAATCAAAAGTTTGTCGTATCGAGAACCCCCTTTTTATTATTTGTTGTTATAGCGGCAATAGAAATACATATTCTGTGAAATGTTCAACTGTCTACCTAGAAGGGTTCACGAGATACAGCTCGCTGACAGACAGACGGATGGACGGACGGACAAACAATCAGTCGGACAGCGGAGGCGCCAAACGGTATCCTATTACTAATAATAGGATACCGTTTGGCGCCACTTTTCGGTTACGGAACCCTAAAAAAGTAACTCATATTTTTTTTGTATATATAATACCAACCTATTATTGTCTCAGTGCAAGGTAAAGAGAATTCTCATACAGAGAAGACACGAGCTAGATATAAAGCGGCAAAATACAATTGATAAAATAAATCATGCTACAAATTGCGTGGAAAAATAAACAAACCCATGACAAAATGGAGAACAAAAATATGTTTCTCTTTATTTTGTTTGCGCTCAAATCAGACTGTCATCAAATCGAATAAAATATGTACGTGACAATAAGGCTGCCTGTCTATTGACGCAGAGCGAGGGAATAATGCGGAGCGGAGTTGCGGACTGTGCGGAGTTAGGCGTTACGTTCACTTAGGCACAGTTCGCAACGAGTAGTTTGAGCGGGCCTACGGCCAGGTTTTTTATGCTTCACCGCTCTTCTTCCCCGCTCCTCTTCCTCGCTCCTCTTTCCCACTCCGCTTCCCGGTTTTGGATGATTTTTTAAACTAGGCGAACTAGTTTACCTGTCCACTGAAGCGGAGCGGAGACTTTTTGCAATTCCATTGGTTAATATTGGCATAGCTCCGGTCCTCTCCTCTCCATTGGACATTCAGCCTAATAATATTGTTTTGTTTCCTGTCCCGGAAATAAAATGGAAATAGACGTATAATAAAAGCCTGCCAAGTGTGGTTTGAACCACGTTGGCATTGAGTTCATCGGAAGAAAATGCGAAAATGTGGCAGGTAAATAGAGAAAACGGCATTACTAAAAGGTAGGTAGGTAAGTGCTTTTAATCACAAACTCCGATTAAAAAAGCGTCTGCCAGGATTGACAACATAATGAGGTGAATTCACTGACTAACACTGGGCTGTGAATTAGATAGATAGATCGATCATTTATTTGTCCAAAACATAAGTATACACACACGTCGCATGCAAGATTTTACATAAAATTATAGCAGTCATGTTCTGCCTTGACGGCGTACAAATACAAAGTAGTAGGTTATTTTTAGTAGGGTTGTCCATTATTTAAAGTAATTAACATATCAAATGAAAACTTAATCAATCAAATTAATAATTATACTACAGAATAGTGTCATCAAAATAAAATTTGCGAGTCAAAAGTCAAAGTAACAAAAATAAAAATGTACCTACAATATTGAACAACAAAAAAAAAACAAAAAAAAAGCATCAAATGTCAAAACAGAATGTAAATAAAAAAACTATAAAAATACTTTGTCTGAAAACTCGGAAATATTATAGGCTTTTTGAATTAGACAGTTCTTTCATTTTTTCTTAAATAAGTTCACATTTAATACTTTAATGTGTGGCGGAATGTGATTGAATATATTTGGCGCCATGCAGAACACACTTTTATGCATCAGTGCTGTATTGGACTGTATCAGTTACATAATTATAATGAAGATCATGAACTGGGTTGTGGAGGTCGTATATGCCGTCGCTCCATGTAAAATACTGGTATTCAGCTGCATCCAGTTAGACTGGAAGCCGACCCCGACATAGTTGGGAAAAGACTAGGCAGATTCATAATAAAGATACCAAAAACGGAAAAGAAACATTCGAATTAATTCCATATATTATAAGGTTTTCCAGTTTTACAGCGGAATCCTGTTTCGTGGTTACCATGTATTCGTTGCAGGGACTGATATTCTATTTAACTGAGGTTTCATCTCCTCATACGAATGTACAGCCAAAAAAATTGATAAGTACACATTTGTAAGTGTGTAGTCAAGATTCATCTGACAATATGGGTAAAAAAGTAGTTTTGTTAGCTACCTTGTGCATACTTATCACTTTTTTTAAATCTTATTTTTATATATATATTTTGTTTTTGTCTGGCTTCCTAAGACTTATACCAGACCAGACCAGTCTTTTGAGGTCATAGATTGCAAAGGTAAAACTTACAAAGATCATCGTTTCTTTTCAGCATACCTAGAGAGCTACTAATCCCTTTTACTGTCTCTTCCTGCACTTGAATTCTAAAACCCATACTCACTGTAAATAAAACCAAACTTAATATTTATCCATTTTCCACAAAGTAAAAAAAAACTTTATCAATTTCCCTGAAAAAAATGGCCACGTCATGGCTGTAGAAGGTTGAATACGCAATCATTAATCAAGACGCTTAAATGATGACGTAGTGTTGACGCAATTAATCATTATCGTGAAACACCGGGTCAGACCGGTCTTGATGACGTCACGCCGGTAATCAATTTCGGAAGGGTATGCGCTTACCTCGATAGGATAGGGATAGTTAACCATGTTGGCTAACCATCCCGATCCTATGTTTCTTTGATGTAGGCTTATCATCCTTCCGGAATTGGGGACTTTTTGGCCCCCCGTCCGACTTTTTTCCGGACTATTTGACTTAGGGGATTAAAAAAAAAATAGAATAGATTGATGAGTAGTTACTGAAAAAAGAAAGGCATATATTTAATCGAGCCTCTAATCATTCTCACTTTGCGCTCCTAAAAATATTATTGAATCCTGTAATATAATATTTGCGACTAGTTTTGTCATAAAAATACTAAATAGCCAAGTAACCGGGCTGTTTGTGTATGTGAGTTTAAATGTTTGTAAACGCACCCACGATACAGGAGAAATTCCTAGAGGGGAAACGTTTAAAAAAAAAAAAAAATGCAACCAATTTTGGGGTTTATTTATAAACGTTGCTTAAAGTTAAGTAATGATTAGCGACTGTTTAACCAATAAATAATACATTTTTGACGTTTGAACGTCACTTAACTTTAAACAACGTTTATAAATAAACTCCTTAGATGTAAGTAGCAACGCGATTGGTTACAGCTCTATCCTAGCCTAACCCGTTTGGTCGGGGTACCTTAAGGCCGCGCTCGCTTTGGACGCGCTTTCGTACGAATTTTATTCGTGCGAACACATGTATACGAACACGTAAGAATAATTCCGAACTTCCAAGTACTAACGGAGCGCGCAGACTGTGTGCGAGTTATTCGTACGTAAACGTACGTTTAGTTCCGACGTTTGAAAACAATCCGAAGTTGTTGCGATTTTAAAACACTCTCGTGTGTAGAATTTTTTTTTTAAAAACATTGTCCCACACTAGGAATTTCTCCTGTATCGTGGGTGCGTTTATAAACATTTAAACTCACATACACAAACAGCCAGACCCGGAACAACTACTTGCAGGTCATACAAATATTTGTTCCGTACGGGAATCGAACCCGCGACACGTAGTGCAGCAGTCAATCGATTAACCACTGCGCCAACCGTGCCGTCAATTAAAAATGGATGTAGAAAAATTTATTATCTTTGTTTTAAATTATCACTTCGTGAAATTCACCGGATTTATCTCTTCTTAAATATATTTTAATGGGTGCGCCATTCGGTTCTACGACAGCGATGATGCCGCCGCAATCTCCGAGTTATAAGAGAATTATTATCTTGAAGATATAGATTTATTCATTGCGCTCCAAAGAGGACTTCACGAATGCGATATCACCGGAAAACTACCTATTTGACGGAGAAAAACGTATTCATTCAGTGTGCGCACTCAATTCGTACGACCACGATCGTACGTTTACGTACGATACAAAATCGAGTCCAAAGTGAGCGCGGCCTAACTTAGTTAATGCGAGCAACTGTGATAAAAAGCCAGAAAGATAAAAAGAGGTTCAATTATTTAAAAAAGTGTGCATCCTAAAGCGCAAAAAGCAATTTAAAGTTTAAGTAAGTTAATAAGTTTTTAGAAGATCGGTCTAATACTAGTGTTCAGTTGCATCTGGTTAGACTAGAAGCTGACCCCAGCATAGTTGGGAAAACCCTAGGCAGAACAACACCTACGATACAAGACTAAATGAGCATGACTATTTCTTAAAAATAAAACATGTTTCTTTTTCGACGCGTTTTTGCAAATAACAATTTTAAAATGACAATACGAGACAGAAATAAACGATTCTTCAATTCAGTTGATCGTAAACATTTCAATCTGTTTTTCATGTAAATCCAAACAAATTAGTAAAAGATAAATGTTTAGATAGCAATAATATACTGTGAGTGGTTTAACCTTAAGGGCTATTAGTCTGAGTCGTTCGTGATCAATCAGCTGGTTTTATTTTTAGCTAAAGTCGTATTTCTTTACGTAGAATTTAAATTAGTTTGTATTTTTTTGTGGGATTTGCGGGTAAATGCGTAGGTGCTACTCATTTCTTTACGTAATTTTGATATTTTAGTACTACAAGATTATAACATTTTTGGGCTTGTATAACTGCATGTAACTTACGTAGACTGTAGAACAATCCTCATCTGCCTACCCTTTTTCCCAACTATGTTGGGGTCGGCTTCCTGTTTAACTGGATGCCAGTATTTTACATGGAGCGGCTAGCTATCTGACCTCCACAACCTAGTTACTAGGCAACACGGTACCCCTTGGTAAGACTGGTTGTCAGACTTCCGGGGTTCTGACTACCCGTAACGACTGTCAAAGATCTACAAATGACAGCTGGAACCAGCTGGAACCTATGGTTTAACGTGGTTTCCGAGACATGGAGGGGTCTCGTTATGTATTGGATGGTCACCCATCCACGAACTGACCGCGGCAAGCGTTGCTTAACCTTGAAGATGTACCCATGCAACTGTTATTATTTAGCCACGAGCCCCTCGTAGACTGTATAGTCACGAGCATAAAATATACCATACAGTTACGCAAAATTCAAAAGCGATTTTCTTGTGAACAAACGAGGGCAATTTTGAGAATAGACCTATTTCATAATACCCCAAAACATCCTCTGTTAACACAATTACATCATAACAGTCATTACATAACATAGGGAGCAGTGATGGCCCTGACTTAAGAGTGGGTTCGAACCCTGGCAGGCGCTTTACTTTGTGTTAATAATTTCATCACCACTGCTCTCAAAACGGTGAAGGAAAACATTGTGAGGAAACCGGTTTTAGAACCAAAAATTCGAAGATATGTGACATCTACCAACCCGCACTGGGCCCGCGTGGTCGCTTTCAACCCACTCTCTCGAAGAGAGGAGGCCTGAATATTATTTTATTATTTTTCTTTCGAGGGTAGCTACATTGAGCCCCCATCCTGAAGAAATGGTAATGGATGGCTGGTTGTACATTAAGGGTGAGGTCAATGGCCAGCGCAGACTAGCGGACAGGACGGTAGAAGATTTTAAATGTACCAATATTATATTTACCATTCGAGTTTGTGGTTCGTATTGACATTCCGCATTAGGAATTTCCTGTAATGATAGCAGTGTTTGTTATAAATAAATAATTAAGAATAAGAAAGAATAAGAATAATTTATTGTTTAAAAAAATACATTCAAGTGCGTTGATTCCTGAAACTCACATTAGGATTCCCTGTGTCGTGAAATCCAGGCTCCTTCGTTCTATTTACATTTTATTGGTATGCATGAGTATATTATATACGTTACAATAAATTTCTTAACTTCATATCTACTAGAAAAGGAATATACAATAAAAAAATAAAAGACTAATACAGAAAGAAAACAGTAGTTATAGAAAAGTATGTATGTATGTTGTGTGTAATTGTAATGGTGTGTGTATGTGTGATATGGTGTGTTTGTGGGGGTATATGGCTTAAGATAGTTGTGTTAGACTTGATAGTGTGTCTGAATGTTATACCAAAGCATGTATATAATTATGTGGATGTTTATGAAATAGAATAATAAATAGAGATATGTATCAGTACTTTAATAATTGTTTTTTAGATTAAGACGTTTTCAGTCATTTCGTAGACCAGAGTAAGAAGCCATTTTGTAACCGAAATTTTACATTTAATTGGGGTAAGATGTAGAAATTTGAGTCGGTTATTGGGTTTCGTTTAAATTAATTCCTACTGTTGTTTTTACTGGCTAAAACACTATTCACCACATCATACAACTTATGAAATTTACTCTCTCTTCTAATTTTGTTGTGCCCGACAGGGTTCATATTGATCTTTTACTTGTTTATACCATCTACCTATGTAATACATATGGAATACAATAAAGAATTGAGTACTGAGTATTAATTATGTACTTATAAGTTTGTTATGATATGATGGTTACTTTATTTTGTATTTTAATGCTAAGTGTCATTTTGATGCTAAGATTTACAGATAGCAGATATTTCATTAAAAAATATACGATTTTGCCGAAACGTCCCTTTACTTTTTAGGAGAGAAGAGACATGTGGCTCGTTCTGCTAAACTGGTGCAGGCAAATCTACCCATGCACATTATTAAAAGTTGACAATTGGCCCGCAGGCCATTTTTTGCTTGGGCGAGATGTCTCTTAACCCGTCTCAGCAGTGGGAACATTATATAGACTGATTTATTTATTACATATTGCGCCATGATAATTATTGTGCATAATATATTTTTTTATTTACTTTTATTTCCAATAATAATAATTATTTTTATAATAACAATAATGTTGATACAACTCATCTATCCAAAACAAAACCATAATGTACATAGTTTTGAACATTTTAAAGGGTTAACGACGATATCTGTGCTAGTATTAACTGTGTAACAGACACGGCTTCCCTCCTGCAACCATGATTTGCTATAGTAATAGTATAATGATACAAATAGTTCTCGTACAAATTTTAAGTATAATAAAAATTGAATTGAATTGAATATAATTAAATTTAAAAATTGTTATGTAACCAATGTCAAAACGTCAATAAATTCTAGTTAGTCAAAAATAAAATAGTTTTCTGACAGTTGCGTGCACCAAATACTCTAAGCCGGCGGCGCGTGAGTCGATGCCGGCTGATCGGAATGTTGCCATTTTAAATATTATATTTATGTAAAAATTTTGAATATTTTATTTTTTGTTATATCTTATTTATATCTCATTGTATGCTGCACCGGTCGAAGTCATAACGTCAACGCTAGCTGTCGCTGAAAACCAGTGCTGGGGCTCTGTTTCGCATATGAGTCCCAGCATTATGCTGAGTGATGACCGTTTTGCGTGGATGTGACGCATATTTTCCCCCAACTTGTTATTTTTTGTTTTGTGTTCTTTCTTTGCGTCATGATTACCGCAAGTTAACGTATTTTCTTTCTTTATAATAGTATGGTTTCGAAAATACTATGTTCGTATAACACTATTGCATTCCTTTGAATACTTTAGAAGAGTATTGCTTTTCAATCTTACGTAACTCACTACTTAGTTTATATACAGCAAATAGAATCCATACAATCCAAATTCATTAAATATATTAACTATCGCACTGGTTTCAAGTCTAAGGATTATCTGCAAGCATGCAAACATCATACCTTTGGAGAACAGACGTATGATTCTCGACATGCTTTTTCTTTATAATGTCTGTAGTGGGAACAGTGAGAGTTCCGCTTTAAAAGATCTGGTTCTAAGATTGAGTGCTCCGTCTCGACGGACTAGGCACACACAGTTATTCGATGTACCGCACAGTGGTACAAACTATGCTCAAAATACTGTCATTGGTAGGGTGTTAAGAAATTTTAACAAGATATTCTCTCATCTTGATATATTTAACACCAAAAAAGGTGTATTCAGGAATTTTTTTGCGACTTCTGTATGCGACGAATTGACTAATAATTCTAAATAGAACTGAATTAAGTTATCTGTGACCATACACCATTACAACTCCTCACACACACACTCTCACACACCCACCCACACAGTCCTACACACCCACCCACACTGCACCCTTAGATATGCTGAGAAAGAGCTAGCATGGCATCCTGTTTGTTTCTGATGCGTGTATAGTTATTAAATTGTAAATCCATAATTGGCTGTAAGATTAGTTTATCTATCCTAAGTGAAATTATTCAAGAGCTGTGGATTTTCTGAATAAATAAGTGCTCTGTTTGTCAACCAGAAAAGATATAAAAGAAAATACCTTACCTATTGAGAAATATATTATAATGTATTGTCATAACTATAACATTTGCTTCAAAAAGTTCCAAATCCAATCGAGCAAAGTGCGGTAAAGAATATTTTTTTTTAATTGTTTTCCGAGTCCGCAAAGTAATTTATTCAAAACGGGCTGAGAACATGAAATGGGTATGAAACGTCAAAAATTATTATAGACACAGCCCACAACGACGACCCTATAATCTCGTAAAAAAAGAGTAGGTACCAACCGAGAGTAGGTGTTAAAACTTTCTATCGCCAACCGCAGAATACACTAGGTACGGCTGCCCCATAACAAAACTCGGTATGGCAAATTTAAAAAAAAAACGACTTTTCTCATAATCATTTCTTTCAAAGTAGGTACATAACATAACATCACACTGTTTTCCCCGGAGGGTTAGGCAGAAGTGTACAATATATTTCACCCACATTTCACCAGAATAGGGGGCGTTCCTATTGTCATCAACCGGGCACAAATCCAGTCTCCGGGCTATTTGGTACTGAGAAAAATTCCTGATGGAAAAACCCAACAACTTTGCTCGACCTGGGAATCGAACCTAAGACCTCATGCGACCACTAGACCAACGAGGCTTTCATAGTTAGTCCCATCGAATTTTAGAGGGACCTGGTATTAATATCTTAGCAAATAACGGAGATATTAATACCGCTAAGCTCAGTGTTTCAAAACCCTTTAAAAAGGTAATATTTAAGTCATTTTGACCATTTCAAAACCTAGTAAGTGTTCAAAGATTATTAGGTTTTGATATTTTTAATTTTCTTCTCGAAACCTATTACTAGCTTATTATTATTATTACCTTTATTACTAGCTGACCCGACAGACGCTGTCCTGTCCAAATTTCAATAATTCATAGAAAATGCACCAATTTTCCCGCAACTTTTCAAATTTTTCTTTCAGTAAGAACCTGAGTCGGACTGTTATAAAGATTTTTAAACAAAAATAGCCAAATCGGTCCAGCCAATCTCAAGTGATGCGCTTACCAACGAACAGCATTTCATTTTGAATAAATAAAAAAAGAAGTAAAAAGCAAGAAAGAAAATACGTTTATTTGCGGTAAACATGACGCAAAAAAGAAGCCAAAATAAAAAAAGAAACAAGTTTAGGGGAAATATGCGTCACATCCACGCAAAACGGCAATCGTTTAGCATAATGCTGCGACCCTATGCAAGACAGAGCCCCAGCGCTGGTTTTCAGCGACAGCCGGAGTTGACATTATGGCGTCGATCGGTAAATGTCACGGTGTGTGCGTCCCTATTTTAAAACTTCAAGGGGCATAAAATATGTAGTCATGTATTATTATCATATTTGTGCCATTATAATTATATTAATTTATTTTTCTCTATCTAATTATTATCATTTTCTCACCACAAGCAAAGACTATCAATTTATGTTTTTACGCTCTCCTGGAAAATTCAATTTCGAAACACATACTAGGTTTTCATATGAGGTAGCCGCCTTCCCTTCAAACAAAAGAATACAGTATCAATTTTATATTTTTCGTTTACGAAATTCCTTGACATGGATACGGAGAATGAACGTGCTACCGTACTACCTAGGTACTCACTACAGTGTATATGTAAACGCTAGTGCTACATTGTCACCACAGTGTACAAGTATATAGAGGTGTCTCTGGGGAACGACACTACGATGTATTCAGCTGAGTGATAAGATGCACTGTACACTGGAGTGCACTGAAAGATTCACACTGATATGACTCGGTTCTATATTCGTGAATATTCTCATTCATTTGGAGAAGTGAAAAGTTTATATAAAGTGACATTTTCTTTTTAAAAACATTTCAGAGGGCTATCTTCGTGGTTTTGAATTGCTTAAAGTGGGTGATCCGAGGTTTCGGCATCTCTAATGAATGGATATAAATGAAAACGCTTTCAAATTTACGTCCACTATAACGTTTGGTGCACATCTTAAATTTCAGATTATTTAGAAGATAAAAAAGCGTGGGATTGAGCTGCTCGCTCTGCTAAGCTTTGTGATAAAACCACAAAATTTGACATTTTAATTATTATGTAAATCATAAAATTTTTATATACATATTGACATTGTTGAAAATTATATAGAAAATAACATGATTACTTTGTAAAGTATTATATTGTTTTAATTATTGTGAATGTGAGGACTATGTGGATATTTTATTTTTATTGTTTTTCCTCTTTCTTTAATTTTTTCTTTCTCAGTTAGTTTAAATGATGGTCTGGCAGTTTGAGTACTTTATGCGACCTACCCAAATTTCCTTTCTTTGGTATTGTTCGTCGAGTTGAGCTCCTTAATTTCTGAGTTGAGCTCTACGATTACTGACAAATGCTTGCACTGACTGGACAGGTCCACTCAAATCTGTGTGGTTCTTTCCTCAAAAGACCATTTCAGACACTAATCTACATGGTCCTCATATGGCCTGACCAAGATTATGTCTGGACTTTAAAAGAGACTGTGACCTCTGAGTTTGTTTCGGTCTTTCTTCTCAGAGTAGTCAGATAGGAAACGAACTCATCTAGCATTTTTTTTTTTTATTACGACGTGTAAAAGTGATTGCAATATCCTATTTACAGAATAAACAATTTGATTTCTTTCCATACATTTTATGGACGAGGACGTGGACGTCACGATAATATCGTCACGTTAGAAATTCTATAAGCGCACATTCTTTGTACAGAAGAATTATGTTGCATTGTCTGTCAGTTTATTTATTTGATCACTTTGATCTGTTTCGCATTTAAATTAAATTTATTTGCAGGCAAATCGATTTCATCTCACTATTGAGCGGAAATTGATTCGCCAACAAATAATTAACTTCGCCTCAAGAAAAAATATTATTATTTATAAGTGTCGATTCACTTGTTTCGGGCGAGTAAATTAGGGCGAATCACCAATAAGCCAATGAGACAACGTCAAAATGGGCATTTAGTAACTGAAAGATTTGGTTGAATTTGGCCCTAAATCAATAACAACAACGTCGCGTGTTTGGCAATGAACGTAACACGACGACTTATCAATTTGACCCTTCACGCGATATCGAGTGATGCGCTCAAAATGTTTTGTACGTAGTAAATAAATGTGGGCTGTAGCATAATCGCAAATTAAATTCAGACAAAAACAAAGTCAAAATCAAGTTTTAACCAAAATCCGAAGAATATTAAACAAAATTCCTAATCCATTGTTTCATATCTTTGAAAATTTGGTCTGCTCAACAACGTAACGAACGCAATGAATGTTGTTTAACTGTCAAAATGGTTGCCAATGTAAGTGTCTTATGCTTATGGGGGCTGTACCCCATTCGTACCTACTATTTTGAAGTTTCTTGTGCGTTAGTCAATAATCATATGTGGTAATTTTGATATTAATTCATTAGAAAATAACTCGAATACTGTCAGATTATTAAGTCTTGTTAGGTCATTTGATTTGTCAAATGTTTTTACTGAACCAACCTGCCCACTTCTTCTGCCACTTGTCTAATAACATTTTTTGTAATTGTGATCACTTACACAGACAAATTGTAAATAGGTCCATCTGATCACAGTGGACAAACAATAACATTTTGCTCCTACATGCCTTTATAAAAAATTTAAATAAGTTTTAAGCCAATTACATGTAAAAATTTAGAGAAATTAAATAATTCTTTGACCAGTAAATTATGTGTTCAGAGTTTTAATAATATATGTGACCCAAATGAGTTTACACCGAGTTCTTTTCAATATTAAACAAGTAATTTAATGACACTTTTCCACTAAAGACTACAAGTATTTACACAAAGTTCTTATTTAGTGATTGGGCGACTCTAGGAATTCGTAAAAGCAGGGAAAATCTTTTTGAACTTTATGGCCTAAAGCAACATATGAATAATACAAGCTTTCATCAGTATGTTGAAAAATATTTGAAAACTTTTAAAAGTGTGTGCAAAATAGCTAAAGCTCTATTTATACATTGGCAACAAAATAAAATCAGCTGATCATAAAATAAAAACTACCTGGCAAATAATAAATAATGAAACAGGTAGGAAAAAACAGCGTATTACTGAATTTAATTTAGAGACGGCACATGGCCCCATCAACTCAGATGTAGAAATAGCTCAGGAATTTAAAAACTGTTTTGCTAATATTCCCCTTCAAAATTCTGAAGCTTTAAATTCCTCACCCACGCTTTCTGCGAACTTACTTATAAAGAATGTAGAGGCATGCCCTTTGGAGTTTAGGTTTCAGAATACAAACCCCCAGGCTGTTATTAAAGCTTTTAAAGAAAATTTAATCAGCTATTAAACAGTTGATCTATGGGATTACATTTTTCAAAAAACAGGTGTGACTGTCGAGCCGTCTAAGATTAGAATGAGACAACCCAAACAATATGAAGCATATAAGTTTGATATTCCTTATAGAAAGTTATCCCAGTTCATGGATGAAAACATATGGCCTGAGGGTGTGTCATTTAGGCGATACATATTTTTCAAAAGTAAGACAAGGAGTTTTTAGTCGTACCATGACAATGGAGGATAAAGTACACATCAATGGATAGTATAGGATCGTTGCCATTGAGATTAATTAGTTTCAACTGTAAGGGTGTAAAAAGGTCACGAGATTGCGTAAGGTCTTTGTGTCAAACAGCGGACATTTTGGCGATACAGGAAACCTGGCTTTTGGAGCCAGATATTCCCATGCTTGCAGGAATACATGAGAATTTTATGTATTCAGGAAAATCAGCGGTTGATCTCACTGCTGGTATATTGCGTGGGAGGCCATATGGGGGTGTTGCCTTGCTATGGCGTAAGGATGTGTTCAGTGCGGTATCAATAGTGCAGTGCAAAAGTAACCGTATAGCAGCAATAAAAGGTGCAATATCGAACCGTGAGTTATTAGTATTTAGTTTATACATGCCTACGGACTCTGTAGAGAACATTATCGAATTTAATGAGTGCCTGAGTGAAATTGTAGCTATAATCGAGACGTGTAATATTGAAAATGTTTATATATTAGGAGATTTTAATGCCCATCCTGGCGAATGTTTTGGTAAGGAATTATTAAATTTTTGTGACGAGCAGGGTTTATTGTGTGCTGACATAGCCATGCTTGGTAGTGACAGTAATAGCTATACGTTTATAAGTGATGCACATGGGTGTAGGCGATGGCTCGACCACTGCGTGGTTACTGAAGCCGCGCGTTTAACAATAAACGAAGTTTTTATTCGTCATGACGTTTACTGGTCAGACCATTTGCCACTTCAGATTAGTTGTAATCTACATGTAACAACAGTGAAGTCGGCATGTCATAGTGTACATGAACAGAACAATCCCATTAAATGGGGAGAGAGAAGTGTATTTCAAATGCGTACATACACTGCGACATGCTCAGCTTTATTGAGACAGATAGACTTTCCTTCAGAACTGAATGAGTGTTGTGATAGGATGTGTTCTTGTGTGGAGCATAGGTCGGTTATTGACGAGCTGTACCGGAAAACAATCAAGGCTCTACAGGATGCGGCAATGCGTAGTCGAGAGTCGCGTTTGGTTGGGAAGGGTAGACATGTGTATGGCTGGAATAAATATGTTAAGCATGCACACAGGGAGGCCCGGGATAAATATTTTCAATGGAAATTAAATGGTATGCCAAGGTCAGGACTTTGTTACTTAAATATGAAATGTAGTAAGAACAGGTTTAAAAGTAGGTTAAAATATTGTCAGAATCACAAAGATCAAATAAAGATGGATAATATCGCGCAAAATTATTCTCAGAAAAATTTTGTAAAGTTTTGGAAACAGACTAGTAAGCTGAATCCAAAACCGGGCCTTCCCGTGAGTGTTGATGGGGCGACGGACGCAAAATGTATAGCGAATATTTTTAAAGGGCATTTTAGAGTGCAGTCCGCGTTGCCTCAGGAGCAGAGTGCGGCAGAGGTAGGTCTGTCTGACTCGGAGGCTCCCCGGGGTTTCACTGCTAAGGAAATTAAGCAAGTAGTGACTAATTTATCTAAGGGGAAGTCTCCGGGGCATGACGGATTAGGTGTTGAGCACTTGCTGTACGCTGGACCTCATATATACCGCATACTTGCGATGCTTTATACATTTTGCGTCCGTCACACCTATCTTCCAGCGGATTTAATGGAAAGTGTGGTAGTACCTGTAATCAAAAATAAAACCGGTGATGTCTCCGATAAAAACAATTACAGGCCTATCTCCTTAGCTACGGTAGTAGGGAAGGTACTTGATGGTCTGCTTGAGCGTCAGCTTAATAGCCACATAACATTGAATGATGCGCAGTTTGGCTTCAGGAGCAAACTATCGACGGAGAGTGCTATCCTGGTGCTCAAGCAGACTGTGAGGTATTATACGGACAGACAGACGCCAGTTTATGCTGCCTTTCTTGACCTTTCCAAGGCTTTTGACCTCGTATCCTATGAGAAGTTATGGTCTAAGCTCCATACTTTGAATTTGCCTACAGAGCTAGTAAACTTGTTGAAGTTCTGGTACAGTTCGCAAACAAATCGCGTTAGGTGGAATAATGTGTTTTCCGAGCCATATTTGTTGGAGTGTGGTGTTAGACAGGGTGGGTTGACATCGCCTGCTCTGTTTAACCTGTATATGAATGACCTGATTGATGGGCTCAGCAGAACTAATGTCGGATGTTCAATAGATGGTGTGATGGTTAACAATCTGAGTTATGCAGACGATATGGTGCTGCTGAGCCCATCAATCAGTGCACTCCGGAAATTACTTGTGATATGTGAGTCTTATGCGGCGACGCATGGGCTTACGTACAATGTCAAGAAGTCACAGATGTTGATATTTAAGTGCAGACATGGTTCGCTAGGTAACGTTCCTCCAGTAACTATAAGCGGAACACCGTTGCAGCGTGTGGCTAAAGTTAAATACCTAGGACATCTGGTTACGGAGGACTTATCTGATGATGCAGATTTGGATAGAGAGCGTAGGGCGTTGACGGTTCGGTGCAATATGTTAGCCCGCAGGTTTGCACGTTGTAGTGGGGATGTGAAGGTGTATCTTTTTAAGGCCTACTGCCAAACCTTCTACACGTGTAGCTTGTGGGTGAAGTATACGCAGAGGGCCTACAACGTCCTACGCGTTCAGTATAATAATGGGTTTAGGACGTTGATGGGGCTTCCGCGCTTCTGCAGCGCTTCGCAGATGTTCGCGGAAGCCCGTGTTGATGATTTTCATGCCATAATGAGAAAGCGGGCGGCATCCATAATGGGTAGGTTGCGCGGAAGCCCCAACAGCATCCTAAAAACGTTGTTCGGCAAGGTGGACAGCCCCTTTATTATGCAATGGATGCGGAGGCACGTGCCAACATGTGTTGAGCCACGTAGATATTAGTTAATGTTAGGTTAGTTTGTAAGTTTTACTAACATAATTTTAAGTCTTTGTTACTAATACCATATGGATTGTATGTACTTACTATTTATGTATGATCCGAAATAAATGAATATATATATATATGGGGATTGTCCGTAAAAGTCTGTAGATCTATCATCAAAACCAGTGCGCCCTATTTAGTTTTCATATTTAACACCAGTGCAGACCAAGGAGTCTTTCCGGATCTCACGAAACCCAGTAAAGTAGTACAATTATTAATTTAGACGGCACAGTTGGCGCAGTGGTTAAGCGATTGACTGCTGCACTGCGTGTCGCGGGTTCGATTCCCGCACGGAACAAATATTTGTATGACCTACAAATAGTTGTTCCGGGTCTGGCTGTTTGTGTATGTGACTTTAAATGTTTGTAAACGCACCCACGATACAGGAGAAATTCCTAGTGTGGGGCAACGTTTAAATTAAAAAATGAAATGAATGAAATGAATTGTTAAAATCACAGTGACAGCAAAAAACCCAACCAAGTTATAGGCCTGTGTCAATTCTGCCAGTTCTCATTAAGGTGTTTGAAAAGTTGATAAACAATCTAATGTTACGTCACTTTAATAAAAATTCCATATTTCATGAACAACAGTACGGTTTTACCAAAGGGCGTTGTACCACTGAAACTGGTGCTTCACTGAAGCTGCCCTAATAAAGAACATTTTTAATGCCTGGGAAGAAGCACAAGATGCCATTGGATCTTTTGTGACCTCCCTAAGGCGTTCGATTGCATAAACCATGAAACACTTCCGCTCAAACTAGAGCACTATGGGATTAGGAATTCAGCTCTTGATCTACTAGGATCATACCTGAAAGACAGAAAGGTTAAAGTTCAAGTATACAGCATAAACTCATTAGGGTCTGAAATGGCAATGTGCGTTCCTCGAGGTTCGATATTGGGTCCACTCCTCTTTTTAGTTTACTTTAATAATTTACCCCAATTACTTCAAAATCAACCGAAGATGGTGTTATTTGCAGGTGACACATCATTGATCTTTAAAATAGACCGACGGTCACAAAATCTGGATGACATGAATAACTCTATTCTTCAGGTCCAAGATTGGTTTACGGTAAATTATTTGGTACTGAATGAAAAAAAACAAACAAATGCATTAGATTTAAATTACCGAATGTTAAAAGTAGCGATTGTGACATCATATTGAACGGAAAAAAACTGGAATTTATTCATCAAACGGTTTTCCTAGGAATCATGCTAGGCGAGAAATTACAATGGGGACCTCATATAACATCTCTTGCGAGGCGGCTAAGCTCGGCCGCTTATGCTGTTAGAAAGATAAGACAGTTAACAGGTGTAGAAACCGCGCGTTTGGTCTATTTTAGCTACTTCCACAGCATTATGTCGTATGGCATTTTACTTTGGGGTCAGGATGCTGACATTGAATCTATCTTTATTTTGTAAAAGAGAGCTGTCAGAGCCATTTGTAATCTACGTCGCTGCGAATTTCTTAGGGAACTATTTAAAAAGATTAATACTATGACGGTACCTTGACAATTCATTTATGAAAATATTATGTATGTAAGAAATAATTTATATCTGTTTAATAAAATAGGTGATAGACATAATTTTAATACTAGAAATAATGATAAAATAGACCAACCATTTTTCAGAATAACTAACGTTTTCTTTTATGGGGTACTGTGTTAAATTCTACAACAAAATACCTTGTGATATATTGCAATGAAATGAAAGCAAAATTTAAAACTCATATTAAGAGTTCACTTTGTAAACAAGCATAATTATTACAAATTAGGGGATTATATCCAAGATAAGAATGCTTGGAAAAATGCTGGTCCTTCTCCATAGGACAATCTAGAGTCTAGACAAAATCAAAGAGGTTGCTATTTTTTTGTACAAATTATTATTTTTATGACATTGATTTTACATTCTGTGATTACTTGAAACTCACACATTGACTTATTAGTATTACTTGTTAAAATTGTAGGAATATCGTATACTTCTACAATGTTTGTAAATATATGAGCACCTGTTTATCTATCATTGCTTCATTTTTAATTATTTTTACCTATTGTGATATAGGTAGTAATTTTATTCTAGGTGCATCGTGTTCACATATAATTATATAATTAATGTAAGCAAAATATTGTTAAATATTTTAAAAGAGTAACGGTGGAGTTTTTGCCCATTCTTCTCATACGAAAACTACCTTTTGGAAGGGACGACTAGAATCAATTTTATTTATTTTGAAAATTTTGACGTTCAAAAGTGCCTTTCATGCGCCTGAATAAAATAAATTGTTTGACTTTGACTTAAACTATAACTGAATTTACCCTTAAATCTTAATTCTGTTATCATCTTCTTCTCAGAAATTAAATTACCATGGTCCACAAGACCATTTACCAAGATAATTTCCACGGTATGGTCCAAAAAACCGGCCAAGTGCGTGTCGGACCACGCACAATGAAAGGTTCCGTAGTTGGGATACATTTTTCCAAAAAAACATACTTAGCAATGTAGTTGAAAAACATGTTCTCCAATACATCGATATATGTCACGGTTAATTCTCCAACTGCAAATGTAAGAAGGTAATTTTTTTTTTTATATAAACGTGCGAATTAACAATTTTCGGACTTTTCCTTTACATGTGCTGTGAGACCTTGCTTCCTGCCAAATTTCATGAATCTAAGTCGACGGGAAGTACCCTGTAGGTTTTGATGTATTTGCGAGTATCAAAATATTTTTTTTATTACTTGACTTAGAAGAGACCATAGACCTACGTATTCGATATACATTTCAACTTGATACCTCCTCGCGTTCCTGAGAAAAAGGGTCTTGACAGACTGACAGACATACAGACGCACGGACAATGAAGTGATCCTATAATAAGGGTTCCGTTTTTTCCTTTTGAGGTAAGGAACCCTAAAAATGCCATTTTTTTTTCAACGTAACAAAATATTTTTTAAAGTCGGTGGGCGTAATTTAATTAAATGTGTAAAGTTTGTTTAGAATGTAAGGATCCCGGGAGAAATCATTGGAGATGGGACTAATCTCTCTTATTCATTAAATTAACGGAGCGTTTTTGGTAATTTTGTATTCAAAATGTGTAATTAAATAGAAAATCTTTAAAGACTGCCCCGTTGTTCAATAGTCGCAAGTTGTACTGCTGAGCATAACGTCCTGGGTGCGATTCCTAAGTTGGGCAAAGTGTTGTTGGGTTCTTCTACAAGGAATTTCTCGGCAGCAGTCCGGAATCTGTAGGAATAGGCTCGCCACCTATTACATGGTGAAACGTAGGTGTACTTAGGTACACGTCTGCCTAACTCTTCGGGGAAACAGGGCGTGATGTTATGTTATGCGTTATGATAAATCTTTAAAGAAAATTACATACATTTATGTATTCTTCTTTTCCATTTTTCTGGTCTGTTTATTTGTGTACTCGTAGGTACATAAACTGTTAAATAAATAAAATAATAACTCGTACATACGTAATGAAGGAATTATTTTATTTGTACATGCACGATTCAAATGATTGAATAAATAATTAAATTCCTTGACTTGACTTTACTTTACTTTCTGTAGTTTCACTGCGCTCCAAGAATTTTTGAGTAGAGTTATCTACTCAAAAATTCTTGGAGCAAAAAATAAATTTTGCATAAGACATTATATTAAATATCATAAAAAAGTAAAAATGCATATAAAATATGTGTATTCAGTACAAACAATTCATGGTTTGCCTTTTATGCTGACTATACTTATTTTATTTTGGAGCGCTGTGGAACCATATTGGTACTTATAATTTTTGAAGTAATTTAAGTAATAAAAACTTGGAGCGCAGTGGAATGCATTCCCGGATCGCAGCAGCGCCTTTTTGATACATGTAGTATGAATGAAAATCAGATGATGAAATGGTTATAACACGGCAAATCAACGTAGTGTGTCAATTTGATAAACAATTTATTTCCCTGGCTGTACATTTGCAGCCAATGTGTGTTCATACGTATTTGATTATAACGTCTCTATAATATGTGTCCTCGTGGAGGCGATCGGTGGCGGGGATCTCTCGCGTCCGGCCCTGGTCCAGGCCATGGTACGGAGCGAGAGGGCATGGGTGGCCGTCACCTCCTTCTGCGAAGCAGTTATGCTCGCAAAGGAGGAGGCAGAACGCGTGAGGGAGAGGCAAATTTCGCGCCCTCACGCCCCTAGCCGCCGCAGGAGACGCCCTGGGCGTCGGGAATCGCAGGCCGCGGGCTTGCGGACGGTGAGCAATGGGTAGCTCGCCGTCCGATAAGGACCAGGCCCGGGTTGACGGCGCATTGTGTTCCACGCGCGCCTCAAAGAGATGTCAGCAGAAGTGAAGGGGTCCGTTACGACCGATGCCTGCCGGGGTTACGGGAAAGTCCGAAAGGGATACCGTGGCCCCTGGCAACGTACAGGCAACGGAAGGAACACAGGTGGGTTTTAGTCAGTAATAGTCTGACACGGCCTCCCGCTCCACCCAGAGCGGGAGAAGTTATTTGATAATTTCACATCCAAAAAAAAAAAAAAACTTCTCTATACTATTAATCCGACTCGTAGCTTTATTGTATTTGTTTGGGTCTTTTTTCAAAGGTTTTTGCAACGGCAATCCCTAAAACATAAACTCCCGAAAGTTTTTTCCTTTCACTCACAAATTGGTTTAGGTAAACTTCATGTTGGACGAAAAAATACTTACCTACTTCTATAAGTAACAGTTTCTTCTCGATCCATCAACAAGTTTGTTATTGGCTGTCAGTATTAGTAACTGGGACGCGTACGCGAGAGACACAGATGCCGCCATCCGTCGTCTCTACGCAAGTAAACAAGTTATGAGGGCATACCTTTATTAGGCCCGGAAAATGGATGTAGAAAAAAAATCTCCTCCTTTGTTTCGTCGATTAAAGTAAAGTACTCGGTTAAAGGGTAAGGCCGAGATCAGTAAACACGTATTGTATTTATTTTATTTTTGTTTTTGATTTTGTTATTTCATTATATGCTGCACCGGTTGACGTCATCATGTCAACGCCGGCTGTCGCTGAAAACCAGCACTAGGGCTCTGTCTCGCATAGGGTCGCAGCATTATGCTGAGCGATGGCCGTTTCGCGTGGATGTGACGCATATTTTCCCCCAATTTGTTATTGTCGTGTTTTGTTTTTTCTTTGCGTCATATTTACCGCAAATAAACGTATTTTCTTTCTTTCTTTCTTCTTTCTAAACGTTACTTTGCACGTTTTCAATTAAATGGTGAACTAACTAACTATACAAATGAATACAAAAAAACAAACAAACGGACACTTGGGCGTCGAAATAATCGTCCACATCGCTGACATCTGGAATGCTGCCCAGAAGACTAGTAGCTGCCAAGTTGAATGCCAAGGCTAATTATTTGGCCAAAGAACGAGCCAGCCTTTTGGTCACGTGTAGTGTCGACCAGTCGGCAAGAAATTTCCCTAAAGCTCTTTAATGTTCAAGAAACTTTGTTCAATGACATTTTAACTCTGATTTAGTATTCCTTTGCGACCCATTCTCAAGGAAACTTAGTTAGTTTTAAAACATTTTATTTATGGCCTCGTAATATTTTTAACTTTCCAGGTAAACCAAAGAATTGGGTGGTTGCAGAAGTGTTCAAGTAAAAATTTAAAACTTTTACAGTATGTACACTTACTGTAAAAGTTTTAAATTTTTACTTGCGCGCTGCTTCCACTGGGGAACGGCGCGGTTGGCGGAATCCGCAAGCGAGTGTCGTAAACACATAATTCCTTTTGTCTATGATCAAAGTGTCAGCGGAACGGGCAGCATAATCCGCCGCGGAACAGCAGGCTGCGTCGGCGGGGCGGGAGGACGAAACCCAGTTTGCGTTTTTCTCTCAGGAGTTATAGTCACTGGGATGAAATTAGTTGAAGTCATCAATTCTTCTCCTCGTATATTTTCCCATAATATATGTAGTCGAATGTACCTATTGAAATTCGCACGGTAAAAAAATCTTTATATTTATCTTGCATAATTATAACGTATAAAATTGGCTTTTTTGTAATCTATCATTATTTAATCGTCATGACGACTGCTTTTGGAAATAAATAAAAAACCACTTAAAGAAAGAATTTGTTTCTTAAAATTCAGACATGATAATGCGCGTTTACGCTGAGACGCCTCGCGAAGTACTGTTTTCACGAGCAGGAATTTTCCGCCCTTCCCGCATCCGCTCCCGCCACCCGCACCGCTCTCACTGTGTTTGTACACCAAGTGGAATATTATTGTGGTGCCTACTTTATAACTGGTGAAAGTTGGAAATTTTACCAAGGAACTCCTAAATTGTTTGATGTTTTACCAAAGTTTTATTGTTCCGAGAAAATTTAAGTTTATTTGGCCGGAATTAAAGTTTCGTAAGTAAAATAATTGAATTTATATAATAATAATATTATTATCATGTGGAACGACTGATTGCGGACCATACCTTTTCAACTAAACTTTTACCTATAATGGTTCGTTTATAATCATCATCAAGCTATATCATTTCTCTGCTGGATTTAGGCCTCTCCAATCACACGTTATTAACTCGATTGTAAAATCGAGTTACCACCCTGTTGAGCCACCTTGTTGAGCTCCTTAAGTTCTGGTTTGAGCTCCACGATTACTGACAAATGCTTGCACTGACTGGACACTCAAATACGTGTGGTTCTTTCCTCAAAAGACCATTTCAGACACTAATCTCATGTCGATATTGTCTGAAATGGTCCTCATATTTTATGCTCTGACCAATATTATGTCTGGACTTTAAAAGAGACTTTGACCGGTGAGTTTTTTTTGCCATTTCTTCTCAGATAGGAAATGTCAACTCCATCTAGGTTTTTTTTTTTTTTTTTGTCAAATACAAATCATATATTTAAAATAGGCCATGCCACCAAATATGGCACCAAATATGAAACATTTACAAAAAAATAGAATTGATTCTAGTCGCCCCTTCCAAAAGGTAGTTTTCATATGGAGAAGAATGGGCAAGAAACTTCACCATTACTTTTACAATATTTTATATAGCTACATTAGTTATATAATTATGTGTGAAGACCTATGCACCTAGAATAAAATTACTATACGACGATGGGTAAATAGAATTAAAAATGAAGAAACGGCAGATAAATATTAATTATGTGATAGATACATGGTGCTCACATATTTACAAACATTGTAAAGGTAGACGATATAAAATTTTACAATTAATAAGTCAGTGTGTAAGGAAGTAATCACAGAATGTAAAATCAATGTGTATAATAATAAATATACAAATTATACAATTATGTTAATTGGCAACCAGTTTGATTTTGTCTAGATTCTAGATTATCCTATGGAGCAGGACCAGCATGTTTCCAAGCATTCTTATCTTGGATATTATAATCCTCTTATTTGGATTAAGCTGGTTTACAATTTTAAGAGCGTTTATTTTGAAAGTGGGCAACCTCGCAAATAGATGTCAAATATTTCGGGTCTGCAAAGCATTGTCTTCTCGTTCCATACTAATCTATGAGTAGTCACCCCCCAATTCTCAGCAGTCACCCCCTTTAAGTCATCTTTCACACAGTCTTTTCATCCATCGCTTCATTGGTCTTAAATAGGGTGTTTGGTAAAAGGAACAACGGGACTTTGAGGGAGTGTCATTTTATCATCATCATCACCATTTCAGCCGAAAGACGTCCACTGCTGGACTTAGGCCTCACGCAAGCACCGCCACTTCGACCGGTCCTGTGTGTGATTTGCTAGCACAAAATTGTTATATTATTTATTTTTATAATTTAAAATGTTTATTTATTTATTTATTTTATTTATTTTATTATTTATGTACACACAGAAAAATAGATACAGATAAGACATAATCATAATTATGAGTATATGTTCTTACTTTAACGTTATTTTAAGACTGGAAAAACATAATTAAGTAATTTTATAGAACAAATTGTAGATGGGTGTCCAAGAACCTGGCGTCCAACAGCTGGATTCCCACGATGCCCCAAGTTCTAACAGTACTCAGAAAAATATTTTAAAAAATCCACCCCATGTACTTACAGAATTATACTGATTTCAAAAAAAAAGGGGAAATGAGCACCCTGTGACATACTTTTGAATGCTGTGACTGCTAATGCTGATAATTTCGATATTTCTTGGAGGTTTTGTAATCTAGGGTATTGCTGTGTCTAAATAGAATGTAAAAATAAAGTACTTATTGTACCATTTTAAAATAAAATATTATTTTAACTAAAGGTGATATGGAAAACTATTGAATTTCGCAACTTTGACCGACTGTAGTGTAAAAAAAATGTACCAAAATAGTATGGCAAGTGACGTCAAATTTTGACGCGTTTATTCCTCTTTTTAAAAAGGTATAATACTTACACATTAATTTGAAAAAAAAAATTTTGATAATATTTTTACTCAACAACCCAATTTTTACGAAGTGCCTACCTACTAACGGTAACTGTCGGACCCTTTCTTATCTTAGAAACTGTTATGTTACTACTATTATTTACTTCGGTTCCAAGAGTGAGCAAGAAGGAAATACACACAGGTAGATGGGTTCCCAGTAGAATAAAAGCAAAGAATGTTAGTTTAAAGATATTTTATTACAATAAATGTTCAAAATGTTGACCACCCGCGGCAATACAAGCTCTCACTCTCCTTAAAAAGGACCGCTTTATGTTTCGCGAGTAACTTTTTTGACGTATCACCTGCACTGCTTGTGTTATCTTCTCACGAAGGTCAGCGATGTCATTAATGGGCTTCGCATAAACGAGCTCCTTCATAGTTCCCCAGAAAAAAAAATCCAGCGGATTTAAGTCAGGTGAGCGGGCTGGCCACGGGATTGTTCCTGATCGCCCAATCCACCTGTTCGGGTATTGCTCGTCCAAAAACTCTCTAACGGATACGCGAAAATGTGCTGGACAGCCGTCGTGTTGGAACCACATATCTGGTGGGGTCTCTTCTAGTAAGTTTGGCAAATCATTTTGAAGAAAATTTAAATATGATTCGCCAGTCAAATTCTCGGGCATCTCAAATGGACCAATAATATTCCCACAGAGAATACCGGTCCACATGTTCACTTTGAACCGGTACTGGGATCTATCTTCTCGCATCAAGTGCGGATTTTCCACATGCCACTCGTGCAAGTTGTGTAGGTTCATGTAGCCATCCTTCTTAAATGTTGATTCATCTGACCACAAAATTTTGTCGATAAAGTTTTCGTCTTCTCGATGTTTTTGCAGGATTGTTTCACAAAACGCGACTCGGCTCGGATAGTCTCGAGGTAAAAGACTTTGCACTCGCTGTACGTGGTACGGATGATATTCTTCTTTTTGGAGAATACTGTGTGCTGTGCTCTTCGGTATCCCCGTATCAGCTTCTATTCCTCGCACAGAGATGCTTGGATTTGCCGACACCGCCTCTAAAACTTCATCGCGTATGAAGTCATTTACGGGTCGTCCTTCACCAGCTACTTGATTGGGGAACCGCCCGTCACATAGTGATCTGTGCACATTAATGAAAACTCGATGGTCGGGATATCGCGTAGCCCTCGGATACCTTTCTCTGTAAAGTCTCGCTGCAGCTCGTCCATTACCTCTACATTCTCCATAAATGTAGTGCATATTTGCGTATTCTTGCGGAGTGTAGGTCGCCATGGTAGCACACACAAAACGCAAACTGTCCAAACACAGGCAAAGGTCGTCGTAAAGAGTTCGTTTCAAAGTCCAGAGCACAAAGAGTAATCGAGTCCAATAAACAAAGCTTTAAATCGTAGTACGTGATCAATGGTAACAATAAGAGAGAGGTGCGTAGTAACGGCAGGAGGCAGTGACGCGTACTGACCGTACTGTTATCCTAAATAGCACGATCCCAGATAGCGTCACTATCTATCTCACTCGCACCTCTAACCTTTTTCTCCCTCACTCTTACCTGAATAATGGGGTACCATAAAGAAGAACCAGCAAATCGCAAAGATAGTTTCTGTCTTGCTCCCTCCTGTTGTAATAACGAATCACTATGGTGAGATGCATGCACATACCGTCCCTTACGGTCTAACCTGTTTTTTGAGAGGCCTGTTGTTATTTTTATGAGCATACAATACTAAATCTTTAGAGGTTAGATTCAATTCGTTGTAAATTTTTCTTTCTAAGAATTCTGTAAGACATCGTAAAAATTGGGTTGTTGAGTAAAAATATTATCAAAAATTTTTTTTTTCAAATTAATGTGTAAGTATTATACCTTTTTAAAAAGAGGAATAAACGCGTCAAAATTTGACGTCACTTGCCATACTATTTTGGTACATTTTTTTTACACTACAGTCGGTCAAAGTTGCGAAATTCAATAGTTTTCCATATCACCTTTAGTTAAAATAATATTTTATTTTAAAATGGTACAATAAGTACATTATTTTTACATTCTATTTAAACACAGCAATACCCTAGATTACAAAACCTCCAAGAAATATCGAAATTATCAGCATTAGCAGTCACAGCATTCAAAAGTATGTCACAGGGTGCTCATTTCCCCTTTTTTTTTTAAATCAGTATAATTCTGTAAGTACATGGGGTGGATTTTTTAAAATATTTTTCTGAGTACTGTTAGAACTTGGGGCATCGTGGGAATCCAGTTGGACGCCAGGTTCTTGGACACCCTGTATAAAATAATGCATTTCAAATATAACAACAAAAGTTATTACATTCTATTACAACCACAACCAAAAGATGTGACGACATGAAGAAACATCTCAATTACCGTTCCACATAAAACATAATTTATATGGTATATCTATATATAAGTATGTATATCCCTACGAAAATTGTGTCGGTCCTTGTACCAAACATTCTGTATACAACGTGTAACGTTAAATGCGCAAAACCTCAGACACCCCAACTGATTTTTAATTCAATTGGCCTATTTCAGAGAGAAAAAAAAACATTAAAAAAATTGTAAAGGTTTTATGTGCTGTTTTAATTTTACTGGCAATTCTGATCGTTTCTTGCGTCTGCGACGACGCTCTTGTCTTATTCATGGTACTGTATGGAAGATTCGTATTTGCATTGAAATAAAAGCTATTATTATCCCGCGTATGAGAAAATTTAAATTGGTCGACAACAATTTGTGTTTGTTTACCTATTTTGTCGGGTTTGCGCATGTGATGGCTTGACCTATTAATAAATAAACACGGCAACGTTTTTAATGAAGATTTTTTGAAAATGAGACCTATATTAAAAAGTGGTTCAATTGATTCTGCTCGTTATTCTGATCAAACTATTTTCAGGTTTTCCGCATTTAACGCTACATGTTGTATAGCCCTCATTCTCAAAAAATTCAGGACATTTTTCCCACTCCTCTGCATCACACGCCCATGACAACCGATGTCCACACAACTTTTCAGTCACCGGAGCCACTTTCAGACTTTGTTTTTTATTATGTACTCATTTTGTTGTTCAAAATCATCATCATAGTTTTCAGCCTTGTTTCACACACTGCTGAGTATAGGCCTTGTTTAAAATAAAGGTAAAAAAGGCAATGATCAAAAACCTAAAAATACTTTTATAACTACGAAAATAACATTGTCGCCTACATGTTTACCGACCAATAGGGGGCTTTATTTTTTATTTTTTGGATGGGAAATTATCAAATAACTTCTCCCGCTCTGGGCGGCGGGAGGGCGTGTCAGACTCTTACTGACTAAAACCCACCCGTGTTCCTTCCGTTGCTTGTACGTTGCCAGGGGCCAAAGTATCCCTTTCGGACTTTACATAGGGGGCTAACGATCAGACAGTGTGAAATCCTTATCAAAAGGTTAATTTGTCTGCAATGTTTACGTCATTACGTCACAGAAGATTAATTATACCCATCTCATGGGACGGCGAAAGGGTTAAACTAATTATGGCAGATTAGGTACAGCGAAACTCTATTTTATTAAAATGTACTTAATCATAAGGGACGGTGACAAATTATTGTAGTTGTTGTTGTTGAATGTACATTCAACAACAACAGCAACAACTAACTAAAAGCAGTTCCATAGCGCATGTTAAGAGGGAACAGGGCGTGCGATTCTTCATATAAATGTATTCTCCTTTTTTCTTCCTGAATAATGCCTCTAGAGCAATCATTTTTTTTTTATACAATCAAGTTCTGCTGTAGTCACGTCCCTGTTATTTCCTTTTTTTCAGCAACTTATCGGTAAAGAAAATATGACCCTCCAAAAATTACAAAAATGCCCCATTTTTACCGCCGTGATTAGAGGAGTACCAGACAAATTCAAAAAGTTTTTAACATAAATGAAAATAATAAGAACCTAGAAGTACTCTTTTTAAAAAATTTTATGTAAAAAATAATTGAATCGGTTCAGTTTTCGAGGAGAAAAAAGGGAAATACGAAACGTCGATTTCGTCAATTTTTTTTTGTGATATAATTGGTCTGAGCTGTAGCTATCCCTATCGCACTCTACGGGGGCAGACTTGAGGTAAGAATACGGCAATAGTTTCCTCAAATACCTATTTTTCAAATTCCTCGTAGGCCCTGTTCCCTCTTAAGTCAGGGAAATCATTGTTTAAACACCTACGAAACTTGTAAATCACAACTGTCATTCTTTGACAGTTGTATGAAATGGCTATAATACGACAACAATAAATTTTCCTGTCTACACACGGCTACACATCAAGCTATACATTTCCAGTATCCACCACCACTACCAATCCTATGCAATGCGAGATCAGCATTAACTGGAAATATATAGCTGGATGTGTAGCCGTGCGTACCTAACGCACGGCTACACATAAAGCTATACATTTAAACAAGTTTTTGGCAGAACTCGTATAGGTACGTCATATTTATATAAGTTTGGAAAACTCAGTAACACTCACACTTCTTCTACTACTCCCTTTCTATTAACAGCCCTAGTATGGAAGTTGGCGGTGTGATACCCCGTGCCTCGGAAAGCAGGTTAAGCCGTTGGTTCTGTGCTTGATCTCTCTCCGGTCGAGTCAGATTGCAGTCCCGTCGAACTATGAGAGTGAGGAAAGAGAGAGTGCAACTATGGCAGCCCACACACTTGTGACTAAAATTCGGTCAAAGCAAATATGAAAATAACCACCTGCGTACGATGGTTATTTCTTGTCTACAAACAAAGTCATTGTGATGACTTTAAACAAGTTTTCTTTTTAATTTGAAATGCCTATGCCTACCTATATCATTCATAATTACTGTATCATGTGAAATCAGCACGGCACCAAGAAAATTTCCATATTTTTTAAGAACGGTCTTAGTCTAGTGCTCGCAGGATAAGTCTGCGAGTGGCTGAAATTTGAATTAATAAGTATGCCGCCATCTTGTCGTTTATAAGTACGGTCAAATTAAGAATAGAATTTATTTTAATCATATTTAGATTAATATTAATATAGATTTTATATTATATTTTAAATATAATACAAAATCTATAGAATTATGCACGACACCAGCCGCGCGCAGACTTATCTTGCGCGCACTCTACTCTCAAGTCAGTTTCAATCTGTCAAAAAATATTTAGTTTACCTAAATTTTTGACAAGTTTTTGACATTGATGGTCGCTGAGATGTGATTGCTGAATTGAGTGAGACTTGAATTTAAAAGAATTTGAGCACTAGGATTGGTCTTCAGGATTATGTGAAGGAACCTTTTTTTTCCAGTAACTGCAGCTTATTCCACCAAAGAGGACGAGAGAGACGAGACAAGAGAAGATGTGTTTTAAACAACCAATAGAATTTAGTTATTCACGCTTCGCGCCGTAACAGTTCCGCTCTAGGCAGCACACATTTCCCGTCTAGCTAGCACACATCTCCGTTCCAGTCTAGCCAGTACGCGTGTCCGCGCAGTTTTGGCTGATACACCCTAGCTGAAAAATATCTCTTCTCGTCTCCGCTTTGGACATCTCCGCACATTTCCACTTTGGTGGAGGCCGGGCCTTAGGCACCTGTCCCACCACTGACGAGAAAGCGACTAGCTATCGACTTTCTCGCTGAAGAAACGTACAAAAGATTGTAAATCCCGTGACCGCCGGCGTACTCGTTTATTTCAACGACAAGAGCTATCAAAGAGAGTAGGTACTCGCATAGCGACGCACGCTTGGCGAACAGAAAACTCGCTGAGACACTCACGCTTGGTACATACGCATTCCAGCGAAAACTCGCTCGTCACCATTGCGCACTCGCTACTCGCCAACTCGTTTTTAGTTAGCTCTACTCGCTTCTCATTAATCGCTGGTACAGGAGCCTAAAATAATGCTCTCATCAAAACCCAGACAGCATAATACTTTGATTCCATCTTATGAAATATTTATAACCTCCCCTTGAGTGGTTCGCCTCAAAGTTTACAAGTGCTTGCCAATGCTTCAGGGCATGTCTTGAGAAAAATAATTTGACCAATACTCGTACATACTTAAGATGCTGGGACGTCGCAAATATTTGTGAAGAAAAAGTTATGAATGAACTTGAAAATATCGTGAGAATTTTATTCAAATATTTATTTGTGGAAGATCTTAAACCAACCATCAACTGTGAACGTGAAACACCGAGGAAAGCAATAAAATAGAGATTCTGGATAGATTTAAAGTCCGCTAAAAGCTACAAGGAAACTACTACCGATTTTCGTACCACAATTCCCCGTTTTGACAATGGCCTGGTAGAGATATTTCTGAGAGTCTCGCAAAACAAGATTAATATGATTATTTAAAACCGTTGGCCGGATAAGGACTCTGCTTTCCTTAGTTTGTATATGTTCTATCCTGTTTTATACTACAGGGGTAAAATCTATTGACTAGACTACATTTTATTAGTCCAAGAATAATTCTCGAAAGATCTACCACAGATATAAAATCTCCTAACATAAATCGAACGAACGCTGATATTCGTTCGAAACGAATTTAAATTTCACGTTCCGCTTTCCATGTTCAAATATGAGAATCGAAGAATGCCGGGCGCTTGAAAGATTTTGTTTCTAGAAAATTCTGCGGATGCACTTTGATTCAAAACATTCAATTGTACATCGCACACGTCTCGACAGAGTAGGCAACTGGTTCATGGGTCAATGTATACGCTTTTGCAACAAACTTCCCATTGACATTCGAAACTTACCCATTAAAGGATTTAAAAGCTGTATTAAAACCAAACTTTGTAAAAAAGGGTACTATACAATATCAGATTATTTAAAAGATAAAAAAGCTTGGGATTGAGCTCTTCATTATTTTCTTTGATCTTCTCATTATTTATCACAAGGCGCTAAGCCTTGTGATAAATAATGAGAAGATAATACATAAAACTTGACATTAGAATTATTATGTAAAATCATCAAAATATACCAGTTTTATATACACATTGACATTGTGGAAAATTATATACAAAATGACATGATTACTTTGTAAAGTATTAAATTATTTTAGTTATTGTGAATGTGAGTACTATGGATATTTTTTATTTCTTTTTCAGTTAGTTTTAATGATAGTCTGGCAGTTTGAGTAGTTGATGCGGCCTACCCAAATGTCCTTTCTTTGCTATTGTTCGACGAGTTGAGTTCCTCAAGTTCTGAGTTGAGTTCCACGGTTACCGACAAATGCTCGCACTGATTGAACAGGTCCACTCAAATCTGTGTGGTTCTTTCCTCAAAATACCATTTCAGACACTAATCTACATGGTCCTCATTATGGCCTGACCAAGATTATGTCTGGACTTTAAAAGAGACTGTGACCTCTGAGTTTTTTCGGCCTTTCTTCTCAGAGTAGTCAGATAGGAAACGCCATATTTTTAATTGACGTGTAAAAGTGATTCCGATATCCTCTTTACAGAGTAAACAATTTCATTTCATTTCATTTCATTGTCTCGGTCTTGTTGGAAATGCAATTTGGGCGAAGGAAATGTACGGAGACGTAACTTTGTTGCTTTCCTAAGCAATAAGTAGAACAGGGCAAAGTATTTTTGATATTGTTATTTTGCCTGGAAGAAACAAAACTTATTGCTACAGCTTTTAGATTTTAGGTTTTTTTTTTTTGAAAGTGGTGTCTAAAATAATTTAAAATAAGATTAATCCTGTAAATTTTCGTAAAATCAGTTTATGTGCTTGCAGATTCGCATAATAATTCTTTTGTCAGAGAAAATTTTCCCGATAATCGAGGCTGTTTCTTAGTCATCCGAGAATTTTTAGGTCACGTCTTTTTTAGAATCGTTTGGTACATAAAAAAAGTGTGCTAAATTCTATTTCAAAATGCAAAACTGCTTTAGCGTAGACATTCGTCTTAATGAATTTAAATAACAACCCAAAACAACAAAATGAAATTAGAATTACCGAGATTCCGTCTGACAGACGTACAAAAAAGCCCCCTTTTCATATGGACGTACAACCTTCGTGAATTACGGGAAAGGTTCCCATGTATACAGAGTAAATTTAAGGACGGGATCAACTGAAGCCTTTTCAACACTTGCTGTTGCTTTTTCAGGGGTTTATGTTACAAGATTTCGAGGGAAAAAATCGTGACAGCTTTTTATAAAGATTTAACCCTAGAAAGATATTGCAAAGTACGTTGAAGATGAATTGGTTTTAAAATGTCAAAATTTTACACATTTAGTTAATTTTATCGTATTAAATAAATTTTAAAGTTTAGTTCTCATTTTATTAAATAAATAATTATTTTAAATCCATTTCGAAGAAGTTAAGAAGTTCAATGTCTCTTACTTTGCTAACAAAATTCAAGTCTCTTTTAAAGGTACATAAAACTTATAAACTATTACGAAATTTGTTTTTATTCTTACATTTTAATTAGTCATCTTAATATTTTGGGCTGGAAATATAATATAAACGAGTATAATCACTAGAAAAACATAATTTAGAGATATTGCGGCAACATAATTATTACGCTCTGAAACTGAATTTTCAGAGGGCGCTGAAGAGCGAATTTGAGGCAAATATTTATTATTAAATGCATCTATCAAGTTTTCTAGGGTTCGACTATCAATTCACTTGTTTTCAACGTTACCGTGCATATAATTTTCGCTTCTGAATACGTCTAACGCACGAGCTCTTTACACCGGTTCAACACCGCTATTTTTCTTTTCTCTGTCCAATAATGATAATAAAACTTTTTGCCACCGTATTCTGCTTTTCATCATAAATATTTATTAAATAAGTCCAAAAAAATATAATTAAAACTCATACAAATTACGCTTATATTCAGAAAATCAATATAATAACTCAACACTAAAATTAACACAAAATATAAGCTTCGGCTCTATATAATAGCAAAATGCATCAACATAGTAATAATAGATACCTATTTAATACAACTCACATACGAAATAATAAACATCAAAAAACAATAGTAAGACAAATAAAAAGAAAAACCTGTACGAGACCAAAAGACTCCTATGTAAGCATGGTGCAGCTCTGTCTACAAATATTATGCTTAAATAATTAATGAATCAACAATATAATACATTTACAAATAATTAATGAATCAATAATAATCTGATACATTGTTACAGCACATTATCATTTAGCGAAATATAACATTATAAAAACATGATATTGGCACTACAATAGCCGACTTTTTCGTCAATATTAATAGATTATTTATTTTGTTTCTAGATCATCAAGAACCAATCTTAGTGCCTAGCCTTTTCCCAACTATGTTGGGGTCGGCTTCCAGTCTAACCGGATGCAGCTGATTACCAGTGTTTTACATGGAGTGCACTCCTATCCGACCTCCACAACCCAGTTACTGTGTAACACGATCATACATCAAGAACTGCCTGGTAGAATTCAGTAGGTTCACGAATGACTCCTTCATACATGGCGAAATCTTGATCCCTTTGATTTAATTTATTTATATAAAACTCATACCATGTTTTTCGATTACTCCTTACACCGAGAAAAAATACAACCAATACTAGTGGATTAAGATTATGTAATAGAACTGTTGCTATTTGACCGGGATCGAGGAAAAGTATACGCATTAAATAATCAGATAACAATATGATGTCAGTCAATAGAAATATCAAAGTGGATATATACAAGCTTCGCCAGTTGTTAGTACCTGTGTGAGCACTCGTGTTGAAACTACGACACAGTGAAATTACAATAAAAATATAAATAAAACAGTTAACTATCACAGGTAGAAAATAGGCATGTAAGATGATAAAGAAAATTGCAACAAATAAGCCGTATATAGAGAATAATCTGTCAGAATCAGAATAATCTAAATATTGCATAACACACCAAATAATAGGGTATGTTATTAAAGGCACACCCCAACAAAAGAGGCTACTTTTTAAATATCTCTTTTGGATATGCCCATTAAACACGATTACAATGTCTTCGTAAAACATATGACTAATAACGACCAACCAGTGGTTCTTCACTATTGATAAGTAATCAAATATACAGATTAACAATGAAAAATTCTGACTTTGACTAATTAAAATTTCTTCCCACATATCTTCTGTTGTCATGAATTGCCACTGTAACAAGTATATGAAATATCGTAACAAGTACGATGAAATTGCGTTAAGAAACACGTAGTTTCTGTAATTACGGAACTTTTGCATGATGCACCAGGATGTCACTCCGCATAACATCGTGGCTAGTGTCAGCACAAACATAATGAAGAAAATAATAGCGCTAATATCGATATCAGACATGGCGAATGTCACTGTAGTTTCAATTGAATCACTTGAGGTTTATATCAAATTAAACATTTGTAAACAGCTTCATGTAAAGCACTGCCATGTCTTTAAAGCATGTGTTGCTTCTGAAACAGTCGATCCAACAATAGTAATAATAAATATCCAAGCGTTACAAAACTAATGAAAGCACAGTATTTTATCCACCATAATCAGCACTAATTAAATTCATTTAAAAATTTCCGTTTATCATAACGCTCGTGATAATTAACAAATAACGATCCAAAAAAAGCAGCTACGGGGTATATAGTTTATGAATAAATATTATCTAATTAAAAATATACCATAATTGTAGCTTATCGAGGCGAACATATACCTACAGGGACTTTTAAAATTAATTATCGAAACTTCATTAGTAAAAACCAGCCACGTGCGAGTTCACTGTTACACAGTTCACTAAGGGTTTAACTATAGTTATTCCTCTAAAACGATCATAAATATCGGCGTTTCAGAAACCAGATATTTCAAATTTCAAATTTATTTATTAATAATCAGATTGTACAAAAACAGATTGGAAGATTTAACATTTAAGTTAATTTCAACAAGTTTTAATCAAGAGTCTTAGTCACTATCCGTAGTCCCCTCCCCATCCCCTGCATGGCTGTACATATATATATAAATATATAGTCATGTCACTCCTTACATTAACGAACTAAAATTATTGAAGATGGCTGCCAGGAGGAAGCTTCATCCAAATCAGAAACCACACTATCTCTATGTAAAGCTAACTTGGAAACAAAACCATCTAAAGTATAGTCTTCGTTCCATGGTAAGCCCACTGTCGGTGCCAATGCACAGAACTACAGCATTCAGGGGGTGTTTCAAGTTCGCAGCCACACGTTGTTGGAATGATCTCCCACCACCAATGCGATGCCTGAAATCAATACAATCCTTCAAATTCCAATACAAGAAGTTACTTATACACAAACAAATTTTACTTCAACCTTAGTCATGTACTCTGTATTGGTTCACTGTACCTTAGGGGTCATGGCCTGCAGGCTTTGGCTCGGGTTCTCCAAGGGCGTGGACTGCTGGGAATTTGCTCTTCTGTGAGTGGGGCTGTACTGGTGTCTATATTTTCTCTATTATTATACAGTATTCATCCCTTTTATTAGGAGCGCCACCTTGTTTCTGTAATTTACGGTCAAACCAAATTAATCAACTGCAGCACCTACGGTTTGCCAAGTAGGTAGTTCCTTGATAAAAGAATATCCTAATTTTATATTACTAATTTAATCAATCTAATTTAATTTATCTAATTGTAACAAAATTCATTACAATCACGATACATAATCTAAATATAATTTGACACTTATCTTTTTTGTCATTGATCTGTGGTTTGATCTTTTTAATATCTTAAGAGACCTTTCGTATGTATCTACTTAAGAAAGGATAAGTCACTGAGTTTGTCATACACCATCTAACACAAATTTCACAGACACTGTGTAGGAAAGCAGTACCTACGCAATCACCCAATACCTACATCCTTTGTTATTACACAATTTCTTAATCCATCATAGTCATAACATTCATTGCATAATTATACGAATTCGCCATGCTAATTGTTGTGTAACCAGATGTCAAAACGTCATACAAATAGTTTTCTGACAGCTGCGCGCACAGATTACTCTAAGCCAGTATATTTCAGTATATTAGAATGTACTCTGTGCTCTAAGCCGACGGCGGCGGCGCGCGAGTCGATTACCACAAACTACATAGAGATACTACGTATGTCAATTACCGACTTAACGGAATATTGCCATTTTTAAATATTATACTTTTTTTATTTATGTAGAATTAATTATTGTATATTTTTTTATTTAATTATATTTCATGGTATGCTGCACCGGTCGACGTCATAACGTCAACGCCGGCTGTCGCTGAAAACCAGCGCTGGGGCTCTGTCTTGCATAGGGTCGCAGCATCATGCTGAGCGATGGCCGTTTTGCCTGAATGTGACGCATATTTTCCCTAAACATATATTTTTTTTTAATTTTGTGTTATTTTTTGCGTCATGTTTACCGTTTATACTTGGTCCCAAGACTTGCCATAAAATAAGATCACCGTAGCGTCTGCGTAGGTTATTAATTTGGCAGTGTCAGAAATATTTTAGACGTCGTTTATATAGCGTATAAAAGAGTTGGACCGAGTGTGCTACCATGTGACAGGCTCTCAACCAATCCAGGGGAGTGCCACGTATACCTGCGGCTTCCAGTTTCTTTAGAAGGAGTTCTATCAAAATCACGTCGAAGGGCTTTGCAAAATCCGAGAAAACTTTCTTGAAACGTCTATCTGTAGTTGACGATTAAGAGTCTGGCTGCGTCTTCGGTTGACCTTCCTAAAACCGAACTGCTTGTCGGAAATTAAATTACGATTTTCATGACAGTTTGTTCTTTTGTTTACAATTTTTTCAAGTAGCTTTGATAAAATGGGCAGTAGAGTGATTGGTCTATAACCATGGAGAATGTTTGCTGTTCCACTTTTGTGAATTGGGCACTTTTGTGAGCTGCAACTTTCCATTAGACCGATTTTTGTCTAATAAAGTGAAATGTTGCATTTGTTTACTCTTTCTGTGTGGTCGTTTGTATTTTTTACTAGCTTAGAAGTGTATGTTTATATTTTCTTATCGCTATTTATTGACTTTTAATATAGTCTTCCAAAGTCTCTTGGGGCCAGCTCGGTTAGTGTCGATTAGATTTCTGTGATATTCCATTTTTAACCTATGTAGCTGATTGTTGCAGAAGTTTCTATATTGGGTGTATATGCAATAGATCATTTATTTGTCTAAAACATAAGTATACACACACATGGCATGCAAAATGTTACATAAAATTATAGCACAGTCATGTTTTGCCTTAAAGGCGTACAAATACAAAGTGGTAGGTTATTTTTAGTAGGGTTGTCCATTATTCAAAGCAATTAACATATTAAATGAAAACTTAATCAATCAAATTAATAAATATACTACAGAATAGTGTCATCAAAATAAAATTAGGAAGTCAAAGTAATTACGAATAAAAATGTACATATTATTTCACACAAGTCAGATTAATTTGCTATTATACATAACATAATAATAAACAACAAAGAAATTACAAAATAAATAAAAAATAAACAAACAAATCAAATGTCAAAACAGAATGTGAATAAAAAAAAATAATAAATTTAAAAAACTATATAAATACTTTGTCTGTTAAAAGCTCGGAAATATTATAATAGGCTTTTTGAATTAGAAAGTTCTTTAATTTTATCTTAAATAAGTTCACATTCAATAATATGAGTAACTGAATTTGATTTTCAAGGTAAGCACGCGAGGCTAAGTGGAGTTTGTCGCGGTGCCGCATGCAGGGATCCATGGCTTGATGTTAGATGTTTGCTTCAGCTTCTTTGAACTTGTGGTTTTTTTTATTATTATTTTTGTTATAATTTCAAACTAAAGAGTTCAGTCCAAGATAAACAATTTATTTTGGCGATAGCGGCTTCTTCTTCTATTTTAGTTTTCCATCTGGGTTTGGAGGAGGAAGATCAGTGGCATGTCATAGAACGTCATGTGATAGAACATTTACATATTGCTCCCAATGTTTTGTTCATGGACTTAATAAAATTATGGTCTAGACACGTACTTGCTCTAGTTCGCTTAGTTATCGCTGGAAGGAGACCATGTGTACCCACCATACACAAATAATCTACGTTTCTGTTGTTAAATTGGTGACATATGTCGATATTTATGTCTTCAGTTACAAATACTGTGGAATTATCATATAACTGATTCAATGCGGTATCTAAAGAGGCGGTGAAATTATCGGTATTATGAAAAGATGGCGATCGATATATAGACAGTAGTCCCTTGAAAGTGTTGGCCGATAACAGAGTTGGCTAAAAACTTCAAATTTGTACGCATTTCAGGTGAAAGGTAGGTTGTCTTTCTAGGGTTAAGAATATTTTAGAATTTGTTAAACACTTTTATAGGCCGCTGTAAACTTACTTCTCGTACCACAAAAGATTCTCGCAAGCACCAAGGGGACCATTCAACAGATAGAATAGAAGAAACCGACTTTTTTGACGGCTCAGAGTTTGTTATATTGCAAAGGATACATGTTTGTTATCTATTTCTATTATCTCGATTCTTGTTTTTTCTATCAAAGGGTTGGAAGTACTTGTGTTCGTTTTTCTTCCTTGTTTACTTTGCATGTTGTCACATGCTTTCGAAGTGTATATAGTCGACCTCATTGCTACTTTATCACCCTAAAGTTGAATGCCACTTGCACGTGATAAAAAGACGGCCATTGGCTATGAGACATTTTGATAGTTTCAATCTTAGTGAAGTTTCAATTTAGTGGGAGTTGTTGTCATCAAGTGATAAAGCTCTTAGGTAGTCGACTATACCTATACAGAAGGCAAAGAGGTTTGAGTAGATGTATTTCTATGAAACTGACGTGTCGCTCGCTATGGATAGTATTTCATATAAATCCAAAGAAACGTGTTGTATTTTAAACAGTTTGTAAATTCCTTTGCTAAACAAATGAATTTCATAGTATCGTCATCATAATTATATGGGCTCCTTACACGAGGCCTGTTTGCAAGACAGTTTAGGCTAGGCGCGAATGAACTACCGGACACAGCCACCAGTGGCGCAGTGACAAGCAGTTCGCGTGCTTTTTTATACGTTTTGTATGGATTCGTCGCACACGTGTGGCTGGTGGCGGTCAACCGCTACAGCAGTGGTACCATCGCAGCAGATCACGACAGCCACCAATGGTTGTGGCCAGTGGCTCGTTTACGTTTAAGCTTAGTCAAATTCAAAAGTCAATTATTCAAACTAGGCTGAGAATCAGCATTTTTTGAACGTCAAAATAACATATGACAGTCCCCCAAAACGCCCGCCCTTCAGTGAGTCTGTTAGCGCGTTTTGCCACTGCCTAAACGCGAACACAAAGCCAGTCAGTTCAAAACTGTCTTCAAATGTATTCATACACAAATCCAGCGAAAGGCCAATGACTGAACTGAGTCTCAAAATGGCCTCGTTTCTGGAGCCTATAAATGAAAATTATATCTTACTAGCTTTTGCCCACGGAGCTCGGAGATTATCCCCGGAGACGAACTACCGGAATAAAAAAAATCAACGGGATGCACTCCGGGAGTGCCGGCAGAAGTGAAAATTTGAATATTAACGTTGTGCATTTTTGATATTTTTGTACTACTCTCCCTCCGTCTTACGAATTTTCGATCAGGTCACGTGTCCTGACGCGAATTTAACATTTTTTACCCATCACAAAAAAAGTGCACATCGCCGCTAAAGAAGTTTTCACTTCAAAAATATCCTATTTATTTATTTAGAGGTATAAAAAGTATGTATTAGGTATGTTGAAACTGTTGGTACTCCCCGTCACTTGTCCATAAGGGTTCATTAGAAAACCAGCGTCAGACAGCATTTGTCGGGCATTAATGCTGAAATGAACCTTTTTGGCGCAGCCGTGAGGCACACAATTGTCACTTTATGATTATTTTCACTTTTTATTTTTATTTTTGTACTATGTGTTTTACGAACTGTGTCCAAATAAATATTTATCTTTCTTTCTTTCTTTCTTTCTTTATGCTAGGACATAGGATACTTTTTATTCCGGTAGTTTGTGTGTATCGTATGAGTTAGAACTCATATGATAGTCTACCTATGTGCCAAATTTCATCCAAATCCGTTCAGCCGTTTTAGCGTGAAAGCATAACAAACAAACAAATGAACTCACTTTCGCATTTATAATATTATTGGTTAGGATTAGAATTCCCATAGTCAACACGTTTTATACAAAGAATAAAACTTATACAACAATAAAGATGTACAACTCTGCTAACCCTTCAGATAAAACAGGCGTGGTGTTATGTAACAATAACATTGTAACACTGAAAACACGGCGTAAATGGTTGTTCACTGCTTCCAAGAAAGGGATCGCCGGAGGACAAGGCTCGTGTTTATTCATAGTCGCGTCGATTCTCATGTTTCAATCTTCTCCTGGAATTCCATTTGAACATATGTCATTGTTATGTTCCAACGTTTTTTTTTCATCTAAATTTGGCGCCATAACAACAATGTTAACAGCATTGTTGTTTCGACAGTTAGAGGTAAAATAGCCAGTTCGTAGTCTGTGGTCAAGGATTCCGGGTGAAGCTCGCTTCCACCTTCGGTCTGACCATCACTTATTTATGTTTTTTTTTTTTGTACCTAATACGTGCAAATTTATTTACGCAGAATAAACAATTTTTCTTTCTTTCTTTTTAAATTCCGAATACTTATCTAGAACGAATTTCGTGTTGAGACCTACAATACATTTGTACCTTTTTGCGGACAAAACCGAAGAAAGTGATTGAAATGGAAACGAATTTATATCTTCTGGGACGTCCCACAGGACGGATACCGCTGTTTTCACCGGAGATTACGCAGTCTTACCCTTATGTCAGCAGAGGACAGCCACCGTGAGGGAGGATGATTAAGGGTGAGGATTTCAAATCCACATTGCTATGCAGGATCTTGGAACCCGTGCAATCCTCGAGATTTCGGAACCAAGTTTTGATAATCGAAAGTCTTAAACGCTGGCTGAGTTGCAACAAAAAAAACTATATAAAAAACTATTTTGATCTATATCTGCAAGTGTGACTCCCGGAAAATTGAAGTAAAACAATGGTAGATATATGAATTTCATTGGATGGGTAGGTAGTAGCTACGATGAATATTGAAATTGACTTTTATTTTTTTATTTGGACACTGAAAATGCTTTTTAGGGTTCCGTACCTCAAAAGGAAAAATCGTAACCCTTATAGGATCACTTGTGTGTCTGGGTGTCTGTCTGTCCGTCTGTCACAGTCAATTTGCTAAGAATTTAATTGACCGATTAAGTTGAAATTTGGTACCTACACATATGTATTTATATGACCCAAACATGGACGTGTTACTGAATATGGGGGTCACTTTTGAGGGGCAAAAAAGAAAAAAAAAAAAAGTTTTGTAAACTGTAGGTACCGTGCACCTAACATATCAAATAAAAGGATTTATTGTGAGGATTTCATTTATTTTTTATTTTTAAAATGAATAATTTTAAAGTTATTTATGAAAATTGATGAAAATTGACCATTCCCCTCCCCTTATCTCCGTAACAATTGAGCCTAAAATTTTGAAAAAAAATACAGAGTATTGTTCTTTACTCATAGATTACAGGAAAGTCTATGGTCTTAAAATAACATGGTAAATCTCTCAATATTGTGCGTACAAACTTACATTTGCACTTGGAATGTATGGAAGAACATGTTTTTCAACTACAATGTTAAGTTTGTGCTTGGGATAAGTTCATCCCAACTACGGAACCCTTCATTGTACGTAGTCTGACACGCACTTGGCCGGTTTTTTACATCTAAACTAAACATCAGTGTATATTACGATATTAATTATTGCAATTTTTTATCAATATTTTAAAGCGATATTTTAATTTATAAATTTACTAATTAACCAAAACAGCGAAATATTTGTCAGCTATTTGCGACGGTGCCAACTATATGAATGCATGTCGCAACAGTAATTACGCAATATTGCCTTTGGTCCGTAGCCTTGGCATCAACCAATGAACAACATTTTCAAACTTGTTATTTGTTGGTTGAATACGAGGCTTTTGGCTACTTTTGTATTTGTGTATTTTATGTGTTTTTTTTTCTTTAAATGTGCGTTTAGTTTATGCAGAATAAACATTTTTTCTATCTTTCTTTCTTTAAGAAGACACGCCATCATGTATTGTAAGTTCACTGTTATTTATAGCACACACATAGCATACACATTTATACACACATAACTAGCTGTACCCACGGCTTTGCTTACGTCTGTTATTCTATTGTCATTATAAGTTAGTAAGAACGTGAACTCATAGTATATTTATAACTAGCTTATGCAAGCGGCTGTGCCCGGGGATGTCGGAAAATATCCCTTGGGAACGTACTACTGGGATTAAAAGTGCCCTATGCCCAGGTCATAAACAATCTGTGTGCCAAACTTTATTGAAATCCGTTCAGCCGTTTTTGCGCCAATCCGGAACAAACATCCAGACAATCAGACAAACGAACAAAATTCTTCGTTAAATACTTTGTATAATATGTAGATTATATTAAATATTATATGTAATTATATGTACATCGGTTTATTTTGTTATTTTCATAATAAGAAATACGAAACTTTAGAACCCTTTTCAAAGCTTAAGAAACGAAGTGACATGCAAAACGTTATCCCATGCATATTGTATAAGGCGCGAATATCTTTATGCAGTCCGACACATCTCACGAACTAATAATATATTTCACAGTCCTCTTTGTTGGACTTATGTTGAATTGCGACACAATAACTTTTACTTTGTTTATGTTCAACAATAATGTTGGTCTTCATGTTCATCTTGTTTATAGAAGTTGCAGAGTCTTATGGTGTTATTTACAGTCATGTTAGTTTGATGGGCACCGTCAGTTTAGAATGGCCATCTCTTAACTACCAGGGCTTATTTTTTATATAATATTTTGAATTGTTTTTTTAAATTATATTTTTCTCACCTATAGAAGCAACAAGCAGTGGAAAATGTAGTGGGTAGTTTATTTGTTAAGTTAATACTGTTTATTTTTAATATTCTACTGTTGGTTTTCTCTTACAAAATTAAATTAAATAACAAGAATAATGTAGCCAGTATTTTGTAATAATATCTTGATTCAAAAGAGTGTCCTTGGAGTTCCTTGCTCGATCTTCTCCATAGAGATTTACGTTTTGGAGTGAGCAATTCGCTTCAAATGTGCTTCTAAATGGTTTAATAGAAATAAAATGCTTTGAGTTTGAGTTTGAGCCTAAGGTAACTTTATTTATTTCTATTATTTGTTGTTTTAGCGGCAATAGAAATACACAATCTGTAAAAATTTCAACTGTATACCTATAACGGTTCATGAGATACAGCCCGCTGACAAACAGACGGACGGACAGTGGAGTATAGGGTTCCGTTTGGCTTCTTTCGGGTATGGAACCCTTAAAATGAGAACTAGAAATATGTATATAATAACTAGACTTTCTTTGAGTATTTTATCGTCTTTAAAAAAAAACAAAAAAAATGGATAAATTCTTTGAGTATTTTATCAAATACTCAAAGAATTTCTTATACCTTACGTTTACAAAATGTAATTTGGAGAAAGTGCGAGCAAAATCCGGTAAAGTAAAAAGTTGTCGTGTTGAATTTTTAATTACGAACTTGGTTGACACAGTTATGTAGAATTAAGAAAACACATTGTTTTAAAGTTAAAACATTCTGTCGCAGAAGAGCTTCGGTTATACGAGCTCAAGCAACATATGACAATTTAAGCTCTTTGAGATGTTAGGGAGTAATCACACTGAGCATAATGTTTAAGTTAGGCTTTTTCAGAAATGAATCAGTACCTATCCTGAAACTAACTATTACAAAAAAAAATAGTTTTACTTTAAACATAAGCAACGCAGTAGCGATAAAAGTGTATTTATTGTTATTGGTTTTTAAAAAGCTTAACGCTACGATACTCTTCCCACGATGCGTCGTGCGGGCTGATCCGTTCGCAATATCACGCACCGTGGGAGGTCGCCTTTCAGATTGGATCTATTCTGTCATTCTGAAATGCAAAGTGAAAGAGATCGGACGCACCGCGACTTACATGTCTGCACTACCACGGACGATAATTTTCCCACAATGCATCGTGCGAGCTAGTCCGCGTCCGTCCGCTATATCGCGCAACGTGGGAAGCCGCATTTCGGTTTTTATGTTTGTTAGTTTGTTGTGCTCACTATTTTTTTAATTGTGTTATTTCATCAAATATTCGTGAGGAAACCGGCATGTCCTAGAACCAAAAATTCGAAGACGTGTGACATCTATCAACCCGCACCCGCGTCGGCCCTCAGAGAGAACACTTGTGTCCCAGCATTGGTATCATTATAGGCTGCTTATGCTTATACTTATTAGTTCATTATTTTTATATTCTAACCATACAATAGAAATATGGTTTACTTAAGCTGTTATTATTTTAATTGTAGTAAATCATTTAGCGCGTGAAAAGCACTATTTTGAAAAGATATAACATAATAGCTGCGCCCCGCGGTTACACCCGCATAAATATCGATCCCTCGACGGTAATATCGGGATAAAAACTATCCTATGTCCTAACTTAGGCAATAGTTTACCCATGTGCCAAATTTCATCCAAATCCGTTCAGCCGTTTTAGCGTGAAAGCGTAACAAACAAACAAACCCTCCTCCTCTCTCCTACTCTGCTGTGCCCGACAGGGTCCACAATGATCATATTTTTGTAAAACCTACCACCTAAGTTTACATGTGGAAGCAATAAATGTATTGAGTATTGACACAAATAAACGAACAATCTCACTTTCGCAATAATAATATAAGTAAGTATAATAAAAATTATAATAAGGCGCCGTTCCCGAAAAGATCTGTCGACATGCTGGATAGATTATAAGAAGGCCTATGACTCGGTGCCACATACATGGCTCATGAGGGTGCTGGAGTTGTATAAAGTAGATGCAACTCTGCGCACCTTCCTGATGTCGTGTATGAGGCAATGGAGGACGATCCTTCGCTATCCAGGATGTCGAAATATCCAGAGGAATAGCGAACCGATAAGAATCGAGCGAGGCATATTTCAGAGCGATAGTTTAAGTCCACTTTGGTTCTGCTTAGCCCTGAATCCTCTTAGCACACTGCTGGAGTATTCAGGCCTAGGCTATCGGCTGAGGAGAGGTGGTCAGGTAATATCTCACCTCCTCTACATGGATGACCTAAAACTATTTGCCCCCAATAACTTGCAACTGATGGAGCTACTGAAAGTAACTGAAACTTTCAGTAGAGCCATCAGGATGGAATTTGGTGTGGACAAATGTGCGGTCATGCATGTAAAGCGAGGCTCCCCTCGCTTTACATGCATGACCGCACATTTGTGGAATCCGTGGGAACTCAGCTCGCGGATTCCGTAAACCTTTGAGCCCTCTCCGCATCCGAAACCTACAAGTATTTGGGTATGTCGGAAGCGTTGGGCATCAATGTTACTGACATGAAGCAATCGTTGAAGGAGCGCTTCTTTGGCCGCCTGAAGAAAGTATTTAATAGTCTTCTATCAGGCGGAAACAAGGTGCGCGCCTTCAACGGTTGGGTCATGCCGGTTTTGATGTACTCTTTCGGCATACTCAAATGGACTCAGACCGAACTCGACGCCCTGGATAGGAGGGTCCGTACGCTGCTAACTGCATATCGAATGCATCACCCACGGTCATCGGTAATGAGACTGTATTTCCCGCGAAAGTGTGGAGGTCGAGGCTTTTTAAACGCTAAGACCCTCCACAATCGCGAGGTATGCAGTCTCAGGGAATATTTCCTAGAAGCCGACGTGGGGATGCATCGAGATGTGGTCGCGGTGGACAAGGGCCTTACCCCGCTCTCCTTGGCTAAAGAGAACTGGCGCAAGCCTGTAGTGCTTGACACTAACGATCGCAAGGAGGTATGGCAGAATAAGGAACTTCACGGACGCTACTTCGGGTCCATGTAGGGCCCGATGTAGATTTACTAGCCTCCGTAGCCTGGCTGCGTTTTGGTGACCTCTTTGGGGAAACCGAAGGTTTTGTCTGTGCAATTATGGACGAAGTTATGATGACGAACAATTACCGGAGATTCATTGTGAAGGATGGCACGGTTGACATCTGTCGGGCATGCCACCGTCCGGGAGAATCAATCCGACACATTATCTCCGGGTGTTCTCGTCTAGCTAACGAAGAGTACTTGCATAGACACAACCTTGTAGCCAGGATTATCCATCAGCAACTTGCTCTGAAATACAGCCTAGTGGAATCAGAAGTGCCGTACTACAGGTATGTGCCCGACCCAGTTCTCGAAAATGGAAATATCACATTGTACTGGGATCGATCCATCATCACTGACAGGACTATTGTTGCCAATAAGCCTGATATAGTGGTGGTGGATCGAGGAGAGCGGCGCGCAATGATTATTGACATAACGGTCCCGCATGACGGGAACCTCGTGAAAGCCGAGAAAGATAAACAGATTAAGTATCTTGACTTGGCTCGCGAGGTTGTCGACATGTGGGATGTGGACTCAGCGATCATTGTGCCGATAGTCGTATCAGCCAATGGCTTAATTGCCAAGAGCCTCGACCAACACCTTAGGAGGCTCTCGTTGGGCAGCTGGATTAAGGGCTTGATTCAGAAAGCGGTACTCCTGGACACGGCTCGTATTGTTAGGAGGTTCCTCTCTCTGGAGCCCTGACCGCCGGTACCTTGGACCCTGTTCCCGATACCGGTGGGCTACTATTTTTTATAATTTTATATGTTTTTATTCTAATATTTAAAAATATAATTTATATGTAAATATTGAAATAAAGGAAATTATAATAATAAAGAATTTATTGCATAAACAAAAACACATTGCACTGCATACATATTAATGTATGCAGTGCAATGTGTTTTTGTTTATGAATTATGTGAACTATTAAGTTCACATAATTCTATATAACATAGGAGTACAATAATTTTAAACTCTATCCATTAAACTGGCCTAGCCGGTATCTTAAGAGATAGGGTTCAGCCATTATGTTGGACTAAATTAAATAAAGCATTGAGTGAAACCAGTGACGAAAAAAATTAATAATAATAAAATAACAAAAACTAAAACTACGGAGGTATGATTCGGTTACATATTTTTGGGTGGGTGTGAGTTATCTAAAGTTAATATCCTTTCAGTGTACACTACCACTTACTTGGCAAGATTAATCCGACGATTGAGGCGGAGATTCACGACGCACACCTGCCTGAACAACTGTCTGCCATCCAGCCAGAGTGCCAGACCGTGCCAGAATAAGCACGCTCATGACATTTGTGTAAAACGTGCATTATTTTATTGCTCAAACATACTAAAAACACACTTAAACATTTATTACGGCCAGAGACTTTAAGGTGGAATAACAACTATTTTTGTAAAACCTGAATTTATGAAAAATAAGGATGATGACTAAAAAAATTTTTTTGTCCGTCTTGTAGATTATAAAAAAAATACGCACATGTTTTTTTTCTTTTTTTACGTTATCAAAAGAATATTACGGCGACACATTCAGTTAAAATGTGTCATGACGTCACTAGTATGTAGATTGTATACTTACTTGTGACGTTTCAACCCCCACTCCCCAACTTTAATGCGTTTTTATCTAAGTATTTTTTTATTTATGTGATAAAGCAAAAAATACGGGTCTAATATATTTTTTATTATCTAACTGACGGACTAAATAGAATTTCTTTTTTTTTTGACCCAGGCATCACCTTTTTGGCAGCATCATTCAAATGTCATATTTTTGTATTATTGGACATTTTATTATAACAGGTAGGGTAAATAATACCGTGTAGCGAAAGAAATCTTTATCTTTATTAATCTGTCCTTTTTTTTTCGTGTGGTTAGTGACTGGTATCAAAGTTTTTATGCCAGCCCATGATCTCTGACTTGGCTTCACATGCCGTCGAAAAATATCTCTCAGGCATGCCGGTTTCCTGCCGAGAAAGTCTGAAAGGTATACCGTGGCCCCTGGCAAGTACAGGCAACTGAAGGAACACGGGTGGGTTTTAGTCAGTAAGAGTTTGACACGCCCTCCCGCTCGGCCCAGAGCGGGAGAAGTTATTTGATAATTTTCCACCCAAAAAAAAAAGGCATGCCGGTTTCCTCGCAATGTTTTCCTTCGCCGTTTTTTAAGCTAGTGATAATTATACAATACGCACATGAATCCGAAAAGTCAGAGGTGCGTGTCTTGGGTTCGAACTCGAGACCTATGACTTGGCAGTCTGACGGTCACATCACTAGGCTACCACTGCTATCTTTCTGATCGTTATTAACCTCTGTGATTACAACATTGTATAATTATGCTGGATTTTTATTTTTACTCCATTTAATTGCACTATAAAGTAAATAATATCACTTAAAGCCACTCAGAATTTTATAGTGCATAATAATTACATATTATATGTAAGTAATTATTATAAATGTAGGTAATAAAGTAACAAAAAACGTATATTTGTAATTGTATAAAGTCATGCAATGCATCATTGTAAAGTGTTATAAATATGAGTAATAATAAACTTATTGTTTCTAGACTAATTAAATTTAATATTGTGTAGAATAATAGAGTAATAGCTCCTTTAATTATTCTGAAGAAAACCACAATTTGCCCCTATATAGTATTGGTTAGTTAAAAGACCTGTTCTTATTCTTTGAGATATATAAATAAAACTGTGTATATGTCAGCTCCGATGCACGACTGGAGTTTACTCCCTAATACAATTGTCTTTGAATATGCCATAGACAAAGAGGGTAAATAAAAGCAACTCATAAAAAAAAAAGAAACAAGTCCAGAAAAACGTTCCGCTTTTGAGTTAACGCTTGTATAAATTTTATTCCTCATAAAATTTCCATAATGGGGGCCTTAAGTATATGAAAATCGATTTTTAAGGAGTAGTTTAAATTCCAAAAACTCTTATTGAAAAAAGTCAAGTTAAGGCTCCCGCAGAAAGCCACGACGCGATAGCGCGACGCGTTTCTAGTAGAACAATTTCTATGAAAACTTCATGTTCATTGTTCTACCAGAATCACGTCGCACCATCGCATCGCACGCTATTCATCAAGATTCACTTTATATATCTTAAAAAAAATTATTAATCGAACATCAATATATTTATTTTACCTTTCTGCATAAAATCTACCTTAAAAACAAAAACAAACCTACAAAAATCAAACAACCATTCACGAAATATGTAAAACGGAAAACAACTTTACAAAAAATACATGTTAACAAATTCGTTATTCAAATCACCTCCGCTTGCCCTGTGAACGCCAACAAAATGTGAGTCGTTGAAAACATTAAAATATTCACTTTGTTTCAAAAAGAGACTCTTAGGTATATTATAATTGGGTCGAATTTCAAGGTTAAGCAACGCTTGACAGGGTCGGTCCGTGGATGGATTACCATCCATAACATACCGAGACCCTTTCGTGCGTCAGAAAGCACGTTAAGCCGTTGGTCCCGGCTGTCATTCGTAGATCTTTGACAGTCATGACGTGTATTCAGAAGCCTGAAAGTCTGACAACCAGTGTTACGAAGGGATATTGTGTTACCCAGTTACTGGGTTGTGGAGGTCAGATAGGCAGTCTGCCGCGCTAGTGATAAGTGCAGTAAGTACGTTTTGCATAGTTTCGAGTAATTGATGCTCAAACCTTTTCGTCACATTGTCACCTTTTCTGACTTGACTCCCTTTCTCTGACACCCTTTCTGATTTTTGAAATATGTAACCTAAGTAAAGTATTATTTCATTGTGTAATCATTCAATATGTATTTCTATTAGAATACTTTTAAATGACAAAAACTATTATATACCTAGCACGAATTTAATAACTTTAGCATCAATTGCTTAATATAACCGCAGTACGTATGAAGTTTAAGATCATTGGCAGAAGTAAGACATTAATGTTGATACCGCACCTAGAAACTCGCCGTTACTTACTGCTGTTATGCCAAGGAAAATTTATCATAAAATTGACTTACTGCTGTTATCCTTATTGAAATTTAAAGGTTCCCGTTAAGATATTAAAATGGCAGTCAGGTCAAATTGTTCAGCTCATTGCGCTGATTCTGAATGTATGTTTAACTCAATTTGGACAAAACTGATACTTACTACTAGGGAAGCTACGCAATATCTTCTCGTCCGACATACCGCAGTGTCTCAAGACAAAAGTCTTTGACCAGTGCGTGTTGCCAGTGATGACCTATGGCACTGAAACGTGGTCGCTCATAATGGGCCTTATCAGAAGGCTAAAAGTCACCCAAAGGGCAATGGAGAGGGCTATGCTTGGAGTTTCCCGACGTGATCGAATCAGAAATGAAGACATCCGCAGGAGAACCAAGGTAACCGACATAGCCCGAAGAATTGCCAAACTTAAGTGGCAATGGGCAGGGCACATTGCTCGCAGAACAGATGGGCGATGGGGCCGAAAGGTTCAGGAGTGGCGACCGCGTACCGGAAGACGAAGCGTTAGAAAGCCTCCCACAAGATGGAACGATGATTTTGTAAAGGCCGTAGGAATCCGCTGGATGCGGGAGGCACAGAATCGGTCGAAGTGGCGGTGCTTGGGGGAGGCCTATGTCCAGCAGTGGACGTCTTTCGGCTGAAATGATGATGATGATGATACTTACTGCAGTTATCGCAAGCGCGGCAGCAGTTGCTCCATGTAAAATGCTGGCATTCAGCTGCGCCCGGTTAGACTGGAAGCCGACCCCAACACATTTGAGAAAAGGCAAATTCACTTTGTTTCAAAAATGTTCACTTGCCTCGTTATGCGGGACAGCGGCGGCGGGGGTGTCGCTTTGTGCACGGATTTAACCCCCACATTGCTCGTTTTGAATAAACACATAAATGTTTAAGATTTGTTTAGGGTTTGTTTGAGTTTTATAGAAGTTTTTATTTGTTATTAAGACATTCATAAATTAGCTCTGGCATGCGTGAATACCACGTGATTTGAAGAAATGATTAGTAATTTATTTGATTTTTTTAGCCATGACTTTTAAATGGTGCCAAATTTACGGCTTTTTAATATCTACTATTTATTTAAAATGTCGAAAATTCTTGATGTACTATTAATAAAACCAGCCTGTATTTGTAGACTCTTGATATAATTATGATAAGTTAATAAGCAGTTGCTCAGTCAGTCGTGTAAGTATCGTAACAAGCTAGTTGTAAAGTGAAGTCCATATAAACTCAAACTCAAACTCAAAGCATTTATTTCAATTAAACCATTTACTTTTGAATTGACAAGAAGTCGGTCAGTCAGAAATATGAAGCTAGTTGCCCATTCCAAAGCGTAGTAGGTACCTATGGAGAAGAACGGGCAAGAAACTCCACGGACACTCTTTTAAATATTTTTTTTTTTTTACAAAATCTTGGTTACATCATTATCGTTGAAATTATACATATGAGAACAATGTAGAAAGACGTGCACGTTAAAAGCGTCCGTAATAAAAATATAAAAAACAAAGAACAATTCAAAAATTAAAATAAGCCATGGCAGCTAAGAGATGACCAGTCTCTACTGACGGCGCCCGTTCACGAACATGACGCATGGATTAGCACCATTCAGCTCAACCATTTTGAAGGGAGCTAAATGATCCAACACACGCGCCACCGCCACACAACATCACGCCTGATATTCCCCGAAGGGCTGGACACAGATGTAATAAACACCATTATTTTTCCTAGTTTGTACTCGTATGGTTACCGAAATACATTACATGGCACCATTTTACATCTAGTCCCGAAAGTCTGACAACCAATCATACCAAGAGGTATCGTGTTACCGACTAACTGGGTTGTAGAGGACAGATAGGCAGTCGCTCCATATAAAGTAATAGTATTCAGCTGTACCTGGTTAGACTGGAAACCAACCCAAACATTGTTGGTAAAAGGCTAGACAGATAAACTGATTGTCCTGACCACAACCGGCCAAAACAAGTCACATTTTAATGAAAGATATTTCTGGAGAAAAGAAGTTATTTTGTGAAACGGAAATACACGAAGTTTTATTCATTTACAACTTATTACAGAAATATTTCACAATAGAGAAACAAATAATCAAATTAATTTTACTTCAATTATTCTTCAGAAGATTTGAAGCGATAGAAGAACAAAGAGTAGGTACCTTACTTTAAAAATAGATTAAAGTCTCGAAATTAAATATTTTAAGCCTGATCTTTAAAACTTAGTTAATTTAGACACAGAATATTATGTTATAATCATAATTATAACATACACTGTATTTTTACTATTTATTATATATAAAACATTGTTTATTTATTAAATTTAATTAATTAATTGATTAACATTTTGAAAATACTGCTGGAGCTGCTGAAGATTGTAAGATCATCTTTGTATTGTATAAACTCAATTTCCTTTGTATTATACAATTGCATAGCACAGGTGTGAGTACTATGTACTAAAGAGCTACCATTTACCGGGTAATATGTCTTACATTGACTTGAATGTGCCCTGGCGGCTGTGAGTATGTCATGCTCACTCAGATGTCTCGCTGATAGCGGCGCGTGTGTTGGATCATTTAGCTCCCTTCTAAATGGTTGAGCTAAATGGTGCTGATCCATGAGTCATGTTCGTAAACGGGCGCCGGCAGTTGGGACTGGTCATCTCTTAGCTGTCATGACTTATTTTAAATTTTTAAATGGTTCTTTGCTTTTATCTTTTTATTAAGAACGCTTTTAAAGTGCACGTCTTTCTACATTGTTCTCACATGTACCTATAATATCAACATGAATGATGTAACAACCAATATTTTGTATCAAATTTTTGATTTAAAAGAGTGTCCGTGGAGTTTCTTGCCCGTTCTTCCCCATTGGTTTGGAATGGGCAACTAGCTTCATATTTCTGACTGACTGACTCCTTGACAATTCAAAAGTGCCTGTAAATGGCTTAATTGAAATAAATGCAATTAAACCATTGCATTGCAGTTTGAGTTTGAATTAGTTATACTGATTTCAAGAGAAAATTGAAGACAAATTAGAAATCTGCGCACGCACACAGTCGCACACGTTTATGAGTCTAGCGTAGTAGGTACTTTGTCCATTTTGGTTTACTTTGCCGGTACAGCGAAAGGGTGACTGTAATTTACGCAGTGTTAATTATTTTTGGGATAAAAAATGTCCAATAGTAAAAATTACAGAAATCAAAAAAAAAAAAAGTCAAATCATTTATTTCAAATAGGCCCTTATAAGGCACTTTTGAAAGTCAAAATTTACAAAAAAAAATTAAATTGATTGTAGTAGCCCCTTCCAAAAGGTAGTTTTCACATGGAGGAGAATGGGCAAGAAACTCCACCGTTACTCTTTTAAAATGTTTTACAATATTTTGTATAAGTACATTAGTTATATAATTATATGTGAGAACGATGCACCTAGAATAAAATTAATATACCACAATAGGTAAAAATAATTAAGAATTAAAAATGAAGCAACAACAGATAAATTAATTATGTGATAGATACATGGTGCTCACAGTCATATTTACAAACATTGTAAAAGTAGACGATTTTCCTAAAATGTTACAATTATTAAGTCAGTGTGTGAGGAAGTAATCACAGAATGAAAATCAATGTAAGATATTTAAATCCGAACAAACTACTTTCATAATGTGAATTAATTCAGTAATTGTATATTATTATCCACACAAGTAATAGTAGTGAGTACATTCACACCTATGTCCACCACATTTTCTCCTTAGGGTGAATACACCAATAAGCGGCGACACGTCTTCAAGACACCGGACATGAGGGTGGAAAAAGGAAGCCCCTCCACGTGGCACCAGGAAATGAACCGACATCGGAGTTAATTGAAAACGCTTGTTTCTTGGAAGAATGCCAATATGTTGCGGTAGTTAGGTATGTGCGGATCGAGAGGCTGTTTACTAGGCTTTCTACTTTAAGATAAAATTGTTTATTGGTTCTGTAGAATTTTAATTAGTGCTTCTTCCTCTTCTGTCGTATCCGCACGAATACAGGTTGTATTGAATGCTAATTTAAAAAAAAACCTGTCGTGTGTAAGTCGGACTCCCACATGAAGGGTTTTCGGCGTATAACGCCGAAAAAAACACGTTTATTAAAATTCTTGTTACAGCGGCAATATAAAAATTTCAAATGTCTACCTATAACGGTTCATGAGATACAGCTCGCTGACAAACAGACTGACAGACAGCGGAGGCTTAGTTATAGGGTTCCGTTTGGCACCTTTTGAGTACGGAACCCTGAAAACTGATTTTTTTTTAAACAAATCCTTCTCTCAAGTTGACAAATATACCAAGAATGCCAAATAAATTATCGTGTTGGTACCTAATGGTATCAATCGACAGGGTCAGTGATGCCGATACGTCACGCGTCGTTCCAAAAAATATATTAGCATAAAAATAATAATTATGAATTTGGAACCTTCTCAATAACTCATTCCAAATTCAAAATAAGGTTAAAATTACGTAATTCGGGAATTTGAATTTGAAATTGGGTTGATTGTTGAGGTGAGTTTTTAAGAAGGGAATTAGTGTCCAATACAAAAAGGAAAAAATAAAATTTTATTGTTCGTGTTTTTTCTTTTTCCATTCTTAGAGGAGCCGTAAAAGCATTAAATAACAACAAATTAAGCAGCCTGTACATAAGAATACAGCTCGTTTGTAGAAAGTCTTAATTAATTCCACAGTGTATTGGTTAATGAAGATCAACGATTGTTAAATTTCGTCTGAATCAACCATTACACCCAAAATTTGGTTTTACACTTTATTTATTTATTTAAGAATACATGCACAGTATAAATAATCCCAAAGCGTTGTACAGTGCAATTTACAAATTAAATAGTATTATAAAATACGAGTTTGTGACGTGTGTTTGCGTGTGACAGGTAAAATTGAATAAAAAAATAAAAAAAATTATGTATATAAAAGGTCTCGGTAAGGGTCGAGTTATTCAAGGTCGCTCAGCGAGCTACGGAGGGGCCCCCTAGCCGTGGCAGAAGACGCCCTGGGCGTCGGGAATCACAGGCCGATTCCCAGCCACCATAGGCGCGGGCTTGCGGACGGTGAGCAATGGGTAGCTCGCCGTCCGATAAGCACCAGGCCCGGCTCGACGGCGCGTTGTGTTCCACGCGTGCCTCAATGAGATGTCAGCACAACTGAAGGGGTCTGATAGGACCGATGCCTGCTGGGGTTGCGGGAAAGTCCGAAAGGGATACCGTCGCCCCTGGTAATGTGGTCACTAAGAGTCTGACACGCCCTCCCGCTCCACTTAGAGCGGGAGAAGTTATTTGATAATTTCCCAAACAAAAAAAACTAACACTAAAAAAAAACGATTCAGGAGGCTATGATTGGAGTCCCTCTGAGGGATTGAATTCGGAACGAGGTGATCCAGCAGAGAATCAAAGTTGTTGACATAGCTCACCGAATAAGCAAGCTGAAGTGGCAGTGGGTCGGCCATATTAGCCGTAGAACCCATGACCGTTGAGGTAGACGTGTTCTCGAGTGGGGACCGTGAATCGGCAAACGTAAGGTAAGACGGCCTCAGGCTAGGTGAAGCGACGATCTTCGCAGGGTGGCAGGTAGCAGCTGGATGAGAGTTGCCGAGAATCAAGCTGAATGGCGTGCAATTGGAGACGCCTATATCCAGCAATGGACTGCTGTAGGCTAATGATAATGATGTATATGATTATGCACAAAGTTACTTAGTTTGATAAAGAATGCGTAGATGACGGTTTTGTGAAGAATCTTGTTACAACCTGTAAAGACGAAAAAATAACAACACACTCACTTGTAAAAATGAACAAAATGCAATAACGTGAAATTTAATTATCTTTCATCATTCTTCTGACAAAATCTTATATATTCACGACACATATCTATCCATCTCCCGGCAAACTAGTCGCACTCAGGTGTTGGTGTCAGAAGAGGGCTGAGCATAGTAAGCGCCCGGACGAGGGGCGAGTTAGCTCGTGACACTGTGCGTGTTGCACGCACGCGTAGCATGACAACCAACCACAAACCAACCGGCTTATGACCGTACCGTTGGCACACTTGAAACCGATGACCACAATAGAAACCGCTTTTCTACGAGTTTTGTCGTCGGAAGAATAGACAAAATGACAGATTAATCACAATCTGTCATTTTGTCTATTCTTCCGTCGACAAAACTCGTAGAAAAGCGGTTTCTATTGTGGTCATGCTAAGTGTGCCAACGGTACGGTCATAAGCCGGTAACTTGCGGTCTGAGTTGTTATTTAGGCATAACAGGGACTTAAAGCCTTACCAACTGTGCCACTTTAGGTGCGCTTACAGTATGCTGCTTCTGTTTTGTGGTTAGACTATCTAGATGACAATCGAATACCTGTTTGTAGACGCGGAGTGATTTTAATGAGATCTTGTTTTTATTCCAGAAATTTTGTTCTGTAGGTACCATTTAACTAATTGAAAGAGAAGGTGTCAGCGAAAACAGTCTTATGAAAGTTGGACTGTAATCAAAAGTTCGAAAGTTTCAGAATTGTAGAAATGAGGTGGCGTTTGCAAATAATTTTAAATATTTGTATGACCTACAATTAGTTGTTCCGGGTCTGGCTGTTTGTGTATGTGAGTTTAAATGTTTGTAAACGCACCCACGACACAGGAGAAATTCCTAGTGTGGGGCAACGTTTTAAAAAAAAAAAAAAAATTGAATTTGTACGAAATAAGTAAATTAATTTCCGATAGCAGAACATTAAAATATACACCTGATAGTCGTGGTTTGAAGGTGAATGGATCCACTTCTCAAAATGGTTACGAGTTTGGACCGGGAAAGAAAGCATAAAACTAGAATTGCATATCTTGCTTAAGTCCATCGTCCACGACTCAACTCAAAAGTAGTGAGCCGAGGTCCGTTACCGGCACAGGGGCGCCCTTAGCGAGTAGTCGCTTAGTTAATAAGTGTTATGCCTTGGAGGCCTTAGTTTATTAAAGCTTCCACAGGATAGCCCCGGTTACGCATCCGACAAACTCTTAGGCTGACATGCGAGATGCACTTCATAAAAATTAAATGACGCAACCAATCAAAGAATATTGTCATAGAATTAGCTTTATTATAACTATGTAGTTTGATAGTTATAATAAAGCTAATTCTATGACAATTCTATGACAATATTCTTTTAAAATTGCATAAATCACTGATTGCTCCACTGGCACCCAAGCTAAGATTAAACTTGTGTTATGGGTGCCAGGGCTCTCTCTGTTAATACATAAATTCCCAATTTATACAAAACTAGTACGGAGTCACATTGGGTAAGAGCTATCGATTGAGTACAAAAAGAAAACAAAATTATAAAACAAAGAAACAAACGGTAGAAAAAATTAAAAAATAAATAAAAATGTATAGCCTCTCTCTCGTGTGAATTAGGTGAGGTTTGTGATGGAAGTGTATGACTGTATGTGTCATGTGTATGTGTCGTGTGTGTGTGTGTGTGTGTGATGTATCATGTATTTCTAAAAAGCCCGTCCAAAAAGCTTCCGCCCTCCCAAATAACTCCAACATACTATAAGCGCTATAGCATGTTAGAGCCATTCGAAAAAGCAGAAACCCCCTAGAAAAGCTTTCCAAGTAACTTTTCAGTCTCCTCGTAGGTAAGAGTTGTGAGCCATTGACTCACTTTCTTTTTACATTCGAATTTATTTAAGCCATAAATATTGCATAGTTTGTTAACTGTATTATAAATTCGACTACCTAATACTTGAAAGTGTCTTTCAGACAATTTAGTTTTGTAACGTTCCATAGGACAGACATATTTTGATCTCATATTTGCCAGACGACCAGTATTGTATTTCAGAGAACCATGCCTGCGCAAGATGGTATTGAGCACAAAGAGTTGTCTAACAGTCATAACTTTACAGTCTTTATACAATTGTATGGTACTATACCGGAAATGTTTAAAAGTCATGACCTTGAGTACAGCTCGTTGCGCTCTTTCCAGTTTAAGGAGACAAGTTTTTGGAGCACCTCCCCAAGTCGTTATCCCAAATGAGAGTACTGACTGACAGAGTGAGAAGTAGACCATCCGAAGCGTATTTAAGTCTGCACTATGGCGCAGATTTTTGAAAAAGCGTTCCTAAGTCGCGTCTTGTATGGAGTGCTGTTATATTCTGACTACTCATTGGTGGTCATTACAATAAAGTATTTGTCAAAAATTATTTGAGAAATGATAAGTTACAAATCCGGGTCTGACAAACCTGCCAGGTATACCGCGTAACTTTTTGCTTCCAGGCATTCTGAGGGCTAAGGCCTCAGTGGTTACGGCCTCGCCTAGAGCAAGCGTTGTGATTAATGCTCGTGCCTTCTTGGGATGAGAAGAGGCTTGCCCTGCAGTGTCATAATAATAGGCTGGTATTCATTGGTGATTTGAGTTTGTAACATTCGTTTTGTTTAGGATCGTGGACGATGTGCCTTAGTATTACAATGATAATATACAACGGTTACCATCATTATTAATTCAGTGGAGCGTTTCAATTATTGATTTAGTCATTAGTTAATTACAATCAGGTAGCGAGCTATCGTTAGTTTTGTCGGCCTTCACATTTCAACTGTTATTTTATCGGGTTACGCTTTTCAGAGCTATTATGATTCCGAACAAGACTGCTGCATAGCTACTGGTTCCGATACATTTTCTATAGGTTTATTATATCAGATAAAATTCTGAGCACGGCAGCAATGTCGTGCAGTATTGTCAATGCGAAAGTAAGTTTGTTTGTTTGCTACGGTTTCACGCTAAAACGGCTGAACGGATTTGGATGAAATTTGGCACACGGATAGACCAAGACCTGGAGAAGGACATAGAATACCATTTATCCCGATATTCTCCCGGGATCGAGACTTAAGCGGGTGAAACCGCGGGGTGCAGCTAGTATATTAATATTATAAATGTGAAAGTAAGTTTGTTTGTTTGTTACGCTTTCACGCTAAAACGGCTAAACGGATTTGGATGAAATTTGGCACACGGGTTGACCATGACCTGGAATAGTACATAGAATATTTTTTATCCCGGAATTTCCACAGGATCTAGACTTATGTGGGTGAAACCGTCGGCGCAGCTAGTCTCATATACTCGTAAGCCTGTAAAAAAATTATGGAAACCAGTAGTGATGCGGCAGCACAGCCGCGTGCAGTGTTGTTCGGAATCAAAACTTAACGTGATTGCCTCGTTGGTCTAGTGGTCTCAAGCGCTACTGCTGAACATGAGGTCCTGGGTTCGATTCACAGGTTAGGTAGTTTTGTTGGTTTTTCCACCAGGAATTTCTCAGTAGCAGCCTGGAGTCTGGATTTGTGCCCGGTTGATGGCAATAGGCTCGCCTCCTATTACATGATACTAAAACATAACTGGTGAAATAAAGGTGTACTATAGGAACCTACTCCTCTGCTTAGCGCTTCGGGGATTACAGGCGTTATGTTATGTTGTGGTTTCCGTACCTTTCCGAGTTTGCTCTACAGTTCTCGGGTTTTCTCCTTCCTCCTACAGTCTTTGAGACCGTCTTTTTAGGATTTACCATCACTACTCAACGCCAGTCAAAGCTTCGTTGGTTTTAGGTCATCTATGATTCACAGCCTCGCAAAGTTATACCGAAATGATGCATCACTTTAGAAAAAAAAACCTTACTTTGAAGGACCATATTTTTTTTCTCTGAAACTGCTCAATTCGTTTGGAAATTAGGCAATTTTATTTATTAGTGCAATTTTCATAACTTTCATGTACAACGCAGGTGGAAAAATACACTTAGTAGGTATATTCTCCTTGTTTTTATCGTCAAAAGTCACATCCTCAGCTATTTTCAGCACATAGCAAAGTTTAATTTACCCCGCAAAAGAGGAAAATGTGGGCGATGCCATAATAAGTTATTCTTATAACCAACACAAACTGTGAAAAATATTCTGGCACTTAGAATAATCCACCCACTCTGTTTGTGGGTGTCGCAGAGGCAATTAAAGGATAACGTGGGCAGAAACTTCTTGAAATTATCCTTCGACAATTTTATTGGTTGTAGCAGTATTTTTAACCTCAAAATAGAGTTTAATAACATGATAAAAACATAATTTATTTGTTTTTAGTCATTTTAATAACACAATCAGTTTTCTTAATCACATGTATTGCAAAATCAGCCTCGTGTACCAATAGAATTTAGAAACAAATACTTTTTAGGTTTATTTACGATTATTTCTCTTCTTATTTAACTTTGTCATCTTAATGTATTTTTTTTTATGACACACAATCAATAATTGGCACTTCTATTGTAAAATCAGTCTTGTGTTATTTCTTATGTACTATATACATTTCAAAATATGAAATACATAAACATAGATTACGCGTCACAAATATAATGTTTAAAGGTCTAATATAAAACACAATAATAATTGGCACTTCTATTGTAAGATCAATCTTGAGTCATTTCTTATGTAGGGTGACATGGTAAACAGTGAACTACAATTTTTTTTAAACATTTATAAATCCACCGTACGTGAATGTAATTAAGAGCTATTGAAATTAGACGAAAGGAAATTTATTAAACTTGTGTTTTGCATATCAGTTTCAGCACCAATTCTAATAAATTATTGGTAATATTGTTTTTTTTTTAAAGATGGCGAATGGTCCACTGTGTACCAGTATAAGTACACAGTGAATCGGGGGGTGAGTCGACAGTGGACCAATGTGTATACAGTGAACCATCACTTTAATTACCTACCTTTATCGCATATTTAAAAATATTTATTGATAGAAATGTCATTAAATAAAACTATAGTGATGTAATATTTAATCATTTGTTTATATATTTCTATTCGCCAGCAACAATCACATAATTCTTGTGCTGCTGTGTGAATACTCATTCTGTTCTTTACGACATCTACAGCTTTTTTCATATCTTTGCATCATTTAGTTCGACCCATTCTAAAACAAAAAAAAAATATTATTAGTATCAGATCTTCTATTAATGCCTTTTTGGTTTATTACAATCACAGTTGAAAAGTTTATGCATAAATAGTATTGGACATAATGAAAAAAGTGATTGGTACACAGCGAACGATGGTTCACTGTATAGGTACCCTACGATTTTGAGCCACTGTGTGCAGACACTACTTTTTAACCTACGAGTATAAGGTTACATAACTATTAAACATACCAAATTCAAAGGATATTTATATATCTAAGTTATTAAGGAATAGTTTACACATGGAAACAGTGCAATATAGGTAATGTAGGTAACTAAATATACAACGATTCTAGAAATAAAATAAATGAAAAAACGTGTACTTACTTTTTTTGGCTCCAAGGACAAAACCATGCACTGTGCGACCGTTACGGGCGGGAGTGCGCCGTCGACTGCGGAGTGTGGGAGGTAATAAAGTAATAAGTTTATTGATTCATAAACAAGTGTTACAATATTTAGGTGTGACACTGGATCCCGCACTAGGATACCCTGTGTCGCAGGATCCAGTCTCTTTCGACACAAAATGAATTATTTAAAATATTTTAACAAATGCAACGGTTTCAGTAGGTACTTAGATATAATTAATTAATTAATATAAACTTAGAACTAAAAGGTAACCAAATGTATGTGTGTGTGATGAGTGTATGTTTGTGATGAATGTGAGTGTGAACGTGATGAGTGTAAGTATGCAGTGATGAGTGTTAGCGTGTATATGATGATGAATACTTTATTAGTTGAATGATAAAATATTTTCCGTTTCAGCATAATTAAACCCAAGCAGCCAATCCTGAACCTGTTTTTTGCATCCAAACTTTGTCAAGGGGTAGATATCAAGCTTTTTGTTAATTTTCTCATACAGGTATGGTCAAATACGAGAGAAAGCCTTATTGCCAAATTTAAGCTTGCAGAAAGCTCTGTTCCACTTAGGTTTTCTACGTGTGCGCTGGTCCGTTACCTCTGTGGCAGCTGCTGTTTTATGAAACTTAAGTAGCACTGATAAAATGTACAGTTGGCGCACCGTAAGTGTGGTGGTAGAAGGAAAATTGTTTCGCGTTTGCAGTACAGTTTGGCAACGTCGCGTTTTCGGGATATGAGTGGTGGTGCACTGTGTACTACTGGGCCACTGTTTACCACCTGACCCTATTATAAACATATATTAAAATATTTGTAAGGGTTCTAGAGAGTTGTTAGGGATGTGGGAAATTTGTGTTTGTGAATGCTACGTTACAGAATAAACCACTAGAGTTGTTGTGATGTTCAAGAAAAAGCGGCCAAGTGCGAGTATGACTCACACACGAACGGTACCATACCATCCAATATTGGATAAGATTAGGTTAGGTTAGGTTTCCAGTGTTCTGAGATGGCTCGCAAAGACCAGCCGGGGATCGTGGAAGGCGACCAAGATGTCATGATCCCTAGTCCAAGAAGGGAACACTGGGGTGGTTTTTAGTCAGTAAAAAAGTCTGACGGACCCCGCCGCCTGCTCTACGGCGAAAGATATGGACAACTATATTCGTTTCGTTAATTAAAAACAGCTCTTGCTGTTGGCGTCCGTGATGCAATGATCAAATCATGCAAACTATTTTATAATTTTCCGTTTCAAACTAGTTGCAATGAGAATCATAAGGAAGGAAGTTGCATTGCCGGCCGCTGAGGTAGGCCGAATAATTGCTAGTGAGAGGACTCAGACAGTTTTTAATATTGAAACGCCTCATGTAAAATGATCGTTCATTTTCATTAGATAATTTATATCAGCGCTGTGTCCTGATATATTTAAACGGTGACGTTTCTACGAATCGTGTCATCAACATCATTTCAGCCGAAAGACGTCCACTGCTGGACATAGGCCTCCCCCAAGCACCACCACTTCGACCGATTCTGTGCTTCCCGCATCCAGTGGTTTCCTGCAAAAATTCCGGAACATGTAATTTACATTATTTTATTTTAATATTTGTCTCTCCAATAAAACATATTGTGTACATAAATATCAACATTAGCTAGTTGTAACTTTCCTGGTTTTTCTGCAGGTAAAGAAAAGAAAAAAAAAAGCTTGCTTTAAAACAAAACATTGCGATAATCTTTTGAAAGAAACTTAAGTTTTGGATTCCTAAGAAAGCGGACAACGGTCACACAATAATGGTTGTCCAAATACATAGCGTTTTTACACTTTTTTTTTTGGATGGGTTATTATCAAATAACTTCTCCCGCTCTGAGCGAAGAGGGAGGGCGTGTCCAGACTCTTACTGACTAAAACCACCCGTGTTGCTTCAGTTGCCTGTACGTTGCCAGAGGCCACGGTATCCCTTTCAGACTTTCCCGCAACCCTGGCAGAGCCAGGGTTGCGCCAATATTTACCTGTTTTGATTAATTTGGCAAAATTACTGTATGGAAATATAAAATATCATAAAAATATATACAATAATTATAACACTGAATTTGATATTGTAATCGTTTCAGGTGTAAAAAAGGTATTTGAAAAGTTTCCGAATACTTTTTTTACATCTAAAGCTAAATATTCGGTATAACGATATTAATTATTGCATTTCATAATCATTATTTTAGTTCACTAGTTAGCCATATTTCATATTTGCATACAATAATATTGACGCATTAATCAAAACAGCGAAATAATTGACATCTATTTGCGTCGTTGCCCACTTTCAGAATGCACGCTCAATGTCAAATACTAATGAAAATGACAGATTTTCATGACGGCCGTTATAATATGACCGAACCGCTTTCCTAGGAAACCAAAGCTTTACTGGCAATAAAAATTTATAACTCAATAGCAATCCAACTCGAACTTTATCACCTTCCAATTAGAGCAAACGCTCCAATGACTGGCACTAAACACTTAATTAAATAACCTTTATTATTAAACCACTTAATCACAAGAAACGAGGCGTCGATGTAGCGGAAACAATCGCGCCTAGCATCAACGTCACGTTCGAATGAAAAATACGAGAGAACCCGACCTTTATTGGGGCCGCTACCCGACTTACCCGAGCGAGCGATTGAAGCATTACCAATGACGGGAATTGGTGTTTCTACCCGAATGGAGAAGACTTGAGTAAGTACTGTTTTAGATGCAATTGAGTAGATGTAGGATTTTTTTGGTGATTTAGATCAGATTGAGGTGAAATAAACTTTGATGGGTGAACGGTAACAAGATTTATTAAACGTCTATGTTTCGTTTTACGAAAATGAGACGAATTAAAAGGATATATACTCATGACGGTATGTGAGAAGCTCAGCTGCACGGGTCGATCGATCAGGTTAAGCTGCGCTTGCCGAGGTTGGTCCGTGGATGGGTGACCATCTTTACATACCAAGACCCCTCGATGCCTCGGAAAGCTCGTGAAGCCGTTTTCCCGGATTTCATTCGTGGATCTTCGACAGTCGTTACTGGTCGTCAGAAGCCCGAAAGTCTGACAACCAGTCTTACTTACGGGGTATTGTAGTACCCAGTAACTGGGTTTTGGAAGTCAGATAGGCAGTCAATCCATGTAAAATATTGATATTAGCTGAATCCGGTTAGACTGGAAGCCAAACCCCACATAATTGGGAAAATGCTAGGTAGATCATGATAATGCTAGTTGACTGTTTGATGAACCGATAAATAGAGTTCCTTGTGGTCTATTTTACAAACAGGATTTTTCAAATTAAGCTCGTGGCTAAGTAATAACAGCTGCACGGGTCGATCGATCAGGTTAAGCTATGCTTGCTGGGGTTGGTCCGTGGATGGGTGGCCATCTTTACTTATCGAGATTCCTCCGTGCTTCGGAAAGCACGTTAAGCCGTTGGTCCCGGCTGTCATTCTTGGATCTTTGACTGTCGTTACGGGTAGTCAGAAGCCCGAAAGTCTGACATAATTATTTGGAGTCTAAATCTGTACCCGGTTGATGGTAATATGCTCGCCTTCTATTACACGGGACTTAATTATAATTGGTGAAATGTGGGTGTATTAGGTACCTACACTTCTGCCTAACCCTTAGGGGAAAAAAAGGCGAGGTGTTATGTTATGTCATCTATACAAATCTTCCATATTCTATACTACATATTATACGTCTAAATAGTGTACCCTTAGACAGGGTGAATCAATTTAAATACCTAGGACATAATGTCACGGTTGACCTCAGGGATCATGCTGACTTGGAACGGGAGCGGAGGGCGTTGTCTAAAAGAGCCAATATGCTGGCCCGCAGGTTGGCGCGTTGCTCGGATGGCGTGAAAATAACTCTTTTCCGAGCATATTGCACGTCCATGTACACCTGCAGCCTGTGGGCTAATTACACGCAGAAAAGCTACAGCACCCTCCACATTCAGTTTAACAACGCTTTCAGAGTGATGTTGGTCTGCCTCGCTATTGCAGCGCTTCGGGTATGTTCGCGTGGGCGCGCACGGACTGTTTTTATGCGACCGTGCGGAAGCGCTGCGCGTCTCTTGTGCGCAGGGTGCGGGCCAGCTCCAATGTCGTTCTGAGTATGATAGCAAATAGGTTGGACTGTCCTTATGTGCGACACTGCTGTGACAAACAAGTTACATACAGTGTCGTACGTAAGAGACTACTGTAATGAATGAATATGAGGTAATTATGATGATTGATTGAATTTTAATTTTAATTATTTAATTTTGTGATTTTGTGTGTAATTTAAAGATTTCTTATATGGGTTATGTGGTACCTGAAATAAATGAATTTAATTATAATATGTAGTTATAGAATATGGAATATTTATTATGTTTTTTTTTTTTTTTGTCTGTCCGTCTGTTTATTCCAGCTAATCTCCGAAACGGCCGGACCGATTTCGTCGAGACTTTCACTGTCAGATAGCTGACTGACTTTTATTTTAGAAAAAGAATTAGGTTCCACGTTGGCGAAGCCGCGGGCAAGAGATAGTTGTACGTAAAATTAAATAATAATTACATAATTCTAAAGTGAAAACAGAACTCTGCCAAAAGACATCATTAATAACCCCCGCCATCTTTCTCCTCAGACAGCTAACATGAGACTCCAAGCGAATATTTGTTCGTATAATTCCCAAAACATATCATAAGTACCAAAGTAAGTGCTCACTAGGGTAGTTCAGCCAATGAACGAGGAACTTCGCCCATATATTTGAACCTCTTGCTGCCGACGATGTTCCCAGCAAAACATAGCCTCACGAAAAACTTTGGAGTTCGCGCATTGTATTATAAAGACTAGCTATATACTCAGGATTTACTCATTTTTATCCGACTATGGCGAATCAAAAAGGAGGGTTATGATTTTGACCGGTATGTATGTATGTATGTTCATCTGTTACCTCATAACTTCTAAACTACTGGTTATTTGAAAATGAGGTATCGTTGGAAGCGTCTCAATTGTCCGCTGGTTATAAGCTATGTGACGTCACATTAAATATGGCGCCCTCTAGATGACATAAAGTCACGAACTAAAAAAAAGGATCAATGCCATGTTGGGTATCAAATGAAAGGGCTCGACGAGCACATTACTAATATGTAAATATATCTGTTTAAGTAAATAAATATGTTTAAATATGACGTCACATTAAATATGGCGCCCTCTAGATGACATAAAGTCACGAACTAAAAAAAAGGATCAATGCCATGTTGGGTATCAAATGAAAGGGCTCGACGAGCACATTACTAATATGTAAATATATCTGTCTAAGTAAATAAATATGTTGAAATTGTTATAAACAAGCGTAAGTGAGACTGTACTATGTACGGCGCGGCTGTAAAATTAATACCTATTCAAATTCAAATTCAAAAACGTTTATTGTTTGTTACATGTAGAAAAAGATCTTATAGTAATTTTAATAGTAGCACTGTAACATACCTAATAATAAGGTGTACAATATTATATTACGTTATTATTTTTATATAACATTCTTACAGTTGATCTAGTCACTCTTTGCATTAATCAAATTATACCATTAAAAATATTATAAAATTAGTATGCTTTAGTCAAATTATACATTAAAAATATTTATACATTAGTCAAATTATACATTAAAATTAAAACATACATTCCATAGTCATACATTATCAATGAAACGAAAATACATTAAACCAAGATTTTGTCATTAAAAAAATAATTTATTGTGTAATACGGTTTACCTATCAAGAATTCCTTGAGCTTAATTTTAAAGAGATCCTGATATCCGGAGCCCACATATATATAAATATTATGTTGATCAATGTATCAATAAACAAAAACTAATACCATTAATACCATTAACAGAAATTTTTGTCATTGACATAATCTTTGATTGCGTAGTAACACTTGTCCAGTAGCAATATTGTTAACATTTTTTTAAAAACTTTTATGGGTAATTCTTTTAAATGTATCGGCAGTTTATTATATATAAGAGGACCCATGGTTAAAATATTTTTTTTAAGTAAAGACGTTTGGTAACCACCAGTGTAAAGTAGATTTTTATATTGTGACCTTATTGGTCCTAAGCGTTGTCTTTTATCCACTACTGACGTAAACAGGTGCTTGTTCGTTCTAACAAATAGGGTAACTTCTAATATATACAACGATGGCAATGTAAGTATCCTTAGCGATCTAAAAACAGGTTGGCAGCTTTTTGTAGTTTTAAGACCTGTCATTGATCGAAGGCACCGTTTTTGGGCCTTAAATATTCTTTCTCTCTCACTGCACTGCACTGTTTCCCCAAAATATGACACCAAATCTTAGTGAAGGAGCAACCAAACCATGATATGCTGTCACTAATGTATTCATGTTAACTTTTTATACAATAAAACCTAAACTAAATAAAATTAAAGCAGCTCTGCAAATACTTTATCACGAAAATGTAACCCCAAAATAATTTAAATAAAAAATAAGTTACCTACGTTGGAAATAAGTCAATTTCGCATGTATAATATGAGTAAGGATGACTACTGAAAAAAAAAAACACGCTCTAAAAAGTATGAAACAAGAAAATATTTCAGTCAAAAATCAAGACATAGGTACAAAAATGGTCAAGGTAAAGCCGTCGTCGCATGCCTGTATACCTACAAAATTATAATGGTATTCGACGACAGCTTTAAATTATGATTTTAATAATTTATTAAATATATCCATGTCAATCAATGTGAAAAATTTCATCCAAATTCGTTCAGCCGTTTTAGCGTAAAAGCGTGACAAACAAACATACAAAAAATCAAATGTTTTCTCTGTATAATATTAGTTTAGATTAATACAGAGCCATCTATTATAGTTTCAAATTCCAAGTGTCAAACATTTTTGTTTTTATTGTTCTAATCTTCTAAGTTTTTAGCTTACCAAAAACTTATACTAGATGGCTCTGTAATAAAAAAACTAAAACTTTGATACTTGAAACTGACTTTTTTAGGCATAACATCCATTTCTATAAAGGATAGAAATGGACGATCCCCCGATCCTCCGACCAGACGGGTGTTGTATCTGGCGGGCAACTGCCCTACGATTGATTTTGGAAAATTATATATTTGTTGATCGCGCGGTAAACTGTGCTTGCGCAATACAGGATGTGTGTGACGTCAGGATTTTGCGTGACGTCAGGTATTCGATGCGTAGTTCGTATGGGGCGATGAAGATGCTGCCACAACTACTTTAAAAAAAAAACCATTGTGCGTATCGGACTACACGGGTTCCGTAGCTGGGATGAATATATCCCAAGAACAAACATAACATTGTAGTTGAAAAACATGTTCTCCCATACATTTTAACTACAATGTTAGGTTTTTACGCACAATATTGGGAGATTTACCATGTTATTTTAAGACCGTTGTAGGTTTAACCGTAATCTATACGTACAGAACAATTTTCTGTATTTTTTTCAAATTTTAGGCTCATTAGTTTCGGTGATAAGGTGTCATCTATTTTTCTTAAATAACTTTAAAACAATATATTTAAAACAATATATACCTAAGTTCACATTGTGGAATGCAATAAATGTATTGAGTATTGAGTATTGAGTATATTATAAAAATATAAAAAAATAAATTGAGACCCTCACAGTAAGTGTCATAGTTGCATATTTTGTATTTATTATTATATTATATACCTACTAAATTATAATTATTAGTATATATATTTAAGAGATATTATTATTTATTTTAGAAGTATGTATGTAAGTATATTCTCATATTGAAGGTCATATTTTATATTAGTGAATGGTTAAATGTTTTTTATTTTATGTAAGTATTTTATTTTCTCTTCTACTCTTACACACGTTGTCTACATCTCTTTTTACACGTTGTCTACTCTCCTATCGCAGGTATGCTGGAAGAGATTTCTTTAGAAATAAGCATCACCTTTGTACGTATTTTTCTGTTCCATTTACTTGACTCTTTTTTTTTATTTATTTTATTTTTTATTTAAATAAATAAATAAATAAGTCCTTTCATTTGATATGTCACACGGTCCAGTGGGCAAAACTTTTTATTTTATTTTCTTATTTGTTTCCCAAAAGTGACTCCCATATTCAAAATTAATTTATTTACGTAGCACGTTCGTGTTTGGGTCACAACAATTGACATGTCTACCAACTTAATCGGTCTATTTAGATTCGGAGCAAATTGGCTGTGACAGACAGACCGACACACGAGTGATCCTATAAGGGTTCCGCTTTTTTTTCTTTTGTTTTACGGAACCCTAAAAATGGTACATTAGTGTGAATATGTCTAAATCTGTACCGTCTAGTTGTTTTTGTGAATGTCAGTAAGCAAGCCCGCATGCCACAGTGGGCATTCACAGTTAGTTGCCGTGTGTTTCGTGAACAAACAAAATGTTCTTTGTGTTCCTGGATTTATTGCTCTAAAACGGATAGTAGTTTACTATTCGTATTTTATAGATAAATAAATGTCTTGAGAATTAACTTGCCTGGCATTTCGATTAAAGCACTGCAGGCTAAATCCGTTTATTTAATGGTTTTGTTTTAAATACTAAGTGTGAATTTCACCAATTAATTTGAACGCGTTCAGCACATCTAAACGCGTTCAAGAGCGTATAACAATTTTGACACTGACAGCTCCTGAACGCGTTTTAGAAAATAATGCTGATCGCGTTCAGTTTCATTGGTGAAATCAGCCCTAAGTATAGTCGACTTCGTGAATACTTTACCACTATTAACAACAGTTCCCGTTCAACTGAAACTTCACTAAGTGCCAACAATTCACCAATGAAACTGATCGCGATCAGCACTTTTAAACCGTGTTCAAGAGCTGTCACTGTAATATTTCACAACAATTTTGACACTGACAGCTCTTGAACGCGTTTTAGATGTGCTGAACGCGTTCAGTTTCATTGGTGAAATTCGTCCTAGGTGCCAATTTGACCAATGAAACTGAACGTAATCAGTACATCTAAACTGTGTTCAAGAGCTGTCAGTGTCAATATTCCACTACGATGATAACAGTGATAGCTCTTGGACGCGGTTTAGATGAGCTGATCGCGTTCAAGCTCATTGGTGAAATACGACCGAGGGTTGAAACAAATAGACCTTGTCGTTTTAAGGCGTGTAACTGAAATTCACCCTTAGGGTGACAAAAATTACAAAGTCGACATTCCCTAGGTAAATGGTGGTTAAAATATGTTTAGAAACTTTTACGATTTCTAATGGACAGACAGGTATTTTCGATGTAGAGAGGTTTGGCAACGACACGACGTAAGAGGAAGCGAGGTCAGGCAGCCTATAAAGTAAATTTGCAATGTTGCAGAACTCTCAACCCAATAATTCTGTTACTGGTGCCTTCGTTAAGAATTTGCGGTGAAAGTGGCTCCAAAGTTCAATTAATTTGATACTCTAAAAAGTTTTTAATTATTTGGTATTTATTTAAAAAGTTATCTAGCATAAGCATAATATATAATGTTATAATGCCTATAATGTTTCCACTGCTGACATACAGGGAGGGAGTGGGCTGTAATCCACCAGGTGGGCTCAGTGCGGGTTGGTAGATGTCACATGTCATCGAGTTTTTGTTTCTAGGACATGCCGGTTTCCTCACGATGTTTTCCTTCCCCGTTTTGAGAGCAGTGGTGATGGAATAATTTACACAAAGTAAAGCGCCTGTCTGGATGCAAACCTACGACCTATTCGTAAGTCGCGGCCGTTACCACTGAGCCACCATTGCTCTTTAAATTTAAAAAGTTATACAGGCTGGCTTTGAATTAATATTATCAATCGTTCTAGGGGTGACAGTACACATAAATACACCATGACATTTTAGTCGCCTTACAATAGCAGCCTACTTTATGTATCCAATGACTACTCAATCAATCTGCCTAGCCTTATATTGGGGTCGGCTTCCAGGCTAACCGGGTCTTGCGTTCTAAAAAAAATAAGATATGTTTTAAATATGTCGGGTACGTTGAGTGGCCCTTTCTGAGACGACTAAAATGACACGGTGTATATTTTTTTTTTTTTAAATAATCTTTTGTAGTCATTGAATACATGAAGTGGGCTGCGGTCTTTCTTTAAGAGTACAGCTAGCCGGTCATTCTTCCATACAAACGTAGTATGGCGATTACTCGTCTGTTTGACGGTGTATGTTCAAAACCAAAAATGATAGCAATGGAAGCAGAATTGGAAAAAAAAGATTGGTTTGGAAGTTATGAGCGTCGAAACTTCCATATTTCAACACTAATTTTAACTCGATCTATACGTCTATTCATGAAATTTTACGCGCTCGTTTTTGTTATAAATCATCGCCTATTTCACTAAATAAATTAAGAAATAAATAAATAATTAGACTAATTAGCATGCATATTAGTCACGCCCTCCAACGAGTTCGAGCCGTAGACTACTATTTAAAAAAAAACGGGTGTACCGTTTTTTTTTTCTTTTGGATGGATTGAAATTAAGAGCGTGCGTGTCCCCTAGCCTGTCGAGATCAATACGACTCTGCAACTGTCGGTTGCAGCCTGTCGGTTGCAGCCTGTCGTTGCGTCTAGTCGCCGTTCTGTCCCAGTTGCATGTCGCATAGTGTGCGCTATGTCTAAGCAAGCCCCCAGCTAGCATGGGACTTAACTTAAATGGCTTTATTTATTTTTTTGGGTGGGAAATTTTCAGATAACTTCTCCCGCTATGGAGCGGGAGGGCGTGTCAGACTCTTACTGACTAAAACCTACCCGTGTTCCTTCGATTGCCTGTACGTTGCCAGGGGCGACGGTATCCCTTTCGGACTTTCCCGCAACCCCGGCAGGCATCGGTCCTATCAGACCCCTTCATTTGCTGACATCTCTTTGAGGCGCGCGTGGAGAGTAAATACCTTAAATAGTGATCGCTTAGAACTCTTAGATATTTTTCTTAAATGATCTAAAATAATCAGATATGCTTGATTGGCAGAATGATGTGCATGGTGATGATGGTGGATGATGGCTATTTTAAATGATCTTAGGACATCCAGATAGATTTCGAGGCGACTATTTATTTCACAAAGACACAAATCAATTTAAAAGACAGAATACAATCTAAACAACATCTTAAAATCCCCCAAAATAAGTAAGTAATTCTATCTAAAAAAAAACATCTTACTACAAAGAATACAAAATTACAATATACATACGAATTCGTTACAAGTTTGTAAGTAAAACACGTTTCTAGAGATTTGAATCAACGTAAAGTGTCTGGTAACAAAAGGAATTTAATCTTCGAGCGTCCTGTGAAAAACTGTGCCCGAAGCGGAACAACCGGCTTTTTGATAGGGCAGAACCTTACTTGCGACTTTACGACTTTTTAAAATTGAATTGTGAGCAAAAATGGCCTTGAACTTGAAAGGAATCTCATTCAATGTGCATAGCCTTTTCCAACTACGTAAGGGTCAGCTTCCAGTCAAACGTATTTTCTTTCTAACCGGATGCAGCTGAATACCATGGCAGAATTTTACATGGAGCGACTGGGTTGTGGATGCCTATCTGACCTCCACAACCCAGTTACTGGGTAACACGATACCCCTTGGTAAGACTAGTTAAAAAATAAAACAATAAAAAAAAATGTCGAGAAAAAAAAAATGTGCTGTCAGACTTTTAGGATTCTGCCTACCCGTTACGAGGCTTATGTATCACACAACATAATGTAGGATCACGCCCGCTATAACCCTTGCTATAACAATTGAATAACTGTAATATGTTGCTGTAACTCTATCGTTCCGAAGTTTATACAACATAACATTTGTTCTCACTTGGTCGGATTCGCAATAGGTCGGATTCTCACTTCGCCGGATTTTGTACTGGCAATAAGATAAATAAAATTACAAATAATACATTTATTAGGTATATTTGTTACGCACAAGGAGCTCGTGGCTAAGTAATAACATCCGCACGGACCGATCCATCAGGTTAAGCTACGCTTGCCGGGGCTGATCTGTGAATGGGTGACCATCTTTACATACCGAGACTCCTCCGTGCCTCGGAAAGCACGTTAAGCCGTTGGGCCCGGCTGTCATTCGTGGATCTTTGATAGTCGTCACGGGTTCTCAGAAGCCCGAAAATCTGGCAACCAGTCTTAGGCTGTGCTTGTCCGTTGAAGCGGAGCGAGGCAGCAGAGCGGAGCGAGTCAGCGGAGCGGAGCGGAGTTGCGGACAGTGTCTGTCTATTGATGTGGAGCGAGTCAGCGGAGCGGAGTAACGGACTGGGCGGAGCAAGATAGCGGAGCGAGGTAGCGGAGCGGAGTTGCGGGCTGTACGGAACTAGGCCGAGTTCACGTGATGAGTAATTTGAGCTGGCAGCGTTGCGAAATCGGTTCAGTTATATGCGAAATGTTCCGAACAACGGACATGTTATCGAAACAAAAGCTGATTTGTTACTACCTCGCATTGCTTGAGGAACAAGAATTGAACTCGGAAGAAACCAAATCACTTACCACATACTAAATAAATAATTCTATAAGAACTACACACTACTCCCCCTCCCCCGGGCCCCACGGTTTGTTTCCGCATCCCCTCTCTGCTGCCCAGCTCCGCTGCCCCGCTCCGCTTCTCCACTCCATTTCCCCACTCCGCTTCCTGGTTTTGTATGAATTTTTAAACTAGTTTGCAAATCCCTGTCCACTGAAGCGGAGCGGAGATTTTATGCAATTCCATTGGTTAATATTGGTGCAGCTACGCTCCCCTCCTCTCCTCTCCGCTCCAGTGGACAGGCAGCCTAAGGCTGCCGGCATGTCCTAGAACCAAAAAATCGAAGACATGTGGCGTCTACAAACCCACACTGGGCCCGCGTGGTAGATTACAGCCCACTCACACACACGCTGTGGAAACATTATATTCTGATAATGCTAATGCATAATTCAATGCTTCTTATGTTTGAAAAATTCGTCTTCTCGACAGCATAAATAACGCAATCGCATCAAATCAATCAAATCAAAAGAAATCCTAAAAACAGTCTAATCGCACCGTCTAGTCGCACTCTCATAACCAGCCTAACCCTTCATTACCCGCGCTCAGTTACGGCACACAACTGCATTGTTGCCATACAAAAGCCGTAAGTAAAGCCCTGTCATCTACGGCCATTGTGCTAGCACGTCATATTTATATAATCAAACATGTGCGAATGTTCATCGCGTAATGGGTTCTAACAATGTCGGATGTAACACGTCATTTGATAGGAAAAGGCTTTTGCAATTGATGAGGCATTATCCGAGGGGCTCGTGGCTAAGTAACAGCCGAAAGGGTCGATCATCAAGGTTTAGCAGCGCTTGCCGAGGTCGGTTCGTGAATGAGTGACCATCCATCCACGAACACGCTTGTAATCCCGAAGGGATAAGCAGAGCTGTACTTTTAGGACACCCACATTTGCCAGTTATATAGGGAGCGAACCTATTGCCATCAACCGGGCACAAATGCAGACTGCTACTGCAAAATTCCTAATGGAAAAACCCAATTATAGTTTGCCCGACCTGGGAATCGAAGCCTCGACTCATCAGTTGCGCATGCGACCACTAGACATAACAATCAATTAACAAGCTTATCTCAGTCCAGTACTCCGCTTTCTGGTCTGTTCCACGAAGAGAGTAAAGTTATGATTCCGAACAACGCTGAACGTGGCATTGCTGCCACGGCAGTACTGCACGTCAGTGCACTGCCTGCCACGTGAGCACCAAGGCGCTGCTGTTCGTAGTTTACTTCTCAACCGTTTTTAAACATTCACGTGTTATTGCTGTCATAAACGCCCGTAGTACTGGTCTACTGCGGCGGCAGAGCGACACTGCTCCGCAGCATTGCTGTCGCAGCAATGACGCATAGCATTGCTGCCGTGCTTGGAATGTAATCTCATTTAAACCTATATAAAAAATAAAAATAAACATATTCTTCCTTTACACGAGCGAAGAAAAATTACAGATCTTGCTTTCGTATTTAGTATAATGAACGGGTCTACTGACGTCTCTTGAGTTCGTGGCGAAGATTGGGCTTCGTGTACCGTCTGTGTTTCTTCGGAGACCTTATCTTCTTCATGTACCTATGTATTGTGAAAACTATTTATAGGCAAAACATATATATTTTAGGAGCATGTCGAATGTTTAATAAGGATGTTGAGCTTGATTTATTTACGAATAGTGTCGAGAAATTTAACAAAAAATGATAAGTAACTTTTTGTATGAAGAGTAACATTGTTGAGTAGTGTATTTTGTTTTTATTTATTCTCTTTATTTCTATGTTTAACTCTCACGCTGTTTGTACCGTTTTGTCAATTTTATACATACGTTTATATAAGTGGAAACTTGCAATTGGATTTCTTTTACATATTACTACTGACTACTCAAATGTATTAGCTGTAAGTTTTCTTAAAATGAATAAAATAAATAAAATGTATAGGGATCAGTAGTGACGCGGCAGCAATGCCGCTTGCGGCGTTATTTTGAATCATATCAACAAAGCCTGTGAGGAATTTGAAAACAAGGTATTTGAAGAACCCAATGCCATCGTGTTACCTCAAGTCTGAAGTCTTTTGTTGCTGAAAAAAGGAAATAGCAGGGACGTGTCTACAGCAGACCTTGTTTTTTTTTTTAATGGTTGCTCTAGTGGTATTATTCAGGAAGAAAAAAGGGGAATACATTTGTATAGACAATCACAGGCCCTGTTCCCTCTTAAGCACGGGGATTAAATACTTACTCGATCCTTCTCAGAATATTATGAGAGGTCCTTGCAGTGAAATAATTACAAGTTATTATTATTATTACAATAACATGAGAAGGAAAGTATCATCATTGACACCTTCTTTGATATACATAATTATGTCTGTCTGTATTTATATTTTTGTATCTGGCTGTGTGACCGCGTTATTCTTCAAAATTACGCAAAGGAAATTGATGAGGTTTTCCCAATCATTCTATTCTGGACGATTTAGGTGAAGATATAAGACAATAATACTAAACTTACATAAAATATAGAAATCTCGATGTGGGTCTAATCCCTAAGCTAAATCCATAGCTTCGGCTGAAATTACGGGTTCTTCCCACTCCGTCTCATTTACGGACATACCATAAATGAGACGGATCACGCTGCGCCCGTAACTTCGGCCGCAACTACGGGTTTCACTAAGCGAGTAGACTTCCTGGGGTGGTATAGTCGCTTTTTATGTCTGTCTATGTGACCACTTAGTTCTTCTAAACTACACATTGATTTTTTTCTGGACGGTTGATGTTGCTTTTGTTGGTTGTTGATGTGACTTTTTCAATTCATATGTACTTTCTGAGTTTATCTTGGACATTATTGACATCGGTGAAGGAAAACATCGTGAGAAAACCTGGACTATACATAAGATAAGTCTGAAATTGCCAGCCGGTCTGGAGCAAGCATGGTGATCAATGCTCGTGCCTTCTCTGTATGAGAAGAGGCCTTTGCCCTGCAGTGGGACAGTAACAGGCTTGTATTATTCTGGACGGTTGAAATCAAATATTCAGCTTACACAGATATAGCCCAGAAATCTCAATCTTTTGACATGTCGCCTTTGTAGATTGCACTCTTGCGAAGTAGGGCCGAGTCACTAAATAAATATAATATTAAGATAATAACATTACCTACCCACTTCGAGGGACCAAATAATATATTATATTCCATTTTCGTGGATAATGCCTACTGAGGTCGAGTATATAAGTGGGACCATACATTTCGGTCCGGTAGATTAGCGTCCTTTTTACGAAATTGGGGCACCAATAAGTTCCTAATAGGATCAAAAACCATTCCCATAATTCGTAGGTTATAGGTACGTATATTTTATTGTTTTCCGAGAATTTTCTCTGGCTTTTTTGCTGAATTTGTTTTAGTAGCCGACTGTGTAGTATATTTTGCAGTAAGCATAATCAGCCTATAACACTCCCACTGCTAGAACACAGGCCTCCTCCCTGTGAGAGGGAGTGGGCCGTAATCCACCACGCGGCCCAGTGCGGGTTGGTGGGTGTCACATGTCTTCGAAGTTTTTTTTCTCGGACATCCCGGTTTGTTCACGAATTTTTGCTGCATCGTTTTGAGAGCAGTGGTGATGAAATTAAATATACAAAGTAAAGTGTCTGCCTGGGTTTGAACTCACGACCGCCGACTTACTGTCGGCGGCCGATACCACTGGGCCACCACCACTCCGGTTGGGGTCGATACCACTAAACCACCACCACTCCACCTCACCTCAAATCTGTGTGGTTCTTTCCTCAAAAGACCATTTCAGACACTAATCTATATGGTCCACATATGGCCTGACCAAGATTATCTCTGGACTTTAAAAGAGACTGTGACCTCTGAGTATGTTTCGGTCTTTCTTCTCAGAGTAGCCAGATAGAAAACGCCGAAATCATCTAGCAATTTTTTTATATTTTTTTTAATCATCATAATCATTTCAGCCAAAAGACGTCCACTGCTGGAGATAGGCCTCCCCCAAGCACCGCCACTTCGACCGATTCTGTACCGCCCGCATCCAGCGGATTCCTGCGGCCTTTGCAAGATCATCGGTCCATCTTGTGGGAGACCTTCCAACGCTATATTTAATAATATGACTTGTAAAAGTGATTGCAATATCTTTTACAGAATAAACAATTTAATTTAATTTAATTTGTTTATGAGCACTTATTGTTAATAGGTTAGTCCACAAGGGATATAATAAACATAGCTGGCGAAATGTGAACTTTAACTACCATACATACCTACAATTCAGCCTACCCTTTCGGAGAGTTGCAAGCGTGCAGTTAAGTTGAGCATTTCACAGGGATTTCGAAGAATTCTTTAGTTTTATAAGTTTTCAAAAATAATTCGTACGTTCGAAGGCATGAAGTTAAATACAGGCTGACCTATTTAATTTGGGGTCATTCTATTTTATTCAGAGTCTCAGAAATCTGAATAAAGCATATTGACCCAAACTCAGCTGGCACACGGCACGAATCTTTTACTGAACCATTGTTGGTTCAGAAAAATATTTTTAAGTTTTCGTTAGAAGCTGGCAGTAACATCACAACGGTAATGTATTCCCATTGTTTGTCTTATTTGTTTTAGTATATTCGTGTATTTATGTGTATTTATTTGTTCTTATATTTATTTACATTATATTATATTATATATATAGTTTTAATAGGTATCTTATATTTTTTTTCAACATTTATTCCACAATTTTCGATATTGCACCTACCACTGTTTGTCTCTGCGTCACCCAAAGGTTGACTGGTAGAAAATGCTCATGTAATGCTATGAGCATTTTCTACCAGTCAACCTCAGTCCTAAGAATAAATAAATAAATAAATTTATGACAAAAGTATGTTAGTAGTTACCCAGCTATTTAATTATTGACTTACGATGAAACTGAACAATAATAACCGTGGGATAATTGCGAAACACACATATAAAATGACAATTGATCGCATTTCCTTTCATTTTGACAGTTCAGCCGCGTTCATTACGAACGACCTACATCAAACCTTTAAAGCACTGGATTAGAAATTTCCTTTAGAACCCTTAGATTGTGATTGATAGTGTTTTACGCAGTAAGGGTGCTGTTCGCCATTGTACATAATACTCGGCTACATATCAAGCTATATATTTCCAGTATAAGCTAACCTGTCAATGTTCCGGAATCCCAAACAACGCGAGATCAACTTATACTGGAAATGTATAGTTTGATGTGTAGCAGTGTGTACCCATAGAATTAGCAATTTTGGTGTACAATATAGTATTTTCTATGTATCTATATTTCTATTTACTGTTTAAAAAAAAACATTAACGGCCAATCAATTCACAACACATTATAGCATGTGCACAAATAAGCCCAATTAATCATCATAATTTGTCCCCGCGAATCGTGCACCGAACAATGATGTAGCTAAATCAGGCTCTATTAATATTAATAGTTCGGTAATTTCGCCGATAAAAGCATTGTTTCAGTTTCCAATAGTTCTGGTAAACAGGCTTTGTTAGTTATAGCACGGATGAATACAGATGGTCCACTCCGAAACATCATTTAAATAAAAAGCGACTCTTGCTACGACACAATAAAGTGCAATTCAGGTCGCACAGCGCGGATCGCCCGGAGGACACGGTGGAGCATAAGGTGGAGGTCTGCCCGGCGTGGGCAGAGCATCACCGTGTCCCGCGGAGGCGATCGGTGGCGGGGATCTCTCGCGTCCGGCCCTGGTCCAGGCCATGGTACGGAGCGAGAGGGCATGGGAGGCTGTCACCTCCTTCTGCGAAGCAGTAATGCTCGCGATGGAGGAGGCAGAACGCGTGAGGGAGATGCAAATTTCGCGCCCTCACGCCCCTAGCCGCCGCAGGAGACGCCCTGGGCGTCGGGAATCGCAGGCCGATTCCCGGCCACCGTAGGCGCGGGCTTGCGAACGGTAACCAATGGGTAGCTCGCCGTCCGATAAGGACCAGGCCCGGGTTGACGGCGCGTTGTGTTCCACGCGATAGGACCGATGCCTGCCGGGGTTGCGGAAAAGTCCGAAAGGGATACCGTGGCCCCTGGTAACGTACACGCAACGGAAGGAACACGGGTGGTTTTTAGTCAGTAAGAGTCTGACACGCCCTCCCGCTCCACCCAGAGCGGGAGAAGTTATATGATAATTCCCACAAAAAAAAAAAGGTCGCACAGCGCTAATTACCTGCAGTTATATTCACCTAGAAGTTGCCTCTCTTCCTATAGCGTAGCTCTTATATCTGCGGACTATGTTACGCTCACTGAATTGGCCCGACAAGACGAGTCCGCCGCGTACTTGTTAGCTTCATACCTACCTAAAATGCGCAGTGAACCATCTGTATTCATCTGTGGTTATGGTTGAGTCAGTGTGGTGGAATATTATCGTGCACTGGATTTTCAACTCTCTGTGTTGAGCCGAGCGTTGAGAATCCAACGCGCTGGGACGCACTCTCGTCCCAGCGCGTTGAAAAAAAACACTGTCGGATTTTCAACTCTCGGTGCTAAACAGAGCCTTGAAAATCCAGTGCGCGATAAAAAATCGCCGCGATTTTATTACGTACGTGCGAGCGTGGGCTAACTTTGCCCTATCTTACCTAACATAACGTGACGCCTGTATCCAACAAAGGGTTAAGCAGATGTGTACCTACCTATAGAACACGCACATTTCGCCAGTTATTTTTAACTCCCGTGTAATAGGGGCCGAGCAGGGCAGAGCAGTGCTGGCCCAGTAGTAACGGCCGCAACTTAGGAGTGGTAGGTCGTGGGTTCATACCCAAGTAGGCACTTCACTTTGTGTAAATTATTTAATGACCACTGCTATCAATACGGTGACGGAAAACATCGTGAGGAAACCGGCATGTCCTAGAACCAAAAATTCGAAGACATGTGACATCCGCGAACCCGCACTGGGCCCCGTGGTGGATTATGGCCCACTACCTCTCACCTATAGGAAGCCTGAGTCCCAGAAGTGGGAACATTATAGGCTGGTTATGCTAATAGGGGGCGAGCCTATTACCAGCAACCGGGCACAAATCCAAATTCCGGGCTGCTACGGAGAAATTCCTGATGGAAAAACCTAATAACACTTTGCCTGACATGGGAATCGAAACCAGGACCTCATGTCCAGCAGTAGCGCTTGCGACTTCTCCAACAAGATACTTAACGTAACAACATATTACTAGGTATAAAATAGCTTTAGAGAACATAAATTCTATGGATAAGAAAATGTATATCTGAGAAGTGCTTCTTTTGTTATAAGCCCACTAACCCTGGTAGCACACCTCCGCTGCGAAACCATAGCAGCGAAACCGCAGTAGTTCAATTCAATAGATTCGCGTCATGTTCCGCTACTCGAATCGGATGCGAGTAGCGGAAAATGATGCGAGTCTATTGAGTTGAACAACTACGGTTTCGCTGCTATGGTTTCGCGGCGGAGGTAAACTACCGGGGTAAAGTACGTACAGACAGACAGTGAGAAGTTGCGGTTTCTAATTGAATAAAGAAAAAAATAAAAGAATCCTCTGAAACGTAAAAGTGACTTAGATTACTTTATGAGTCGAATAAAAAGCTGGGTCAGGTGCGTAGTACTCACAACCGTGCGTGTATGACCAGTACCCAAATTACATAATCCACGATCAACCGGAATTTGAATCGTTTTGAAACAAATTGCTAATCCATTGCTTCATAAGTTCGAAAAAAAAATCTGCTCTACCACGTAAATAACGCAATGAATGTTTTTGAACTGTCAAAATGAAACAGATTAGTCGTAATCGTTTACGAAGATGTGTTGCGTAGTTATGGTACAGATGTATGTACTTAAATGAAGCAAAACGAGTTTGTAAGGATCGTAGCAGGTGGTGTTCTGTAGTATCTGCCTGCCCCCATAAGAAGAAGGCGTGAATTTAAGTATGTAAAAAACAGAATGAATATATTGACCTTTTTCTTACAAAAGCACACACATTTACATAATGTAGGCTTTTTCATAGCAGTAGACATTTGCATACCGATAGATGAAATTCATACCTACATACATATAGTCAAAGTTCATGTATTCATTCACGTTCATTCCGTGTGGATTGTGAAAAGATACTAAATCATCCATAGCACAAATCTCCATGACAGTGAACGGAACTATCGTTCATTCATACCATTCAGTGCTTCAATAGAATGGCTTTGACCCACGCGTAGAAGTGCAAAGGTCATCGATGGCAATTTAAGTTCTATTGAGGACTATACTTTGTGCATTTTTAGTAATGGATTATAAATTAAATGGTAGGTAAATATACAAAATATATATAGGTATGTCGCAGTAAGATGGTATGGCCTGGATATAGTTATATCCCTAGAGATATCTAGGGTTAAAATTATATACCATAATATAGGTATATGAATGCGGTTCATAACTCTCTTAGTAGGAATATAACTCCAAACTAGAAAACTCGATCTAGCTAGAGCTAGCTAGATCGAGCTAGCTAGCTAGGTCTCATATCTGGTAAAATTCGTTTTCTCCGTATTTTCACCCGAGGAGACCTCGGTCGCCCGAAGTTTAAAACAAGATTAGTGACACCTTAGAATAATGACATGGCAGCTTGGAATTAGGAAGTACCTACTATCATGGCAGCATGGAATTAGTAAGTATCTACTATCATGGCAGCATGGAAATAGTAGGTACCTACTATCGCTGCAGCATGGAATTAGTAAGTACCAACTATCATGGCAGCATGGAATTAGTAGGTACCTACTATCGCTGCAGCATGGAATTAGTAAGTACCAACTATCATGGCAGCATGGAATTAGTAGGTACCTACTATCGCTGCAGCATGGAATTAGTAAGTACCAACTATCATGGCAGCATGGAATTAGTATGAACTTTCTTATACTATAAGCATTCTCTATTTTCTCCAGAGTAGAACTCGGTCGCCCAGACACTATAACTATGATACGAGCACGATCTAGTTATATAACTATTAGGGCACTGCGACCAAATAGGTTAGGTTAGGTTAGAACTGTGTCCGCGGTGGCTGTCTTCTGATGGTGGATGATGTTAGGGGAGCCGCTATCGTACCACGTCCCCGACGAACTGCTATTTATTCCGACACAATCCTGATGATATATATATATATTTTTTTTAAACATTGCCCCACACTAGGAATTTCTCCTGTGTCGTGGGTGCGTTTTACAAACATTTAAAGTCACATACACAAACAGCCAGACCCAGAACAACTAATTGTAGGTCATACAAATATTTGTTCCGTGCGGGAATCGAACCCGCGACACGCAGCGCAGCAGTCAATCGCTTAACCACTGCGCCAACCGTGCCGTAAATTAAAATAATACGTAATATTAAAGCTACTGAACCACTAACACGATGACCACTTCTGGTAAAGGTTATCTTGCGCCGTTATACATATAAACCTACCTGTGTTTAAAAAAAATACAGGCAGATTATATAAATATTTATTTTACACATTTAGCAAAATAGAATTTGATTTTCGATTATAGATTCTATTTGAAACTTATGTACTACCGATTTAACTTCGAATTAGCTAGTTTTCTAGATGAAATTCAGCCTTATTCCTGAAACGTTAAAGTACCTACAAATAATGAAGGTGTCGGTACTTAAAAAAAAAACGAATAAAGTGCTGTAATTTCAACACCTTTAAAACCTTTTCATCAACCTACCTCGGTTCCACCCAAGTAATGTTGATTAACATCAGAATTTCCCAGACAAGTTATCTCCCAAAGAGCTTCAGGCACAACTTAACACTTTGAGGGACACTTAACGCACATGAGGAACAGGGTGTAAAGTTCACTCATCCTCTATAGAAAAGGGAGGATCCTCCGACCAGACGGGTGTCGTGTCTGGCGGGCAACTGTCCGATGGTTGATGTCGGACAGTCTTATGTCGTTCGCGCGGTAAACTTTAATTGCGCGATGCAGGATTTGTGTGACGTCAGGATTTTTGTGTGACGCTCGAGTCTTAGATGCCTAGTTCGCATGGCGATGTAGACACCGCCACACTTCTATCGTGTCTTGAATGAGATAAATAGATCTCAAGTTGACATAAGTTCCCTTTACGAATTATTTTCTTCCAAAACCATTATATGCATATAAGGTCCCGACCACAACGCAATGGGATCTATTTATATATATTATTCTAACTACTAGAATCTTTAGGATTGCTCGTTCCAAACAGTAAGCTGCGGCAAGGGCCGAGAGAGAGGCTGTTTAAAGTCCCGGTGGCCCATACAAACTTGTTAAAGTTTGAATCAGTGGGGCGGGCAATAAAGATACTCAACAGCGTCTCTCTGCAAGTGGATATCTTTACATGGTCATTGGCGGAATTCCAGAGGGTGACACTTAACATATTGTCCTCTGTATAACTAGTGTCAGTACTCGGACTCGTTACTTGGGACTTGTTAATTGATTATCCATGTTAATCGACAAATATAAATTTGGACCCTGACAGTCAAAATAGGACAGTTTAAAAAGACTTAATTTTTGTTGGTGGTGGTGTTTAATCGGTTTTTGGGTAACGTCTCTGAGTGTGGAAATTGTGACTACATTGTTGTATTGGGTTCCTACCTGTAAAAACAAATGTAAGTGGTGATAGTAAATAAATAAATAAATAAATATTAAAGTATACATTTATTATATCATTATAAATAAATTATTATTATAAATTAAAGTCACTTTTTGTGTCTGTCTGTCTGACCGCGTTGTTCTTCTAAACTACGCAACTGATTTTGATACGATTTTAGCCATGGTTTATAGATTTTAATATTATTATATATTAATTTATTAATTATATATTAAACTATATTAGAATGAATTAAGGTTTATGTGTATTATAAAGTATGTCAAACCTACATATTATAATAAGAAAGAAGATAAATGAGTAAGGCAATGATATGTCTTATGTGCTAGATAAGTGTTATTGGGATTTTTCTATCTGAAATTTCTCAGTAGCAACCCGGAGTCTCGATTTGTGCCCGGTTGCTCGCAATAGGCTCGCCCCCTAATACATGGGACTAAAACATGACTGGCGATATGTGGGCATACTTACGTACACTTCTGCCCAACCCTTCGGGGCAACAAGGCGTGATATCATGTTATATTATAGTAAAGAAACCCCCACGGTTTGTCAAGGAGTGAGTCGCTGGTATTTAAGTAAATTCAAACAGTACGAATACCATCAAAGTCCATGCCATAAATCTTGTATAGCAATACACTCTTTATATATTTAACTTTCATTTCCCATTCAACTGCGGACATGAAAAAAGGGAAAATCTTTTCCTTGTAATATTTCCGCACTCGTAAAAGAAGTGTATTCGCAGTAAAGGTTGGTCATAAAGTTAAACCCTCACGTTTGAGTCGGATAAGTGTGTCTGCGAACAGCTGGCACCACTAAAATATATGGGGAAATATTCTCCACTGATTTGTCGTGACTTTGCGATAGATTACGTTTTTTTTACAGACATCGTTCAATATGTTAATATTGATAAGAAAATGTAAATAACTGTATGATAATTATGACAGCAAAAAAAAAATCTCTATCTAAATACGTATTTTAATTCTAAATAAAATGCTTAGATTTTGTCGCTCCTTAAAGCAGAATTAAGTTGAAAAAAAAACATGCCTTGACTAATCCACAATGCAAAAACAAAATATCAACACTGTTTCACAATTCAAATATCGAGTAAAAGAGCATTACCTTTCCTCTCAACTGTGAGTATTTATATACCTATAGTATGTATGTTTATATAATTAAGCTCTATGTATTTATTTAAGTATATGTTAATTTATTACGTTATACGTGTAGGTTTATTTCAATATTTTAGTTTAAAACTTCGCATATTTATATTTTTCTCTTCTTGTTCTCACACACTATTGTCTACATTTCTTTCTCATTTCTCCTATCGCAGGTCTGCTGGAAGAAATTTCTTAAGAAATAAGCAGTACCTTTGTACTCATAATTATGATTAGGTCTTATCTGTATCTATTTTTCTGTGTGTACATAAATAATAAAATTAATAAATAAATAAATATATTTTCTGTTAAAAAAACAATCTGCTGTTTCATAGACAAATACCAACGCGATCAAAATGTATGGTACAGCTGTTTAAAAAAAAAATAACCGACGAAAAATTTCAACGCAGGGGTGTTCAGAATCATGTACTAAATCCATGGTAAAAGTTTTCGCGTCTATGTCCCTGCCAGCATGTATAGTATAATAGGCTGTGGCCTGTAAGAATAGAGTAACTGAATATGAGTAATGACGTCTTGTTCTGATAGACAAATGCGACAGTGATCAACTAATCGTTCCCTTCTCTGTAGTTGTTTGAAGACAGAAAGTAGTTTTGACGATAATGAACTCATGAGACTGACAATTTGAGTATTTTTTGTAATTAGAAGAAAAGTGTTGGATCTGAATTTCGAAGGCTAATAAGGCATCATACAAATACATTATTTGATTGCCTTATTTTTATGGTGGTTTTACGCTTGTAGGGATTGCTCGAAGGGGTCGTTAGGAGTGTGTGGTAGTTACACCCACATTTCGTTATTTCTAAGTTCCATGTAATGGTAGCGAGGCTATGTATTGCGTTTAAGCAGTCACGATTTCACGAATCCACGCGCCAGATATTCCTTTTTTTTTTGGGTAAAACCTTCTATCACTTTGCCCGACCTGGGAATTGAACGTAAAACTAAAACCACACGCACGTGATCACTCGACCATCAACGCAACTTTTACATGCAACCAGTAAATTATAACTAAATAAATAATTTGCGTAACAATCATTATGTACCCATGATTATTATGTGTTAAGCTAGCTTTGAAAGGTGAATCGCTAGCTTCATAATGTGCCTCAATTATAATGAGTTTAGACCTGGCACTCCAAACACAATTTCCACGCAAGCTTCGCCCCCATGCACCCCGCCACTCCATTATGTACTAAACGCTAACACATCAGTAATAAAGTTGAATATCGAAGCGCTCTTTGATCATGTTCGAGCACGGATAAAATGGCGTAAGTCTCAATTCATGTTTCGTTTATAAGTAAAGCAATAATAATATAATACAATAAAGAAAAAATATCTTGTGTCTGGATAATATAGTATATTTTCTTACTGTGAATTATTTTAGACATACAAACCAATCAATCTTCTAAAAATAATGTTTAAAAAATACATGATTTTCGAATAAAAAATTAATCGAGCTAAATGTTACAATTACGTAACTGCCTTGTACATGGAAACAAAATATCCAATAAATCATATACTAAAGTTCCATTTTGATTGTATTCGTGACTGTTTTTTAAAATATTAATGCAAACTAATATGTACAGTTTAGAGAGCCTCCTCTTATTGTAGCTTAGGATAAGTGCATTTTCTTAATAATTCGTTCCAATGTTAATTAATAAAGATATTTGAAAATTAATGAATGATTCGAACAACGAGGCAGAGAAACTAAATAAAAGCTCGATAAAAAGTACGTACACTTCTGGCCCTGAGAAATGACCGATACAAATGTGTTATGATCAATCTTCCACCGCCCTATTTGTTAGTTATTAGACGGACCACGTGAACGCTATTAGTCTTATTTACTCAGCAGAAAGCCATGATTATTGATGGCAGTCGCAACTGTTTGTGACGGAAAAACAAAACTGATGGATGATTAAGACTTTACTTTATTTTATTACAAAGAAATGCCAATATTTCAACCAAAAACGTAAGTTCTTTTTAAACTAGGCTTGAGCAAATCTAGAACTAAGGGTCTACACGGGCTGCTCAAGCAGTTAGCTAGTGATCAAAATACACGGACCGCTCGTGCAGTCATAGACAACAGCTTGAAGCTGCTATTGATAACTGCTGCAGCAGTCGGTTTCAACTGCTACTCAACTGCTACTCAACTGCTGATCAGTCACAATTTAATCGACAACGAGGGATTCGATCCGCGCGACGAGCAGGTGGCATAAAGAGTGCGGGCGGAGGGTATAACTGCGCGAGAGAAGTCGACAGCTCGAGAAGTCAGTGTATGAATGGCAACTGCTTGACCGCACGATGAAATTTCAGCAACTGCTCGAGCGGTTCCATGTATGTATGTCAATAGAAGACTGTAATTCACTATGCAGTCGCAGCTTGAAGCAGTCGATCCAGAATGCTTCAAGCTGGCCGCGTATGGCCGCTCTAAGATATTGCCGATCTATTCTGTAAAAATCTCAATGTGAAAACTTAGGTGAAGTGAACTTATAGTGAGCTGTCAAAAATGTCGATCCCTGTGGAATTACAGCTCACTTCACCGTATTCACAGTGAGAGTTTTACAGAACAGACTGGCTGGTTTTTAATAGAAAGATGACAAAGACATGATACAAATAAGCTAATACTAGCAATTCTGAGTTCTTGTTTGAAAGGAGATCTAATCAAAAAGTTTTTTTTTAACTTGGTGTACATGTACAATACGTGCCACTTAAGATGAGACTTGACACATCACGTGGTTTGATTTGCACAGTAGACGATTTATAGGCGTCGAAAAGAGCGCGGGAGCAGCGGTCAAGTCTTATCTTTCGTGGCGCGTATTGTACATTTTAGACCTCATCAATGACTTGATTCTGAAAGAGTCACAATAAACTATAACGGCATTTTATGTAGTGCAATTCGGTGTCTGGATATTTGTGCCCGATTGATGACATTAATTAAATATTAAGTGCTAGCGCAAACTGTGCTTCTTGTCGCTACAACAATACACTGAGCTGTCGTTTGCGTCTGCGACTACTTGATACGACAGAAGTCATGCAGGAAATGATCGTTGTTTTGAGTATTCGACGCGCTCACATGTTGAGATTCGCAATAAAAAACACACGTGCAGCTTCCTCAGCGCTCACAGCAAGACTGACGCCGACCTGTCGCATGCGACTCTCGTCGTGTGTGCGCGAAGACCGTGCGTCTAAAAAAATTTTTGATGGTACCTCCCCAACACGTAAAGTAGGGAATTTTTTTCTCGTCTTTCCCATGTCGTTGGAAAGGTCGTTAAAAAATATTGTGGGTGTGTGAAAACCATTTTGCAATTCAGGGATCCGTTTGCGAAATATTAAGCTTTAAAGTGCAAATTTTTGTTAAAGTGTCCCCCCCTCTGCCAGCTAAATGGTTGTAATATGGCATGGGTATACATATTAATCACGCCGACAAAGTAGTAAAATAAAATCAATGAAATAAATTTTGAGGGTAAAAAAAAATAACATTCCCATTTTTTTTGTCTAAGCCATGTTGGATATCGTTGGAACGGTCGTTCAAAAATATTGTAGGTGTGTGAAAACCATTTTTAAATTTTTGGACCCGTTTGCGAAATATTTGGTTTTACAGTGCTAATTTTTGTTAGAGTCAAGTGTCCCCTCCCCCTGCCAGCTAAATGGTTGTACTTGGATTTGTGAAAAAATTCACAGCCGTAGTATATATAACGAAGTTAAAAGAAAAATTATCACAGATAAGTAGACTTTACAGGTTAACGAGTAATAATCGACCAACTTAAATTTGTAGTTTGAAAAATATGTTCTCCCAAACATTCCGTATGGGAGAACATGTTTTTCAACTACAATGTTAAGTTTGTTATTGGGATAAATTCATCCCAACTACGGAACCCTTCAATGTGCGTGGTCCGACACGCACTCGGCTGGATTTATTTTTAACATTACATCGTGATGTTATTTAAAAAAAAAAACCAGCCAAGTGCGTTTACGCTGTTTGCGTTCTAAGTTTTCTTTGCGTTCTTATTACTTATGCTAATCTCGAAAACTCTCGCATAAAAAGAAAACAAGATTATTCGATTTTATTAAATTCGACTGAAACAATGAATTATATTTTGAATAATTGATTTTATCAGAATTCGAGGTATTCGTCATTCTGATTTGAATTATAAGTAGGGAAAACGCTAAACGAATTTTTGTAGCGAAAACAAAGAAATGTTTTAGATAAATAAGCTGGGTACCATCGCGGTCACGCAAATCTAACCACTTTGAAAACAAAATCCCGTGCACACGATGACCACATCTGGGGGTCTACTCCCTAAACGAAAACCATAGTTTCGGCCGAAGTTACGGGCGCTTCGTTCTCCTGAGACGGAGATGGAAACGTCCGTAACTTCGTCCGAAACTAATGATTTCGCTTAGGGAGTAGACCCCCTGTTTAGCGCCCCTTTCTGTTCTGTAGGTAAGCGTACTGTAGGTACAAGTACTATAGCGGATAGCGCTATAGTAGTTCTTACGGCATTCAGATATGCGTGACCGCGATGGTACCTATGCAGATGTATAAATAAAATAAAACTTAGCAAGATAAAGCCTACAGCATAGCTATTCCCAAGTATTCAACCTATCGAATCGAAAACGACTAATTTCGAGTCGAAAATGACACATTTTCGGTTACCGGGAGAGCAGTGGTGGCCCAGTGGTAACGGCCTGACTTACGTAGGTCGCCAGGCAGGTGATTTACTCTTGTGTAGGTAAATTATTTCATTACCACTGCTCTCAAAACGGTGAAGAAAAACATCGTGAGGAAACCGGCATGTTCTAGAACCAAAAATTCGAAGACGTGTGACATCTACCAACCCGCACTGGTCCCGCGTGGTGGATTACGGCCCAATCCCTGTCACTGAGAGGAGGGCTGTGGCCCAGCAGGAGGAACATTATAGGCTGATTATGGAAGTGGACAAATTAACGCTGCAGCTGACCTGATGAAAATCGGTTACCGCTCCCTGATTGCGACGATAGGTCGTAGTGAAGCAAATGAAAATGAGTGAAGAAAGAAAAGAAAGAAAAGAAAGAAAAGAAAGAAAAGAAAGAAAAGAAAGAAAAGAAAGAAAAGAAAGAAAAGACAGAAAATAAAGAAAAGAAAAACACACTGGGCCCGCGTGGTATATTACAGCCCACTGCCTCTACAAGAGGGGATGCCTGTTTCCATCAATGTTCCCAACATTATAGGCTGATTATGCTTATGATTATGGGGTAGCCTGATTTGCCTAGTCCACGACAGCAAATAGCTGTTGGAAGAATAACGGTCATCTATTTGGTTTAAACTTTCAAAATAAGAATAACGGTCGTGTATTTGGTTTAAATTTAAACTTTAAAAAAAAAAATGGCTTTTTGATTTACGAACAATATTTAGAGGACTCCTTCATTGATTGGTGTTTGATTCGGCACGGAAGCGTATCGAATGGTTGTAAATAGGTATACTGATAGCCTTATTCTGCGGCCGGATCTGCGTCTATCGAGACAAAGTAATGCTTGCCGAAGCTTCGATGTTTTGCCCGCTAGAAAGTTATCGCGCTAATGCGGTGGTCACATTAACGGCTTCCTCTCGTTTATTATGTACCGCCAGCCGGGGGATAAGTGCGACGCAGCCCGAACTATCGCGACGATAACCGATAATGGTTGATCACATCTGCGTGTATTGTATCACTGTGCGAAGTTTCGTCAAGATAGACGCAGATGCGGCCACAGCATTAGTCAAAGCCTCTTTGTTTAATAGGTACTATTTAACTGACGAAATGTGGGTGTACTAATAGGTGCACCTCTGCCGAACCCTTTGGGGATTACAGGCGTGATGTTATGTTATGTGTGTCGAAAACGTCTCAGTATTTATAAACAAAAGAATTTGTCACATATAACGTAATTAGAGTAGCGAACTCATCGTTCACGGAGTAAATATCTATTTACTCCGTGAACGATGAGTTCGCAACAAGGCACAATATTACATACTGCTATAAGTAAGACGGATTGTATTTCTTGACAGTTTACGTCTATAAGGCTCATTTATAAATGTCATAACATAAACATACCATCACGCTTTGTTACCCGGAAAGGGTGGCCAGAGGTATACCTATAGTACACCCACATTTCGCCAGTTATGCTTAAGTTCCATGTAATAGGGGGCGAGCCTATTGCCATCAACCGGGCACAAAGCCGGACTCCGGACTGCTACTGGAAAATTGGTGATTGAAAAACCCAATAACACTTTGCCTGACCTGGGAATCGCCCAGGACCTTAGGACCTCAGGACCTGGGAATTGCTCAGCACTCGCTTGCGACCACTAGACCAAAGAGGCAGTCATTTATTTTATTATTATACGAAAATATATAAAACATCTGATGTAAAATCTGATTTTTTTGACTGGAGATTTTAGGCATACATGTAGGTAATAATTTGTATTTAAATGTGCAATTCGCAATCATTATATTTATTATTTTTACTCTGGGTATGAGGTAGTACAATATATATCGGATTATTATTATTTATTAATTAATTATTATTTATCATACAATCACAAAACATTTCAGAATAATGACATTGTAGGTTCTTGGAACGAAATCTGTACACTTGGCGACTGCGGGCCCAGTGCGGGTGGGTAGACGTCACATGTCTTCGAATTTTTGGTTCTAGGACATGCCGGTTTCTTCGAGATGTTTTCTGTCACTGTTTTGAGAGCAGTCAAGTGGTGATGAAATTATTTATGCAAAGCAAAGCGCCTGTCTGGGTTCGAACCTACGACCTACAGCTCGTAAGTCGTGGTCATTACCACTGGGCCACCACAGCTGCTGGTGGTATATGTAGTTACATGCTATAATGCCCCGACTATGTACCACCTATACGTCTAAATACCCATAACCCTTAGACAGGGTGAATCAGTTTAAATACCTAGGACATATAGTCACGGTTGACCTCAGGGATCATGCTGACTTGGAACGGGAGCGGAGGGCGTTGTCTAAAAGAGCCAATATGCTGGCCCGCAGGTTCGCGCGCTGCTCGGATGGCGTGAAAATAACTCTTTTCCGAGCATATTGCACGTCCATGTACACCTGCAGCCTGTGGGCTAATTACACGCAGAAAAGCTACAGCACCCTCCGCATTCAGTTTAAAAACGCTTTCAGAGCGATGTTGGGTCGCGTGGGCGCGCACGGACTGTTTTTATGCGACCATGCGGAAGCGCTGCGCGTCTCTTGTGCGCAGAGTGCGGGCCAGCTCCAATATCGTTCTGAATATGATAGCAAATAGGTTGTCTGTCCTTATGTGCGACACTACTGTGACAAACAAGTTACATACAGTGTCGTACGTTAGAGACTACTGTAATGAACATGAGCCAATTATGATGATTGATTGAATGTTAATTATTTAATTTTGTGTGTGATTTAAAGATTTCTTATATGGGTTGTGGTACCTGAAATAAATTAATTTTATTATTTATAAGTATATTTTTGATGTGTAAAATCACGTTTCCTCTCGTTTTCCTGCAATCTGGGAATGATTTCGTGCAAAGGGACGGAAGTGTTACAGTGTAACAGGAAGCCGGGGAAACGCGCGCTATTTGATTTGACCAATGAGCGCGTGCGGTGCTAGAGTTGGCCGTCACAAACGACCTTGACGAGGCCCCGCCCCTTTAAGAGGGAACAGGTCTTGCGAGGAATTTGAAAAATAGGTATTTGTAGAAACTATTGCCGTCGTCTCACCTCAAGTCTGCCTCTGTAGAGAGCGATAGGGAGAGCTGGTGCTCAGACCGATTATATCACAAAAAAATGACAAGATCGACGTTTCGTATTCCCCTTTTTTCTCCTCAAAAACTGAGCCGATTCAATTATTTTTTACATTAAAATTTTAAGAAAGAGTATGTCTAGGTTCCTATCATTTTCTTTTATGTTAAAAACTTTTCGAATTAGTCTAGTAGTCCTCTAATCAAGGCGGTAAAATTGGGGCATTTTTGTAATTTTTGGAGCGTCATACTTGTATTTTCATTATTAATAACTTGCTGTAAAAAAGAAAACAACAGAGACGTGTCGACAGCAGACCTTGATTTAATGAAAATATGTAATAATGATTGCTCTAGAGACATTATTCAGGAAGAGAAAAGGGGAATACATTTGTATGGAGAATCGCAGGCCCTGTTCCCTCTTAATGTTGCTTATTACCAAGGTGAGATGTCAGATGTTGCAGACCATAAGCGACTACTGTAAAGTAAGGCTCGTTCGTTTCTTAAAGAAAAAAAAATAAAGAAAATACGTTTATTTGCGGTAAATATGACGCAAAGAAAAAAAAACACGAGAATAACAAATTGGAGAAAATATGCGTCACATCCACGCAAAACGGCCATCGCTCAGCATAATGCTGCGACCCTATGCGAGACAGAGCCCCAGCGCTGGTTTTCAGCGACAGCCAGCGTTGACGTGACGACGTCAACCGGTTTTTATCATTTAGGTACTCCCAAACGTTGTCAATTTATTTCGTTGTGCCTGTTTATTAATAATTATATTCTTAGTAGATTTGTCAAGTGAGACGGCAGGGATAGCACGTGACCATTATGACGCATCTAGTGGAAGGGGCGACACGACGTTAGAGGGGCGCTCACGCACCTCGGGTACTCTTGCTCGGGCGCTTGGAAGCATCGGACGAGTATTAGGGACTGTAGATTTCAATAATTTCAGTGTCTAACGGTTTCACATTATTTTGATTAATTTTCTATTATTTTATTTTGCAATAAATAGGTACTTCTAGCTAGTTTTGCTTTTCTTTTAAAATAATTAAATGTGCTTCTGATCCATAAGAATATATTATGGTGTCCCACGACAGACACCTCTCGACTTGTTTTCGTGTTTTAATATTCTAAAATCAATATGCCTAGCCTTTTCCCAACTATGTTGAGGCCGGCTTCCAGTCTAACGGGATGCAGCTGAATACGTATTTTACATGAAGCGACTGCCTATCTGACCTACCCAGTAACTGGGAAATACGATAAGACTGGTTGTCAGACTTTCGGGCTTCTGACGACCCGTCAAAGATCCACGAATGACAGACGGGACCAATGGCTTAACGTGCTTTCCGAGGCACGGAGGAGTCTCGGTATGTAAAGATAGTCACCCATCCACGGACCAACCCCGGCAAGCGTAGCTTAACCTGATGGATCGACCCGGCGGTTATTACTTAGCCACGAGCTCCTCGTGTTTTAATATTCTAAATGATACAAAATTACATTTTTCCACTGACTTATAATTCCGTATCTTTTAAGTCCCAATTGTGTACACAATCATCAATTCAAAAGCTTATTATTTTACATTAACTACGTATCTTATAATACTGAAACTTGGCCAGTGTAATTAAAGGCTCCCGCAGACAAGCGCGATACGATTCTGGTGGTAAAAATTCTATAGAATCTTCACGGAAATTGAACTACCGGTGTCGCGGTGCGCCGTCACGTCGCCTGTCTATGGGAGCCTTAAAATCGGGTTGGCCTATAACAAAGCTTTAATTAAAGCTATGCATAATTTATGTAACAGATAATCATAATATGAGCTGTAGGTAATAAACCGGGAATACGACCTTTATTTTGTGTTTTATTGCCTTAGTGGGTTTGAGCCTAAACCATTTTAAAATTAAAGTAAAGTTGGTACTTACCTAAATATATTTTTTTAGGGTTCCATAGTAAACAAAGAACCCTTATAGTTTCGCCATGTCCGTCGGTCTGTCTGTCTGTCCGCGGCTTAGCTCAGAGATGGTTAGTACTAGAAAGCTGTAATTTGGCATGGGTATACATATTAATCACGCCGACAAAGTGGTAAAATAAAACCAAGAAAAAAAAATTGATGGTACCTCCCCTACACGTAAAGTGGGGATTTTTTTTTTCGTCTTTCCGTAGTGTGGGGTGTCGTTGCAAAGGTCGATCAAAAATATTGTGGGAGTGTGAAAACCATTTTGCAATTCAGGGATCCGTTTACGAAATATTAAGCTTTAAAGTGCAAATTTTTGTTAGTGTAAAATAAAATCAAGAATAAAACAATTTTTGAGGGTAAAAAAAAAATCCCCACTACGTACCTACTTATAGGGGATGTTTTTCTTTTTTTTTTTGGTCTAAGCCATGGTGTGGGATGTCGTTGGAAAGGTCGTTCAAAAATATTGTGGTTGTGTGAAAACCATTTTTAAATTTTTGGATCCGTTTGCCAAATATTAAGCTTTAAAGTGCAAATTTTTGTTAGAGTCAAGTGTCCCTTCCCCCTGCCAGCTAAATGGTTGAACTTAGATTTGTGAAAAAATTCACAGCAGTAGTATATATAACGAAGTTAAAAGGAAAAGTATCACAGCTAAGTAACCTTTACAGGTTAACGAGTAATAATCAACCAACTTAAATTTGCAGTTTGAAAAACATGTTCTCTCATACATTCCGTATGGGAGAACATGTTTTTCAACTACAGTGTTAAGTTTGTTATTGGGATAAATTCATACCAACTACGGAGCCCTTTAATGTGCGTGATCCGACGTGCACTGGGCCGGTTTTTGACAAGTTTTTATTTTTATGTGTAATTGACTGATAACTTGTGTATAGCATAATCAGATTGTAATGTTCCCATTACTGGGACGATGGAGTAGGCCATAATCCTCCACGCGGGCCCTGTGCGGGTTGGCGGATGTCACATGTCTTCGAATTTTTGGTGCTAGGACATGCCGGTTTCCTCACGATGTTTTCCTTCACCGTTGAGAGCAGTGGTGATGACATAAGTTTCACAAAGTAAAGTGCCTGCTTGGGTTCGAACCCAAGTCCGTAACCACTGCTCTGATAATTTGTACCTGTGTGTGGTGCAAACTGTGAATATAAGTTGCTTATTAATAAGTTAAAACGTCTTTTTAATACACAAATATTTTCGCGTAGGTACCTACATAATATAAAATAAAAGGGTGAAACAGAATCAAGCTTCCCTCTAGTTTAGTCTGTTATAATTATGACAGTATAATATCGCTTTGGACGCGTTTGTCTGCGACTATATAATATTATTATATACGGACGAAACACTATTTCCATTAATTGAATTTGACGCCATCTGGTAGTTACTTTACGAAATACGAGAAAAATATTGCGAATAAACAGACTGTTGACTGAGTTAAGTTGAGTGGCGGAGATGAGCGACATAGTCTGTAAATGTTTACACAGTTGACACATAGATGGCGCTGATTTAAAGTCACAAGCTTCACGCTTGTATACTACGGAGAGTTAGGCAGGCAGCGTTACTAATTTAAAGCTGTTATGAGGTTAGTAAGTAGGTATCTTAACTTGCATAAAATGTGGTAAATTTATAGGATGTTACAGATAAGTATACCAGTGTAGGACACATTACACCATAATTCAATAGCATGAAAATTATTTGTTTGTACTATTTTCAAACAATTTTTTTTTTAAACAACGTAATCAAACGTTCAGTTTTTACGTAAAATTACGTCTTATTAAAATGTGCATTGTTCCAGACAAAGTAAATGTCGATGCACTGAAGATTCATGTGAAGTGATTTCATTGGTACATATTTAGTACCTACAAGTATTTGCCCACGTGTTTATTAGCACTATTGACTTCACCCTCTCGTTTTCCTCTGCGCTGGAGTTTGAAAAGAATACTCTTAAAATACTCTACCCTCACCCTCTATTTAAAGGGTGTAACTGTAGACGAGACATAGTTAATGCCCGTTTTCTCTCACAGTAGGCGACACCTAACTTAATGTCGAAATAAAAGCGTGCTGTTGTTGTATTTTCAACTTTTTCTGCTAAGCCGAGCGTTGAAAATCCAACAGCTCAGTTTTATTTATGCATTAATTTAAGGGTCGAATGATACGTCAATTCCGTGGACAGTTTCCTGAGGGATTGACGTATCTTTTAACACGTTTTTCTTAAGTGGCTTAGCCTGTGTGTGCTGTCTTTCAGTCAGTTACTGAACTGTAGGCATACATAGAACTATAGATGAAGATTTTAAGTCTCAACATTCCTAGACGAACGAACAAATGAAGACAGTCATTATTAACATTAATTGAGGCACATCCAATTTAATTATTATCAGACCAAGTTGCTAAGTCTTGAGTCTTATCTTGAAATCATATCATTCGTAATGTGACTGGTCTTAGATAAAATATAATTTGCATTCATTAGCATGATTGTTAATGAACTGCATTACACCTTGAATTGTATTCGTGTTGTAAAGGTGAAGGTAAATGAATGACAGTCTTTTTTAAAATAAAAAGGTCCATAGTTCAAATTTTATTCGTAGTGCGGTGAATGTTATCATTGTGTCAAACATATGGTGAACAAAATTGAATTTTAACTGGTGATGTCATAAATTTTGAGTATCAGTGAGAGTTTTAAGTGAACATTCAATTAACTTTGTGTTTTTATTTGGTTAAATGAAATGTGATGCGTTTGATATTAACGCAGTTTGTGTTCGTTTTGGGAAGTTAAGTAAGTTTTGAGATGCAGTAAAACTTTCGAGTTCATTGCAAAAAACATGAAAAGATAAACTCAAAAGAGATTGCAATAATCTATATTAGACAAAAAGTATTAAAATTACAATAGCGAAATCGTATTTATAAGTACTAAGTGCCTCTTAACGCAACTGCAATCCACTATAGTTACAAGACTCATAAGAATGGATAAGTAGGTAGGAAGTATGGGTAAGTAGGTGATCAGTAGTATCATACACCATCATAAATTCATAAAAATACTCTCCCGGACTCCTAAATCAAGCCTAAGGGTTTTCTAAAATAACATTCACTAGGTGGCAGCACTTAGAAGTCAAGTCCGGGCTCCTGTCAAAAGCCAATAAAATAAAGGTATTTTCAATAGGCGTGACTGAATGATGAACGAATGATGAACGTCATCATATTATTTTATATTCATATTCGAAATTGAAGACCCTTGTCAAAGTGGCGCCAACTGGAGGCATGAGTTTTCACGAAAACATAAAGGCCTAAAACATCAAAAAAATGATAAGTCAAAAAATAAATAATTGTACAGGTTTGATGCCGACATACTGGCCATTATTTTGAAGTCGTCATTGTTCCGAATTTGAATTCACTTCCATTTAAAAAGTTGACAAAGTTGACAAGGTTCTTCGATTTGGAGTTCGGTACTAGGTATACAGGGTGAAATTGAATTCATGGGCATTCTCTTATGGGGTCATTGTACTCATCATTATGAACAACTTTCACTATAGGACGCATAGCTTGTCAAAATGTAAGGAACAGCTGATAATTTTTTCGCGATTTCGGGTTTGGTTCTATGATGAAAGTAGAATGAACCCTTAAGAGGATGCCCATAAATTAAATTTCAAACAGTATAATACCTAATCATGTATCTCGTAAACTTTCTCCGCTGATCATGGGCCTCTCTCAATGCCTCAGGTAGGTACCTATTGCAGACTTGCATCTCCAAACGTGGCGGCGCGGGTAACCTTTTGCCATCAGATGGGCTGTAGTGCTGTTCTGATAGTTCACGAACCTCACTCAAGTAAACGCACAAAATTCGAAAGTGAACTCATTTGTTTTTAAAAGTAAACCATTCAGACACCGTTTGAATTTAGAAACGATGCATAGAATATACATCAAATCAAATGTCATTTATTCAAACTAAGGTGAGAATCAGCACTTTTCGATCGTCAAAATTACATATTTAAGACAGTCCCCCAAAAACGCCCGTCCTTTACTGTGCTTTAGCTGGGAAGAAGTGGCGCAACAAACTCCCCGGCAGCACAGCTATTTGTTTAGTTAGAAAAAAATGCTGCTATTTGTCAACAAAAAAAAATAAAACATAGCCACTAAATGCTAATTACCTCGCAACGACAAAAACGCTAGAATACTTTATATAGCAAGTGTAATTTTAAAACCTAGTTTAGTTATCCTGCAACAAATAGGTACCTACATACTTAGATAAGCAGCAGGTTCTGTTTATCGTTGGTCATTATACTCAGCAGCGTACATTGCTCGATTGATTTAGTAATGCCTCTATCTCCTGCATATAAAAACAGCTATGTATGTTAATGTGGGCTTAATGAATTCATTGTGACATACATTTTTGTCAATAAAAATAATCATCAAAATAGTTTGAGCACGCGTTTTTCTATGGCATGAATCAGCTCATGAATTCAATGAAGCTAACACGGAACTATTTTTGGTGTTTTAAGTGAACAAGCAGTGGTGGCCGAGGAAAAGTGATGGTCCAATGGTAACGGCCGCGACTGACGAGTTGTAGGTCGTAGGTTCGAACTCAGACAGCCGCTTTACTTTGTGTAAATTACTTCATCATCACTGCTCTCAAAACGGTGAAGGAAAACATCGTGAGGAAACTGGCATGTCCTAGAACCAAAAATTGGAAGACATGGACATCTACCAACCCGCACTGGTCCCGCGTGGTGGATTACGGCCCACTCCCTGTCACTGAGAGGAGGTCTGTGGCCCAGCAGGAGGAACATTATAGGCTGATTATGGAAGTGGACAAATTAACGCTGCAGCTGACCTGATGAAAATCGGTTACCGCTCTCTGATTGCGACGATAGGTCGTAGTGAAGCAAATGAAAATGAGTGAAGAAAGAAAAGAAAGAAACGAAAGAAAAGAAAGAAAAGAAAGAAAAGAAAGAAAAGAAAGAAAGAAAGAAAAGAAAGAAAAGAAAGAAAAGACAGAAAAGAAAAATAGGTTTATTTGTCACAGAAACACGTGCATACAAAAAAACAACAATATACACATATAAACAACAGAAATATTCGGCAGCTGCACGTCATGACTGTGACAAGAAGGCATCTACTCAGCGTAATTCTGTGCTATGAGGGATCCACAGCACAGTGCTGATTTTCAGTGGTCACCCGAAAAATACGGACTGTAGAACATGTAGATATAATATAGAAAAATATGAATTACAAACGGGGTCGGTTATAAGACAACAAGAAAATATGGACAATAATAAAAACGCGTAAGCGCAGCCGTGCGAGGAGGTGTGCAACAGCTGACTGGTGTGGCGCGGGGGCCCGTCTTCCGTCGTGCGGCCGGTGACGAGCCACTGTCCCCGCACCCCTCATTCACTGCCGCCAGCGCGTGGAGATGTTGAGAGTAGCGGTCTCAACACTCCCTAATCTCCTTTTGTAAGAAACAACCTTTGGTGCTTGCATTAATTATTATTAGGCCTTAATTTATTTTTGGTAAACTGCTTCACTGTCATCATTATCTGCCTAGTCTTTTCCCAACTTTGTTGTCGCCGGCTTCCAGTCCATCGGGGTGCACCTGAATACCAGTAATTTACATGGAGCGACTGCCTATCTGACCCCCACAACCAAGTTACTGGGTAACACGATACCGCTTGGTAAGACTGGTTGTCAGACTTTCAGGCTTCTGACTACCCATAACGACTGTCAAAGAACTACGACAGCCGGGACCAATGACTTAACGTGCTTTTCTAGGCGCGGAGAGGTCTCGATGTACCTTATAGTTCCCATAAACGGCAAACTCCGGCAAGCGTAGCCTGCTTGACCTTCGATCGATCACTTATTCCATGGACTATTAAAACCGTATACCTAACACCAATGGGTTTGCCAATGCAGTGCTAACATATGTTTTTGTTGTTAATCCATAAGTATTGTGTCCCAGTGCCGCGCAAATGCCTCCCCTTTTTCCTTCAAAAACTCTCTATTTTGTGCAATGTCTGGCCATGTTCGCCCCGCAAACATGATCAGATCGCCACACTCCACCGTCCTCCCTCAGGCGCCCAGTGAGTGATGATCTTTGCCCATGCCTCCGAGTACATTCCCACATTGGTAAAAAAAGAGTCACAACAAACAATCTCTTCCTGCTTTTCGGCAGAATTAGGAGCCAGTAGGTACCTCTCGCCGGAGCTGTCCCGTAGGTACTTATACTCTTATCAAATATGGTGTAGTACATAGTTTCGGCATTACGTCAATTCTTTCCTTGTTGTAATCATTGCGTAGGAGTAGTTATTAGGTATTAGTACGTTTTAATATCCCTAATCGACCATCGACTTGACATCGTTTTAGTGTTTACCATAATATGTTTGCATCTTCATTTAAGTAAATAATGATTTCTGCACGCTTAGCATTACCACAATAGAAACGGGGTTTTGTCGACGGAAGAATAGACAAAATGACAGATTGCTTATCTGTAATTTTGTCTATTCTTCCGTCAAAAAAACCCGTAGAAAACCGGTTTCTATGGTTGTCATGTTACGCGTGCTGATTAAAGATTCACTTTCAGTTAATTACTTTAGGAAGAAATCATGGTGGCTGCGAAAAAACTTCTCATCTACTTTGGAGTGCCTCTAGTAGCGTTGATACTTGTAGTAGGAAGTGTCTTAGGATTCATTTTCTATTATAAAAAGTAAGTACCTACCTATTAATTATCGGTTTCCACACTGCTCGTTAAAACCGTGTTCCATTTTTTAACTTTGTACAGTAACTACTCGCATGTCCATGGTAACAATAAAGTCAAATTATTTGACTTCTAAATATTATGCGTTGAAGTTATCTATGGAGTTCCACAATGAAGTATACTAGAGCCACCGCTTTTTACACTTTACATAAGAGTCCAATTAAATTTTGTTACGGAAATTCATGATTTTTGACGCTGTAATTTTCAGCAGCAGTAAGATATTTTAATTGTTTGATTATAATAACAATAGTGCTAATATGATATAAAACTTCAATCTACAATGAAACCGTTTCATTAGTTTTCGTTTCTCAATATAATAAGACAAAATTACAATAAATAACATTAGAGTAATTATATTCCGCGTCAATTCAGCAAATTACACGAAAAATGTGTTACTCCAACTTACAAAAAAAAAGAATGGCTTTCGTTATACACAATCAAATAATTAAAATAATATATCGTACTGCTGCCGAAAATTACAACGTCAAAAATCATGAATTTGCGTAAAAAAAATAACAGGACTCTTAAGAGCGTTTATTCTGAAATTATAACACTGAATTTGATATATTGTAACCGTTTTAGGTGTTAAAAAAACCATTTGGAAAGATTCCAAATACTTTTTTGCGTCTAAAACTAAATATTCGATGTTAAGATAATTGCATTTCATAATCAATATTTTAGTTCACTAGTTAGCCACATTTCATATTTCCATACAGTAATATTGTCAAATTAATCAAAACACGTAAATATTTGACAGCTATTTGCGACGTTGCCAACTAATAGGATAAGCGCTCCTTATGACTTTCCAATGATAAACGAACATCCTGTGACACTATTTGCAGATGACAGTACAATAACGATACCTTGTCATCAAAGAGATTTTTAGAAATAGGACATAAATAATACAATTAAAAGAAAAGAAAAAAAAAGACAAGGCAAGGCAAGAATTTTGCTTATAACTAATGTTAGTAACTATAAAGTAAAAAGAAGAAACTAAACACACCATCTACCCGTGGACAGTAGGCCTGATCGGTCTCGCAACAGATAACCAGTGAACCTACTGAGCAGACAGTATTGGTTCTCTCGCCAATTAACCTTGGGACGCTATTCGGGCTCCCCCGTACTCATCACACCACCGACGCAACTTTTTTACGCAAAATTGCGTAGAAGTCATCTACGCTGGCGTCAGTAAACATCCGACCGCCGAGGTCCTCCGCGATCGCGACCTTCCCGAGTAAATAATACTCCCCCCGACCATTGCTCGACGATGCGCCAGCCCGCATCGTTGCTGAGCGAGTAGCTTAAAATTCCCCGATTAATAATCATGAAATATCTTTGATCCAGCCTGTCCCATCTTGCTGTCCTCCTCCCAGCGACGCCCTTAGCCGAGGTTCGTACCCCACAGGGTACTCGCCCTTTGCGAGCGCTCGTCTTGTTTTAATTACAATAGTTTTTGCCCCTGGCTTTGAGTATAGTAGCTTAAGGCAGCCACAGGAAAGCCCGGTTAAGTAGTCATGACCTCAGAGGTCAGATACGAGATGCCCTAAAAAAAAAACTGTATACATGCCGCCGGATGCACTGCAACATCTAGGGAGTCGAAACAGAGCCCTGAACACATTATTATACTGGACGCGCAAGGCATTGTAAGCTTTTTTTGTAAAGTTTTCCCACAGACCGCTCGTGTAGAACGCCGGGCAGAATGCCTTGAACATTGTTATTTTAACAAAAGCACTACAACAAGCGAACTTGTGTGCAAACATATTACCGCGCACCGACAACGCAACGCAATTTAGAAATTAAAGAATGTAATTTTGCATTTTAGCCGGCGTAATTGCCTCTTTCCTATCTTGACATAACAAACAATGACATTACAATTGACACAGTTAATACAACTAAATATCTAGGACTTAGAATAGATCAAAATTTAAATTGAAAGGCGCCTGTAGAGGCCTGACTAAAATGATAAGCGGTAGTGCGTACACTTTGTACATTCTGCCACGAACTGATAACATAGATTAGTTGCTAACTGCTTACTACGGGCTAAATGGATCTGTTCTCAGATACTGTGCTATCTTTTGGGGTAACCTAACTAACAAAGAAGGACATTTAAAACACAAAAGATGCCTCAGAGCCATGTTTAAGTTGAAAACCACCAGTTTTGCATACAGTAGTAAATATTGACATTGGTGCCGATTCTCTTGTCACAAATGCCTCTAAACTAGACTAAAAATCATCAAAATTTAGTTTATTCCTGTCAAACGATGATTTCCCATTCTGAAATAGACTAAAGTGACACAACTTAATTATATTTTAGTTTGACAGCACTAAGATGGCACTGAGATTTTAATTTAGTGAAAATGACAATTTTGCTATTCTGAATTTGACGTTTTTCACCTAAAATTTTAATTGTCTAAATCTGACACTATTAGTTGATACTATTAGTTGTCATGGACAAAAATCGCTATTCTGAGAATAGCGAATAGTGAATTATCAATTAAGATTCTCATAGTCAAAAGTAAGGAATTTTAGTGATAGTTTAGTTCGGTGTACAAGAGAATCGGAATTGAATCATGTTTGTTAGAAATAATAAAAACTTATTTTCGCGAATCAATGCAGATCAATTTCACAGAAACAGGCGTGATCAAAGTCAGCACTGCCTGCATAAGAGTAGGACTGCGCTTATGCGCAAAAATGTTTTCTGCAAGGCTCCCACTTTTTTTAAATAAAGTTGGACGTACCTCAATAATGTACAAATTAAAAAAAAACGAAAGTCATTTCTAACTAACAAAGCATACTTGAATTTCTGTCAGAATCTTTTATTTTGTCATAGATTTTATGCATTTTCTTTTTTGCTTTTGTTATATAGGGTGGCAGGGAAATCGATGCGAAAACTGTTACCATGGATTCAGTACATGATTTTGAAACCCCCGTATTGAAATTTTACTTCGGTAAAAAAGAAAAAACTGCAAATTCATAGAAAAGTACAATACCTACGCGGTCAAAATGTATGGAACAGCTGACTTGTTTTTAAATAACGGACGAAAAATTTCAACGCAGGGGGGTTCAGAATTTATTTATTTATTTACTTAGGTTAACCAACAATTGTTTACACAATACATTTACAATTAATTCCTTAATAGTACGTTTATAAGTGCAACAATTACTTACAGGCTAACACAACATGCACCAATATAGTTTTACATAGTATAAAAGTCAAAAGGGAAATTTAAAATTTATGTTATTCATAAATTTTTGGTAATTTATGTGAAACGATAATAATAACAAAAGTTGCATTCTAAATAAAAAATATAAAAAATAATACAGATTTATAACAATTACATTAACTAAATTAAAATAATAACTAATAAAAATAATAATAAAAATATCTCAATTCAATTTAAATACAAAAATCTTAAAATTTTATTTAAAATTAAAATTAACATTGGCACTCAGTAGCGACACCATTGCTTGTGAGCATAGTGCTCAATAATTATTTTATAAAATTCTCCAATGCTGTCTTTATGTATATCAATAAGATCATTGCAACTGTTTACACATTTTTACAATGTCGTACTGAATCCATGGTAACAGGTTTGGCGTCGATATCCATGCCACCCTGTATAATTTATTATTGTTTTCTGAATCGACGTTAAACGAATGATATTGTACCAAAATTAATGATTACCAATCATAATATTTGAACGCCATGATATGTGGCAAACATGTCTAAAACCTTTTTTTTGTTATCATCCTTGCATTTTATTCTTGTACTATCTTTATCTTTAAAAGTCACTTAGTTTATTAATAAACCAAATGTGGTACATGGAAATGTTGTTTTGTTAAATTATACATGATCTTATATCTGTAAGTAGGTTTATACAAACACAAATAAGATTGACGTGTAGAAACATGACAATATTCAACTCAAACTCAAAGCATTTATTTCAAATAAATCAATTACAGGCGCTTTTGAATTGTCAAGGGGTCGGTCAGTCAGAAATATGAAGCTAGTCGCCCATTCCAAAGCGTAGTAGGTACCTATGGAGAAGAACGGGCAAGAAACTATATTTTTTACATTCTTCCTTGACATAATCACCCTATTATTTGACATTATATACCTACGTACAATTTAATTTCAACTCTTTGCTAGTGACTTTTGTGGATATGATAATATTATTCAGAGTTGTCACAGCTGTACTAGCAATAACGTCATTTCGTTTAAAATACGGTTTTATTTTTTATTAATTTATTTATCTTTATTTGGATTATTTTCTATTTTGTGAATGTGAGAACGCTGTAGTCTTAGTGGACTGTAGATTGGTTGACCATCATTATTCTGTTAAGTACCTCGTACTTGTTGAAAGACCTACACTGTCCTCCCATATCTAATAACACTGTTATTTGAAAATATTGTAAAAGCCAATTTTTTTTAAAAGAGTAACCTTGGTGTTTCTTGGCGGCTGTTCTCCGTAGGAAACGACCAATTGGAACCGTGCACCTAGCTTCTGACGTTTCATAAGTGCCCATATAGGTTTATGTGAAATAAAATATTTTTAATTTGAATGTACCCAAGAGACTGGCGCGAGTGCCGCGTTGTATGGCAATGCTTAGCCTCTGGCCGCTGACGTTGACAAGATCTCATCGAATAATGTCGTTAATATTAGGCCCTGGTGTCCGAGGTTGTTGACAACTTCGCCACATTGACAGCGATGCGGAGAAGAACATGGAGCGACACTACATTTCACCTCGCTGTTGCTGTTGTGTGATGTAGTGTCGTCGAACAAAGTTTTCGTCGAATAAATTAATTGATCGAACTGTGTCCAAATAAATATTATTCTTTCTTTCTTTCTTTCTTTCTTTCTTTCTTTCTTTCTTTCTTTCTTTCTTTCTTTCTTTTATCTGCCGAAAATTGCCAAAAACCGAAAACTTAAACGAAATTCGGCCAGACTCAATTGAAACCCTCAATTACTTTAATTATCGAATTAAGGATGAAAACAAAATGTGCGAGCATTATTGAAACTTGTGTTTAAAATTGAAAAGCAATTTGTACCTAATTTACATAATGTACTTGACGTAGGTATTGTAAATGAAGAAAAAGACTCAAGTGTACACATATTTAAATATACTGCAGTAAAACCATCACTTTAGTCTTTTAAAATCCAGCTAAGAAGACAGTGCTCTAACTGAAGTAATAAAAGTAGAATTCGAATTTAATTTTTTTATAAAAACTAACTTACTTTAATTACTGTGTGTCACTATTGAAGCTACAGGGAGGGAATTGGGGGACAGTAGTAGTAAAAACGCTCCGCATAACGCAATACGATACTTTTATTTATATATTTTTTAATAATACCATAACAACAATAAATTCTGGTGCTGAGTGAACGAAATACCTTATTTTGCGAAAATAAAATATTTTGAGAATATCAGAACGACGGATAATATCTTCAAGATAGCTTCTCTATAAGTGTGACGCATGCTCTTACTTTATCGTTTGTTTTCCTTATTTTTCACTTCGATACTAGATTATTTTCACTTATGTCAACTGAGTGAAAAGATCGAGACAAGAATATAGTACATTTCTAATATTGGTTTAAATTGATATCTACTCGTACTACCAGTACTAGTACTTTAGATTTTTATCTCAAGTGTTTATAAAGCGGTTTATAAGAGAATTGACATTTTATTTCGTAACAGTTGATGAAATAATGGCAGACAGAATAATTTTTTGTTTAATTCTGGTGTATTTATTTGGCAGGTAAGATTGCTCTTAATAAATTTAATTGTAATCTATCGATTTTCCTAAAGAGTTTATTTTTTGAGGCTTTTTTAATCCTTTACGTAAGTCTTCGGTATTTTTTTGCAAATTTATTACATAAAATTCTTTTTGTGTCATTTGAAATGTTTAAATTTTTCGCTATCTTTGAAAACCTACTTACTGTTCATTCCTATTGCCAAATGTAAAAAAAAAAATATTATCTTATGAGTCGGTCGTTACCCTCATTTCGTATTAACCCTGCAAAGACCGACTGAAGGAGGACACGGTGGGGCATACGTTGGAGGCCTGTCCGGCTTGGGCAGAGCATCGCCGTGTCCTCGTTGAGGCAATCGGTTGCGGAGATCTCTCGCGTCCGGCCCTGGTCCAGGCCATGGTACAGAACGAGAGGGCATGGGAGGTCGCCACCTCCTTCTGCGAAGCAGTAATGCTCGCGAAGGAGGAGGCGGAATGCGTGAGGGAGAGGCAAATTTCGCGCCCTCATGCCCCTAGCCACCGCCCTCGGCGTCGGGAATCGCAGGCCAATTCCCGGCCACCGTAGGCGCGGGCTTGCGGACGGTGAGCAATGGGTAGCTCGCCCTTCGAAAAGAACCAGGCCCGGGTCGACGGCGCGTTGTATTCCACGCGCGTCTCAAAGAGATGTCAGCACAACTGGCGGGGTCCGATAGGACCGATACCTGCCAGGGTCGCGGGAAAGTCCGAAAGGGATACCGCGTCCCCTGGCAACGTACCTACAGGCAACTGAAGAAACACGGAAGGGTTTTAGTCAGTAAGAGTCTGACACGCCCTCCCGCTCGGCCCAGAGCAGCAGAAGTTATTTGATAATTGCCCACACAAAAAAAGGACCGACTGAATACTATTATGCAAAATCTAAATGAATTATTTCCATCATTGCATCGACGATATAGGATTTTGGGTTTGTTGGGTTTATACCCGGAACAAGCAGTGTAGTTGGGTTTTCCATTTAAAAAATTGGGCCACGATTAGTATCCAATTAATTCCAATAATCTCGCTCCTTGTTGTATGGGAAATTATGGCAATTTTCAGAATGCACACCGCATTCTGGAAAATGCCATCGTCACAAATCGTCAAATATTTCGCTGGTTTGAATAATTTATCAATATTATTGAATGACAACACCTAATTCAGTGGTATTATCCAACTCATAATCAATATTTTAGGACACTTGTTATTTATGCGCTACTCCTCCACATTTATTATGCGCACAGCCAAAGTGTGGAACTCTCTGCCAGGGTCTGTGTTCTGTTTCACATAATAACCCGTCTGCCTTCAAGCAAGAGCGAACAGGCATTTTCTGGACACGCTCGATCCATCATAAACCTCATTCATCACTTTTCATCAAGCGAGATCGAGGTCAAAAGCAATAATTAGCAAGAATTATTTTAGTGTGTAAAATTATTTTAAATAGTGTCATCACAATGTCTTGTTTTCTTCCTTTTTTATTTGTTTTTTTTTATATTGGAACCTTGCAGCTATTTCCTAATAGCTAATTAGTAATTATTTAATCGTGTTTTTGTATGTTGTGCTGTTTTTTGTGTGCACTAAATAAACGATTTATCTTTCTATCGATATAACTAAAAGCCGAAAAATAAAAATATTGACAAATAACGCGGCAATTTTCAGAATGCTCGCCTCTTGATACATGCTTAAGTGCTATTTATCAAGAGGCGAGTGTATTGGGCCCATTGTGATTATTTGAGCACTCATCCTGGCTCAAAATTTTAAACTAAAAACATAACTGAACAAAAAAAGGATTAGGTATAGGAGTAACCTATTTCTTTTTTTCGTTACCTTGGAAAATACCAACACATGCTGTATATTTTTTTTATTATTTCAATTTCAGTCCCGAAGCCACTGCAATATGTTCGAGAAAGAAGTTGGTAATAGACCACGATGGAGGCGCGGATGATGCCTTTGCTATCACCATAAGTTTGCTTTACGAGAAATACTTTGACGGGTGAGTTACCTTTAAACATACTTCCTTTGTTTTTAATGCAACAGGGGTTGCAAAGCAGTGAGCAATATTTCCAAAAACAATGACATTGGACTCACGCGTCATCCCCTATCTCTGGACAGTTGTATCTCAAGAGAATTGCCAATAAATCCAATGAATATAATTATGTCATCATCTGCCTAGCTTTTTCCCAACTAGGTTGGGGTCAGCTTCCAGTCTAACCGGAAGGAGCTGAATGAAATGAAAACCAGTACTTATACATGGAGCGACTGCCTTTCTGACCTCCTCAGCCCAGTCACTCGGTAACACGATACCAGTCTCCAGTCTTACCAAGGGGTAAGACTGGATACTGAACTGTAGGGTACCATCCCCGATTATATTTATACGCTCCAAACACCTTCAAAATCGCATCCCAAAACTCTGAGGGGTTCGATAAGCCTATCAAGTTTCACAAATTTATCATTTTTTTATCTTCTGTATCGTGGGTGGTCTTATCGCTTTTCGCGATCATTTTATGCTAAACGTGAGAAAATAACCGTAAAGTACCTGTTTTTTTTATATTTCACGTTTCACTGCAAAGCATAATATTATACTTACATTGTTGTGTATTTGTAGATATTACTATTGTAAAAGTCGCTTCATGTTTTATTTAATTAGCTAATATTTACGATCTGAAAACAAAGATTTAAAGCGTTAGATTTACCCTCAACGCATTAAGGTCACGCGAGAAGTGTCAAAGCTGAGTTGAGTGAGTTCACACATCTACACATCCCAATTCATTCACTCATAGAAAGCACGACACACGCCAGAGAAACTTCATTATTTTTGGGAATATTAACACAAACAGCTGTTATACTACCGTAATACAACTCAAGAAATCCTAACGAGACTAGAAATGTGACCTTTTTTGTGTAATATCTATATTATTTTATTAATCTATATTTTTTGACGCGGTAGGGCAAATCTAACGATTTAAATATTTGTCTGAAAACAAGTAACCATCAATAACTCTTTACAGTTAATTACATCTACATTGTTTCCTTAACATTTCAAAGGCATTGCATTGTCTTTACAAGGAATACCAAACGAAGGTCGTTTCCGTAAAAAAAGTACCTATCTACTGCGGCCTCGGTATTATATTTTCCTACAAAATTAAGAGATTTACGATCTTCCGTGACACTAAATACCATTTTCAGTTAAAATTATAACCTGGAATTGAGTTAAAGCTGCCTCTTTGAATTTTTATTGGGTGGCCAATTTGAAGTATACTATATATATTATGTTAAATAATTATTAGCGTCATCTAAAGGTGAGTATACATAAGAGCATTTTTAAGAGCATTTACTTATGCTACAATACAAACAAAAGCTCATTTTAAAAAAGCTTTTCCATGCAATGTAACGTTCCTGTGAATGCTCGACGCTGCGTTCGACGTAATGCTCACGGCAAGTGAGCATTTACCTATAAAATTTATTTCTACCTTGCGTTAATTGTAATGACCTGCCCTCGGCCCGCGTCACTCCGCATCGCTTAAGCTCATGCCTTTGCTCGATAAAATGTTACATCAATACGCTCGTTGGTTTTGAAAATCAGTTTGTAACATAACATCGAGCGTCGTGTTCGAAGTGCGGTTCGATAAAATGTTAATACGGCGAATGCTCGATGTTCTGTTACAAGTAAATGCTTTAGTCTATACTCACCTTTATAACTATCTTATATTTTTCCAGTCCAGAATTAGTTGCCTTGACAACAACATTTGGCAATGTGAACTTGAATCAAACAATAATCAACAGCGATCGCATACTGGCATTATGTGACAGACAAGATGTAAGTGTTTCATCTCAAATAATCTATAAGACGTATAGATAAGTACGGATAGTGCCATCCACGAAGACGTGCCCCACTCCGCTCCGCTCCGTACTAAAGAACAGCTTACAGTACAGTAATCTCGGAGTGGGGCGCGTCTTCGTGGATGGCACTATCTGTACTTATCTGTGATAATAAATATAGATATTAGGTACTTGTCTGGACGTAAAATACAAGATTGCAGGTTTGAGTCAACCAAGTACATTGAGAGCAGTTGTGGCTCAGTGGTATCGGCCCTGACTTCCGAGTTGTAGCTCGTGGGTTCGAACTCAAGCAGGTACTTAGTGTGATTTATTTCATTACCTCTTGCTCTCAAAACGGTCAAAGATAACATCGTGAAGAAGCCGGTATATCCTAGAACCAAAAATTCGACCCGCACTGGGCCCGCGTGGTGGATTATGACCCACTCCCTATCACAGCGAGGAGGCCGGTGTCCCAGTAGTGAAGAAAATTAACAAAAGAATTACCCTTAGAAACCCTTAGAATAGCAAAAGTATAAATACTCATCTCTGTTGGAAAAGAGGCCTTTGCTCCGTAATAAATAAATAAATAATAACACTGGCATAAAATATTAAATATAAGATTTCATTAAAAAAAAATGCAATTTCAGGTACCGATATACTCAGGTGCTCACCAAAGTCTGATAACAGGAATCGAATCTGATGCCTATTTTGGCAATGATGGGCTGGGAGACGATGGCTATTTACCCCCAGCACCAATTCAGCTGCAGGAGGAACCGGCAGCAGTGGCACTTCTCAAACTTTCCAAGATATATGAAGGTGAGCTTTGGATGATGAGAGCGTTACACTGGAGCCGCTGGCTCTTTGTAAAATGAGAACGTTTTACTGTAGCCACTGGGTCTTTGGACAATGAGAGCGTTTCACTGGAGCCTCTGGCTCTTTGGACAGCGAGATCATTTTACTGGAGCCACTGGTTCTTTGGACAATGAGAGCGTTTCACTGGAGCCACCGGCTCTTTGGAAAATGAGATCATTGCTGTTTGGACAATGGGAGCGTTTCACTTACTGAGCCAGTAGCTGCCTTTAGCACATAGGAGGCCTATATACTGAAGATGGCCACGATCACATGTGGTTATATTGGTAGAAGTAAAACTCAAAGATATTTTAAAACTAAAACAGTATCGATTACTTTCTTATTCTCTGACTGAACAAAAACGTCTTCAAAATGCGGGAAAAGTTCCTTACAAGTAAACTTCTGAATATGAACCACAAATCACTTCAGGTCTCATAAGGATCAGGTTCACCATCAAACTCCGAATAAAATGTAGAAGTTTTGGTTAAGTCTTAGCTTCATTTCTTTGTTATTATACCTATTGCTCTATATTTTCTTTACTCTTTACTCTATATTTTGTAACAATATAATTTAAAAGAGTATTCATGGAGTTTCTTGCCAGTTCTTCATCATAGGAACCTACAGACTACGTTTTGGAATGGGCTTCATCTTAATGACTGAGTCCTGTAAATTAGTTAATTGAAATAAATTATTTGAGTTTGAGTTGTATTGCTCTATTTCAAAAATGTTTAGTTCAGGTGGTTGTTACCACTTTAATTGTGTGTTTTTCACGTTTCAGGTAAATTAATAATCGTTGCAATTGGTCCTGTTACCAATATAGCACTAGCAGCGAGACTGGACCCCGAGTTTATTGGAAGACTAGCACATTTATATGTTGGTGGTGGCCATATTTATAGTAAGTTGCGTGGTTTGTTCAATTAAAGTCTATAGACATTTTTTCTGCAAGGAGGCAGTTGTGGCCCAAGGCAGTGATGGTATAAAAAAAAAGTGATGGATAAATTATATTATAAATGCGAAAGTGAGTTTGTTTGTTCAAAAATGGCTGAATGGATTTGGACGAAATTTGACACATGGGTAGACCATTGAGTTAGGACATAGGATACTTTTTATCCTGATATTTCCATGGGATCGAGAATTATGCGGGCGAAGCCGCGGGGCGCAGCTAATAAATAAATAAAAAAGCCGGCAAGGTGGTGGCCGTGACGGGACAAAGTACCTACAATCTATTGTTGCATGATCAATAAAATTGATCAATCAATAATAATTATGTTCTTTTGTTTATTACAGGTGAAGAGCACCCTAACCCGGAATTTAACGCGCTTATGGACCCAGAAGCTTACTTCATTGTTGCAAATAGTTCTTTAATAGACAAAGTGACGTTTCTACCGTTCTCACAAGTTTACAGCACATTAAATATTGATATAGTAAGTCATTTATCTTAAACAAGCCGTTTGCTCGATTGGATTTCCAATCGGGAACTTCTCAGGAGCCTTGGGGCATGAGTTTCCTTTTACATATTACATGGGACATTACTGGAGAAATGGCGTGATGTTACAATTTTATAAAGTTGAGTTCTCTCAAGTTACAATTTCTTATGGGCCTCTAGGGAAAGAATTCTACTATCGGAAAGGGGCGTGGCCATTTAAATCACGAGATTCGTGCTACGGAATTGGCTAGTCCGCGCACTAACCGTATGGGCCCTCAAAACTTATTTTTTTGGTCTGGCAACGAACGTGAGAATGATAGTTGCGATATGAATAAACGGACCATTTAAGGCGCTGACAACAGGCAAACGGTAAAAGTAGGCTTGACTTAAACAAAGAAATTGCCAAATCTATATAGTTTGTGGTAGCTGAAAAAATATATGTGAATCTCGAACATATGTCTCAGAACTTGATTGTTACAAAAACACGTTTTGAAAAAAAAAACTCGATACAAATTAACGATAAACTAACCCTTTTCCTTGAGTTGAGTTCTAATCCAAAAATTCTGTATTAAATAGCAACGTACGTTGGTATTATATTAATAACAAGAACGTCTTATTGAAGAATGCAGAATGGTTGTTTTTCATTACCGATTACTCAACTCATTTTTGAATAAATCGATAATTTCTTAATATTTTGCAATAAATTACAGGCGCTTCTCTTTCTTTTCTATGTAGTCCGACAGTGACCGCGGTTTAGCTGTTGTCAGCGTCTTAAGTTGGCAGTAAATTTTTTTCCTAACTTTACAAAGTAAATTCAATTTATATTACAGGACTGGCGTAAAAATGTCTTGGGAAAAATTCAGACTCCAATAATGGAAGCACTAAACGGTTTTGAACAAGTTGCGTTACCAAAAGAGCCCGCTTGGACCCAACTGGACCCGGCTACAACAGCTATAGCACTGGACAATGATTTAGTAGACGAGTTCAGAAATACTAGCCACAATATTATTCTGGAAGGTAAGGAGATTTTTTAATAGTTTAAGCTAACATATAATACATTACTGTCGCGGCCTGCAACTGTGACATTGATGAACGATCGTGGAAATATGGGCCGAGCCAAAGCCGAGGCACACATATGTAAGGCCATCAATGCCTGGTTGCGGCTAAGGCTTGTATAGTACTTTTCTCAAATAATGCGCAGAAGTTCAAATTGAGTAAATTTATTATAAATTCCTGAATCAATGACAAACAACAATAATTTTTCACGCGCCGATATGTTCATTTGTTTCTTCTTTACTTTAACTCCTTTACCGATATTACAGCAATTAATAATATGCAAACTATGCATTATGGTTATAATTCTGGCACATACAAATACCTATTTTAAATTTGATCAAAATCACATTGTTATTTAGCCATGATTCTACCTCTACCAAATATACACATACGACCTTATCCATTATTACCAGTGATCGGATAATCAGGCGCTTATATACCTAAACTTCACTTTTATTCCCACGAAAGAATAATACTGATATGCCTTTCAAACTTCCGGATCCCGGAATCGTTTCAAATTCGTGAGATTGCTAAAAATGTTACCTGCATACAAAATATACTTAGAACTGGTTGTGAAAAAATTTCATTGAATAATACTTACATACCTACTTACTCGTACTTTCAAGACGGCTGTTCCTTGTTAAACTCTCATTGTGATGTTTTTAAATTTAAAAAGCAGATTCTAATGGAACTTTTAATTTACAATGAAAGTTTTTATGAGAACTGGTTTAGTAACAGTCCAGCAGCCTAACTACTTATGGAATTGAAACAATTACAATTGTATGTGTAGTCCCATTTATTTTCGTACAAAAGCAAATTATTATTATAAACTCTTTCGCAATATTAATAGAACATAAAAAAAAACTTAAAAAGTAATACTACATAGGCTGTAAGGGACGGCTATCCTTTAACTTCGCCAGTGCACTAAGAACGCTATTCTGACTTTAGAACAAGTGGAATTTCTTGTCAGAAATTTTGAAATTGTTCACATTTTTGCGGAGGTCAAGTTATATAAATTAGCTTGTTGATTTTTAAGGTGGCCCCTATGGCAACAACGAGCTAAAATAAGAAACTGTTAGAGCTCGTCTACTTTCAATTGACGTGCCCCTCCACTTTATTTATACGCACGTATCAGCGGATTAATATATTTTTCCGGTATTTCACTCAAGTTAAATAAGAATATCGTTAAAAAAAATACTTCATAGCTTATCTAAACTTAAATACCGCGCCCCACTATCATAAAATTTTATGATAAACTATCTGTAAATTGAATGGGGGGGGGGGTAATTTCAAACAAAGCGAGCTTTACCAGCCGCTGAAAATGATACAAAAAGAATAAGAGCGATTTTTCACTTAGCGGAGAGGTTTAAAAAACCTCCATATCTCTTTACCTATCGATTTCCGTTAAAAAATTCTTGAGACAATCAGAAGGGTGGTTGAATTCATCTTAAGGATAGCTGTTCCTTACACCTGTAATAATTAATTTGATCGTACTTTTTACGAAATTAGCATTTCTGTGTCAGGCTGTTGTGAACATGAGGCAGATACGTTAACGTCGTCATCGTCAGATTCTACTCTCTTTGAAGTACTCTTACTAATGACATTCCTTGAGTTAAATAAAGATGCTAAATCAAAATAACCACTGCTACAATTTCGTTAAGATTGTTATAGTTGTTTTTACAAAATTGTTCAATCCCAGGAACCCGGGATTACTTATTTATTCAGGAAGGAATGTCAATATTATTCTTTCGTGTGAAGAAGTTTAGGTATATTAGCGCCCGATTATCCGGTCACTGATTATTACACAATATACCATCAAGCCTTTTTTGAATTTCGACTTTTGTAATTAGAATTTTACCTTATTGGGAATAAAGTTCAAAATACAATTACTGACTCGAAAGTTTGGGTTTGCACTCAGGCCGTTTGTCAACAGGACGTCAACCAGAACGAGTTGACGACACTGAAGTAGCGATATATACATTTACTATGGCCACGTGTCCACCGCACACCACCACCGGGACATCACGTTCAGTTCGAATAATCTCGTTTCTCGTTGACGTCCCATTGACGTTGTGAGGTGGATAAACAGTGTCAAGTTAGAACTCGTTATAAGGCGGTTAAAAGTTTGGCAGATTGACGTCTACACAACACGTACGACTACGTACAACTTGCACAGTGACTGAATACCAGAAATATATTCTCAGAATCAGAGCTCTACGAGCGAAGTCTACTGACAGAATGTTTTACAAATTAATTGAAAAGTATTTGGTCAACAAAACTTGGTAGTGAATATCTTCTTGAATAATATAAATAAGATTTTTCATAATTTTCAGGTGCTAGACGAGGTATAAACACAAATAACTTTTCAGCAACGAATCCTAACGCAAGACTGGTCTATACAGCAAATATAGAAAAATACAAGAAGTTCTTGCTGGATGTGTATTCTGCCGAGCTAAAGCCATGATTTTAAAAACAATACTAGAATATAACATCACGTACAGACATCCCAAGAAAAGTTTGCGCTTCGAAAATCATTGTCTATCTTCGGAAATATGAACGCGCGATGATAAGATCTAATATAGAGCTGTACCATGCTTACAAAATTATAGATAAAAAACTTTATGCAATTCCAAAAACTTTTCAAAACTTTTGAGTGACAAATGACGATCTGCGCCTGGATTGCGTAACCCTCTTCTTCGCAAATCACGCTAACACCCTTAGGAACCAAGCAAAAAGAAAAAAAAGGTCAGAAACAAAGCTAAGCGAAAAAAAAAGTAATAGCGCGGGTAGGCAATGCGATGCGATGCGATGAAGTCGCAGGCTGAAGCTAGTTCTATAATAAATGGTCAAAGTCGCTTTTCGTGTCTGTCCGTGTAACTGCTTCGATTTTCAAAACTTCATAACGGATTTTAATGTGGTTTTCATCATTATTTAGAGCATTTATTCCGAAAGGTATTATTTTTGTTAACCTGTATAGTGTATACCCATATTTGCAAAATAAAATTATCTTATCTTATCTTAAAGGTTTATGTGTACAATATGGTCGAGAAATTTCGATGTTTTGATAATGTCGCCATAGTATTGCACTCGTGTGGAACACGGGTGGATCGCTCGTCTAATTTAAAATTCTATGTATTAATAAAACACGATAAAAGTGTGTGTTTTCTAAAAGTACCTATGACATGTCCTATTCTAAAATAAGTCTGTTTACCTATTCTTATTAGTGGTACAGCCCGATTCAAACTTAATGGCGGCTCGGAACATGAGTCGAGTCGCTGCGCAATAACACATTCATGGGACAGCGGGGGTGAGAGGTGCGATATTGCGCAGCGAGCAGCTAACTTCCGAGCCGCCATTAACTTTGAATCGAACTATATCCAGTATTAAATTTGTAAAATATTTATTTTGTACATAAGAGTAATTATTGTATTAATATATTTTTAATAATAAGTATCATAATGTAGTTGTTTTATTTTTCACCTAAAACACTTCAGATTAGTTCAAAAGCAGAGTATGTTGATACTGAAGGTGCTACACGCCTTCCGATGAGTGAATGCGTTTCTGACACCTGCCAGTTATAAACAGACCCTTTACAGTTATTTTTCACTAGCTTATGCCCGTATGAAGGCTCCCGCAGACAGGGGCGACGCGATGGCGTCGTTGCGACGCGATTCTGGTAGAACAATTTCCATGAAGTTTTCATAGAAATTGTTCTACTAGAGTCACGTCTCGTGACCAGCAGTCGATGTTCTAATTCATGAAATACAACCATTTCATGAAATGGTCTTTGAATTCATCATTTCATGAAATGTTCGATTTCATGAAATGATGAATTCAAAGATCTGGCCACTAAAACACTATACTTATGTCCTTTCCGGCCTTTCCACTCACATCTGTCTTGTACCTTTTATTAGTCGAATTTTTTCGTTAATTAGGTAGCATTTTCATTAAATATTGCGCAATAAAGGAAATAAAATGGTCGTGTGTTTGTTTATTTTATAATGATATAGGTATTAACATTTCACAATCTTTTATTATCACAATGCTATTATTATCATGAAAATAATAAGCATAGACAAAAACTTGTTGTTGACCTCGTTGTAAATACACACATCAAAAAAGTCTGAGCAACACGCATCATTTACAGAAACTGCATGTTTTATTAATTGATACTTTATTTATTCTTAACAAAGTAGATTGGTATACAATCTTTTTGCTCTCGGAAACATACTGGCTGATTTAAAAAATAGAAACTTTTCAATTGTATTTTGTTTTAATTCAAATAAAAGCTAATTCGTTTTTCCAGATTTCATAATTATGTTTTCGTTGCTTGATGAATTTGGTATTTATCTCACTTTATTATTATGAGATATATAGTTTTTGAAACTAACAATGAACTGAGCTCGGTTTTGTAGATGGCAATATGAACGCTGAAAGTTACGTTGAAGTTGTCCTCGGGCCTTATGTTCACCCATTTGCACAAAGTCTTGGCTCGGATTTTACGCTGATGCATGACAATGCGCGTTCGCACACAGCTCAGAGGATCAGAGAGTACCGGCAAATGGCAATGGAAAACATCCGGGTATTGCCGTGGTAATTTCGTTTTAACCTAACCTTACCGTATGTTACAGTACACATATTGTTAGTTATTGTGATTATATGAACAATTGAATGAAGGATTTTGTTGGTTTAGTCACTAATGCATAAAAAAATGCTTTAAAGTCAAAATCAAAGTCAAATAATTTATTTAAATTAGGTACATAAAAGGCATTTTTGAACGTCAAAATTTTCAAAAATAAAGAATTGATTCTAGTCGCCCCTACCAAAAGGATTCTTCCTTAGTTATTATTTATAAAATAATGTGTCTATCTTCTAAGGATGACCCACAGTAACCATCTGTATCTTTCAGAATTTGATAAAAAATTAATTATTATTTCCGAAGCTATTTTGACCAGTATTTTGTTAATGCTTATCCAATAAAATATTTAAATTGGGCATTTCATTCAGATTAAAATATGCCTTGAAATCATAATTATGATTTTAATGAATAACTTAAAAGATAAATTACGCGTACAGTAGCGCTTGCGACCACTAGACCAACGAGGCAGTCAGTTATTTCGGAATTAGAATGTATTTATTTATGTACGAAAAATTGTAAAGAATTACAAAATGTTTTTCTATGAAATTCGTATTTAAAACATCGTAATATATTGTATGCGGTCCCACGGCCAGCTTTCTCATAGGCCAGATCGTGCCAGGCCAGACCAACAGGCCTTGGGAACGTGGGCCGTTTGCTAAGGCCGCCCATTGTATGTTTGTAGTGTTTTTTTATATTTTTTTATCATGTATTTATAATCTGGTATACAATAAATATCGGCGCCAGATCAGGGCGCGAACCACCGTAGCCTAAAACAACGCCTGTAGTACATCTTTTAAGCATGATTATTACTCACATGCTACCTATCTACTTTGTAAAATTCACCAATATTAGATTTAGAACAAACATATCATCATAAATCTCACGTTATCTTGGTTAAGTTTTGTCAATTAGTTAAAATTGTGAAACAATAATATTTTGTTCCTTTCCAACAGCACCCTATAACCATAAAATCTAACATCTTTATTACTTCTCATGTTTTTTTCGTTTTTAGAAATACTTAGGCAAAAGTACAGAGATTTTTTTTGCTCCTGAACGTGGTCACGGGGCGAGGGGTGGGAGATAGCTGACCCTAGGCTCAAAGGCGAAGGTTTTGGAATTGTGACATTCTATTTTTGGCACGTAAACCATACGGTCACGAGATGAACAGCAGTGCTATTCTGTAACCATCTCACCGTAAAAGCTTAGGTGAAGTGAGCTCGGAGTGAGCTGTCAGTCCCTAGGCCGGTCTATTCTGTAATAATCTCACTGTGAAAACTTAGGTGAAGTGCTCACTTCACCTAAGTTTTCACGGTGAGATGGTTACAGAATGGCACTGCTGTTAGCTCACACGGTTTCCGAGCCCCGTGAACAAGTGAACGCCTCTTTTCACATTTAGGCTTAACTAAAACTAAGTGTGTTAATTAATGTAATCTATTTTTGGCACGTACGGCCCATACGGTCGCGAGATGAACTATTAGCTCACACGGTTTCCCCGTGAACAAAAGGCGTAACTAAAACTAAGTGTGTTAATTAATGTAAGACTTTAAGACTGTAAATTACAATACTTTTGCCTACACAAGGGTCTAGAAAGCCACTCAAGCCATCTCCCATTACGACATTTAAATATAAATAAATCATGCATACCTGTTATTTGTTTGGTTACTGTGCAAAAATCACAAGTAAAAGAAAATAAAAACAAAAATATTAGTACAAAAAATTTGCAAAACAATTAAAACACAATAGCTAATTATTGCGCTAATTATGCCCATACCGAAAAGATTACCAACTCAGCATTTAATAGCGTAGATATTATAATTATGACTGTCAGTACACTATTTGCGTACACGCTTTCAATCACAATCTGAGGTTTTTGAAGGAAATTCCTAATCCATTGCTTTATATGTTTAGAAAATTCTTCTGTTCAACAACGTAATTAACGCAATGAACATGGCTGAACTGTCAAAATGAAAGAAATTGTAGGTAATCAATTGTCATATTTATAAGTAATCGCAATAACCCTGCCAGCAGGCTTACTCTTGATTTCAATTCCGATCTATCGACATTGGAATTATGATATTTCGTACTCTTGAGTTCGACGCTAGCGCCACATTGTGTTTAAATTGGGTGTCCATTTTGGGGAACTAACTGGAATCGGGATCGGGCTTCGCGCGCTACTCTCGACTTTATTTGACAGCTGTATATTGCGCCGGTATTGCGTTGGGATTGTTTGTTGATTGTGATTATTCCAATAGCAAAAGTGTAACTTTTTAGAAATTGTATTGCGTTTTATATGGTTTTCAATAAGTATTATGTGTATAATATGACACGATTAGTAGTAATGTACAGTGTTTTAGATAATTCCCATAAAAAACAATTTAAAAAAAGACGAGATTTGCGTCGGATGATGTGATATACGAACAAAGCGTTTTCTATGAATGAAGACTAATTTGAAGCAAATTATAGAAAGAGCAATTTTTTTTTTGCTTTTACCTACTCTTTCTATTATTCACTCGGTCAATTCTCCAGCTGCATATGTATGCAGTTGGAGAATTGACCGTGACGTATTTCGATGTATATATGGGAGAACATGTTTTTCAACAACAAAGTTAAGTTTGTTTCCATCCATCCCAACTACGAAACCCTTTATGGTACGTGGTCCGACTCGCTCAAGGTCGGTTTTTTTGCTAGCCAAATGTGATTAGTCCCAAAACACTTCAATGTTACACACTTATGCTGGGTTGTGTAACTGATGGACTGCTTATTCAAAATATTTAAACATTCCTAAGCAAATTCGAATAAAGACTTACTTGTGGATGATACTGGTATTACGTCATTGTGTGACGTGCCAGGAATAGGGGATATTTGGATGTTATGCAAAGAATGCAATTAATCAAATTTAATCAAGTAAAACATTACTTTAAATTATAAAGTAAGTACTTATAGTATGATTGTATATTTCCTTACCACTTGCATACAACTTTAATATTAGTTAAGTAACTTGAAAGGACAATCAAATTATTGTTACTAAAGAGAAACCACGCGAACAATAATTTAATGATCTAAACAAACTTGCATAACGAATTCACTTCTTATTTCTAAAACCAGTTGACATCCCTTTTTTTTGTAGTATGGCAAAGACCATACCGCATACAGCTAAAGTCATGGTTACTTTTATGATTTTAATCATGTTCTTACGTCCAAATGAATTTAATACGTTACAATTAATCAATTCAACAACTATTTATATCATATTTATTTATTAGTCTTGCTATTTAAAGGATAAAGCATTTTAAAGTGTATTACAAGTTTATCGTAATGAGTTGATCAACACTATTGCGGGGCGTAACATAGCTAACTTCATGTGTAACAAAATAATCGCGAGGCAATCCCAATTACAATCCAATGTTGACAATATTGTTTTCAAGAGTACCGAATCACGTGACTGCAAAATTCACATTGGAATCGTATTGGCTTTAGATTGGAATTGGAATTAGTTTGAAGAGTAAGCCCCCTGGTCACGCTTCTATTTGGGAGTCACTGTCAAAAGGGGAGAACGAGACAGGAATACGAAGGTCATCGACCGGAATATTTAGATTTCGCTCGCAATCGTCAACATTCGTGCGTCTACGTCATTTTATTGAGCACACGCGCCCGCTATTTGCAGTATTTTACGTAAAATGTTAGTATTGACTTAGACGTAGTGATAAGCTTTGTTATATACTAGGAAAACAAAGAAAATTGTAAACATCTTGAAGATTAGTTCATTGCTGTTCCTGCCTTTGAAGTGAGTGTCAGTGTGCTTCGAAAGTGGGTTCGGAAAATGGCTGCAAAATCGTAAGTACCTACATTTTTGTTATTTTGTATTAGGAATGTTTTGTTTATTGACTTATAGATAACCTAACTTTTTCTGCAAATCATTCAACATGAAGCGAGAACGGCATAATTATAATTCCTCATTATCATAATTTCAGTCGAAAGACGTCCGAATATATAAAAGGTAGAAATAAAACTATTTGGATAACAGTTATTTGTACAGTTTCTAAAACAATTAAATAATATTTAATTAATATATTCTTAATAGTTTTTAGTTTGTTTGAGCTGTTTGTTTAATTAATATTACTAAGCAGATTGATTTTGAGTTATTTGTAGTTTATATGGATAATATTTCGTTATAACTATTTTTGTTATTCTAGATATCTTTTTAGAAATATTTGCCAAAAAACAATAAAACATTTGTTAGGTACCCTAACAAACCGTATTTAAAACAATTTTATTGTGAGGAGCGGGAAAGTCCGAAAGGGATACCGCCGTGGCCCCTGGCAACGTACAGGCAACTGAAGGAACACGGGTGGGTTTTAGTCAGTAAGAGTCTGACACGCCCTCCCGTTCCGTCCAGAGCGGGAGGAGTTATTTGATAATCTCCAATCCAAAAAAAGAAACAGTAGCATAACATATGGATAATAAACGTCATGTCGATGATTTCGTCGTCATAAACGTCATGGGGTCAAGGTTAATTGCGGATTGCTTAATATGGCTTTATTATTGGTTATCCTTATATTATATAATATAATATATATATACCTATTGATATAATGCGCATTATATCGATAGGTATATATTCTAATAAAGTAAATTCACTTTTATTCTATACTTATCTAGGTTAAAGTCTTCTAGATCCTAAACTGGCTTATCTATAGCTATTTTATTAGTTTCGTATTATGCAAATGCTCAATTGCTCAATGGAGATTGACACAGTCACTTCAACGTTCCTTTATCTTAAAAACAACAATCATAATATATCTTGTGTCTCTGTCGTTTCTTTAGATACCTATTAGAATTATATCTTTATCAATAATTTTATTTATGGATAAGGTCGTACGTAATTCTAAACTACAAAGTTACAATTACAACCAACCAGTTACAACCACGTGAGAAAAATAAACCCAGCAAAATAAGCTGGGAAAATACGAGGAAAATGTCTTTTGACAACTTAAATCTCATTGTTGACATCAACTCCCAAACAAGCTCTCGTTCCAGTAACTCGCCTATAGGTCCATTTGAGTGTAAACAGGTCTTCGCAAGATTTTAAAACATGAATGTTTTATTATTTAGTTCATCTTTTGACGCGATCGATAACACACGTTTCAGTGATGTTGGATTTAAGAACTATTTTCGTGTTTTTGTTTGTCTGTGTGTGTATTAATTGGTAGGTAATATGTTTTTATTACAATACCTACCTACGTATTTGTGGGTCCAGTGCTTAGTTCGTTTGAGTGTGGCTGAGAATGAGGATAAATTCTCAATCTTCCCTTTTCAATGTCACGACTTCCTTTAAGTGTGTCATACCTACCTTGTTAGTATTTAATTAACTAATGTATGGTGGCCGTTTTATATTAAACTTTGTAACAATACTTTTTGTTACAATATTATGATTTAAAAGAGTGTCCGTGGAGTTTTTTGCCCGTTCTTCTCCATAGGTACCTACGCTTTGGAATGGGCAACTAGCTTCATATTTCTGACTGACCCCTTGACAATTCAAAAGTGCCTATAAATGGTTTAATTGAAATAAATGCTTTGAATTGACCTGACAGACGATTTTCTGTCCAAATTTTAATAATTTATACGAAAACCCCATAGAAAAAAAAATCTTTGAAACTTTTCCGGGAAACTTTTCTAATTTTTCTTTCCATATAAACAAACCTTTTAAGAGGGAACAGGGCCTGCGATTCTCCATACAAATGTATCCTCCATTTTTCTTACTGAATAATGCCTCTAGAGCAATCCTTTTTTGTTATAAAATCAAGGTTTGCTGTAGACACGTCCCTGTACTTCCCTTTTATCAGCAACTTATTGGTAATAAAAATATGACCCTACAAAAATTACAAAAAATGCCTAATTTTTACCGCCGTGATTAGAGGACTACTAGACAAATTCGAAAAGTTTTTAACATAAAAGAAAATGATAGGAACCTAGACATACTCTTTCTTAAAATTCGTAATGTAAGAAATAATTAAATCGGCTCTGTTTTCGAGGAGAAAAAAGGGAACCTACAGTTGTCCCTATCGCACTCTGTGGAGGCAGACTTGATGTAAGACGACAGCAATAGTTTCATCAAATAAATATTTTTCAAATTCCTCGCAGGCCCTGTTCCCTCTTAAGTATAACAAAAAATAGCCAAATCGCTCCAGTCGTTCTCAAGTGATGCACTTATCAACGAACAGCATTTAATTAATTTTTTTAAAGATAAATAAATACTTATCTACCAAAAATTTTGTAAGAATATTGTCTATACTACAATCCGTATGCTACTAATGCAGAAAATAATACTTGACAATTATGTGGGTATAAATAATATAGAGAGAAATTGATATGAGCCATGTTTATTTTTTTATTTGGGTCGATAAGGCAATTTTTGATTGACCGTTATATTATCATAAATGTTAGCATAGTGTGTTAAAACTTTATCTGATAAGATCTATATACTGATGCAAGATATTGTTTGGATTTAAATGTGATTACATTGATTGACAAGGTTACGCATACGTTCGTAACCATATTTTTGGAATACAGATATTTTAGGGATCTTGCGCACTCGACGGCCACGACTTCGGCCAGTCGTGTCCATCTTCGGCCAGACGCACGGTGGGCTGAAAATCGTCTTTCATAGACTTAGAGATTTCAATTTGCAAGTGCCGGATTTTTTGCCGGATATCGCTTCTATTAGTTATTACTATATTCAAAATTAGGACTTTGCGACCGAATTCAGTCGTATAGCGATTGCTATCTATGTCGAGACTGCAGCCCCTGTACACTAATTACATAACATATTTTCGTAAACGATTACGACTAATCTGTTTCATTTTGACAGTTCAACAACATTCATTGCGTTATTTACGTTGTTGAGCAGATTTTCGAACGTATGAAGCAGTGGATTAGCAATCTGTTTCAAAACGATTCAGATTTTGATTGATCGTGAATTACGCAATTAGTGTACTGGTCGCAGTCGTGGTCGTGGCCGTCTAATGCGCGAGATGCCTTAAGATAATGACACTACGGCCCTTATAAGTCATTTTTGACCGTCAAAAAATTACAAATAAATAGAATTGATTCTAGTCGCCCCTTCTAAAATGTAGTTTACTTAAGGAGAAGAATGGGCAAGAAACTCTACCGTTACTCTTTTAAAATGTTTTATAATATTTTGTATAGGTACATTAGTTATATAATTATATGTGACGACGATGCACCTAGAATAAAATTACTACACCACAATCATGGACGAATAAAAAAAGTCGGACGGATTCTCGCTAACAAGAAACTGTGTCACTCAAGTCGGCCAGCTCGCTGTACGTATAGGTAAATATTTATGTGTGAGTGTTGACGTTTGGCTGACCAACTAATGGGTGTATGCCTGCGTACAGCGAGCTGGCCGACTCGAGTAACACAGTTTCTTGTTAGCGAGAATCTGTCCGATTTTTTTTGTTCGTCCATGACCACAATAATTTAAAAAGAATTAAAAACTAATTAATAATTATTATTTTGGAATTTTATTATGATTATTTAATATTGACATTTTAGCTTTTAGAATGTAATATAATTTTTATTTATTATTGCTGTGGAACAAGCTGAGGAGCATAGGTTTGCCGCCGGAACTCATCAGCATGTTCCAGTACTGGTATGCGCACCAGTCTAATAGTGTTAGGTGGGTGGGGGTAATGTCGGATGCGTATCAGCTCGAATGCGGAGTCAGGCAGGGTGGCTTAACATCTCCTACCCTGTTTAATTTGTATATTAACGGGCTGATCGTGGCGCTCAGCAGCCATCATGTCGGCTGTCACATTGACGGTACATGTGTCAATAATTTAAGTTATGCTGATGACATGGTGCTGATGAGTGCTTCGGTCTGCGGCTTGAGGAAGCTGTTACAGATATGCGAGGAATATGCTTGTGGTCACGGTTTATTGTATAATGTAAAGAAAAGCCAATGTATGATCTTTGAGACCGCCAGTGCAAAATGTCCGGGAAGCATACCTCCGGTCAGACTCAATGGGGTTCCTTTGAAAAGGGTTCACCAGTTTACATACTTGGGGCATGTTTTGACTGTCGATCTCAAAGATCACGCAGACATGGAACGGGAGCGGAGGGCATTGTCTGTTAGAGCTAACATGATCGCCCGCAGATTTGCGCGGTGCTCTAGTGAGGTTAAGGCTACGCTCTTTAGAGCGTACTGTACTTCGCTGTACTCATGCAGTCTGTGGGCTCACTACTCTAACAGAAATTACGGCGCCATCCGCGTCCAGTACAATAACGCGTTCAGGGCGGTGATGGGGCTACCCCGACACTGCAGCGCCTCGGGTATGTTCGCAGAGGCACATATCGATTGCTTTCACGCAACCATGCGCAAGCGCGCCGCGTCCTTGGTGCGCAGGGTTCGGGTTAGCCCCAACATCGTACTGGCGATGATTGCGGGAAGGCTGGACTGCCCTTTCATTCGGCATTGTTCCAGCAGACATGTTGCTGTACCAGTGTCGGAGAGAGGGTATTAATTTTATTGTGGAATTGTTTATTTATTTTTACTTTTATTTGATTTAATATTTATTTTTTATTATTGATTTTATTTTAACATAATTTATTTTCATTTCATTTTATTTTATTAGATGTTTGATTTTATTTGATTTTATTGTATTTTAATTAATCTTATTAATTTGTTAATTTATGTTTGGATAAGGGTGTTATTTACCTGAGAATAAATGAATATATATATATTGACATTTTATTGTTATTTTGATGATTTTTAATGTGTTCGTAATTTTGGAATGTTATTATGATTTTATTTATTATTGACATTTTGTAGATTTTTAATATGTATGTATTTTTCGAATGAGTTTTACTATGGTGTTTTATTGATATTTTAATTATTTCTGTGCTTTTTGTGATTTGTATTTCTCTCATTATGGGTATTTTTGCCTGAAATAAAACACAATTTATTTATTTTTATTTTATTTTAATACTTAGACTACCGAAGCGATCCGAGTCTTTTGTTCTATCTATCTAATAAATAATATTTTATTGTCAGCTTATCGGCTGAAGACAGGAAGCCGAAGTTCATTATAGACAATGACGCTGGTGGTGACGATGCCATGGCCATATTCCTGGCTTTGCTGTATGAGAAACACTTTGATGGGTAAGTTTATAGCTTATAAGTTTATAACCTTATTCTGTCATCAATCATATACAAGCATAAGCACCTTCACTCATATATTTATTTGGAAAGCAATACGATATAAGTTAAACACTTTGAGGCAGGGCTTGAAACCGGTTTTGAAATACCGGTTAATACTCTTCATAAAATCTTTATAATACCGTTCATCGATTAACCGCTTAATTATAGTATATAAGGTTTCAACTAAACCTAAATCATTTTGGTTACCGGTTATTACAGAGAATAGAATTTCAAAATCAATATTTTAGTTCACTAGTTAGCCTATTTCTTATTTCCATATTGCCAAATTAATCAAAACAGTGAAATATTTTGACAGCCATATGCGACGTTGCCCAATTTCTGTATAAACGCTCGAGGGACACTCAACGCCCATATAACACTAACAATAACAATCAAACTTCTATTGTGTCTCGACAACCAGGTATACGCACCATTAGGGGAACGTGTAGACAAACTAAAATGCCTCGAAACGATCAATTGCGATTGTCAATTTTAACGTGATTGACACACATTGATCGTCTACCAAATGCAATTGAAGCGATTAACAATATTACTACAATAGAAATTGATAGCCCTTGATCAATTGCAATTTATCGTTTCGGGGACCTTTTAAGCCGTGAAAGTTTAAAACGGTATAGGGAAGCAACTTCACACTGAAACCACCAATTAATACGATTGCTATGCAGGATTATCCCGTTCTTTATATCACAGTATAAATAAGTAACAGTATTATATCTTCAAAAAAAACGGCTGAAACGTCGCACGTCGAAATCTCAGTATATCTCATACATAACGCAACAGTATCGAATGCGCGGCAGTTACCAGTTTCAGTATAGTATGAAGTACTCTGTGGCAGTTACGCACGGACGCGGAAGGTTTATCTACCGAGCGGCCGTAGTTAATCATTTCAAGGTCACTGCCGACACATAATACTGTTGCTTTATTATACTGTGATTATACAATTGTACCAGATTATTTAACACTTCAGCAAATAATTTCTTTAGTGGTTTTATTAAATATGTGGGTATTTTATATTATGGCTTTCAGACCAAAGCTGATTGCATTGACGACTGGGAATGGCAATACCAAAGAAGACAATGTTTGTTACAACAACCAGAGGATACTGAGAGTTGCTAAAAGACAAGACGTGAGTAGAAAATAAACATTATTTTGAGAGTAGTTTTTTTTTTTTAAATTTGCGTTTTGTTAATGCACAACCGATATCATCATTTCAGCCGAAAGACGTCCACTGCTGGACATAGGCCTCCCCAAGCATCGCCACTTTGACCGGTTCTGAAACTAATCGAACTATAAAATCCATATTAATAAAATATTGTAAAAGCTAGCTAAAGTAACCCCGCGTCTATTTAATACACGATCTTGCGAACTTTTTGTTCGGTTTTTTTTGTTCCTGAACCCGACAGAGGGCGCTTTCCGGTTTTCCGATCAAAAAGTGACATTATGCACGCGACCGATCGCGTATTCGTGTGACAATCGCTTTTAATATGACGCGACCTCTGTTTTTCCTCTGATTTGCATCACCATCAAAATTAGGTACAGTGATCTTTATTCTCATTGCAATAATGCGTGTTAGTGTCTGCTTGGAATTCTGTCATAGTAAAAATATCTGTAAAAGTACTGTAGACTTTATTTTTGTGGACACAGTCTTTTTACTAATCAGTATCAAAGTTACTCAATCAGATAAATAGTTGAATGTACCAAAATGTAGGTAAATGTTTTAAACTAGTTTCCTTTAATGATATATTAATGCAATAATGATTGTAGTTATATAACGGTCATTTGTTGAACTGTGACTTCATCTACTAAGATAAGAATTCGTAATGAAGATTAATGTCAACATCCCAGTGTTTCATTTAATGCTATACTGGAACTGTTATAAAATTGTTATTTAACACAGTTTAAGTATATTGGAAAAAATATTATCTGTTGTAATTTGAATCTTATTTGGTAGTGGTTAAGGCTGAAAGTTGCAATGATCGTTTATGGGCGATGCCAAAATATTTTTCGATATGTACTTTAACATTGTTTAACTGTAAGAGGAACTTAGGGAACAAGATAAGGACAGGCATTAAATTAAATTAACCACAAAGGACCAAATCTTTAGTCCTTCGTCCTTTCAGAATTTTCTTAATTCATTTGCAGCGCTTAGGATGTTCTATTCCCCTTCACAAGTAGCGCATGAAGGAATTTTTTGAAAACCTTGATCGACAGAAATCGACATTGTACAGTAAAACGCATATCAGTGTTAATTTATTGAAGGGGACCACTTTTAGGCGCGTTAAGCGATTTTCGTTAGGGCTGGGGTAAATTTACGGATTTGCGTAGTGCTGGGCTATAGAATATAGATGGCGCTAATAACAGTTTTAAGTTTTTTAATAGTATTGTTTCTTTTTGTGAGGGTTCAAGGCAATAGAACGATGATGATGGTGATAATGAATATGTTTTATATATCATATAAACCAGTTTTAAGTTTTCATTTCTGTCAGCAGTCCCCATGACTACCTATTTTTTTTACACTGACAACGCCTTAACGTCGTAGCAGTAAGGGTGATTTTCATATGCTAGTGTTAGCACTGATATGTGGTTGACTGAACCACAATTTAATAAAAATCTCACCATTTCCAGGTGCCAATCTATAGAGGATCCAAAGCATCATTGGTGACAACTCCGTCAGTAACTGATTATTACGGAAAGGATGGTTTAGGAGATAGCGGTGATACATTCCCTGACCTAGTGCCAGCTAAGACTGAGAACGCTGTCAATGCTCTTATAGATTATTCTAAAACTTACGAAGGTACGAATAAAAATAAACTATCTATGGTGTGGTATTTTAAGAACAAACTTATAGTATTGGTCCTTTTCAAGCAATGCAACCGGTCCTAGGAGCTACCTACTACCTAAACAAACGTTTATTTCTGTTAATTTCAGGTGATTTGACTGTGATAACCATTGGAACACTGACAAACATAGCATTAGCCATAAAACTAGACCCAGGCTTTTTATCAAGGCTGAACCATTTATACATAGGAGCAGGACATATACATAGTAAGTAAAAGTTGGTATGATGGAAGAGGTAATAAACCGAGGTAATAAGGCCTCACGTAGATAAATAAAACGAAATATAGTAAGCTGCTTGTCAGAGGTAACACGCCATTATAAGCTAGCCTCTTGTTCTATTGAAAGTCCGTACTTCGCTGGGCCAGCTTAAGGGCGCACCGAGCTTTTGCCGCTAATGAATGGGATGAACCGGGATTAAGAATGGGCGGTTCGCACGTTAATTTACGTATTTCCTTCGTATTATTAAAACAAATATATACACATTTGGAAAACTTAAAATATATAAGTTATCGAATACATGTAGTTTTGTTATTATTAAAAAAACTGATGACCTTCCATGAAGTATTTACGCCGTACCTACTAAGGCCTTATGTTGTTTTAGTGATTACTTTGGATTTTTTTCTATCGAGGAAACTACAAGTAATCGTGTTTCTAAAGTGAACGATTTATAGAATTAATCCTTAAATATCTAACATTTTAATTGCATAACTAAAGATTAAGTAATAACGATGCAGCAAGGGATCAAACGAACGCAATTATTACGCAATTTCCTTGGTGCGCTCTTAAGGACAAAGTGTCACCACGGACGTGCGGCCTACTCTGTACCTGTTGACGCTTGCTTTAAAGAAAACATTTGACGTTTTGGAAATCATTGATACAAAGAAGAAGAAGATAAAGAGTGCCTTAAAATATTTTTTCTAATTTGTGTAGGTGAAGAAAACCCAACACCAGAATTCAATGCTCACATGGATGTAGAAGCGTATCATGTAGTGGCACAGAATGCCACTCCCGACAAAGTCACGGTCTTCCCCTTCTCACAAGCGAAGCATTATCTTAATTTTAGCAAAGTAAGTGTTTTCTCCATTTACTGTCAGTTCTTCTAAATATGATCGCACACTTATTGAAGTGAAAACTTCTTTAGGCGCACTCTGCGCTACTCTTTTTGAAGAGTGAACGAAATTGAACCGTCACGCTTGGGTTGATGACGCTGAATCGGGTATACTCGGTGCCGAATTGCGTATATTCGGTTCCATGTGGTCATAAGGCTTCTGACATCTCCGTTGATTGTAAACAGAACTAATTTTAAATACGGCCAAATCCAGTCCACTTTGGCCTGCCACTGATGATTTCTTAATGAAAATCTCAATAACGCTTTTCCTGCGAATCAATCACAGAACCTGAAGCACAGTATTCCCACTTACCACCATGCTTTAACTACTAACTGAAAACATTAATTACAAACTGGCCATATTTTTTTATTTTTTTCCAGGAATGGAGAAAAAACCACCTAGGAGCAATAGACACGGATATAATGAAAGCTCAGAACAAATATGAGAAGGTATCACTTGAGGTAGAACCAACCTGGCAAGCGTTGGATCCTGCGACGGTGTCAGTATTCCTGAGGCCAGATCTAGTGGAGGAGTATAAGTATTCGAAGAACGATATCACTGTTTGTGGTAAGTTTATAATAATGATTGTTTGCTAAAAGATTCAACGAAGACCCGCCGCTCACATGGTGGACCAAGGCGAGGACCTAGTGAACGTCGCGGATAAGGGTCACGGACTCGTGGGCCGTCCTGAACCAGTAGTTGTAGCGGAGGAATTCTATGTTCAGCATTTGATGATAAATGAAATTGTGATTACGATTGATGCATGATAAAAGGGAAGAAGCTGTGAATGCTGACGATGTTAAACGATATTGACGAGTAAGGAATTATTTAAACGAACAATTTAAGTAGGTACTAGATGGTTTTTCTAAGGTTTCCATTGTGCTTATTGTATGATCTCTGTTTACAGGTGACAAGAGAGGAATCAATACAAATGATTTCGTAGAAAAGGAAAAGGCTAACGTTAGAATAGCATACTCAGTGAAATCAGAAGAATACAAAGCCTTTTTATTGAATGTCTTTGGAGGCGAACTAAATTCTGGATAATGAATTGTTGTCAATAATTATAAATAAACAATTGGAAAAAGCCATTGGGAAAAGTTGTCTTTCGTCTTATTTATTTGCATCAACCATGCATTGCATCATCCATTTTACTTTTGGTTTTCTTATATTATATTGACTGTAGCGCCTCTAAGCTACTTTTTCTTTGTTTAGCTTAGCTACATCTAGAGAGATAACTGTTAACTATTGAAAAGGGTTTCCTTCTACTTCCAGCTAGTTACAATTTAATTCTGTCTGCATTGATTTGTGGATAGCGCCATCTATATTCGATTTTGTGAACAACACCTAATACAGAGAGCGTTTAGTTTTTAATACTACCAACAGATGGCAGATAATTCAGATTATGGCTCCCTGAGTTAAAAAACCAATCAAGAATTTCGACGGATTCTTAACTTATTATAATAAAAATATTAAAATAGCCCTCTTACTTATCGCTAGTATTTAATTTTGATTCTAATACCTAGATAGATCTTTTTTCTCTGCATTTAAATTTGTGTGTCTCTTCTTGTCTCTATTTCATTCTGTTTTTTTTTTTAATTGTTGCCGGAAAACTGATTGTACCTACCAGGTGAACTTGAACTTTAACGTTCTTAAAGTGTTCAAATAACTATTTATTATATTTGCACGAAAACACAAAACATTCCGTTTTCAAAAACATCAAACGTCAAAAACCTATTTCTTCTACTACGCTGGCTACGAGCAATCATCGCAAAATTAAAAATATCTAGTACTTAATAAAATATCTAATACTTTCAACCCCAAAGGCGAAATATAAAATTTATTACCCATAAATCTCTTTGATATCTTCTGATCAACAAAAATGTCTTTGATATCTTCTGAATGTAATATCTTGTCCAAAAAATGTGACACAGAAAATATTTTTTTTTATGGTAACATAAAAATCAAAGTTCGATTTCATTTATGATAGCGGACAACATAAACTTTATGGCAATTTTATGGTGAAAATATTAGCTATAGTCCGGTCATGGGGAACTAAAACTATTGGCGTATGTATCTACATCCTACTGTGTCTATACACAGTATGAAGATACCTACCTACGCCAACAGTTTACTTCAGACATAATATTATGTAACTTCTATAATTTATTTATTTATTTATTTATAATAATAACCAACTTGAATTTACAGTTTAACCACACATACAAGTTATTGGTCTGTACAAAATAAACATAAATCATTTAAAAAAGAACAAATTAAACATACTGACAAGCAAAAATAAATATAAACAGAACAATAGAAATAATAATAATCATTATGTCATAGAGAAATTATTATGCATGCACATTAAAACTTAAATAATAATAATAAAAAATAAAAAATAACAATAATCAATTATATGTAGGTATAAATCAAAGAATAAACATAAAATATTGTAATCAAGCTTAATTAAAATTATCACTAATTAAAGAGTAATTGTACTAGAGGCAACAATAGACTCCAGGTAACGAGTAGCAGTCCTAAGGAATGTCAGCTCAGTAGTCGCAAAGATATCTAATGTGTCATCAAATGATAATATGTTGTTTATGAGGGTGAGTGCAACGTATAATGGACTGGTCTTGAGGGATTTGGATGTTTGGGGTACAAAAAATAAAGGACGTTGCCGAGGACGAAGTGTATGACGGATAGGTAGAGGGATATTGAAAGAAATGTACTGTAAGAGCGAAGAGTTGAAGTGGTAACCACAAATAAGGCGGATGAAATATTTAACCGTGGCAAGATTTCTCCTGACTTCCAAACATTGGTAGGTTACCATACCTAGCACAAATGGTGTAGGATACAGATACGGATAATACCCATACAGTTTCAAATAAAGATAGCGTATAAAAGACTTTTGGACCTTCTCAATGACTAATGTATAGGTTTTCTCATGCGGGTTCCAGATTACACTATTGGTTTCAAGTATACTACGAATGTATGAGTTGTATAAGAGTGTTATAGCTTGTCTATTGCTGAAAATTTTGGCCTGACGCAATACAAAACCTAAGTTTTTGCGGGATTTGTGCGGGATAATAATTATGTTACATACACATGTCGATGTAATAAAGCCCACAAAAAATATTATAAGCAAATTCTCTGTTTACCGCGCCTTAACCAGCATTAAGATCAAATAAATGCATTTTAGAACAAGGTAAGGTGACGTCACAAATAATGTTTTACAAAAGTATAAACAAACAACGTACATATTCTCCATTCCTTTTGTTCATTCAATCCATCCATATTACTTACAAAAAATCCCGAAAATGTAAAGAGAGTAAAATTAACAAACATTATGAAGCAATAATCGCGTTTCAAAACTTCTAACATCAATTGATCAAACTGTCGTGAAACCGAACCGTGGCGTAGGTATTATGACAGCCGACGAAGTTCTCGACTTCCATACTGTGATTTGTGAGACAAGGCTCAAATGTTCAGCTAACAAAATTATTTTTAAGAGCGATGAATTTTAGGCTAGCATCGGTTCAATTCTGAGCAAGTACCAATGTGACTTTTTCAATTCATATGTACTATCTAAGTTTGTATTGGGGATCACTGACATCGACAAAGGAAAATATCGTCAGGAAGCCTGGACTTTACAATTCATGTAGGTAAGTCTGAAATCGGTAACCCGTCTTGAGAAAGCGTGGTGATTAATGCTCGTGCCTTCTCTGTATGAGAAGAGGCCTTTACCCTGCAGTGGGCAGTAATAGGCTGGTATTATAATATCACGCCCGATAACCCAAGGATTTACTCAAATTTCAGTTCAAGTAGATTGATTTTTTTAAAGACGTTATGACATCAATCAATCTTCCTAGCCTTTTCCCAACTATGTTGGGATCAGCTTCCAGTGTTACCGAATGCAGCTGAATACCAGTATTTTACATAGAGCGACTGCCTATCAGACCTCCACAACCCAGTAACTGGGTAATACGATACCCCTTGGTAAGACTGGTTATCAGACTTCGACGACCGAGACAACTGTCAAAGATCCACGAATGACAGCCGGGACCAACGGCTTAACGTACTTTCTGAGGCACGGAGGAGTCCCAGTACCTACGTAAAGATAGTCACCGACCCACGGACTAACCCCGGCAAGCATAGCTTAACCTGATAGATCGACCCGTGCGGCTGTTATTACTTAGCCACGAGCTAAAACTAACACTTACACTAGACAAAAACATTATGATATATTATACCTAAACAATTTATTACAGTTAGAACATTTTTATTTATAGGACTTAAACATTTTTTTTAAATTCGGCATTACGTATTAAAATCTCCATCGAAACTAAAAGGGGAAATCCCGAAACAAACCCAAACATATTATATTAAACATGAAAGTGTCTCACGAAGATTATAATTCAATATATAATTAATATAATTTAATTTATGAGAGGTGCTGTAGCAGAAAAGCTACAGCACCCTCCGCATTCAGCTTAACAGCGCTTTCAGAGCGATGTTGGATCTGCCTCGCTATTGCAGCGCTTCGGGTATGTTCGTGTGGGCGCGCACGGACTGTTTTTATGCGACCATGCGGAAGCGCTGCGCGTCTCTTGTGCGCAGAGTGCGGCCCAGCTCCAATATCGTTCTGAATATGATTGCAAATAGGTTGGACTGTCCTTATGTGCGACACTGCTGTGACAAACAAGTTACATACAGTGTCGTACGTAAGAGACTACTGTAATGAATGAATATGAGGTAATTGTGATGATTGATTGGATTTTAATTATTTAATTTTGTGTTTTTGTGTGTGATTTAAAGATTTCTTATATGGGTTAAAACTTGTTGTACCTGAAATAAATTAATTTTATTTATTTATTTATAATGTATCAATTCTAATTTGAAAACGAACAATTTCTCTAACGTTTCTTCTCACTTCTTCTGATGTCACTGCACTGACTGAAGGTGGGCGTTCAACTCCAATTCAATGACATTGTAACTGTTCAGCAGCACTCGTGTCTCCACTAGCAAATATTCCTCAACTAGAAGTCCAGAAGTATCAATGCAATCGGACAATAATCGATACTTGCACTTCTATCGATACTTTGGATCCATCTGGATCGCAACTATGCGATACGATTCTAGGATCGTCGTATCAAATAGTTTCGATCTGATCCTCCAAATGATGAATCGTATCGTATCGTAATTAATTTCATCCCACCAGTGGGTGAAAAATGCCGTAGGAGTACTTTTACAGACTCTGGGAACTCGTCACAATAAAACTGCTATGTACAAATAAAGAATGATAAAAGCGAATGTCTAAACATTTAAAAAACTAACCACCTGTATACTCATAACAGTAGCTATTCAACTTCTAAGTTGCCACATTTGTCAAGATGCCACGCCGTCATATTAAAAAGATTCTAGAGAAATATTTTACACAATAAACAACTATGATATTTAAAATTGACTGTTCATGCAATATGACAATGTTGTACGATCCATTCATTTCGATGCCGATACTTTTGTATCGATCCAAAATATCGAAGTATCGAACTATCCTATCATGTGTTGTATCGATACTGTAAATTATGGGATCGGATTGTGCATCGCTAGCTTTCGTTTAAAACTATGTACCACCCTCAATGGTAAAATGTATTTGGTAATAATACTTCACCAAACGTAATTCCCAAAAGTGAAATTCCTCGCCAAACCACAGTATAAATAAGTAACAGTATTATATCTATATAGAAAACGACTGAAACAACTTGCTTCGAAATCTCAGTGTATATCAGTACGCAACAGTATCGAGTGCGCGGAAGTTACGCACGACGTGGAAGGTTTATCTAGCGACCGCCCGTAGGTAATTATTTCAAGGTCACTGCCGAGATGTATTACTGTTACTTTATTATTACTTTGGTGAAACGTAGGTAATTCCCGTGGGTAACTCACAGAGCTGAGCAACCTGGGATTAACATAAATTAACGCGCGATGGCGGTTGGGCCCAAGTTTTAATATGCAATGACACACGTTAACGTTTACCAGGTACGTCATAATGAGGGTAATCTTAACTTTGTGATGTTACACTTTTGAAACGTTTGGTGTAAATGCTTATGAGTTTGGGTGTGGCGTATATTAAAAAGTTTATGAGAAATTTGTAATTTTGTTTTTAGGGATTTGGGCATTATCATCATTCAGCCTATTTCAGTTGTAGCTCTCCGATTGCATGCAATTTAAACTCAATTCTCGGCTGACCAGTCACCCTGCGAAGATCGTCGCTCCAATTAACCAGGGTACTACATTTAGGTAGCCGATTGGCGTTCTTCATTGAAGAATAGGTCTACTCTAACGTTCATCAGTTAAAACAGTATAAATAGGTACAGTATTCTATCTTCATAGAAAACGGTCGAAGCGACGTGCTTCAAAATGTCAGGGTATATCAGTATCTAATGCGCTGCAGATATGCACGGACGCGGAAGGTTTATCTAACGAGCGGCCGTAGGTAATTATTTCAAGGTCACTGCCGAGATATAATACTGCTACTTATTTATTCTGTGCCACAATCATCATAAATCAGTCAGCTACCTACACGACCCTGATTAAACTGTTTGTCTGGCGCTCCCTAAACAGTCAGCCTCACTACAAATTGCTAACTCGGTTTATCCTTTTACTTCACATGAGTTAGTCACAAGTCTACCTATCATAAATAGCTGCTGAATAATATTCTTTGCTTTCACTTACTTTATGTAAGTGCCTCGTTGGTCTAGTGGTCGCAAGCCTACTGCTGACTTACGTTGGTACTTAAGTAATCACTTTTGTAATAAGAACTTTACATTTACTGTAGTCGTAATGAAGTTCTAAATTCAAAAATGACTCCATGGTACGTGGTATCTTTTCTGTGTCCATGGATTAAACTTGGGTGTGAAGATAAACCTTGTTTTGTAATATAAGATGGATAGAGAATTATGGAAGAAAAAGGTTTACTGCGACACCGAGAACAAATTGGGATATGGTCAGGAGTATGATACTAATAGGTCTTTACCTATGAAATTGCCGTTTTGTATGAAAAAATTTGTAAAAAAAAAAATTTCATGTATTTTTTATTTGTATTAATCGAAGTAATCACCCATGCAATCAATGCATCTTTGCCAACGCAGTGGCAGTTTATTGATGCCCTTCTTAAAGAAATCAGCTGGACGGGAGGCAACAAATTCTTCAAAGGCATTTTGTACTGCCTCTCGGGTATTGAATTTTGAGTGCAAGGCACGTCTCGACGCGTAATTCGCGCTGGCGATCATTGTGTTCGTGGGGCACCAATTTGTCAAGCTTTTTTACCTTGCCAATTTGACGCAAATGGACCAATATTGTTTTGACGCTAACGTCGAAAGCTGCTGCTAATTCAGCCGTAGATTGTGTATCATCAGCTTCCACAATCGCCTTTAATTCGTCATTGTCGACCAAAGCCTTCTGACGACCGCGAGGTTAATTTTTCAGGTCGAAGTTTTCAGAACGGAAGCGAGCAAACCAATAACAGGTGGTGCGTTGGTTTGTAGTGTTAGCTCCGTAAACGTCGTTGATGTTGCGTGCCGCTTGTGCCGCGTTGCTGCCACGATGGTACTCATATTCCATAATTACTCGAATTTTTAACGTATCCATGACGACGAAAAAGATTGAAATGCGATGAAAATGTAACACTGATCAATAAACAAATGACTACTTTTGGAAAAAAAATCCATGTTTTTAAAATAAAATTAATTTGAAATTAGAATTCTTAGCCAAACAAAAATTATTTTGATTTGAAATGGCCAGTACTGCAGAACGGCAATTTCATAGGTAAAGACCTGATATTAGGGAAAAAGGCGTATGATTGTATAATTATGTCGCAGTAAAGATGGTTGAAGCCATTATAGTATGTCAGTCTCATTTTGTTGCATATTAACAAATATTCAGTTAATTTTACAGTAGTTTCTAGTTAGAACTTGGAAAACTTTTAATTTAGATCAATTATGTATATGTCGCAGTAAGAGGGTTATAGCCAAGATACAGTTATATCCCTAGGGATATAGCCATACACCGTAATATAGTTATATGGAAGGGGTTCATAACTATCGTATTAAAAATATAACTATGATGCGAGCACGATCTAGTAATATAACTATTAGGGCATTCCGACCAAATAGGTTAGGTTAGAACTGTGACCAACTACACTGAAATCGCAGTAACAAAATTAGGGCATTCGATCAGTTATGAACCGCTTTCATACAATTATATTACGGTATATAGCTATATCCCTAGGGATATAACTATATCTCGGCTATAACCATTTTACTGCGACATATTATACATAATTGATCTAAATTAAAATTTAAGTTTTCCAAATTCTAACTAGAAACTACTGTAAAATTAACTGAATATTTGTTAATATACAACAAAATGAGACTGAGGTTGATACATGGAATTAACTCATATTAGTTTTGGTCCCTCCAGCCGCGATACCTGCCGGGTTCCATTATTGTTGAGAAGTTCATAATACAAACTTTAGGACCAAACATCTTAGAATGTAGATGGATGAGTATATTTTGCGTTAATTTCCCATGACAATTCAAAATTAAACCAAAACCAGTGTGATTTAGAATCCTGAGTTCACATTACACTTGTATTTTATGTATCAGACGTGTTCTCCGGTTCCTTCTTTTTACTTGTCACGAATATATTCACGACCTGCACCCTAATTACGTAATATATAATCAATCGGAATTTGAATCAATTGAAAAAAATTGCTAATCCATTGCTTCATAAGTTCGATAAAAAAATCTGCTCAACAACGTACATAACGCAATGAATGTTGTTGAACCGTCAAAATAAAACAAATTTTTCGTAATTGTTTACGAAAATGTGTTGCGTAATTAGATAGCTGCTTGGTGCAATATTGTTAGATGTCTTTCTCTTCCGTGAGAATTGGCACATAGTAGCGCAGAACCGGGTCGTTTGAGAGACTAACAGTGGGAACATTATAGGCTGATTATGTTATAAACGTTTATAAATAAACTCCATTATTATGCTCCTGTCTGTGAGAGGGAGTGGCTGTAATCCACCGCGCGGGCCCAGTGCGGGTTGGTAGATGTCACTTGTTTACGAATTTTGGTTCTAGGGCATGCCGGTTTCCTGACGATGTTTTCCTTCACCGTTTTGAGAGCAGTGGTCGCTCAGTGGTAACTTACCACTGAGCCACCACTGCTCTCAGTGGGATAGTACAGGCTAATTATGATAATTTATTTTTATTATACAACATACTTACATAATATGTCCTGTCCTAAGACTTTCCGGACTCCGTCTTGAGGGAACAGGGCCTGCAATTCTCCATACAAATGTATTCCCCTTTTTTCTTCCTGAATAATGCCTCTAGAGCAATCTTTTTCATAAAATCAAGGTCTGCTGTAGTCACGTCCCTGTTATTTCCTTTTTTTCAGCAACTTATCGGTAAAGAAAATATTACCCTCCAGAAATTACAAAAAATGCCTTATTTTTACCGCCGTTATTAGAGGAGTACCAGACAAATTAGAAAAGTTTTTACCATAAAAGAAAATGATAGGAACCTAGACATACTCTTTCTTAAATTTTTAATGTAAAAAATAATTGAATCGGTTCAGTTTTCGAGGAGAAAAAAGGGGAATACGAAACGTCGAATTCGTCAATTTTTTTGCGATATATTTGGTCTGAGCTGTAGCTTTCTCTATCGCACTCTACGGGGGCAGACTTGAGGTAAGACGACGGTAATAGTTTCTTCAAATATCTATTTTTCAAATTCCTCGCAGGCCCTGTTCCCTCTTAATGATTATCTATTCAAAATACTTAAATATGACAATTTTGGTCAAATTAAGGCGACATTTTCATATGATGTAATTTTATACCTCCATCGCCTGGTCTTAAGTTGGTCTCACAGGGACTATAATTGTTTACGGTATGTTATGAAGTTTCAGCTTGTGCATATTATGCTGTATCCTCAAACAATTTTGCATACTTACATAACTTTGTGTTTGTGTTCTTTAGCTAACTTTGGAATAATCTGTTATGAGAAAGGCAATATTTATGTAAGTGTCAGATAGATAGATAGAATACTCTTTATTGTACACCATAAAAATTACAAAACACATAAATATAGAAATTTTACATAGGGTGACGCAATGGGCGGTCTTATCGCTTAAAGCGATATTTTACAGACAACCTTGGATGGATTAAAGGTAACATGAGAGACAATACTGCAGGTAATCAGTGGTGTACCATTTACATATACAATAAATACATACCTACATAAAGCATAAACTTAATCATATATACATACATAGATATACTTATATAAAATTATAAACATGAAACAAGAGCAAGGAACTATATGTAATGATGATGTTTAAGGAGAGAGGAAGTGTTTTTTTACTAGAATTTTAAAAGTGGACAAAAATTGAGACCTTATCGACACGGGCAAGGCATTCCATAACCGTACTGCTTGAACTGTAAAAGACTTGTCATAAAAGCTGGTGGAATGCATCGTTTTAGTCTCAAGTTTTCCGATGACCTAAGATATCTATTATGTGTGTTATGAAGGAACTTGATAGATAAGAGGTCAGATTGACAGTAGCGCCATGTAAAAATTTGGTATTCAATCAGCTGCATTTGGTTAGACTGGAAGCTGCACAGCAGAGTTGGGAAAAGCTAGACAGATAATGTCTAACGCTTTAAAGTAGGTAGGTATAATCGAATCTAAAACTTTACCAAAAAAATATACGTAAAAACAGACAAAATTCTCATTGCGTAGTATGTAATCCAAAATATGTTATTGATGTGTCTATCTATTTATGCCCAAACCATTCGGAAATAGAAACTCACCAACTGAATTAAGACTGCTTACAACAGCTAAACCGCGGTCACTGTCGGATTGCATAGAAAAGAAAGAGAAGCGCAATGACACAGGTACGTACGACGTAGGTAATTTATTTCAAAATATGAAGCAATGATATAAGCTATTTACAAAAAATCAAGTGGTTGGACAAAAAAATTAAAACACGATTTCAGTAATATGTTGCTTGTAGAATAGTCTGACAAAAAACAGAATGATTGCATGTATAATATTATGATTTTTAATCGTTAAAATAAATTTTTAGAGGTATCTTTGTGATTTTTTTCTATTGTATCAAATTAGTAGTATTATGTTTACAACACTATTTTACTAGCATATATCCTGAAGAATATCATATATTTTTCTGATTTTGTTTACTGCAGTGGATCATATACTTTTATGCATTATAAAACTTGCGTTTAGCACGTTTACGTCCTGTAGTCCCCTTAAACGAGCTTTCTTTTACTCCAATAAAACACAAACAAACTTTAATACCTAATCTGCATGAAGCGTATTTCTGTTCCTTTTATTAAAAGCACGACATAACAAAAAAAGCGCGAGTAAAAATAACAGGTGGCGCTCGAGGCGCTTACCGTTAGCAGAGCAATTTGCTAAATGTTGCCTCACTCTCGGCAATCCCCGGCTAGGTTTACACTTATGAGCATGGACAATCGTTGTGTTGTTTCCTTATCTGAGTGACTATTTTGTACTTTGTTTTTGTGTCATTATACTTAAATCTATACATAACATAGTATGTAGTTGTATTGCAATATGTGGTAAGCTAGCGACCTCGATAATTTTTTATTTTACTTGGATGGTCCTAGTTTATCAATTATAACTTCTAGTTACAGTTATATGTAAGCGGGCACGCCCTTTATGCTTGACAATCGTTGTGTTGATTCCTTATTTGAGTAACTATTATGTACTTTTGTGCTTTGTTTCTGTGACATTATACTTAAATCTATACATTACATAATATAAATCAAAGTTTATTTTCGTGTCTGTATCTATAACCGCTTAGTTCTTCTAAACCAACTATATTAGATAACTGGTATGCAAGACATAATAACACATTTTCGTAAACGATTACGACAAATTTGTTTTATTTTGACAGTTCAACAACATGAATGCGTTATTTACGTTGTTGAGAAGATTTATTTTTTGAACTTAGGAAGCAATGGATTAGCAATTTGTTTCAAAATAATACAAATTCCGTTTGATCGTGTATTACGTAATTAGGGTACTGGGCTGCTTAACCGCCGTTTGGGTTGGCCCACAACAAGCTATCAGCTGGCGATTTTTTTGAGAACAGATTTTAGGACTTCAAACCAGGTCTAAAAAATATTTTGCTTCGAACATATTGACAATTAAACATTATTTTCAGACTTGATTTTATTATCGACATCAGATTTGTTGCCAAATATTGATAAGTTCATGTATCAGTGAAGTTTTTTTTATAGATTACTCAAACTATGAGTAACTTAAATTTTTATTAAATATTAATAGCTATAGGTATCTACCAACTGTAAGTTTTTTTTACTAGATGGCCCGCCGGCTGCCACGGAATCAAGATTATGGCCCACCTCATAAATTGGTTGGGCAGCTTTGTTTCCAAACAAAAGATTTTGAAGCACTTTTCACCATCTTTTAGAGAATTTATTCCGGAAGGTACAAGTGTATAAATACATCTATATTTTACTTAGTTAAAGCGCTGAAATCTCGATGTTATGTCATAATATGTCGAAGCAAGTGGGTTTCACTAGTTCATGATAATTTGTTTAATGAGCTAGACTATGGAGTTAGAGCAATAGTGACCCAATAACTTACTACTGAATACTTTGACGGCACGGTTGGCGCAGTGGTTAAGCGATTGACTGCTGCGCTGCGTGTCGCGGGTTCGATTCCCGCACGGAACAAATATTTGTATGACCTACAATTAGTTGTTCCGGGTCTGGCTGTTTGTGTATGTGAGTTTAAATGTTTGTAAACGCACCCACGACACAGGAAAAATTCCTAGTGTGGGGCAAAGTTAAAAAAAAATAATAATAATAGCAGTAATTGCTCAGGTAAATAGTTGTAAGTCATGGGTTCATGGTTTACTTTCAATTTATTTCTTCACTACTACTCTAAAATCGATGAAGGAAGAAACCAGCGTGCTGTAGATGCCTAAATAAAAAAAACAGAAATGTGACATCTACCAAAGCCCTTTTTTTTTTTTTTTGGATGGGAAATTATCAAATAACTTCTCCCGCTCTGGGTGGAGCGGGAGGGCGTGTCAGACTCTTACTGATTAAAACCCACCCGTGTTCCTTCCGTTGCCTGTACGTTGCTAGGGGCCACGGTATCCCTTTCGGACTTTCCCGCAACCCCGGCAGGCATCGGTCCTATCGGACCCCTTATCTACCAAACCCCTGGACCCGCGTGTTGAAATACGGCCCGCTCCCGCTCACAGAGAGGAAACCTGAGTCACATTGGAAACAATATGTTGTAAGTACAAAATGTTGTTAATGTACAGACGCCAGCACATCAACCTACTAAAATCTGTCAAATTTCTTTAATAGATTTTCAACTTTATCACTAAATCGTAAGGTTCAAAGTTGATTGGGAAAATTTGACAGTTTCGGGTAGGTTGACCTGCTGGCGTCTGTACTAGATTATTAACTACTTCGTAAATTATCTTCTGTGGATACTCTATTCTTAGTTCAAGACCATGTTGTATGAACATTGAACAATCATCACTAATGTAGGGATTGCCTTAAATCAACTGCATCATTGATGCATTGTTTATTCAGCCCTGTTTGATGTTCAATTGCTTTCAAACTGCGCTGAATCGTAATATAGTTTGCAAACTTTGATGTCCGAAATTATGGTATGTTTACCAAATATTGTGTTCGTATGTTTCCTGTTTGTGTGCGTTGAGAGATTGACAGTTATACAGGGTTATTGGTATAAAGTTGGCAATCTATTAAGGGGAGGTAGGACAGGTCATTTACCACCAAATGACCCCTTATGCAAACCCCTAATGTCAACCATTTTCGAGTAATTTTATATTTTAAAACGTATGAAATAAAAACATAAAAAGTCAAATTATTTGAAAATTGTTGACATTTGACACAGGGCCTTCGAGGCCTTTGAAAAATAGGTATTTAAAGAAACTATTGCCGTCGTCTTACCTCAAATTTGCCTCCGTAGAGTGCGATAGGGACAGCTGCAGCTGAAAACGATTATATCACAAAAAAATTACGAGATCGACGTTTCGTATTCCCCTTTTTTCTCCTCGAAAACTGAGCCGATTAAATTATTTTTTTCATTATTATTTTAAGAAAGAATATGTCTAGGTTCCTATCATTTTTTTTTGTGCTTAATACTTTTGGAATTTGTCTGGTAGTCCTCTAATCACGGCAAAAAAAAATGGTTGCTCTAGAGGCAATAATCAAGGAGAAAATAGGGGAATAAGTTTGTATGGAGAATCGCAACCCTGTTCCCGCGGCCGTTATGTGGCGGCCAACGCTCTTCTAGGACACCGTAACTTTAGTAACATTAGGGTCTATGCACACTGCGTTATTTTATATTCGCGTTCCACGTACAAACAGCAACGCTAGTTTTATTTGCAGCGCTTTTCCGCGCGTCAACAGCTCGTAAAAAGCGTCGTTAGCCCTTAGGTATGACAAGACTGTATTTTGTATATACGGTAAGACTTCACACATTATTCTGTACCAACCGTTTGTATGACTGATACAAATAGTGTTACATCTATGTTGTACCATCATTTATTGGTATTGGATGGTACCTACGTAAATAAGCAAGCAATATTGTTTTAGGATAATTACTTTGTTTATAACTATAGTAAACAACGGGTTCCTTTTGATGCCCCTTATCTGTAAATTTATATATAAGTATAAGTAAAAATAATACAAAAAGTCCAAGAACAAGTGTTCCAAAAACACATAGTTTCGAAGATAACATCAATCATAATTAACATAAGTTTCATTTATAAGTAAGAGTAAATCAATTTCATTCAAACCAACCATTCATATTTAAAGCTAAGAAAATGCGACGTTATCATATGCAAAATGAAAACGAAAAACAAATGAAAAATTATTCATATGCCAGTTGATTCTTTGACATCGTCTCAATAATACCCTGTAGATATGGGATATTAAAAGGAACACGTTGTATAATCGAGAGGATTATGTTAGGAATTAAACTCTAAGACCGGATAAAAGCAAAGACATACGTATATAATATGCACTAAAATAATAAATGCTGTGGAATTAGGTTGCATGTTGAAAAGCCGCGGTGGTGTTGCAAAATTGTTGACATTTGCATAAGAGTCATAACCCCTTAAGACTCCTATGCAAATGTTTGTTGACATTTGCTTAGAAGTCATAACCATTAATACTAAACATAAACATTAAGACTCCTATGCAAATTTTTGTTGACATTTGCATAGGAGTCTTAATGTTTATGTTTAGTCTTAATGGTTATGACTCCTAAGCTAATGTCAACAAAAATTTGCATAGGAGTCTTAATGTTTATGTTTAGTATTAATGGTTATGACTTCTAAGCAAATGTCAACAAACATTTGCATAGGAGTCTTAAGGGGTTATGACTCTTATGCAAATGTCAACAATTTTGCAACACCACCGCGGCTTTTCAACATGCAACCTAATTCCACAGCATTTATTATTTTAGTGCATATTATATACGTATGTCTTTGCTTTTATCCGGTCTTAGAGTTTAATTCCTAACATAATCCTCTCGATTATACAACGTGTTCCTTTTAATATCCCATATCTACAGGGTATTATTGAGACGATGTCAAAGAATCAACTGGCATATGAATAATTTTTCATTTGTTTTTCGTTTTCATTTTGCATATGATAACGTCGCATTTTCTTAGCTTTAAATATGAATGGTTGGTTTGAATGAAATTGATTTACTCTTACTTATAAATGAAACTTATGTTAATTATGATTGATGTTATCTTCGAAACTATGTGTTTTTGGAACACTTGTTCTTGGACTTTTTGTATTATTTTTACTTATACTTATATATAAATTTACAGATAAGGGGCATCAAAAGGAACCCGTTGTTTACTATAGTTATAAACAAAGTAATTATCCTAAAACAATATTGCTTGCTTATTTACGTAGGTACCATCCAATACCAATAAATGATGGTACAACATAGATGTAACACTATTTGTATCAGTCATACAAACGGTTGGTACAGAATAATGTGTGAAGTCTTACCGTATATACAAAATACAGTCTTGTCATACCTAAGGGCTAACGACGCTTTTTACGAGCTGTTGACGCGCGGAAAAGCGCTGCAAATAAAACTAGCGTTGCTGTTTGTACGTGGAACGCGAATATAAAATAACGCAGTGTGCATAGACCCTAATGTTACTAAAGTTACGGTGTCCTAGAAGAGCGTTGGCCGCCACATAACGGCCGCGGGAACAGGGTTGCGATTCTCCATACAAACTTATTCCCCTATTTTCTCCTTGATTATTGCCTCTAGAGCAACCATTTTTTTTTGCCGTGATTAGAGGACTACCAGACAAATTCCAAAAGTATTAAGCACAAAAAAAAATGATAGGAACCTAGACATATTCTTTCTTAAAATAATAATGAAAAAAATAATTTAATCGGCTCAGTTTTCGAGGAGAAAAAAGGGGAATACGAAACGTCGATCTCGTAATTTTTTTGTGATATAATCGTTTTCAGCTGCAGCTGTCCCTATCGCACTCTACGGAGGCAAATTTGAGGTAAGACGACGGCAATAGTTTCTTTAAATACCTATTTTTCAAAGGCCTCGAAGGCCCTGTTCCCTCTTAACACATAGGGTACTTTGAATCCCAGTAGTACGTTGCCTTGGGACATTTACCGACATCCACGCGAGCGTAGTAGCGGCCAAAAGTTAGTTATTAATAATATTGGATCCTGAATGATCTTAAGTTAAATTACGGACGCTATGTGATGGCCACCGCAGTCATAGAAATGCCCAAGTATCCATTTTTCTTTATGACCTCTAGTATGAGCATGTGAAACAATAAAATTTCCAATACTTTTTGAAAAGGTACCTAAGCTACAATAAATTTTCCCTAAAATTTAAAAAGAAAAATTCCTGCTCAATCGTGTGAGCTTAAAGGAGGCAATTTATAAACATCGCCTGAAGAATGTAAGCCCAACACATACAGCGAGCGGGCTGCCTCGACATGTCTATTTGTTAAGGTTTTCGAGAAGGAGGGATTATATTAACTCTTTGTTCGGTATCTGGCAGTATTGAAAAATGGAGTACTTACCTATGTTTTTTTAATAATGTCTCATAAAATTATGGCAAAGCCAGAACGTTAATGTCCATTTCTGACCATCGACATCTAATCAGACGAAAACCATCCACTAGTTACAAGTTTGTCAATTTGCCGTGTTTATAACCATGTCATACAACTGTCAAAGAATGACAGTTGTGATTTGAATTTACGGACAATTTAAGTTTGTACGAGCTACGCTGTACATTGACCTTTGTGGTAGTTTGTACGTCACACTCATATAATACACATCGATATTGTTTAGCTGTGCATTTCTCTAGCATAGCATTTAAGTGAAATAGTTGTGTAATTAAATTCAGTAGCAATAAATCCATCAAGAGAATCGTTTGTCTACTCATTTACTTAACATAAGATACCTAATAAGTTTACATAACAAGTACATAACATTATACTATCTGTAACCATACCTATGTTTAACAAAATAAATGATTAATTGATTGATTGATTGATAACATTTTCACTGTTGGGCAATATTTACATCCCAACAAAATGTTGGTAGTCAGTTTGCTTAATTTGTCTGACTTTACGTATAGACAAGGATTTTATTTTAGATTAAAACAATGTAGGTACCTGAAATTGGACGAAAAAAATTGGCTTCGTCACAGTGCTTGATGATTGCATTTGAATGAGTTATACTCTGATTTTTAATTTGTTAGACTAAAATGACATTTATTTTGATGTCGACACAAAAATAACCTAGTAAATAATTTAGTTACCGAGTGACTCTCAGTCTCTCATTAAGGACGACTGAATCATTCTCCGCAGGAGGACCTTTTCTGTTATTGTGTTGTCTCTGTAATATTAATTAAAATAGGTCCATCGCAATTGTCATTTTGGTTTAGCAAATTAAAAAGGCAGTGTATAGAGTGCCGCTAGTGGCAGAATAGTGGCGCTGCCTCGGCCCACTTAAAGTGCCGTCAGCATTGCATTGTCATTGTCACTGAATCACTGTCACTTGTTATTTTATTTGATTGTTGAGGTTAGTTCGCTGTAAAACACCACATTTCCAAAACATTACATTCTCTTGTACCTAAACGGACCCTGGCGTTGTGTGGTCACAGTTCTAACCTAACGTAAACTACCTTTCAGCCATTTTCAATTGCTACTTCATTTTTCGTAAATTCAGTCATTGTAGTGACTTTTGATATAATTACAAAAAACAATCAAACAAAAAAAACAAGTGACAGTGACAATGACAATATAATGCTTGCGGCACTTTAGCCGCATCACTATTGTGCCGCTAGCGGCACTCTACACACTTCCAATTTAAAGTCTGAGTTTAGTCATATTTATCTTGATATCCCTAAGTCATCTTTTACGGCAACATCAACTGAACCTATTTTCCGCCAAATACCGACCAACATAGTCCAAAACAATGACATAACTAAAACTGTGTTCAATTCAAAGTGCCGTCTTCCGTCTCCTGAGTGAAGAACCCGGAACCACTCTTCCGTTACCGTTTCTTTGTATTTTCACGCAATATGATATATATACTTATGTAAAGGTTCTTTATAGAGACCTTTTTCGGAAGTAGACTTTTAGTAGAAGGAAAGAAAAAGGTAGACTTTAAAATATTTTCAAAGGATATCCTTTGAAGGTAGCAAGGAAGGAGGATGAAGGTCTTTAGGGCTAATTGTCATAATTTTCTTTTATTTCGTGTCTGAAAGAAAACTCAGGGTGTGCAGAACTTACAGTTACTGTAGCACCAAAGGTTTAAATCGTTAGATTTGCCCTTACTGTTCTAAGTCGAGCGAAACAGTACCATACTGAGTTGGTGAGCTCACACAATAATAGTGACAATCAAGTCTGACGCGGTAGGGTAGGGCAATCGAAAATACATTTTAAATCTTTGAGTATCGTTCAGATACGAAAAAAAATCTTCTCGCACTAGGCTGGACTTGAATTCTTTGGATTGCATGCCTACCCAATTTAATCATAGCCAATGTGATAAGTCTATGTATATGGTCCCATGCATATTTTTTAGACAAAAATTGTTTTGCATCATTGGCAAACTGTATTGACAAAAATGATGACGTTGTCTTTTGTAGTTTAAACTAATCACATTATAAACTGAGACTAATGTAACACCAAGCTTTGTTTATCTACTTCATTGAAGTTATTATCCATTGATCGTCCTTCGCGAGACAACAAGACCAAAATGTGGTCCTTCACTCCGCTTACGCTGCAGAGCGTATTTATTCAATGCATGCATTTTTAAAATTCAATTCAATATTACAATATCGTTAAGCAGAATAAGGATTTATTGAAAAACTTTCCAATCCAGAAAAACTTAATATTTTTGAACATTAGTTTAAATACCAAATAAGTGAACAGATACCATATGAAAATATATTTTTTTGTCATGGTACTTCTGCACAGACTCTCGCGAATTCTCCCGTTCACTAAGATTTCCCGCCAGTTTCCCACGAGATACTGAAAGCTGTGGACGCGTTATCCGTGACGTCACTACGCGTTCGAAATACGAAATTCGCGCGCGAAATTTTTTCTTCATTAATATTAAGTTTACGTTTTTCTTCGGCCAGTGCATGTGTTGTTTTTACATTATTAGAAATTACTTAAATTTTGACAGTGAATTTAAAGTTTCAAAAGTGAGATTTAAAATTGGTTTTCAGTGTTTTTAGTTAGATTTGTTGATAGCAAGAGTTGCTGAGAAATGGATACCTAACTTTTCTTCAAAAAAAGGTTGGTAATTGAAAATAAGCTTTTAAAGTGTAAAACTTTTAATTATTAATTTTGTAATGACCTACTTTTATAATATTTTGTTATGAAATAAAAGTTCCACATAATTCTATTTCGTGAAAAACTTTTTCAGCTTAGCAATTATATTTGACTATTAATCTAATTATACATTTATCTATGTTTTAGTAAATAATATGATAAGTAGATAATTGAAATATAATTTCTTGGATCTTGTGAGGGTGAATCTAACTAGGTAAGTATAGGAAATCCTAAATTAAGTATTGCAATTATTTCCAACAAATACGTCTACATTTAAAATTTAAAAAGCTTAAAAAAAACATGAAAATTTGACTTGCCTTTACCTCCTCAAAGCTACCATTAAATTGACTATAAGACCCATTTTAATATTTCCCCATTATTTATTTTACACAAAAAATGTATCATATTTCTCTCAATATTAAATAATAGCTTTTTATATATTTAACCAGACAAATTGTCAACACTTACCAATTCTTTTGTGAAATAATACGTTAATTTTTCTATACTTTCATAAAAATAAGTTCCAAAAAAAATACCCCATAAAGTTGTCTACTAAACCTTAGGTCCCCATTTCAAATTATTACGAAAAAAACATCTCCCCACAAATTCCAAAAATAACGATTCAACATCGTCAATTACAAACTCGGATTGTACCTACGCCATTTTGATTGATGCCTTAACAGTCTGTTCGTTTATATTAGAGATCCCTTCGAATAATGGAAATATAATCTTTGAAAAACAAGTTTTGCTTTTAGTCTGCCAAGAAAGTAAAAGATAAATGAAATAGATCCCGGTCTTGAGAAGTCTACTGGAAAAATGTCTTGAAAAGGTCCTTTCCTCAACTTCTTTGTTAATCTTTTATCGTTTCTTTTTTTTTGTAAATAAAGATAACAAGGAAAGATGGAAAGTGATATTAATTGTCAATTAGAAAATACTTGCCTTAATTGATAAAAATTAAAACATAGCTTTAAAAAAAGAGCGGTATATCGTTTGGTTATTTATTACAAAAAAAAGCATCCCAAAAAAATAACGATCCCAGAAAAATAACAGGTAAATGAATAAGAATTGTCACTTGCTTAAATATTGCCAATGGAGGTATGCAAAGTCAGCCTGTAAAAAATCTGGTGCTCACGGAAAAAAATTGTAGGTACATAGAACCTTTCCCGCATTGTAAAACAAACAAATAAAGTAGACTGCATTATTGAATTAGCTAAATGTATAATTTAGATGAATTTTTATCTGACTGAACCATCGCTGTTGTTCCAACCAATTTGAATGATGTTATGACAGCAGTGCAGCAATAATTGGATTTTTTATCAAAAAAATTCAACAGAGAAGATTTTTAAGGATATGATAGACTATACTATCAAGTCCTCAAAAATCTTCTCTGTTGAATTTTAGTACCTACCTAACTACTTTACGCCAAAAAGGAACAACTAATATATTACAGAAACCGACATTTAAAGTTTAATAAATTCAACCTTAACGTCAGCCTTTGTCTACTGTAATTAAGACCCTTGTTTGTAGAATAATAATTATAATTATGCAGATTTATTTATCGTATTGTCTAGAAAAACTCCATTACAGACATAAAATAAAACGTAGTAGCATAAGCAGCGTAGTCAGCCGACAACGTTAGCACTGCTGGGAAACAGGCCTCCTCCCTTCGAGAAGAAGTGGACCGTAATCTACCACGCGGGCCCAGTGCGGGTTGGTAGAAGTCACATGTCTTCGAATTTTTGGTTTTAGGTCATTGCGGTTTCCTCACGATGTTTTCCTTCACCGTTTTGAGAGCAGTGGTGATTAAATTATCCACTGCTCCCACTGGGACAACAGTACCAGTATGTTACATGGGGCTATTGTCTATCTGACCTCTGATACCCAGCTACTGGATAACACGGTATCGTGTTGGTAAGACCGTTGGTAAAACTGGTTGTCAGACTTTCGGGCTTCTGTTCTCTAAATAAATACTGTTTCAATTTAACGTACGGAACTCGCGTATAAAAGTGAACACACTTTGTACGGTGCATTTAATAATGTTGCTTGCTGCGACAGACATGCCGGGAATGATTGATCGATGAGCATAGAGTGAGGCAGGTTGTAACAGGGATTTAGTTGTTATATTAGGTACTTCGTTTTCCCGCTGGATGCGGGAGGCACAGAATCCGAATGGCGGTGCTTGGGGGAGGCCTTTGTCCAGCAGTGGACGTCTTTCGGCTGAAATGATGATTAGGTATTTCATATTTCCTTTATTACATTTTTAAATATAAAAAAAAACATTTAAAAATATTTAAAAATGGTGGCCCATCGGCATCAGGAACAGGGCCCAAGCTGCCGGTGGTTAGAGCTCTAGAGAGAGGAACCTCCTCACTATGCGTGCCGTGTCCAGGAGTACTGTTTTCTGAATCAAGCTCTTGACCCAGCCGCGCAATGAGGGCTCTCGTTTCTGAGGTGTTGGTCGAGGCTCTCCTCTATTAGGACATTAACCGTTACGATTATCGGTACAATGAAAGTCATGATACTATTATATTATTAGTATTATATTATAGCTTTAACTGTGTTTTTTTAAACAAAAGCGGGCAGGTCTCTTAAAAACTGTCACAGATTAAGGCACCCCATTTGACGGAAAATTATTACAATCACCTAAGAGTCCTAAGACAAACTACCAAAAATAGTAGACCTTTTGTAAAGGAATTCGTCCATGGAATGACTACCGTCACGACTTGACCTGACCTGACACCGAATCAAACGAAGCACTGTGGAAACACACGCCATACATAAACACACACACCTGAAATCATCTCATCATCTCTCATACAGACTAAGCCCACGTCGAACGGACGTAATAAAATCGCGGCGATTTTATTACGTGCACTGGATTTTCGTTCTGCTTATTGCCGAGAGTTGATAATCCAACAGTGTGTTTTTTCAACGCGCTCGGACGAGAGTGCATCCCAACGCGTTGGATTCTCAACGGCTTAACACTGAGAGTTGAAAATCCAGTGCGCGATAAAATCTCGCCGCGATATTTTTACTTCCGTGCGAACGTGTGCTAACTGTCTAGTTTGGAGCTCACCGGCTAAAAATTCTTTATTACCTAGCTGTGGGTAATATTCTAAGCAACTCAAATCTCAATTTATGTTAACCTGTGAACCTGCTTACTATGGTACCTGGGGCCTTATTATGAAGTATTAATGCCATCATTATTCCACTGCGAAAAAAGGATGGTGCTAGCGGGCTCGTATAGCTCCGTCTCTCACTCACACTGGAATAATGGTGGCATTAATACATCATAATACGGCCCCTGGACAATAAAGTATTTTCTATTTCTATCAGGTGCAATTCCATAGCCAACCGCAGGCGGCAGGAGCAGGTGGTACTTTACCGTATCTGCTGCCCATCAGCATACAGTGCTTATGGGTAATTAACCGGTTTAGGGCAACCGTACCTACCACAACTATAAAAAAAAAAAAAAGGTAAAGGATGACGAAAATTTTTCGTGGTCAAACCACATTGAGTACTTGTGTAATAAGCTTAGAATATTACTTGGTAAATTCTACCATCTAAGCTTTAAAGTGCCAAGTAATACCCTTAAATGCCTTTATCTACAATTAGTTGACCCAATATTAAGTTACGCCCTCGACTGCTATGGTCTCACATTCAAAAGTAACTTAGGAAAATTAGAAGCACAACAAATTCGATTTTTAAAACTAATGGTAAGTAAGAAAACTAAAGAAAAATGTAAAGATGATTATAATAAGTTATTTAAAATTTGTAAAATTCTTCCTATCAGCATAAAACATAAATATCTGCTTCTGGTTAACAGTCATGGTAGTTGGGAGCGTCACTTGCTAGTTACCCATAACCACGCAACTAGGATGGTATCAGCTGGTAAATTTGATGTACCGAGAATAACAAATTTCTTTGGCAACCGAACGCTTGATAAAAGAGTACCATACCTTCTCAATCAATTGCCTACTAATATAAGAAGACAGGAAATAAAAGGTAAATTTGCTAAATTACTAAAGCAGTTCTTGTTCGGGTGTTTGTAAGCGATGTTTTTCGGAAACTGGTTTGCAAACTGCTGTTTATTAATGTTATATTATTGTTTGATACTTTATAAGTGCAATAAGTGGAGATGAAGTGTCCGCACTGATAAACCTATTATGTGTCTGCACTAATAAAAAAATGTTTTGTGTGTTCTGTTCCCACAGACAAACCGTGGAAACGGTTTTGCGGGGCATAGTTTTTAAGTAAGTTTTTTATAAAATTTGTTCATGATAAATAAATAAATAAATAATAAATATCACGAACAACTTTTCTGACATGAGCAGCTAAGTTGTAAGCTTACGGTGGGCTACTAACTTAGTCTAGAAAAGTGGTACAGACGCCAGCATATCAACCTACCTACTACAATCTGTCAAATTTCTTTAATAGATTTTCAACTCTATCACTAAAGCATAAGGTTCAAAGATGATGGGAAAATATGTCAATTTCGGGTAAGTTGACCTGCTGGCGTCTGTACCTATCCTATTGTTGGGTATTCTAGTTCTAAAATACTTGACTATAAACTCACGTAATTATGTATAAAATATACCTAAATAATAAATAAATAAAGTATAGTCAGTCTTCTGGGCACGTTTCCAGATGACAGCGATGCGGACGACTACTTCGCGCCTAAGTGTCCTTTTGTTTTTGTATTTATTTGTATAATTAGTCATTTAATGTAGTGTAAATAGTGTATTGATAACACAACTCACTATTTATATAGGTATATTGTAAATAAGTATTTTAATGTATGAAATAAAAATTCACAATAATAAACAACCAAAAACATTGATAGATCGTTCAAACAACCTAATCCATAAACCCAAAAATAGTATTTCGGCAGAAATTCCACATGTTTCTCATTCAAACTTCAGGCGTGTCTGTTTTAATTTTCGTTTCTGTCTGATGCCATCGGACGAATTTAGACTTGACTTTTATAGCAGGGCTCATAACTCTACACGAAATATAACCTTTATATCCATGAGCTATGAAAGTCATGCATATAATTGTTGCTCTGTTGCTATGGGGAAAAATTGATGCTTTAGTGTCCTCGTAAAAGAAAAAGTATTAATAGAGCATCAGCTTCACATCGCATTAACAGTCAGTCAAGTCGTACAGAGCAAGCACATTAAATTATGAAAATGTTGGTTGCAACTTTAACTATAATTTTCATTCCAATTTTTCACAATTCGAACATTTCAACGTTCTAAATTCCAAAGCTAAAATATATTTACACCGCAGATAAGCACATAAATTCTCGTACCTAGCTGAAGCAACAAAAATCTGTATCCGTTGCAAAAAATACTTCGCCCCGTATCAAAGGACCAGAAAAAAAATGGCGTTGTGTGGCGAAACTGGACATGTCCAGACAGAATGACATTGCGCTTTACTTGTTTTGGACATTCCATTATTATTTGCGGTCATGATAAATTATGACAGTGAATTAGCAGAGACAGGTTGGTCTTGTCATGATTGATGCTGTGAGGTGATTGGCTGAGAGTCATCCTGTATTTTCTGTGAGTGTCATTAAGCTGGAGAGGTACAACATACAAGAAGTTTTTTCTATTACTAGTTTATTTATTTAGAAGTATAAAAAATATTGGCCGCAGGAAACCGCTGGATGCGGGAAGCACAGAATCGGTCGAAGTGGCCGGTGCTTGGGGGGGCCTATGTCCAGCAGTGAACGTCTTTCGACTGAAATTATGATGATGCTAAAAATGATTGTATTAGGAATGTTGAAACTGTTGGGTTACTCCCCGTCACTTGTCCATAAGGGTTCATTAGAAAACCAGCGTCAGACAGCATTTGTCTGGCATTAATGCTGAAATTAACCTTTTTGGTGCAGCCGTGAGGCACACACATTATGTTTTTTTTTTTTTTTTTTGTTTCTCGAACTGTATCCAGATAAACAATATTCTTTTTTTCTTTTTTCTATTTGTGGGATTATCACGGAAGGCGACTGATACGATACCCAGTTACTGCATAATCGACTGTTATTGAAAATCTTAAGACCCATTGTACAGTCGATTGCAGAGAAATCTATACATTGCTAAGGGGTGAGATTTCTCTGCAGCCGACTGTACACACACGTTTTTTTGCCGTGAAAGGCTACGGTTTATTCGCCTCGTATATTCACGGTCGTCAGTGTTGTATGGTTAAGGACACGGCGGCATAACGGCACGGCGGCGCCATCGAATTAGGTATACCATAGAACCGTGACATAAACATGCTCACACGATTATTTTGCGGTGCAGATAGCGCATCGTACCGTAAGGAAACCGTGCCGTTCACAACGGGCCAAATATTCAATTCAGTAATATCGAAGAGCTTTTGCTATTAAATTAATGAAAAGAAGATATTCTTGCATTTACTGGAAAGTATTAGGACTTAGGTAAGGCTACTATTTAGGTAAAAATGCCTGATTTATAGGCATACCTAACCATATGGCTAGAAAAATTAAATAAACATTTTTGGGAATTTAGAGACCTTGTTTGTATACGCATATTGTGTCATGTTGCGTAATGATAACAGCTCACGATAACGCAGAAAATTTGGAACAAAAATAATTTACGGAACGTTATGATTTCATGTCAAAAAAAGTCGTTATAAAACTGCCAGTCCTTCAGGATGACGCTGCAAATCCATTATTCTGTTCATACTTTTATTATATTTTTTTGCTCATGATAAATATTCTATAACAGGCTTTCTCGGAGCCATTACCCTTGAGAATAAGGTCAATGTTAGTTTGAATAACTTTTTATGGGAGGAGAAAGTAATAATATGCCTGTTTCCCCATGACAGTTATTTAAATATATTTGGTCCTTTAGGAAACGAACTAAAGTTAATTCGTGGATCAGGGACTACATTGCACTTTTTAGGGTTCCGTACCTGAAAAGGAAAAAACGGAACCCTCATAATAATATGATCACTCGTGTGTCTGTCTGGGTGTCTGGCTGTCCGTCTGTCACATCCAATATTTGCTCCTAATCTACTAGACCAATTTAGTTGAAATTTGGTACATATATGAATTTCTATTACCCAGACGTGGATGTGTAACGTAAACAAATGAATTTTGAATACGGGGGTCACTTTTCGGGGGCAAATAGGGAAATTAAAAATAAAGTTTTGCAAGCTGTACCGTGTGACGTATCAAATGAAAGGATTCGTTGTGAGGATCTCAATTTGTTTTTTATTTTTATTTTTAAAATGCATACTTTTACAGATATTTTAGAAAATAGATGAAAATTGACCATTCAATTTTGAAAAAATACAGGGAATGATTCTGTACTCATAGATTACAGGCAAACCTATAAGAAGTCATGGTCTTAAAATAACATGGTAAATCTCTCAATATTATGCGTACAAACTTACATTTGCAGTTGCATTGTTTGGGGGAATATGGTTTTCAACTACAGCTTTAAGTTTGTTCTTGCGATAAATTCATCCCAACTACGGAACCCTTCCTTGTGCGTGGTCCGCCACGCACTTGGCCCGTTTTTTTTTTTGTATAAATGAATTAAGCTAGTCCAAAACTATAGTTTTGGTTTAGTTTTGAGTAAGCCCACGTTCGCACGAACGTGTTTTTATCGTGGTGATTTTTTGTTGTACACTGGATTTTCAACTCTCGCCGCTAAGCAGTGCGTTGAAAATCCAGTGCATGAAAAAAAATCGCCGCGATTTTATTACGTCCATGCAAACGTGGGCTTAGTGTAAAGAGCGACTAGAATCAATTAATTTTTTTTGTAAATTTTGACGTTCAATAGACCTTTTGTGCCTAATTGAAATAAATTATTTGACTTTGACTTTTGTATTGGCTGTCATTTGTAGATCTTCGACAGTTGTTTCGTGTCGTCAGAAGCCCTAAAGTCTGACAACAGTGGCAGTCTTACCAAGGGGTATCGTGATACCCAGTAACTGGGTTGTGGAGCTCAGATAGGCAGTTGCTCCATGTAAAATACTAGTATTCAGCTGCATCCGGTTAGACTGGAAGCTGACCCCAACATAGTTGGGAAAAGGCTAGGCTAGATGATGATTAGGTATAGTTTGTTTATTTATTAAGTAATAGTTTTAGTTGTTTGTAGTTTTTCATAATTAATGTTAAACATAACATCACGCCTGTATTTCCCAAGGGGTTAGGTAGAGGTATACCTATAGTACAGTCACATTTCGTAAATTATGTTAAGTTCCATGTAGAGAGCGTGCCTATTGCCATCAACCGGGCACAAATCCAGACTCCATGCTGCTACTGAGAAATTCCTGATGGAAAAACCGAATAACACTTTGCCCGACCCGGGTATTGAACCCAGGACCTTCTTCATAATGTAAGTTTTTATTTTTATTTTAATGGTAATTAAACTATAAAGTGAAGCACGAAGTTAAATTTAAAGACTGAATGTTCTAATTCACATTATAACTACTGCCATATTACTATAGAAGATGTCGAAATCATTTATTGAAATACCCACCAGCTCGCTAGCTAGAAATGTCGAAATCCATTTTACTCAAGCAAAGCGTACGAAAAATAAAATATCCATTTAAATTAGAATGTCAATCAGAATGCGGTCATTATCTAGATTTCCGATATCTTGTTACATTTCCCTTGAAAACGGAATATTTAAGGCTTTCGCCGGAAGGTTTGTGAAATAGGTTACTGTGCCAGAAGGGATGGCTACTTTAACTTACAAGTTAGAGTCTTAAATTTGAATAGAGTCTTACCGCCACACTCACGGATTATAACCAAAGTTATTGAACTATTAACTTGAATTCAGAGGTCAATTAAATCTATGAAATATTTTTCCTATGGAAAAAATATTCGTGCACCTTTAAGTCATACTATTTTTTAAATATTACTAACACAGTTTATAAGTAAATTTTTACTAACGTCACAACGCTATGATACTTGAAAACATTTTTTCTATTATTATATTTAAAATAATCGTAAGTTAATGTTTCATCAACAGTAATGAATGTCTGAGAGTGTGGGCGTTAATCAATAACAGCAGCAGGTTAGCGCACGTAATTTCAATGGCAGAGATGTTACAGGAAATAATTCCTAAGTCAAGAAAATGTATCTGCTATAGGATTATTAGTTTGTTAGGCCCGCATTCTAGCTCAATATTCAGATGAATTCCAATTAAAAGAAAGAAATACAAACAGTAATAATAAAAAATAAAAATAGTTTTAAATATAAATCATTTATTTGCTTATATAAATGGTCCCGATACATTTTACCTTACGGCATGCTACATTTGAAACAATAGAAATTCTTTTCCAATTTGTTTTTTCGAGAGTATAAGACATCAACACTGAAAACCGAACAGAAAATTCTAAAATCTTGGTTTATTTGTATTTGATGAACTAGCTGACCCGACAGACGTTGTCCTGTTCAAACAATAATTAATACAAAAATTCCATGGAAAAAATAACATTATGTTTTCACGAATTTCCAATTTTCCGGGTTTTTTTTTCAATTTTTCATTCCCTAAAAATCTTATTCTGATTAACACGAACCAGCCGTTCTCAAGTGATACGCTTACTAATGATCAGCTTTTCATTTTCATATATATATATATATATATATTTCTTTTTCATTTGTATTCTTTTCAATTTGACGTAATTCAGGGAATAATTGTAGCAGGTTTTTGTTAAAACCACAGTAATGTCGAAATAAAATCATGTCGTAATTTACGGTTTGTCATAATTCAGTTTAGTAGTCGATTAAATTAATTTTCTACAGTCCACCACGCAAATAACAACTACATTTAAAACCAAAATTAAAATTAAATTGAACACCCGTTCATTGACATAAGCAGTCCACATAGAAGTTGTCATTTTCGTACAAAATGTGTTAAAATTAATTTGAATCAAAATCTTTATTTCTAGCGACTAACTCTATAACCCATGCTTATAGAGTTAGTCACATTGTCCTTAAAACTGAGCATCTATTAATTATACATTGTAACAGCGAATCAATTTTCACATCTCTCCTTAAGATATAGTATTTTAAGTTATTTTAGTATTTTTAAGTATTTTTTTGATATTCGGCCAATGCGTGACTTATAAAGAATACTCAGAGATCCTACAACGTCCTGCGCGTCCAATATTATAATGGATTTAGGATGTTGATGGGGCTTCCGCGCTTCTGCAGCGCTTCGCAGATGTTCGCGGAAGCCCGTGTTGACGATGTTCATGCCATTACCAGGAAAAGAACAGCGTCAATAATGGGTAGGTTGCGCGGAAGCTCCAACAACATCCTAAAAACATTATCAGATAAAGTGGACAGTCTCTTTATAAGGCACTGGGTACGGAGGCACGTGCCAACGTGTGTTGGGCCACGTCAGTTTTAGTTGTTTAGTTTGTAAAAGTTTACTAACATAGTTTTTAAGTCATTGTTACTAACACTATATGGATTGTATGTACTTGTATGTGTAGTCCGAAATAAAGAATATATTATTTTTATTATAAAGAATATTAATTAAAAAAATCGAACAACACGAAATGATGATAATATGTAACTGACAGCAGTGACATAATATTTTTTTAATTTTTATAAACGCACACATTAGGAATTTCTCCTGTATTGTGGGTGGGTTTACAAACATTTAAACTCACATACACAAACAACCAGACTCGGAACAACTACTTGTAGGTCATACAAATATTTTTTCCGTGCGGGAATCGAACCCGCGACGAGCAGTGCAGCAGTCAATCGCTTAACCACTGCGCCAACCGTGCCGTCAAAATTTAGACAGTCCACTCTGATAGCTATCGTTCTCAGAACCCTCCCTGTTAGGGCTGGCCATGACTCATGCCACCATTGATGCTGCGCGCTTACACATTACAGTAGAAAAACAATCTAAACATCTATTTGACCCTCTATCCTCGAGCTTAAGTCCAGGCGCTCATCCCAAGTACCTACCCAACGTCTTGGATATCGGTAAAGCCAGTAGGAAGCCTAGGTACATCCTGCAAATGTGTAAATGCACTAACGTGGTTGTATAATATGTGTGTAAGGGGTGCTTGTGGCTTCTAAGCAGTATTGGAGCACCTGGTCTCGATAACACAATCAATAGGTACAGGTATCTAGGTACTCTAGGATATTGGCAACTTCGGTAGTAAAACAATGTCAATCTACTTTGTAGAGGTAACGGTGAAATTTTGACGTACGATGTTGGCTTGGCCTTTTAGCAGCTACTTAATGTAATAGCAACTGCTTTGTAATAAGAACTTTGTTTCGCTTGCTTAAGCCTCGGTCACACACAGCGAGTACTCGCTGCGAGTGAATTCGCTACGAATTATACTTGCAGCGAGTATTCGCTGCCTGTCTGTTAGACACAGTGATTTCTACATGTGAATTTCGACAGAGCGGCGCGCTGAGCGGAATGGCTACTCGCAGCGAGTATAGTCGCCGGCACATAACTTGTCAAGAATAGTAGATGCGCAGAATTCGTTTTTGCTTGTTTTTCTTAACATACATGTTCAAAAATAAATTATGGCAATAACTATAAAATAATGACATGCAATAAAAGTGTCATCTTTTTTGTTGCACTTAGTGCACATGCGCAAACTTACTCCCAATACGCCAAATTCTTGCCAAGTTACGTGCCAGCGACTGTACCCTGTCAGACACAGCGAATGCTCGCGGCGAGTTCGACTCGCCGCGGCAAATTCAACTAGCGGTGAATGAATCTTGTCGCAGCGAATGGCCTGTCACACACAGCGAGTTCTCGCTACGAATGCCTAATCGCAGCGCGTGTGACCGAGGTTTTATGGAACCTATTGAGAGTACATTCTTAGAAAGAATATCTAAATGGTGCATATCTAGCCCTTGAAATAAGAAATGAAGTTATCATACCTTCATATAGTATGTGAAAGTTTGTATGTCAATCATGCAACAACGGCTTAACGGATTTGGATGAAATTTGGCACACATATAGCTTAGAACTTTGATTAACACATAGGATTATTTTTATCCCGGTAAAATTCTGAAGCTTACGCAGAAGAAGTCGCGGGCAGAAGCTAGATTTCTACCTAGTAAAAAGCTGACTCGTGTCCCACGAAAATTGTCGAATCCGACAACAGCCTTCCTTCTCACCTGGTACATCTAATAAATAAGTTATGCGGGCTAATGGTAGGGGTTGCGCGGTAGAGGGAGTACGGGGCGATGCGCTGCACTCGTCCAAGCATCAAGCGTCAAACTCGTATAAGCAAGGATGGTATCAGCAGGTAAATTTGATGTACAGACGCCAGCAGGTCAACCTACCCGAAACTGTCAAATTTTCCCAATCAACTTTGAACCTTATGTTGTAGGGATAAAGTTGAAAATCTATTAAATTAATTTGACAGATTGTAGTAGGTTGATGTGCTGGCGTGTGTACCTAGAATAAAAAAAATATTTTGGCGACCGAACGCATGATAAAAGAGTACCATACCTTCTCAAACAATTGCCTACTGATATAAGAAGTCAGGAAATAAAAGGTAAATTTGCCAAATTACTTAATAAGTGCTTTTTCAGGATTAGGGAAACGATATTTTTAGGAAGTTTGTTGATTGCAGATTGTTGATGGAGAGTAAATAAGTAATTAAGTAGTTCTGTAAGATATATAAGTCATTTGATTTAAGGAAAGAGATTTCCTTTATTATTGTTATATTATTGTTTGATACTTTATAAGTGGAAATTAAGTGTCCGCACTAATAAACCTTATTTGTAATGTTTGTTATGTTCCCACAGAAAAACCGTGAAAACGGTTTTGCGGGGCATAGTTCTTAAGTTAATATTTTTATAAACTTTGTTCATGATAAATAAATAAAACAGCGATCTTAGCGATAGCACGCCTAACGCAGTAATATTAGAAACCGTGTTTTATTGTACATACCTAACTTAAACCAAGACACCACATCACTAATTTATAAAATATTTACTAATTAACAAACTGCCCACATCAAAAAGTTTAAAACTGCATACAAATTAAACGTAGTAAACTAAATTACTTTAATACCTCGCACTTTCACAAATCTTCCAATATGCAAGCGTCGCGACTGCTAAAAATACTAGGGTACAAAATTGTACTTCCACTTAGTTATGAGGCACTTTCACGGATATATTGCGACGAGACAAGGTTATACTGTGAGCTAAACGAGAAATGAAAACTCCTGAACATCATTGAAGCATCCTGGTGCAATTTTCTCAAGGAATCACGACCTTGCGAGCAGAGATAAGCGAGAACTGACTTAACTTACTTTGCACATCCACCTAGCCTTATCTTCTAGAATTGCTCAGAATTCATTTATTTAAAAATTCATTTTCAACTTTAAGCGACATCTGCGCTGAAAAAAATATCTTCAATTTACTTTAACATAAATGGCAATGCTTCAGCGGCTGATGGGGTTTTCTGTGCGTCCATTGATGGCATTAGATACTCATTAGTTCTAGCGGGCGTTAATTCATTCATTTTGTGTGTTATTTGGCTTTTTTGGCATAAATAAATCAGTGCGCATTACAATAGGTTATGAAATGGAAAGCAGAAAGCACTTTGCCTGGCCCAGACACGCACGGAAAAACCGCGCTGGTAGCGACAAAAAATGCCTTTGCTAATAAATTCGTGCGCGATTTTAGCGTATCTGAGCGCAATTATTGTCATTGTGTTTTAATTGCTGGCTGTTAGTTTAAAAAAAAAACGGTGCCGCCCACTGACACGCTTGGTTTGTATGGAAACTGTTGACAGTACAGTCTCTAGAGGCGTCTCCGTACTCTGTGCAGTACTTTCTGTTCGGAAGTCTCCGTTCAGAACCAATGAAGTAAATCACACGTCATCACTATACAGTATGTTAACTAACGAAGGGAAATAATATTTTCTGTGAAAATTTTAGTATTTTTTTATTTTTGCTTTTATGGATTGGCAACCCAATCACCACATGGTTGATCAAGTATGATTCAATATTCATGCTTATTACCTTGCATGTTAATTCGTTAGTATGTTTAGTGTGAAGTCTAGTTTACGATAAAATTACAATGCAGCCGGGGCATAGATTTAATTAGGGATGTTACGAAGACCATCTTAGCGGCGTTTTTTTTTTTTTTATTGCACAAATAACAGTTTTGCTGCTTTGTCATCTTCAAGGCGATTTCTAAGTGGTTCATAAATTAAACCTTGAAACTTCGAGTTATATCTCAACAACATTAAAGGCTTTTTGCTAAGTTGCAGCCTAATTTATTTATTTGAAACCTGGAGTCTTGTAGAAGTTCCACATTTGCGGAAGCGGAGGCGAAGTTCCGTTACTATAATACCGACACGTAAAGACAGCAGTGCTATTCAATGCAGCAGTCCAGCTGTTCCAGCCTCCATTTACAAACATTTTTCCTCAACGTTTTTGGCATATTTGTTCACGTGCTCCCCGTATCACGTGGGAGTTGGTAAAAGGAGGAAAATGATCCGTAAACGTACCGAAGGTCACATGGGGAAAACTGTTATAAGGGAGCAGCTGTTGTGAAATGAATTCCTCGGAGCGACGTGATTACGGATATTTTCTTTACAACCGCATTAAAAAAAGGAAGAAGTTTTGCATTCGTATTGTTTATTTATGGTTCAAATTGATCTCAATGGTTGTGGTGAAAAATAATGTAAGTAACGGAAGTCGGTGGCAATTTCGGAATAATTTACAAAAGCAAAGCTAGCAACTTCTGAAACTAAGATTATTTTTCACATTAGAGTCGGTTATTCTTGAAGTTACTGGTTTTTTTTTTAATACTATTTTTACCTTCACAGCACTTATACCTTTTTTGATTTTGTTTCTCATCTGTTTTTCTTTGTTTTCAGTAACATAGTTTTTACCACTTTTTCAACTTTATATCTCGCTATTTTTCCAACAATTTATTGTTTGGATAACATTATTAAATAGTAATTGAAAAGTCACCGGCGAAATTTGAGGTTATGAAATGAACCTCAAATGTCAATTGAAAATGTTGAAAAAAGTATTTATAAGGTGATTTAAAATTAGAATTGTGGGTTTAAGTATTCAAATAATCAAATAAGAGCACTCAATTTGTAAGTGGCACTACAGGTAAGTTTTCTGAGCCATTTGTTTACATTTTCATCAAATATTTTTGGAACAGACCATAGGAAAGATCTGACACAGCTAATGTTCATAGCAACGTCACTAACAAAACAAAATTTCCTTTATTAGTGCCTTCCACATAAATATTTGTTTCACTTGCTACATTTTTATGTGCGTTATCGTTAAATTTTATGTTCATGTTGTACACAAAAATATCGGTTTACTACGAATTCTTGTTTATTTTTATATGAGTAACTAAGCTTCTGCCCGCGATTTCGTTTTCGTGAAGTTTCTTGTTCCCTTAAATTTTATGTTCATGTTGTACTTAAAAATATCGGTTTACTACGAATTCTTGTTTATTTTTATATGAGTAAGTAAGCTAAGCTTCTGCCCGCAATTTCGCCCGCGTAAAATTCTTGTTCCCCTGACCCGCCGCGTTGCATCGCATCGCCCGCGCTAGAACTTCGCTTTCGCTTAGCGTTTTTCCTGTTTTTTTTTCATTTTTTTTGTATCTTGAGGGTCGTAGCGTGATGTTGAATAATATTCTTCCTCGAGATTACAAAAATATTTTTTGAAATCCAACTGGTAGTCCCAGAGATTACGCATTCAAACAAAAAAAAAAAGTTTTCATAAGAAAAATAAACCTTCAGCTTTGTTATATTAGTATAGATGAGTAATGTAGTTATTTTGTGGAGGCCTTGATCATAAATGTCATCAAAACGCGGTTCATAATGTAATGTTGATTTTCATATTCATTAGGGAATAAAAATGCGACGTGTGAACGTCGCTGAGTTTTTATTTACATACAAATATTTAGGAGAGAAACGTTTTTGTTACTTGGGACAAAAATGCTTTCTTGCTTAAGGTTTGGTTTTTATAAGACAGCGGTGCAGCGGTGGATGGTCACACAATAACTAATTTCCAAACACAGCATTTTTCGACACCTTTATGTTAAACACGATGAAAAATACAGATTTTCATGACCACCGTTCTAATATGACAAAATTTATTAATTAAACTTTTTTTTTAAATATTTATTAATTTAAATTAATTATACAATTGATTTAATTTTATTAGATTTTAAATTGTTTAGTTTTAAGTAATATAATATATTTTTTTATTATTATAATTTGTGTAAATTACTAATAAGTATTGACCGTTAACTTCCATGATAATTAGTTGATTTATACATTAACCATGTATTACAACTAACTATTATATTTATTAAGTACAAGTATGTAAGGAAAAACATAAGAAAATAAAATAAAGGAAAGAAATCATTGGGCATAAAAAAATTCGTCCGCATCGCTGTCAGCGGGAAAAGTGCCCAAAAGGCTGGCAGCGTTGCTACGGATGGCAATGCTGATTTTTGGCCTTAAAATTGGCCAAAGAATAACTTGTATGTGTGGTGCAAACTGTAAATATAAATTGGTTTTTAATAAATAAATCTAAACCCCTGGTTTTGGATCAGTTAATCTACCATCTGCCGCAATGAGCAGTGGTGTTCCAGCAAGCAGCAATGGTGGCCCAGTGGTAACGACCAGAACTTAGACTTAAGAGGAAGAAGTATGCAAAATCGCCTATCTTTAATTAGATTTTTCATGAAATTAATAAGACTTAGGTAAAATTAATACGAGTAACTAGGTACATGATATTTCTAAACTAAACACCTACGTGCGATCTATAACTACACCAAACAAAATACGATGTTATTAGGACTCGAATTATAATAAGCAGGACATCATTGTCTCACTAGATACAGCCAGTCCCCAAAAGATGTATAAATGGACAAGGAACCATTTTATTGCCAACAACCTTTGTTTTATAACATTGTATCCACCGTATAGGTTCAAAACATAGTAAACAAAACATTTATAGGACCAAAATATAATTTTATCGAACAATGGTTGTAGACTATAAAACGAGTCCTTGTTCATGTATACATCTTTTCAGGGCTAACCATACTTGATTGAGATCATGCCAAGAGGCTTTTCAACAACGACTTTTTGATCAAAACTCAATCAATCTGTCTAGCCTTTTCCCAGCTATATTGGGGTCGGCTTCCAGTCTAACCAGATGCAGCTAAATACCAGTATTTTACATGGAGCGACTGCCTATCTGATCTCCACAAACCAGTAACTGGGTAATACGATATCCCTTGGTAAGACTGGTTGTCGGACTTTCGGGCTTCTGACGACCCGTAACGACTGTCAAGGATTCACGAATGACAGCCGGGAACAGAACTATAAGCTCGATTTGTTTGACTTAAACCCTAAACAATATAGTAACGTAGGTATAAAGGTACCTATTAAATAAAAAAACTATTTGAATTTTATCACGTTCACACACAAACTACCTACCTATTGAAGTTTTAGCAAATTCCTTTGATCTCGTTATCAGCAACTCGTTCAACATCTTGACTGTCTAATTCTAACAATTAACGACGACATATCAAGTTTGATCGTTAACGTTCAAACTTCCGCTCTTGTAATTACAGATATTATTATGATTATGGTTGTAATATACGGTAGACATTAAGGTACCTATGTATACCAGCACGTGCATGGCAGCATGACTCATGCCCACTTCAATTGCTACCATAGATCGCTATTCTACGAAGACAAAGTGTCATTTTTAGGGTTACGTAGTAAACAAAGAACCTTGATAGATAGACAGACAGACGGACCATGTCCGTCTATCTGTCTGTCTGTCTGTGTCTGTCCGTCTGTTTGCGGGTTAGCTCAGAGACAGTTAGAACTAGAAAGCTGTAATTTGGCATGAGTATACATATTAATCACGCCAATAAAGTGGTAAAATAATATCAAGAATAAAAACATTCGTTCTCATAAAACAAGCTACTATTACTATTCCTTCTCTGTCCATGCAGTAAGGTTGTGGAACTCTTAAACACGATTTAGATTTGCTGATCGCGTCCAGTTTCATTGATGAAATCCGCCCTCCCTTAATAACAACATAAAATCGGCCAGCTAAAAATAATCCCAAGTAATTAGTAAATTTCTTCAATTCTCCTAGCTAGACAAACATTCTCACTAAAGCAGTATTTCTCAAGATTAGACATTAAGAATGATGAGGACATCCCTTTGCACTTTGTCTAGACCGGTCTAGTCTATAAATTGTAGGAAAGTAGTTAGCACTTCGGAGTCTTAATTGATCTTTCTGGTTCTTTAGACGAAAAACATAAGAGAGCTGAATTTAAGGGAAGTAAAATATTTTTAAATTTATCTCCACCATTTCTCAACAACTTCATTAGAATAACATGCGCAAAATGTACGTAGGTATGGTAATTAATCTTTAGATATATTTACTGGGGTGGCGTGGTAAAGTGGCGGTGCTTGGGGTAGGCCTATGTCCAGCAATGGACGTCTTTTGGCTAAAATGATGATGATATTTATTGGATAATGTTTTGTTATTCAAATGAAGCCGTATAAATTAATTTGGAAATAACTTACAATCGATAGTCAACCAATACACAAATATACTTAAACCGCCAATGATTTAACACACAAGGGTTAATATTTAAAAATATTGCTTAAAATTAAGTAATGATTTTAACGTTTGCTTTTATAGACTCGTAAATTTAAGCAACGTTTATAAATATATAAACCACAATGACTACCTATCACTGATTTCAATCATCAAGAACCACACTCCATTATTAAAATATTATCACCCTTTTTTAACCCTCCTAAGCCTTCTGTAAAACAACAATAATATTATTTATCTATCACCCTTTTCTAACTCCATTTTACTTACTTTACTCGATCCACCACTTTCATTCAAATTCCTCACAGTTTGACTCATGACCTTTCCTCCACCACATAGGTATGTAGTCTGCATCAAACACACCCCAACTTCTGGCCTCAACTCGTAAATGTCATGGTTGCAACCACTTAGTAACAACTATTCTACGAAAATTGATACAAACTTTTCTGTATCTAGTAACTTTTAAAGTAATTGAGTTGTAAGAATGGGTCACTCCTTTTCGTGGTGATGATGAACTTTGGTGAAAATAATTATAACTATAACAACAACAACTATTTTCTTAGAGTTCCAGACTTTATATACTTCCAAGTCGATTGAGAGCGTCCAAGGACAACTGATAGAAATCAGACGATTGACACAAAGTTTGCCGAGGGACATTAAGATAATAGTTGTACTGTACTTAGTTGATTGGTTTACGTTATTTAGAAAGTTACAGTTGACATTTTCGAAAATGTCAAAATTTTTAAAATTTTCGAAAATGTCAAAATGTGTGTGTCATCGGTACTCAGCTTTCTAAGAATGCTTGGTAGTGAATAGTGAAGATGAGTCCTGGGTTCATCTAAACGAGGCCAACAAAGTAATTAAAAGTATAGAAAGAAAAACTTTTTTACAAAAAAAACAACCGACTTCCAAAAAATACACCAAAATAACTTTTTACAAAACAAAAACCACCGAATTCCACAAAAATACACTTAAAAGAGAAAAAAAACTTGAATTTCGGAAGTCGGTGGCAAAAACGATAGTATTTTATTAGATACATAATATAGTAAAATATACCGTAACATGAAAGCAATTCATAACTATTTCCCTAGGCATATAACTATATCACGGCTTCAACTGCGAACCATCTTAAAATATAACTATATGGATCTGTATTTTCGTTTTTGCCACCGACTTCCGAAATTCAAGTTTTTTTTCTCTTTTAAGTGTATTTTTGTGGAATTCGGTGGTTTTTGTTTTGTAAAAAGTTATTTTGGTGTATTTTTTGGAAGTCGGTTGTTTTTTTTGTAAAAAAGTTTTTATTTTTCACTTTTTAGTTGTGTTTATACCTACCCCACACAAATTTGTATACCAGTCGAATAATGGAAACATAACAAAAGATTTTTCGAAAATCAACGAATCATTCCACTTTGTCCCACCGGGCTGCCCACGCGCCCCACTGGTGGGGCAAAGAGGAATGCCTAAAATTTTTCAGTGGAATATGCCCCACTAGTTCGACTTGGTGGGGCAGATTCCACTAGTGCAAAATCTTTATGGATTCTGCCCCACTAGGGTTGGCACGTTAGAAACGTGTAGGTAGGTATGCTCGTATTTTATATTTGTTTGGAAAAGAAAGAAGTGTATAGTTAAGTAAAATATATATTTTTTGGTAATTTAATATGTTATGATGGTCCAGAGGTTAAGGCCTCGTCTCTCATGCATGAGGTTGTGGGTTCAAATCTGAGCAAGTACTAATGTGACTTTTTCAATTCATATGTATTTTCGAGTTTATCTTGGACATTATTGACATCAGTGAAGGAAAATATCGTGAGGAAACATGGACTTATAGTTAATATTAGTCTGAAATCACCAACCCGTTTTGAGCAAGCGTGATGATCAGTGCTCGTGCCTTCTCTGTATGAGAAGAAGCCTTTGCCCTGCAGTGGGACAGTAATAGGCTGGTATTATTATTTTATTATTAATTTTTATTTACTAGTTGTTTCTGGAAGGAATCGGGTTGTAAATCATACGTTAATTACACGATTAGTTACAAATAAAATAAAATCTAAGTAAATACAAGTCCTAGTTACATTTTACTTAGATATAAATTTCTTTCTTTTCATATCAAATATAAAATATGAGCATACCTACCTACACAAATTCTAAGGTGCCAACCCGAGTGGGGAAGAATCCATGCCATGGGGCAGAATGCATTTGCTCCACCAGTGGGGCGACTTGGTGGGGCAAAGTGGAATGATTTAAATTAACCCCTTTGTGGGTTAAAAGGGGGGATACGGTTTGTATGAAAGATCTTATTCGTTTGGTTTAGAAAACGTGGTATAAACTTATCTAGGTAATAATAAAGATACAATCATACATTTATCAAAACTGGCTTGAAAGTTTAGAAAGGGGGTTACAAATTTTTTTGCATCTCAGTGACATCTATTGGCCCAAAATGGTACACATTTTGGAATACATTTTTCTACATTCAATTACAATCCTATTAAAATTGTAAATAGAATATAATCACGATGTAACATTTAGTTTTTGTTTCATTGCAATCGTCTCAACAATAAAAAGATATGCTAATTTAAAGTTTTCAAAGTGATACCCATACTACCAACAAGCACTACGTTCCAGGCGGCAAGAGGTAACGGAGATGTGGAGCGTATGCTGCCTCTAATATTAAGCTGGGCGGTCACAGTCCATAAATGACAGGCTACCACCCTCGAAAGAGCTGTGATCGACTTTGGTAAAAAAAAACTTTGCAAAAGAGCAAGTATACTTCGCGCTTAGTCGTGTCAGAAGTTTGGAAGGCATAAGTTTATCAGATTTGGACGCCAACAAATTTTTAAAGCGACCACACGGCCACAGATCATTGACGGAAATAACGAGGCTACAAAATCTGTCTTCTAACTATCAAGGCCACACATAATATACGACTCAAGTTGCGCAATTTGATGCCGGGATATTACCATTAAAATCATTTATAGCCAGAGTACATCCCATGGCAATTCGAATAAGCCCAAACACGGCTAGGATAAATTGTTTTATGACGGAGTTCCGGTGCCGTCCTTCCGGCTTCAGCTTCAGATCAGTTCGATGGTCATCAGAATTATTTATCTAAACGTGCTTCATTGTCGCTTAACTATCTTAATCGAGATGTCTTATCGCCACCCGTGAAATACTTAACATTGAGTAGTTCCGGTGGCCATCTGTCTTCTTCATCAGTTCCATTTCACCAAATGATACTTTCTGAATGCAAATGCTTAATTTGTTGCTGAAAATACCTAAATCGCTATGTGTGTGCCTATAATATTTGAGGAGTTCCCTCAATTCGTCATGGATTCCAGCATCAGAACAGATTTTTTTTTTAATGGGACCTATCTGGGTGTATATACTTTCAAATCAGAAAATAATTTTCCAAATCGGTTCATAAATGGCGCCACCCGTGAAATACCTATCATTGAGGAATTCCGGTGGCAATCTGTAGTCTTCTTCATCAGTTCCACTTCACTAAATGATACTTTCTGAATGCAAATGCTTAATTTGTTGCTGAAAATACCTAAATCACTATGTGTGTGCCTATAATATTTGAGGAGTTCCCTCAATTCGTCATGGATTCCATCATCAGAACTGATTTTTTTTTTATGGGACTAATCTGGGTGTATATACTTTCAAATCAGAAAATTATTTTTCCAAATCGGTTCATAAATGGCGCCACCCGTGAAATACCTATCATTGAGGAATTCCGGTGGCAATCTGTGGTCTTCTTCATCAGTTCCACTTCACTAAATGATACTTTTTGAATGCAAATGCTTAAATAATTGCTGAAAATACCTAAATCGCTATGTGTGTGCCTATAATATTTGAGGAGTTCCCTCAATTCCTCATGGATTCCATCATCAGAACAAAATTTTGATAAAAATGGGACCAATCGGGAAGTGAATCTATTCAAATAAAAAAATAATTTTCAAAATCGGTTCATAATTGACGGAGATATGAGGTAACATACATTAAAAAAAAAAAAAAAAAAAAAAAAAAAAAAATACAACCGAATTGATAACCTCCTCCTTTTTGGGAAGTCGGTTAAAAATGAATCATATACAGAGTAACAAAAACTGATGCGCACAGTTTTTCCTAACGAATAAAAGTACTTCCGTATCTTTGAATTTTAACTCACACAAGCAATACCACATCCTCGGTAAATAACTAAAACATTATCTTGATCATCGGAACTGACTCCCATACTATTTATTTTGGAAGATAAATTCAGATCGTTTCACGGCTTAACTGAAGGACACACTTGACCGAATTTCTGAAGTTTGTCTTATTTTACTAAGTAAATAGGTAGCTCATTCATGAAAAATCGTTCACTGGAATTTTGGAGGGGAAATAAAGGAATTATTGATAACATACGATCTGAAATTGGCGAAATTGAAAGTGAAAACAACAATGTCATTTTACCACTGCAAAGCTCGCTAATCGAGATTTGCGGTGGTAAAATAACATTTTCATATCAGTTACAATTGAGAAAGGAAGGTCTAGAAAGAAGACATAACATAAAATACATAACATGACCCCTGCACCTGCAATCCCCGAAGGGCTGGCAGAGGTGTATCTATAGTACACACACATTTCGCCAGTTATATTAAGTCACATGTAACAGGGGGCGAGCCTATTGCCATCAACCGGGCACAAATCCAGACTCCTGACTGCTATTGAGAAATTTCTAATGTAAAAACCCAATAACTCCATTTTTTTTTTTAATAAAAGGCACTTTTTGGTTGCTAGCTAGCTGACACAGCTTAGCCTTAGTTACCTCCACATGAAACATAATTTTGTAACACGTTTGATGGAAGTTGGAATAATATTAAAGTTGAACCAACGAAACACTTCCACTGTTTAGCCATTACACAATTTTTATTATTGCTATACGCTAGATGCATTGAACTGGACATCAAAATAAACTTAAGAGCGCTTATCCTAAAAGTTGGCAACGTCGGCAAATAGCGGTAAAATATTTACCTGTTTTGATTGATTTGGCAAAATTACTGTATAGAAATATGTGGCTAAATAACTAACTAAAATATTGATAATGAATTATAATATATATCGTAACACCGAATATTTAGTTTTAGATGTGAAAAAAGGATTAGGAAACTTTCCAAATGTCTTTTATACACCTAAAACGGTTCCAACATCAAATTCAGTGTTATAATTGCAATACATTATTATTATTCTAGTTCGCTAGTTAGCCATATTTCATATTTCCATACAGTAATATTGCCAAATTAATCAAAACAGCGAAATATTTGACATCTAGTTGCGACGTTGCCCAATTTCAGAATAAACGCTCTTAAAACAAAATGTAACAGCTTGTTTTTAGTCTTCGGCAGCCTAATATTTATCATCGCCTGTCTATAATATTTTATCTCTAGTCCTAAGTTTATTCGACCGCCATCTTTATTTCATGTAATTATTTTCGTTGCGGGTTTCCAGACGGCCTAGTGTGGCCCTTGGGAGATTCTGCGGGCTTTCAGTAACTTGCTTCAGTAAGCTACTTCTGTCCAGAGTACTTAGGATTAATTTTAAAATATTAGCCTTACAAACAGTCATGACCATATCTTTAAAAGGTTCTGAAAAAAATTGCAAATTATTCACCGGCTTGGTGTTGACCACGTAGTTTCACTCGCAACTTACTGTAAAGAAAGAAAAAGTATTTATTGGGACAAGCACAGGAGATATTAATTAAACTAAACACACACTCGCTAAAAATAAAAAACAAACAGAGTAAAAGTTAATATAAAGTGGAAAGTGCTGTGCGAGGCCAAAAGGCTCCTATCTCAGCATGATGCTGCTACATTTAATAATAAATGTCGCAGCACTGGTATTCTGATAGGGCCTGCAGTGATGTCACGGACAGAAAGATTCATATACATAAATACTAAATAAAAGTAATTAAACAGATGTATTAAATACATTAAAAAACAAAACATAATGTAATCCGCGTGTCAGCACCTGACGTAACATCAGTAACTTGTCTATGCTGTAAGTCTGTAACTACCAACTAGAAGTGTTTATCCAAGATATCGTGTAGGTATCTGTGAACCAACTATGCAAACAATGCTTCAGAAGATTGTTGCCTTCCATAACCACACAGTTTTCCAATAACACCCACTCATAGGAAGAGGGAAAGTTGTTCCTCTGCTTAGCGTTGCGGAAATCCTGCACGTGGCTGATATTTTGCGGCATTTGTTTGCCTGCATAAAAGTATAGGGTTGGTTAGTTTTATCGCAGAATTTTGTTTTTATTGGTATAATGCTATGGTTAATAAAAGAAGATTGAAAATCTGGGCAGCACACATGAAGGTAAATTATTGTAAGGCGACAATAACCGACTTTTTGTGATTTTATTCTGAACATCACGTGTAAACGAGTAGTTTTAATAATTTGGAAAAAATATTTATGTTAAATAAGAGCATTTTTTTCATGACTCAATCTGTGAATATTTTAGACTATGTTTATATTACATAGTGTAATTAATTTGTAAATTTATGTCTAACGCGGATAAAAAACTGAGAATCACGCAAAAACTATCAAGTGTATCTTTCTAAAACTTTCACCATTTTAAAGATAATTTAATTATTTATATTTTAGTATACGTGCTTTATTAAAATACCTTTTGATTTATTTACAATAAATTAATAATGCGTTTAATTTGGGACAGCGCTCCTCGATGTGCGAGTCCTAATTACTGGCTGGACGTACGACGCGTTGCTGGAGCTCAGCACTAAACATGCAAGCTGGTTCACTCAAGGCCATTTGCATATATCGACGTCTTAAGGATGACCTACAATTTGCTGATGACACCATCAGAACTCAATGAAAATAATTTATTTGCATGTTAATAACGGCGCACGGGTGTGCTTTCATGAAGTGATATCAGCATAATACCATGCCATTCAGCTTATGCAATATTTCCTCTATTTGCATCATATTAAACTAAGGTGAATCCGCAGTAGCAGCCCACGAAATTCAAATTTCTTGTGGAAAAGTTCATACACCGTGAAATCTTAATGGTTGTTTTCCCGCAGCGGAACAACTTGCCATAAGGAGTACTTTCGAAGCATAGAGTAAACGTTAAAAAATAAAGATGTTTTTGTTTTAAAATAATTTAAAAAAAATCTACTCAAAAACATGAGAATCAATAGTAACAGGTAACTTGTAGGTACTACTCGAATCGCACGCGACGCCGACAAAGGGAACAGCGATTCATAAATTATCAAAGCAAAATAAACTCTCGCACGTGGTGATACGGCATAAACTAGTTTGCACGCAACAACACGAAATTTGTTTTCAAAATTGTTTCTAATATTTTATTTGTTTATTATAACGATTGTATTACCAAGACAAAACCATTTCACTGCGGGAGAACAACCATTAAGATTACACGGTGTATGTAACAAATATAACTTAGAGGTATTAATGATTCCAATGATTATAATTCTGTAAATACATACCTGATATAGTCGCGAATCATATTTTGATCAAGATACAACCTGACACTGACCTGCAAATTGCAAAAAACCTAAGAAAATTTTAATTTTCGGGCTGCAACTGCGGATTCACCATAATCAAATAAATTAATACTTGTACCCACATTTCGCTGATGACAGACCAAAAACAGCGTTCTCAGTGAAGTAAAGACTTAACTTAAACACACGGAAATGATTAACAGTTTAAATAAGCTTAAATACTCAAGCCCCTATCCAATCTCACTCGACAAACACCAAATAACCTTGCTTTATTTAACTTATATTTATCGGTTCAGATTATTAACAAAACTTCCCCTAGAGGCTATTGGCCCGAATTCTTGGCGAATATTTGGGCGAGATTTTCTTGTTTCAGTTTTACTGGGGCTAAAGTCTTAATGTGCCTGCATTATTGAGAAATGTTTGGGAATCTTACAGGGTTGATAGGATTCCGAGGATGGTGTACGAAGTGGTGTTTTCATATTTAAAAATAACCTAAAATCTATTTAAAACCTAAATTGAGTAGGTTTTAGTGACGCAAGCAAGAATAAGAAACAAGATTCGAAGCATTGCGGGTTAATCACACTCATCCCAATGCCATTCATTTTGACAATTGAACGAATTCATTGCGATATTTATGGCGTCGAACGGACAAGTTTTTCAAACAGTTTTGCAATAGGGATGTTGACTGGAGATAAAAAAAAAAACTATTTAGTCCGTCAGTCAGATAATAAAAAAATATTAGACACGTATTTTTTGCTTTATCATGTTAATAAAAAATGATTTAGATAAAACGCATTAAAGTGGGGGCTCGCTACGTCACAATTCAGTATAAAATTTACCGGAGAGTGACGTCATGCCAGATTCTAACTCAATGCCATTATGCCGTAATGCCGTATTGCCGGAATCTTGAGATTACATTAAAAAAAAAATCGTGTCTAATATTTTTTAATAACCTATCTGACGGACTAATATTTTTTTTTTGTCAACATCCCTATTATAAATTTCCTTCAAAATCCTATGGATTGTGATAGAAAGTGTGTTACGCGTTATGGGTCCTGGTCAAACTTAAGCGAATCACGCGCGAAATGCGGGAGCAAAATCGCTGGCGCCGATTGTGTAAAATTACTTGTGTTGAGGTGTTCAAACAGCCGCGAATAGTCGCGTGACTTCCGTATCATTAAAACAATAGACGCGCGCAGTCACCTCCCCCAGCACGCTCGGGATTCAACTCAATGCTCCCTCAGACAGGCGCGACGCGACGGCTTAACGCGACACCGCCAGTAGAACAATTTCCGTGAAGTTTCATAGAAATTGTTCCACCAGAATCGCGTCTCGCCTGTCTGCGTTCACTGTGGTTTTAAGCTTTAATCATAGTAAATTCGCTTAAGGGTACACTAGTCGACGGTTCGAACTCGTTAGTGGGCGTAAGTAATATGCTTGCTAAATAGTGTAATTATTTATTTATTTTGTTTTATATATTTATTTATTTATAGAAGATGGTTTATAACGAAAATAAGCGTTATATTTTTATATTATGAAAAAACGACTGAATGTATTTACTCAAAATAAAATTATTTGAACTATTTAATAAATTATCTATCCTTGTATCGTTTCTATTTTGCCATTTTCTTACTATATAAGTTATTTATTTACGCCCAAAGATGAGTTAAAATTAGTGTTGAAATATGGAAGTTTCGATGCTGCATAACTTCCAAACAATTTTTTTTTCTCCAATCCTGCTTCCTTAAAGGGCTAGATAATAATAAGACAAATTGATTTAATTTTTATTTTTGAACGTATACCGTCAAAAAGACGAGTTTTCACCATACTACGTTTGTATGGAAGAATGACCGACTAGCGCACCTTTAAGTTACTGTGTTTTGAACCTCTGTCGATTAATAACCGCACAAAATTGGAAAGCGAATTCACTTGTTTTTGATGAAAACTATTGTGGATTCGTTGATTCACACCTCGAATCTCCTTTACTGTAGCACTCTCGCAAATCTAATATATTTCATTTAGACAATTCAACAATATACATTGTGTAAATCTATTTGGGGAGAAGACAGATCTTCCAAACATACGGAGCAATGTATATGCTTGATCTATCAAATTGAAATCTATTGCGATCTGTGTAACTTCGTATTGCGTAATTAGAATGCAAGAAAGCTCACATTTATTAGAATTACCAATTTTTTTACCCCCGACGCAAAATAAGGGGTGCTATATGTTTGACTGCTACGTGTCTGTCTGTGGCACCGTAGCTCTTAAACGAGTGAACCGATTTGAGTACCTTTTCTTTTATTTGAAAGCAGGTTTTATAGCAATGGTTTTTAGACATGATTTATCCAAATCGGTTCAGCCGTTTCAAAATTATCAGCTCTTTTCTAGTTGATGAAAGGATGTGAGCGTCTTCCACACGTATGATTGATTTGAAATTTGGTATTCTGTTACTTCAATGATATTAGAAGAACATTGTAACCTTGAACTGATGCTGCAGCATCACCTGGAATTTGCAGGATACCCAACTCCCTTACCTACTTACAGCTATGCTATGCTATGCTAGCAGCAATGGTAGATAGTATAGATAGTGAACAGGGTCTGGTGATGGAGTAGGAAAGATAAATGGGTAGTTTCTGTCGGGGATTTTTCATTTTTAATATAATTTCACTTGTAATAAACAATGTGTCGTCGCTTTCGCTTAGATTTACCCGTTGATAATTATAATATCCATAACATAAATACTAGATATATTCTATCTACTATTAAATACAGCCTTTAAACCATATTATTTCGTATCATTAAACCAGTGGTCGTAAACCAACAACCAAATCATTGTGGAGGCATGTACAAAGACCTGACGTCACACAGAATCCTGACGTCACAGAAATCCTGCATCGCGCAATTAGAGTTTACCGCGCGAACAAAGTCAAAGTCAAATAATTTATTTCAATTAGGCACATAAAAGGCACTTCTGACCACATTTACAAAAAACTGAATTGATTCTAGTCGCTCCTTCCAAAAGGTAGTTTTCGAATGAACGACACATATAAGACTATCCGACATCAACCATTGGGCAGTTGCCCGCCAGACACGACACCCGTCTGGTCGAAGGATCCTCCCTTTTCTAATGAGTGACCTGTTTCTCATGCCTATAAACCATAACCAGGTTAATATAATACTATATCAACCAAGTATCAACCAAACCAGAAGTTAGTGCTAAACCACGCAGCACTCAATTCGACATGAAAAATACACGGCCCTGTGACAGTGATGGTTAGATTCCGTAAAAGGCACAAGGAGCAGAAATTACAATAGTTAAAATCTCATGAAGTGTTAAAAAATTAACTTTAATTTTTTTAAGGAGTGCTTTAGACCATCGAACTGAATAACTTTTACTATGGGACCAACTTTGAAATCGCAAAAAACAAAACAGCTGTCCCATACAGTTTTGTTTATTTTCGTAGGTTGGAGTCTCATTTCATACGAAATGTATGGAAAAAGTTCTTTGGCGATTTACTTTTCTAATTCTCAGTTGGTCCAATAAAGTTTTTGATCCTTATAAGAAACAGGATCGATTAGAAACAAAAAAAAAATTTGTGAAAACCGTCTATTTTCTTGCTGACTTTTTTCAAAATCTGTGAATACAGATCAAAATGTCTCAAAAAGTTAAGGACAGTCTTTTTTTTTTAAAACGTTGCCCCACACTAGGAATTTATCCTGTGTCGTGGGTGCGTTTACAAAAATTTAAACTCACATACACAAACAGCCTATTAAGACCGTTTCTGTAGCTACAACGGTTAAGGTAGCTGCCCTTACTGCCCCATCTCAGAAATCCACCCTGTTTAAGGAACATTAACAAGTTGGAAAAAAACATAATTATTTAAACCGTATCATAACCTTATGCAGCGATTAGTATATATTTGACAAGTGGCATTAATATTACATTACCCTACATTATAATAAAAGCACAATCTTACAAAATCAAAATATGGAAGTAAACTAAACTGAAATATGAAGGGTCTCTTAAACTTAAACATATTAATAATTTGACACCGGTATTGTGATTGTCTTGGGTTTCAAAAGCCTCTAGACCTTGCCACCCTTTCCGATTACGGGTCATCTTCCTCCAAATAAAACCAGCTATTTTCCGAATATCGTCATCCCGCTAAGACGCTGCCTTCCTTTCTTTCGTTTATTTTGTCTTGGATACGACAAAATAAACGAAAGAAAGGAAGACAGTCGGTGAGGTAGGGCTCACCGACTGTCAAATATTTCTAGCACAGCCTGATCTTTTATACAATGCCATTCATTTTGACAATTGAACGAATTCACTGCGATATTTAAGGAGTCGAACGGACAAGTTTTTCAAACAGTTTTGCAATAGGGATGTTGACTGGAGATAAAAAAAAACTGTTTAGTCCGTCAGTCAGATAATAAAAAAATATTTGACACGTATTTTTTGCTTTATCATGTTAATAAAAAATGATTTAGATAAAACGCATTAAAGTTGGGGAGTGGGGGCTAGTTACGTCACAATTCAGTATAAAATTTACCGGAGAGTGACGTCATGCAGGATTTTAACTCAATGCCATTATGCCGTAATTGCCGTAATATTGAGATTACATTAAAAAAAAAAAATACGTGTCTAATATTTTTTAATAACCTATCTGACGGACATTTTTTTTTTTTTATCTCCAGTCAACAGCCTGATCTTTTATTTTATAGTTTGTGCAAAAGCCAGTGAAAAAGAAAATCGAGGATTAGGTAACTTACGTAACTCGCTATGACCTCTTTACATTGTAAGTTATCTGAAAAGCGTTGCCATCACACTAAATATAGTAGCGCAGGACCGGATTGAGGAGATAAGGTTTCACGGACGTAGCCACTCCTAGTAGGTATTTGATTTCGGTCGATATGAAACATTTTATCGTTCAAATTACTGGCTAGTTTTGGTTTACAATTAGTTTTATAAAAATTACCAGTATTTACAGAGATTAGTAACTTCGAAATGAAATATCGTAAATTGTCTCGTCAAAATCTTATTTTTCTTAATATATATGGATAGATGCAAAATTCTTTGTTTTTTAAAGGGTAGAGAGCAGTTGCTCTCGTTAAGCACCATTTGGTGAAGTAGAACTGATTATGAAGACCATATATGGCCACCGAAACTACTCAATAATAAGTATTTCACGGGTTGCGATTCGATTACTTTAATATGTTTGCCAAGCAATTTATGCTCGTCACAATGCATATGGAGAAGTGGAGCTGATGGTGAAGTATCAACTCCTCAACGATTAACGTCAATGCATCGGGAAAAGCAATATTTTGTAAAAGGCTATTGTAACTTAGGTACATTATACAATCTGACTCACTAAAGAGCGAGCAATAAACTTTAAAACTTTTTTATAAAAAAATAACAGACTTCCAAAAAAACACTAGAAAGTGAAAAATTACTTAAATTTTGGTAGTCGGTCTTAAATTTGTTGTAAAAAGTTTTTATCATCATCATCATCAGCCTAAACCAGTGGCTTGCTGGACATCAAATCCTATTGTATTTTAAATCAAGTGAAATATTAATGAAAACTTCGGTCTGTTTTCATTAATTTTTCACTGGATTTAAAATATAATTGAAGCAAAAATTAATAATAATTTATATTTAGTTTTTTATGATCATTTTTAATGTTTTTACTACTTATTTATTCTATTTTATGGATGGGTATTTTGCTTGAAATAAAACAATATTTATTTTATTTTTTATTTATTTTAAAAAGAGTATGTTAGGAGTCCAGCAGAAGGCGTTCTGTAATTTCTGCCTACCCCTAGAAAAGAAGGCGTGATTTTATGTATTTATGTGTAGACTGAACTTAGCTAAAGTTTTTTTTATTAAAAAAAACCCCTTTGAAACGTTTAAACCAAGTACATACCTGCCATTCCGCTTGTAAAAGTACTAGGGTTCTATGAAACATCTTCCAGTTTCTTTCAGCACATGTGTAAAAATAGAGTGTCGTGTTTTAGGGTCCCATGACTGCATCAAAGGGTTCCGTGGATTTTATTGCTAAGTACCGTCAGGAAGGGTTAAGATACTGTTGTTATGGGGTACTTATGTTGATGTTTAGGGTTGACCCAACGCCTAATTTATGGGACAGTAAATGTTTAAATTTATACCGTTGGTAAGGAATTTTGCATCAACTGTTATTATGAATTAACTTTTTTACATAAAAAATCGTTACAATGTACTCTTATAGCACAAGCTTTTGCTGCCTGTCCATTGGAGCGGGAAAAAGCGGCGAAGTGTAAAGTTATGTTGGGGGAATGCGCTAAGGTAGCCCGCGAAAATGAAATTTTCCTACGTTTTTTGCAATTTGCAGATTAGTGTCAGGTTGTATGTTGATTAAAATATGATTCGCGATTAAAACAAATATGGCTTTACAGAATTATAATCATAAGAATCAGCAATACAACTCCTTAAGTTAGCATAATCCTCAAATGTCATGACTTCATGAAATAGTAATTCAATAGGTTTACATGAACTTAGGGAGTTGTATTTATGATTTTTATAATTATAATTCGATAAATAAATATTTGATACGGCCGTGAATCATATTTAGATCAACATACAACCTGATACTGACCTGCTAAAAGCAAAAACAAATTTTACTTTCGCGGGCTACCCTGACGCTTTAATCTTGCACGTGACTGTTTCAATCAAAACAAGCCTGCCTGGCTTGTTTTGACAAACGATAAATGATAATTCCGGTATATTCTGCTGAAAAAAAAAGAAAGAAAGGAAATACGTTTATTTGCGGTAAACATGACGCAAAAAAAAGAACACAAAATTAAAAAAGAAAAAAGTTTAGGGAAAATATGCGTCACATCCACGCAAAACGGCCATCGCTCACAGAGCCCCAGCGCTGGTTTTCAGCGACAGCCGGCGTCGACCAAAAAACCGTCGTTGCTAAAGTCTTATCGTGAAAACTCTGATGAAGCTGTCATTCCACTTCTGTATCCCATCCACCCGTAGAAAATATGCTGTAAAAATTTTGGTAATTTAAAGTAAGGTTTCAATATTAAAACCCTAGCATATGGTGAAATGATAGTTTTTTTCACCTGCATCTGTGTGATAAATCACAGTGAGGTTTTTACAAAATATATTGGCTGATATTTATTTCCTCAATGGGTCGTAAATAACCCTTATAAAAATTCAAATAATATTTTGGAGCTAGGTGAGGTTGGTGTTTTCTTTTCGACTACTCTGAAACGATACACCGAAACAAACTCTCTTTTACAGTTCATACAATATCTTGTCACGCTCTTTACATATTAGAACCATGTAGGTTAATATAGGTGGTCTCTTGGGCGCCCTGGGTGTCGCGAATCGCAGGCCGATTCCCGGCCACCGTAGGCGTGGGCTTGCGGACGGTGAGCAATGGGTAGCTCGCTGTCCGATAAGGACCAGGCCCGGGTCGACGGCGCGTTGTATTTCACGCGCGCCTCAAAGAGATGTCAGCAAATGAAGGGGTCCGATAGGACCGATGTCTGCCGGGGTTCCGGGAAAGTCCGAAAGGGATACCGTGGCCAGGGGCCACGTACAGGCATCTGAAGGAACATGGGGGGGGTTTTAGTCAGTAAGAGTCTGCCGCAAAGTTATTTGATAACTTCACATCCAAAAAAAGGTGGTCTCTTGAGGAACAAGGTTACACCGATTTGAGTGGAATACGTTGGTGATCGCGATGGTTATTAAGCAGACAAGAGTACGCGCTGCCCATTTTTTCGACTTCGGCATGGAGGTAATATATAATTCCTGTTTTATTTAACCAACGACACAGTCAGCCCTAAACGTGCTATGATTAACGGTGGAATACATGATGACATGCCTTAAAAGGATTAGGTCCCTTTTGTCACTTAAGAATACAAAATGTACCAAATCTGTAAACAACAAAAAGAGGATAATCTTACCGCCAGTGGCTCGGAAAATCGTGTTGTTTACTTCCTGTTTGCGGTAAATATAATATACCAGCATAATTTCGTATTTAATTGGAACAATTTGTTTGCCCAAGGCCAATTTAGGTGTATGAGTAACAGAGTGTAAAGTTCACTCATCCTCTATAGAAAAGGGAGGACCCTCCGACCAGACGGGTGTTGTGTCTGTCAGACAACGGCCCAACGATTTATGTCGGGTTAGTTATATATACGCTGTTAGCGCGGTAAATTCTAATTGCGCGATGCAGGATTTGTGTGATGTTAGGATTTTGTGTGATGTCAGGTTTTTGATGCGTAGGTCACATGTAGCGATGTAGATTTAGCATCGCCATAGGATTTACTATCGGAAAAATTGGCAAACTTCCATACAAACTATCATACCCTATTTAACCACTATTAGAGATGAATTTTCAAAAATCCTTGATAAATGCTCAGTATCTTCACATGTGGAACTCTTGTGTAAAATTTGGCTGTGCGTCGTCTGTCAATGTTTTTTTATTATTTTTTATTAACTAGAAGTAGTCTTCTACTTTTACTTAATAATAGGTATTTATTTCGTGGGCGACGACTGCCAAATTTTGTTTTTGAAAGACAACCCTCATCTACGGTTGTCAATCACTTATAAGTCCAAGGTGGTAAAGGGGATTACTTTCAGAAAAGGGTCAAGTCCGTTGACATTGTAAAGAGTTCTCTAACACAGTAAAACAAACAATGGTTCTTCGTGGAACCTCGTTTTATACGATCCCCGTAAGGTCAAAATAGTTAATAAATTAAAACCAACAGGAAGCCAAAAGAAGTTGCGTGTAAAGTTTCAAATGAAACCTCACTTGAAAAGGGATGCCAAATGGCAAGGGTAAATAAAAATACAGTTGTTACATCCGACATCTCACCTTGGTGATAAGCATCATTAACGGGGCGGGGGCTCGTCAAGGTCGTTTCTGATGGCCTACTCTAGCACCGCTGCAGCGCGCGCGCTCGTTGGACAAATCAAATAGCGCACGCTTCCCCGGCTTTCTGTGACACACTTCCGTTCCTTTTCACGAAATCACTTCCACAGATTTGTTTATTTAGATTTTCTTAGATTTAGATTTAGATTCCTGTAATCTAAATAGCGAGAGGGGAAAGATTGTAACATCTTTCCCCTCTCGCTATTCATCAAATATAAAATGTGTGCAGTCGGGGGACCCCCGTCAGGATGACTATGAAAACGACATACATGACGAAACATTTGAAAATTTTTGCTGCCGCCATCTTGGGTTTACATTTTGACCCCACCATCGTCTTTAGTACCTTCAAAAATTATAAAAACGACAAACACAACGAAATAAATAAAATAAGAGCCGCCATCTTGGATTTACATTTTGACCTCACTACTGACTTTAGGACCCTCGAAAACTATGAAAACGATAAGAATAACGAAAAAATTTAAAATTTTTGCTGCCGCCATCTTGGATTTTCATTTTGACCAAATTCACACTTTCTCTCTTTCTCTTTCATGCAGTGTACTCGGGCCGATGTGTAAAATTTTATCACACGACACTGTAATCACTTGTGAGAACAAAACTCTGAAATATTTCAAATTGACAGTAATAATTCCTTGTAACATTCCACGCAAATGCTAAATGCATATTTGGATAAGTGCTATTAAAATAATTCGTAGGCGTTGTGATTGACAGTTTCTAATCAGTGCTGTGATGAACGTACTAAATGCATAAATCACGACAGTTTCATTAAAGTCTGCAATAGATCCATATTATACCATGGGTGATAATCAAACAGGAGTAGATTTATTTTATTAAATTATTTTATTTGTATTTTTAATTATGTGTTGACGGTTTTATACATTTATAATAGATAAGGTATTAATAATGATTTTATGACATTGTATAGAGTACTAATTGTAATTTATGAAAACGTTTATGGTATTAATTTAAATTTATGACATGGTATAATTTTAATGCTTATTTTCTCACTTGTACTCTTTTCTTTTGTTTTTTTCTGCCGGCGTTCTTTCTCTCTTTCTTTCTCTTTGAATTAGAAGAAGACAGTCGCAAGTATTATCGTTTTTTAGTAAAGAACTTCATTCCAAAAACAAGTGTCGTTTTTGTTACGTAACAGAAGTATCGTAACGATCGAAATGTTACACTTTTTCTGTCTAGCCGTTATTCGACAAGTATGAAGAGTGTAACGTGCGATAAGAAACTTCGTTCCAAAAATAAAATGAAATGAATGAATGAATTAAACGAATTGCTTAGTTTGAAACTTGATTGTTTATGCAGTTTATTCATAGTGTCCTCAATTACTGGAACGGCTTCAACACCTACTGGGTTAAAGTAATTTAGTGCTACAAAGAAAACATTGATTCCGCGTCCGACGGTACCTGCGACCACGTTCGATCAATATTTAGCAAGAACTGAAAATTGATGATAGGTTCGGTGTAAAGAAACTTTTTCGGTGTTCAGAAAGCGATTGTGAAGAGCTCGAACTAATTTTATATAAAACAAAGTATTTTTTTGATTCCACTCCATCACTGCACATAAAACTTAAAAAAATATCACGTCTGGAGCGCACTAAACACGAAATGAGTCACTACACTCCCGGCCCCCGGAACGCGGGTGATGTTATCACCCGGTTTTACTGTTTCAAAATGTGTCCTTGTCTATACCGATGAAGTCACATGCAGTACAACAACTAACGCTGGAATATGAAAATTAATATTTTTCAATTTGTGTTTCCAGTACCTGTGCCGTTTTTAGCTCTGTATCAAGAGAACTAAAACATGCATGCTAGCAAAATTAGTTTATGCAAAATAACGAATAAAGAATTAAATTTTACACAATTCAAGAAAAAAAAAATTGTTCTTAATTGATAAATGTTATTATACTATTGACGAATACTTAAATGACGAATTAATTTTGAATTACAATTATTTAACATTGACATTAAATAATTTTGACATTTTAATTACTTTGATATAATATAGTTTTAATAATTCCTCATTTAGGTTTGACATAATGAGAGTATTTAATATATAATTGTTTAATTTATTTTCTAATTTAAGTAATACCATTTATGCATGATTTCAAGTATTTTAATAAATTTTAATTTGTAATCTTTAGCAAGATCTGCTCAACACAGTCATTTGTACGCCTCCTGGCATAACATAGCGCTCTGTACACCAAACATAAGATCTGTATTTCTTTACCTATGTTAACAAATAAATATTAGATTTGATTTGATTTGATTTGAAAAACGAATGCCCGTTTTCAGTATCAGTAGGAAACACTTAAATGAACGCCTCAATATTATTGCACTGTTGAATTTTCAAATCTCAGCGCTAAGCCGAGCGTTGAAAATCCCACAACGCGCTTTAATTTAGGCATTAATTTGGGTGTGGCGGTGTGTTAATGAAAGTAGCGTAAAAAAGCTAGTTTTAAATAAATCCCTTCGCTTGCATACCGTTTAACTGGCTAACTCGCGAAAAGTTGTAGAACACCGAATAATAACTAAAATTCAACAACTCTCTAGAGCAATGGTGGTAACGGCCCTCACTTACGAGTTGCAGGTCATGGATTCAAACCCAGGCAAGCGCTTTACTTTGTGTAAATAATTTCATCACCACAGCTCTCAAAACGGTGAAGGAAAACATCATGAGGAAACCGGCATGTCCTAGAACCAAAAATTTGGACACATATGACATCTACCAACCCGCACTGGGCCCGCGTGGTAGATTACAGCCCACTCCCTCTCGAAGAGAGGAGGCTTGTGTTCCAGAAGTGAGAACATTATAGGCTGATTATGCTATGCTAACAACTCTCTACGGTCTCACAGTTCCAAACTCGCCAATTTTGGTCAAAATGTTGAATGAAGTTTGTTAAAATAAAGTTTAAGGTACGATTTACATTGGGTCCTAAAGGACCATTGGGTCTGTTTGCTTGAACTAAGATAAGTGTGGAAAGGTCTACCGTAATATTTAACTAGTGTTATCTGGTTTGCGTAATCCGTAGGGACTGTAATAAAGTTTAAAATATCGTGCGTAAAAATGTTGGAAAACCGCATAGTAGCACATACCAATCTGCTATCTAATTACGTAACAAATTTTCGTAAACGATGACGACTAATCTGTTTCATTTTGACAGTTCAACAATATTCATTGCGTCATCTACGTTGTTGAGCAGATTTTTTTTTCGAACTTACGCATCAACGGATTAGCAATCTGTTTCAAAACGATTCACATTCTGATCGATCGTGTATTACGTAATTAGGGTACAGGTCTTTATTATGAAAACCACGGCATTTGAGTTTTGTCAAGAATTGTACAAGCAGAATGACAGTAATTCTATTGATTCAAGAGTAAATTTTTTCATTAATTCTTTTGTTAGGTATTTATTTATTTGTTTATTGATATGATACTTCAACGAATAACTCACTACGACATACACAAACAAAAATCACATAAAGTTTTAGGCATTTTGAATTTGTTCTGGCGGCTGAGAGTATGTCATGCTCACTCTAATGTCTCGCTGAAGGTAGCGCGTGTGTTGGATCATTTAGTTCCCTTCAAAATGATTGAGCTGAATGGTGCTAATCCATGCGTCATGTTTGAGCACGGTCGCCGTCAGTAGGGACTGGTCATCTCTTAGCTTCCACGGCTTATTTTAATTTAATTAAAAAGTTTTATTGTTTTTTTTTAATTTGTATTACGAATGCTTTTAACGTTTTGCATCGTTCTCACATGTATAACTTCAACATGAACGATGTAACCAATATTTTTTTTATTTAAAAGAGTATCCGTGGAGTTTCTTGCCCGTTCTTCTCCATAGGTATCTACTACGCTTTGGAATGGGCTTTTAGCTTTATTTTTCTGGCTGACCAATCCCTTAACAATTCAAAAGTGCCTGTAATTGGTTTATTTGAAATAAATGGTTTGAGTTTGTGTTTGTCTCTTACAGCACTAAGCCCATGTTCGCACGAACGTAATAAAAACGCGGCGATTTTTTTTCGTGCACTGGATTTTCAACGTTCTGCTTAGCGCCGAGTGTTGAAAAGCCAGTGCGTAGGATTCTCAACGCTCGGATTGACACCGAGAGTTGAAAATCCAGTGCGCGATAAAATTCCGCCGCGATATTTTTACGTCCATGTAAACGTGGACTAACAGATAATTTAATGATTAAAGGACGTGTAAGATATCGTTAGTTGAATTTTGTAAGTCACAAAATTAACTTAACTTTAATTAATGTTACTTAGATTTTGCAAATGATATTACTGAAACACTTTTAATAAAAAAGTCGATTAGTTTAGCTTCAAAACCTATCGAAAAACAAGGATCTAAATGTAGGTGTACAATAGGGTACACCTCTGCCTAACTCTTCGAGGTTTCAGGCGTGATGTTAAGAGGGAACAGGGCCTGCTAGGAATTTAAGAAAATATTGCCGTCATCTTACCTCAAGTCCGCTCCCGTAGAGTGCGATAGGGATAGCTGCAGCTCAGACCGATTATAACACAATAAATTGACGAGATTGACGTTTCGTATTCCCCTCTTTTCTCCTAGAAAACTGAGCCAATTCAATTATTTTTTAAATTTAAATTTTAAGACAGTATGTCTAGGTTCCTATCCATTTTTTATTTTATGTTATTTTTTTTCCATTTTGTCTGGTACGGTACGGTCACGGCGGTAAAAATGGAATATTTTTGTAATTTTTGGAGGAACATATTTTCTTTACCAATAAGTTGCTGAAAAAAGGAAATAGCAGGAACGTATCCACAGCCGACCTTGATTTTATGAAAAATAAATGATTGCTCTAGTGGCATTATTCAGGGAGAAAAAAGGGGAATACATTTGTATGGAGAATCGCAGACCCTGTTCCCTCTTAAGAATGTATGTATGTATCAATCAGAAAGACATAGAGACTTACATTTAAAATATTAATTTGGATAATAATAATAACATAAAACACATTTATAAAGACTTTATAAAAATATTTGTAAACTATATTCTGCCAGCGGCTTCGACCGCGTGATATCTTTATAAATTAAAGCCTATGCATTAATAATATAGCATTCAACTGGTAAAATAATTATTAAAATTGGTGCAGTAGTTGAGGTGAGTTTATTCATTACAAACAAACATACAAAAAATAAAATATTTTTTCTTTATAATATTAGTTTAGAAGTTTAGATGTAAACGATATGTATCTTAATAAATTAAAGGATTGAAATAATAATACAAAAATCTATAGGATTTATGATAATACTCTCACAAGCCGTTACCCTATATTTTTATTCCCATTCTATAAATTTGTAAAGTTTAACCATTAACCCTGAACTGGGGATAATCGTTCTAGCATTGAACTTCTTTTGAGCACCGAGTGCCTCCAATTAAGGTTATAGTTACTCAGCGTGGGAATTGCGTAATACTCTTAGGCCGTTTTCAGAATTAGAACAAAATTGCTCACAGCACTGACATCAATAATTTGCGTTCCGATTTAGATATTATCACTATTATAATACCTGAGGGCTGTCAACAATTCGGAACGCTCGTGAACGCGCTCACAGTGCTCGCTCAACGTCAAAACTTGCATACCATATTTCTTTTCAAAGTCAAAGTTAAATAATTTATTTCAATTAGGCACAAAAAGGCACTTTTGAACGTCAACATTTAAATAATAATTGATTCTAGTTGCCCCTTCCAAAAGGTAGTTTTCGTATGGAGAAGAATGGGCAGGAAACTCCACCGTTACTCTTTTAAAATGTTTTCACAATATCTTGTATACATCAATTATATCATTATAATGTGAAGACGATGCACCTAGAATAAGATTACTATACCACGTTAGGTAAAAATAATGAAACATTAAGGAATAACAGATAAATTAATCATGTGATAGATGCATGGTGCTCACATATTTACAAACATTGTAAAATTATACGATATTCCTAGCATTTTTACAAGTAATATAACTCAGTGTGTGAGTTCGAGTAATCACAGAATGTAAAACCAATATAAAAAAAAAAGAATATATATATATATATATATATTATACAATTAAATTAGCAACCAGTTAGATTTTGTCTAGATTCTAAATTGTCCTATGGAGCAGGACCAGCATGTTTCCAAGCATTTTTATCTTGGATATAATCCTCTAATTTGTAATATGCTTGTTTGCAAAGTGTATTTTTTATATGAGTTTTAAATTTTCTTTCATTTAATTCTAATATATCACAAGGTATTCTGTTGTAACATTTAACACAGTACCCCATAAAAGATGTATGTACTTTAGATAGTCTGAAAAATGGTTGATTTATTTTATCTTTATTTCTAGTATTAAAATTATGTCTATCACTTATTTTGTTAAAAAGATGTAGATTTTTTCTCACATACATAATATTTTCATAAATGAATTGGCAAGGTACCGTCATAATATTAATCTTTTTAAATAGTTCCCTGAGAGATTCGCGACGACGTAGATTAAAAATGGCTCTGACAGCTCTCTTTTGTAAAATAAAGATAGATTCAATGTCAGCAGCCCGACCCCACAGTAAAATGCCATACGACATAATACTGTGGAAGTAACTAAAATAGACCAAACGCGCGGTTTCTACATCTGTTAACTGTCTTATCTTTCTAACAGCATAAGCGGCTGAACTTAGCCGCCCCGCGAGAGATGTTATATGGGGTCCCCATTGTAACTTCTCGTCTAGCGTGATTCCTAGGAAAACTGTTTGATTAATTAATTTATTTATTTATTAATTAATAGGAGAACCAACAGCTAAAACAAATGGATAACAGTTGATTAAGAAACATAAAGCCAATTACAGGTTCTCACGGGTAAAAACAGAAAAAATAGTAGAAAGCTTATGATCACTAACAAGCACGATAAAAAAGATTAATAATATATATATATATATATACATATATATATATATATATATATAAGGTACAATAAGTATTATGCACTATGCACTTTTAAAAAAGTCAGCGTTCAGCCGAGCGCGTGCAGAATAGGCTTTGGTGGTAAATGGGTCAAATGAAAACTCTTTACAAAGAATATTAAAGTCCTTACTCGCTCGCACCATATATGAGTTTTGCCTGTAGTTAGAAGAGGAAAAAGGAATGGAGATAGGTGGATTATATCTAACTGACTAATAAATTCCAGTTTTTCTCCATTCAATATGATGTCACATTCGCTACTTCTAACATTTGGGAATTTAAATCTAATGCATTTGGTTTTTTTTTAATTTAGTACCAGGTTATTTACCGTAAACCAATCTTGGACCTGAACAATAAAGCTATTCACGTCGTCAAGATTTTGTGACCGTCGGTTTATTTTAAAGATCAATGATGTGTCATCAGCAAATAACACCATCTTCGGTTGACTTTGTTTATATACACACATTTCTTCTTCTTCTTCTTTGGTTAGGTGGTGACCGACGGTAGCCAGAAGCACAATTTCGAAAATGCCACGTTAGTTTAAAGATATGGTGCGAGTCAAAATAAAACAGCACAATTGTAATTTTTGACAGCGCTCACGGTGATATTAATTTAGGGCATGGTCGGGGTCATCTATGACGATTATTGGGACATCGTTATCGCGCTTACGCTAATTCGGTACGAGTGCTAGCACGCTCAAATCGATTATAACGTAACTCGGAACGCAGCCTTACAATAGCAATGTCTTTCATTTCGACAGTTCAACAACATTCATTGCGTCATCTACGTTGTAGAGCAGACGATTTTTTCAAACATAATATTTTAGTAATGGATTAGTAATGGCATTTATATAATCGAACCTCAAATAATTCCCATTTTGCGCTCCTAAAAATATTATTGAACACTCTAATACATCATTATATATATTAGTGTTCAATAAATGCGCTTCTTCTTCTTTTGCTCTCCTAAAAATATTATTGAACACTTTAATATAATGATTGCGTTTTTTATTGTGAACCTCAAATAATTCCTATTTTGGGATCCTAAAAACACTAAACAGCCAGGTAATTGACACCAACTTCTATCCACGGATCAACCCCGGCAAGCGTAGCTTAACCTGATGGATCGATCTGTGCGGCTGTTATTACTTCACCACAAGCTCCTCATATTCATACTACTATACAATAACTACGATTAAAATTCCTTAAAATCCTTAAACTTACAAAATGAGGTTGTCAAGCTGTATGCTGTTTTGCGTCTACAAAGAGAACGATTAGTCGATTCTTAGTGAAGAGAAAACTTTATTATTATAACACAGTTTTGTCTCTGTCAACTTCAAAGGATTTTAAAATAGTATATAATGAAGATGTTTTAAAATAACTATGTTTTAAATGCTAATGTATTTTAGTGAGTTGACAAGCAATTGGGCGTTTTAAAGAGGAAGCGATATTTTGATCTGTTCTTTGTCACAGTCAGTAATGCTTGACACCTTTTCTAATCTTGAAATTATTCATCCGGATAATGTGGAAGAATATTATTTTTGTCAAAAAAAAATTGTAAAAGAAAATCGAAAAACATGTCTCACTTGTGTTTTTTTTGTCAAAAAGTTTGTAGTTTTCAGTTTTTATTTGCCCACTCTACACAAATTTGTATATCACTACTCACTATGTAAACAACATTGACAGGAAGTTATAAAATATCATAACGTATACAATCTGGCAACACGTATTTAGCTCAAGAACTACCCAAGCAAATGTAATAAAACTGCTTTACCCCAACACGGCCACTTACCATTCTGATACTACAATATAGCAACCTTAAATTACCTTTGATGTACCGTAACCAATGACCTTTACCTTTGGTGCACCATTATTACCATTACCTTTACCAGATCTTTTGATTAATGTATTAGTGTTTAAAGCATAGTATTGTTTTAAAGACAAAACTATACATAAATTACGAAATAATCATTATGGTTTGTGAGTATTTAAAACATTAGTTTTTGACCAAAGATAGGATGAACGCTTACTCAACTCATAACTCACAGACCGCAATTTAGCTCAAGTCGTATCAAGGCTATATTTGGGTCCAATAATGTCTTGACAATACAAACTACGGAAATAATGGCAGAAACGTGTTCTTGGACAACTAGACTTTGCCTTTTAGGGCAATATTCAGAGATCGCATTTTGAATTTACTTTTCTAAGCTAATTAAGCGTTTCATTCTCATCATTCTGCTACCTTTATCGCAATTTATTTTGGGTCGGCGCAACATGTTCCTTTCTTCTATACTTCTCTATTAGTCGTCATCTCGGTAGTCACTCCCTTTCTAGCCACATTATCTTTAACACATCCATCCATCCATTTTTTCATTATGTTCTATTCTATCTTCTAAATACAGATTACTCAGTGATCCAGCTAGGAGAACAGTTCTTCACCCAACAATTCGTTGTACCATCGAAGAAGTTCATATCTATACACTCATTGGTCAAATCAAATAGCACGCGCTTTTCCGACTTCCTGTTACACACTTCCGTCCCTTTTCACGAAATCACTCCCACAGATTTTCAGGGTATATTATGTTCTGTGCACAGATTGCAATAAAGCGAGAGTAAAGATGTTATATAATAAAAATGAAATGATATTGATCATCCAAGGTCAACAGTGGTTCTTATCGTTATCGCAGCAAGAGCTTCATTGATAAAATTATATTACAGTGATATATTCGATATTGCAGCTTTGGTTTTTAGATAAACCATGAAAAAGTTAATAACAACGATACTTACGACTTATCGAGCTTTTAAAAATATTACACCCTATTCATCACCTTGTGAATAATATTATGACACCATACCTGCGTTGACACCCGAAAGTCTGACAACCAGTCTTAGGTGGTAAGTAAACATTTGTTGTAACAAGCCTCATCCAAGCCATGCCAGCAGCAAAATGTCAGTGTCTTGTCAAGGGGTGTCGTGTCGGGCTTGCGGACGGTGAACAATGGGTAGCTCGCCGTCCGATAAGGACTAGGCCGGGGTCGACGGCGCGTTGTGTTCCACGCGCGCCTCAAAGAGATGTCAGCAAGTGAAGGGGTCCGATAGGACCGATACCTGCCGGGGTTGCGGGAAAGTCCGAAAGGGATACCGTGGCTCCTGGCAACGTACAGGCAATGGAAGGAACACGGGTGGGTTTTAGTCAGTAAGAGTCTGACACGCCCTCCCGCTCCACCCAGAGCGGGAGAAGTTATTCGATAATTTCCCAACCAAAAAAAAAAAAAAAGTCTATTTAAATAATTGTTTCTAATCAATGTTATTTCCACCTAAACAAACATCAACTTTATGTAAGTGTAAATAAAATTGATTTGAGACTGACTAGTACTGTTGAAAAAGTCATAAAAATAATATGAAGTTGTAGCGCAAACTGAACGTTATGTGTAGGTATTACAGTTGTTTTTCCTAAAACTCGTGTTTTACAGATCAGATAGACAGTCGGAGTAAGACCTCAGCATAGTTTGGAAAAGACCAGACGGATGGTGATAACGTCAGTAAACAAACTCTTACACTTATTTTTACATAGTGGGCAAGAAATCTGTTCATGAATTGTTGGTGCAATTGTAACGATTAAAAATTTAAAGTACTTAAAACTTACATAAAATTTAACTGAATTATTCAAATTTGAACAAAACAAAAATTATATTCATTTATACATGGTGTAAATTATTTTTATTTACTTTTTACAAGACAATCCTAACTTATAATATTATAAATGCAAAAGGGAGTTTGTTTGTTACACTTTTACGCAAAAACAGCTGAATACATTTAGATGAAATTTGGAAAATAAGTAGACTATCACCTGGAGAAGGACATAGGATACCTTTTATCCCGATATTCACCCGGGATCGAGACTTATGTGGGTGAAACGGCGGGTGCAGCCAGTATTTAAATAATAAGATGTACAAGTATATAAAAAAGGAGGGGAAATAATCATAGGGCATCAAAAAATCCGCATACGCATCGCTGTCAACAGGAAAAGTGCCCAAAAGGCTGGTAGCATTGCCACGTTTTATAGCAATGCTGATTCTATGGCTAAAAAATAGGCCAGCGAGATGGCCATGGGTCACGTGAAGAGTCGACCAACGATAAATGGAGTTATAAATGGAGTTATATAACTTTGGAAGGTTTTTGCACTTCGTGATTTTGACCTTTGCAACTAAGACGTACAGTGTTAATATATATACCTTTTCCTATATACACACAACAATCTGCGTAGGAGTCTAATCTCTGGTCGAAAATAAACCTCAAAGTCGTTTGAAATAGAACGCTCAAGATAACATGAAACAAGATCGTTTTAACATTTATTGAACAAAAGTGAAACATTATGGGGGCTTGCTTAAACAAGCCCTCATAATGTTTCTTGTTTATTTTGAGCCGATAATGTAATGTTGGCGTATTGGTTGATTCACACGAATTTACTCGCCCGAAACTTTATATAATTTACTCGCCCGAAATACATACATTCCTTAACTGTACTCTGCAAAAAATTCAAAATCTGCCAGTTGCCTAGTACGTATTTCTGGAGTTGTCGATTAGTTCGTCGTTAAATAAATTAACTTCGTGCAAATCGCTTAAAGATAAAATAATATTATTTAAAAGCGTCGATTCGCCCGTTTCGGTAAATTCGTGTGAATCAACCAATATGCCCGTAATGTTTGAACTCTCGAAGTTTGTTTTGAACCGTTTCATTGTTTAGGCGTAAAGGATATTGTTACTGTAAATGAGGGTGGATTAACAATTTGATTGATAATGGCGTTAACGAGAGTTGCTATCTTTTATTATTAGGGAAAAGAGAATGAGGGGGAGAATTGAGGCAGGAATGAAATATTTTTTTATTTCTCATACTCGGAAAGTAGTGTTTGTGGGTGGAAGACGCTGCTCTCCATCTTCGGGTGGGAAAGACTCATTTTAATTGCTCTCTCTAGGGCTGAAATGAATTTTAAAAATAGAATTAAATTTGATTAGGTAGTCGGCTACGAAAAACTAAGAAAAACATCGATTAAAAAAAAACTGCGTTCTTGTGAGTGTATAAACAGCCAGTATAAATTAAAATACCTATTTAGCAGGACGGCTCGCGGCGGAGACGCGGGGTGTTCCATATTTAAAAAAACTCATGTTATTATTATCAATAAATATATTAGAAAAGCCACTATTTTATACTTTCCTTATATTCGAAATGAAAAGTAGAGTGTTTAACACGGGTAAAAGTCATCAATTCCTACTCGGATTAAATCGGCCCTCGCTGCGCTCGGGCGTCTAAATACCTCGTATGGGATTTGATTCCTTTTGACCCTTGTATAACCTACTATTTCTATCTTGCTGTTTTCTTAAAAATGACCTACGTAATAGCTAGGTACACACAGAAAAATGTTTTCCTTGAGCAATTTAGCTGGAACGACGCTCCAACGCAGCGAAAAGTAGCAAACCAAAGAGAATCAGTAATTTATAATCGAGTTGAATTTTATAAAGAAGAAAAGGGGTGACCATTTTTAAGATGAAAATCGCTTTTCATAAGTTTAAATAGAGTTATTTGAATTTTTGCTTTAACCATAGGCTTTAACTAAGCAAACAGTTAAATAAATATTTACTATTTAAATTTTGATTACACTATTTTGGAAAGGCTGGGAGGGCAATGGCCTAGAAAGACGTAATATAGTCACCATATTGGTGATGTACTTCAGAAAGGTCAGGTGCGTAGTACTCGCAACCAGCGTGCGTGTATGGCCAGATGTATGAACGTACACAAAGCAAAAAGAGTAAGTAAGGGTCGTAGCAGGTGGCGTTCTGTAGCTTCTGCATACCCCATGGGAAGAAGGAGTGAGTTTATGTCATCGAAGAAGTTCATATCTATACACCGTAAGGACTATTTCTGCTTGCAGCGCTCGGCCGCTATAGAACCGGGGTGATAACAGATGTAGTCATCGTGTTAACGGGATTTTGTTTTGAAATTGCTTAGATATGAAGTTCTTCAATAGTACACTATTTTTTATTATGATTGCCTCGCATTAAAACGTTTTTTATATGAAAGACAATAGGAAAAGTAAATCCTTACAAAGTTGCTGGCATAATTCCCAATGCATTCTTCCGACTAGTTCGGAGGAAGCTACATTAAAAAATACGAAAAACAACGTTACTTTTAAGGGTTATTTCAACAGTAAATCCTTGCCTTATTGAATATTAATTAAATTGCATATTAGCTTTAGATATTATAGTGTTATGTGAACTATGTCTGTATGATTATTCGTCCGGTTGTCGGTTAAAATAGGTCCTTTCCGTAACTTCTGGCTCTGTAATGTACACTCATAAAAACTGTGACCAAAATATTTCTTCTATCAAACCTGCGAGATAAATTCGTAACACACATAAAATAGCAATAAATCACAACTCCTTTCATTTTGACAGTTCAGCCACATTAATTGCGTTATAAACGTTGTGACGAATTTTTAGTTGCGTAATATACATAAAATGGCAATCGATCACAATTCCTTTCATTTTGACAGTGCAGCCACATTAATTGCGTTATAAACGTTGTGAAGAGTTATTAGTTACGTAATATACATAAAATGGCAATCGATCACAATTCCTTTCATTTTGTCAGTTCAGCCACGTTAATTGCGTTGTTGAGTAGACGAATTTTTCAATGAATTAGGAATATCATACAAAACACTTTTTTATTTTGTGCCTTTACATTGCCAGAGGCCATGATATCCCTTTCGGACTTTCCCGCAACCCCGGCAGGCATCGGTCCTAACGGAACCCTTTAGTTCTGCTGACACCTCTTTGAGGCGCGCGTGGAACATAACGCGCCGTCAACCTGGGCCTGGTCCTTATCGGCGAGCTACCCATTGCTCATCGTTCGCAAGGCTGCGCCTACGCTGACCGGGAATCGGATTGTGATTCCCGACGCTCAGGGCGTCTCCTGCGGTGGCTATCATTCAAAACCCGTTGATTGTTTTTGAAATTGTTTCACGCAATAAGGGCGCAGGTGAAAATGAATACTTTGCTTGGGATGTCACTTTTATTGAGTTGCATTAAAAAATCCACTCAGTGGATATTGGAAGAAAAAACAAGAAAGGCAGATAAAAGGCATGTATTTATTCAAACCTGAAATAATTTCCATTTAGCTTTCCGATTTTTTTTGTGGAACAATGTAATGTTATGAATATAATGCGAGTCTTTTTGTGAACCACTAATAATTTTGGGGTCCTAAATAGGCAAATAACTGTAACCGATTAGGACAACCAATTTTGGCTCATGCGTGATTGGTCTAATTTATTCTAACCCGTATGGTCGGCGTATACTACCTTAGTTATTGCGACCAACTCTGAATAAAGGCCAGATATTTAAAAAGAGACTCATTTATTTTTAAAAACTGGCTAAGTGCGTGTCGGACTACGCACAATGAAGGGTTCCGTAGTTGGGATGAATTTATCCTAAGAACAAACTTAACATTGTAGTTTAAAACATGTTGTCCCATACATCGATTTAACTTCACGGTCAATTTTTGAACTGCAAAATTAAGCTTGTAATAAAAAATTTGATATAACTACAAATTAACTATTTTCGGACTTTTTCATTTGTATGTGTTGTGAGACCTTGCTTCCTGCCAAATTTCATGATACTAGGTCAACGGGAAGTACCCCGTAGGTTTTGATTTATTTGGCCGTATTTTTTTATTGCGGTGACTTAGAAGCTGGATTTTTTAAAGCTCCAAGGGACCTTAGAAATTAATATCAAATACGTAGGGTATTTGATATTAATTTCAAGTAGATATCTCTATTCGTTCCTGAGAAAAAGGGTTTTGCCAGACTGACAGACGGACAACGAACCCTACAAGGGTTCCGTTTTTTTTCCTTTTGATGTACGCAATCCTAAAAAAGGTTTCATCATTTGAGGGTCAATAAGTTTTAGAAATTTTTCATTAAAAAATTTCATCTCACAATCTAAAGGTACAATTTCGTAGTCGACTGCAGGCAGCAGCAGCAGGCGACGGTTACACTACTGGTTTCTATGTATTTCTATGAAATACCTTCCGTAGCTAGCGACACGGTATTATATAGAAATACCTACATAGAAACCAGTAGTGTCGCGGCGACACGTCGCCTGCTGCTGCTGCCTGCAGTCGGCTACCAACTTGTACCGTTAGCATCTCCACCAATCTCATAGTTTTTTTTTTCTCCAAAGAGAGTTATTTGATATTTTTATTTATGAGAATAAGTAGGTCGTAGTCCGTTTCGTCACCATAACCAGTCGTTCACTATAAATGTTAACCGATTCGTCCAGAAAGTCTGAAAATATGTACTGTAATAACGTGAGACCCAGGACTCGACATAATGTATTGAAATATTCATGTTACCAAAAAGGCTTTTCAATCTACATACATATTTCTGAAACATTTTTTTACTGGAATCTATCGGTCGAGGTCAAGTGCGTCCTTTACGATATCGTATTTCATGACCGAATATTTTTGACTAAATCAGAGATTATAATGTAACAGCACGTAGCAGCATATATGTTGAAACTGTTGGTACTAGCCGTCACTTGTCCATAAGGGTTAATTAGAAAACCAGCGTCAGACAGCATTTGTCGGGCATTAATGCTGAAATGAACCTTTTTGGCGCAGCCGTGAGGCCCACACTATTATCCATGGTACGGAGCGAGAGGGCATGGGAGGCCGTCACCTCCTTCTGCGAAGCAGTAATGCTCGCGAAGGAGGAGGCAGAACGCGTGAGGGAGAGGCAAATTTCGCGCCCTCACGCCCCTAGCCGCCGCAGGAGACGCCCCGGGCGTTGGGAATCGCAGGCCGATTCCCGGCCACCGTAGGCGCGGGCTTGCGGACGGTGAGCAATGGGTAGCTCACCGTCCGATAAGGACCAGGCCCGGGTCGACGGCTCGTTGTGTTCCACGTGCGCCTCAAAGAGATGTCAGCAAAAGTGAAGGGGTCCGTTAGGACCGATGCCTGCCGGGGTTGCGGGAAAGTCCGAAAGGGATACCGTGGCCCCTGGCAACGTACAGGCAACGGAAGGAACACGGGTGGGTTTTAGTCAGTAAGAGTCTGACACGCCCTCCCGCTCCACCCAGAGCGGGAGAAGTTATTTGATAATTTCCCACCCAAAAAAAAAAAAAGGCCCACACTATTATTGATTTTTGATTATTTTCACTTTTTATTTTGTGTGTTTCACGAACTGTGTCCAAATAAATATTATTCTTTCTTTCTTTCTTTCTTTCACGCGTGTATTCCCCGAATAGGCAGAGGTGATCCTAAAATACACTCACATTTCGCCACTTATTTTTGAGTCCCATTTAATCTTGGGCGAGCCTATTGCCATCAACAGGACACAAATCCAGACTCTGGACTACTATTTGAGAAAGTCCGGATGGAAAAACCTCAGCAGTAGCGCTTGTGACCACTAGGCCAACGAGGCTGTCATTCGTGCATCTTTGACATTCGTTAGGTGTCGTCAGAAGCCTGAAAGTCTGACAACCAGTCTTACCAAGGGGTAGCATATTACCAGTTACTGGGTTGTGGAAGTAGGATAGGCTGTCGCTCCCTTTAAAATACTGGTATTCAGCTACATCCGGTTAGACTGGAAGCCGACCTCAACATAGTTGGGAAAAGGTTAGGCAGATTGATTTATTGAGTGTACAGTCAGGGAAATGTTAAGCATGTAATGAAGCAATTGTAGGTCTTGGGTTCGAACCCGGGCAGGAATTTTACTTTGTGTAATTTATTTCATCACCACTGCTCTCAAAACGGTGAAGGAAAACATCGTGAGGATACCGACATGTCCTAGAACCAAAAATTCGAAGACTTGTGACATCTAGCAAACCGCACTGGGCCCGCGTGGTGGATTACGGCCCACTCCCTCTCACAGAGATGAAACCTGTGTGAAGTTAAGGTAACCGTTATAAGCTGATTATACTTATGTAATGTATGTGATGTGGTAGTACTCTAAATAAATAAATAAGCAATTTAGCTCCTTTTACCAATTGGACGTTATAATGCCATTTCATGCAACTGACAAAGAGTGGCAATTGTTATTTGAATAATTATACGGACAATAATTAAAGTTGCTAGTCAATTTCAACATTAAATTAACATTCATAGAATATAACTCAGATACTATACAGGGTATAAGGGACAGCCCTTCGCAGACTGATGGGGTGAATTCAGTATATCATACTAAGATGACCGGTACATGAAATGATTTCAGGAACGTTTTGGGAATCCAATAAACGTGATTTGTTTTATTACCTTACACGCAATCTATCGCAACCATGGCAAAACGCAGCACAGCGAGCTTTCAGACGCCCTCCCCGCCACCCCGTAGTGGTGAGGGAGGCCGCGCTCGTGCGGCACTCTTGCATCACGTGAATTATTACGGAACATTGAAACGAATGAGAGCGAGCAATTTTTAAGCAAATAGCCGCGTGACGTATAAATGAACATGTAACAATCACAACACGTTCACAGATAAAAAAAAAATATATATTTATTTATTTATTTATAGTTAATTAAAACGGCACAGGTCCAATTACATTAATTAATATAGAATTATAAAGATTAAAATAAAATAAGCATTCAAATAACATACAATACAAAAATTAAATTCAAATTCTAAGATATACAATTCGTGGATAAAATTATTGGTACTTATTTGCGTAAATGGTTAAATAAATTAAAAACAGCTAACATGTAACAGTGGACACCCTCGCATATTGTCTCTCACAAAACACCAGACAGGCACGCATTATTTTCTTCCATTCATCAGCAAACACATCACATTCAGGGTCGGCAGTCAGGAGGGCGTTGAGCATCCTTAGGGTTCGACATACCGGGGATTCAGCTCTAGCAACAGATCTAGATAGCGGTAGTGCGAACAGGTTATGACGGCGGCTTTGACGGTGCCCAAGGTATTTGTCGGGCACAAATAGGCAGCAGAAAAGTCTGTGGAGCTCAGGGCAGTCAATACGACCGCTTAGGGAAAAATAGAAGCTTAAGAAAATGTATCCTAATTATAACCTTAGAATCGCTCCGGTGGTATGAAATACGGCTCGAAGTGATCTTCGCAGCGTTTTGTGCACGGACCAATGTGAGACGCGGGCTCCATGATTCCGCCGCAATAATCAAGCTGCAGTGCGTGTGCCTAGGCGTGGGTTTTGTGGACCAAGTCTAAAACTCTTTCTTGAGTTTCACCGCGAAGTGGTCTTCCGGTGCCTTCCTGATTGAGAACTATGGGCTGATTTTCTAGCACGCGTTGATAGGCATTGGTAACTATCCGATAGTCTGATGGATGCCAACGGTCAGGATACCTATCAATGTAAGTTCTGAGCGCTTCCCTTTCGTGTTTTCGTAATTTTGCAAAAATGTTGTGCAAAACATTATGCTTGATTAAATGGACTAAAAGTTATCATTCTGTTATGTGGAGAAATGAAACGATTAATTCGTCAATTTAATTCAAATTTTATGTTAAGTAAATTAAGAGTAGTGAAAGCCTAGTGTGATAGAAGGCTGGGCTTACAATCCAGAGGGTTTTCCCGACTCGACTATCCATCGATAGCTGTCGTAAAGCCATGTAAAAGCCCCTTGGGTGACTTGGAAACTAGCTTGTGATTGCTTGAAAAGAAGAATTAATTAATTAAGTACATGGCACGAATACTCAAAGGCCCATTAAGTGTACGAAAAGATTTGCATAAAAAAGTTCTTGGGTTCAAGTTAGTTCACAAATTGAGGTCTAATAAGTTGGCAATACTGTTGCGATTGGGCAATAATTGTCCAAACGCCGATCATCCGACCGAAAGGGACGCAACTATTATCACACAAATCGGAGCGTCTGTACTGGGAGGGGTAGGTATTCGGTGCGGTGAGTTCGAAGAACTCTGCAGCTAGGCAGAAATTGAACAGCTGATTTCACACGTACGTCGTTAGAGAATTTCAACATCCGTTGCTGTTTTATTTACATTAATGGAGTACCACGTACATATATTAGTGTCATGTGACACTAATATATGTACGTGTATAAATTAGTGTCATGTGACTTAACCTCAGACCACTGTGGTTTATTAGCTAGTTTCCCCATGCCATTACATAAAAAGCCGCATAAAATAGAATGTAGGCCTTATACAGCTAGTCGTTGCAATAAGTTTAAAAATAATATAGCTCATAGAATTACACCATCTATAGTAGAACACGAGAATCCGAATGAAATCTATGGAGCCCTTTTTGATGTTGTGCAAAAAGAGTACCAATCTACTTTCAAGACTAAAACTATTAAAATAAATGGCACCTCCGTTGGCTTTAACCAATGGGCCACTCCAGGTATTTATAAAAGTAGAGCGAGACTATACGAGTTATATGGTTTGAAAAAATATAGGTTTGATACTCCTTTCGTAGAGTATGTCAAAAATTATTCAAAATTATTTAAAAAGGTTAGTGCTTTTGCTAAATCTAAATTTTTAAGCGATAAAATTAAAAAATCCAATAATAAAGTAAAAACCACTTGGAACATTATTAATAATGAAATGGGTAAATCGGTTAAGCAAGATAAACAACTTGAGATTATGGTCGAGAATAAATTAGTTACTAAAGCAGCTGACGTAGCTGAGGCGTTTAATGAGTTTTTTGCAAACATACCTATAACCACGACTCGCTCCTTAAATTCGTCCCCGTCTAAAGCTGAAAACCTTTTGTTTAGTAGTGTGTCTAAAAGTAGTCGCTTATTCAGCTTCGAACATGTTACGCCGCGTGATGTAGTTAATGTTTTTAACACACTCAAGTCAAAAAACACTGGTGATTACTGGGGCATCTCCATTAAACTTTTAAGCAATATAATAGACATCGTAGCCCCATATCTAGCTGTTACTTTTAATAAATGTGTTGATTTAGGAACTTTTCCTGACCTCATGAAGAGTAGTAAAGTCATACCATTATTTAAATCAGGTAATAAAAATGATGTTGGCAATTTCAGGCCTATTTCTATCTTACCAGCATTTAGCAAAATATTTGAAAAGTTAATACTCAAGCAGTTGCTAATCCATTTTAATTTAAATAGCCTCCTCCATAATGAACAATATGGCTTTACAAAGGGTCGTTCGACCACAGATGCGGGTGTTGCTCTGCTGAAACACATATTTAACGCATGGGAGAACTCGCAAAATGCTATTGGGGTTTTCTGTGATCTCTCCAAAGCCTTTGATTGCGTGCACCATGACACGCTTTTGCGTAAACTGCGTCATTACGGTGTGCAAAATGAAGCTCTCAACCTTATAAATTCTTATTTACATAATAGGTCCCAATGTGTAGATGTTAATGGTGTGAAATCTTCTGGGCTGCCAGTTCAGTTAGGTGTGCCTCAAGGCTCAATACTGGGTCCATTCTTGTTCTTAGTCTATATCAATGACTTACCATTCTATTTAAAGGGTATCTGTGAAGTTGTACTGTTTGCAGATGATACGTCACTTATTTTTAAAGTAGACAGGAATAGACAAGACTTTGACGATGTAAACAGTGCACTCTCAATGGTTACGGATTGGTTTTCGTCAAATAACCTAGTTCTCAATAGCAAGAAAACCAAATGTGTAAAGTTCGCCCTTCCAAATGTTAGAAATCTAGGACCCAACATCGTCTTAGATAATGAGTCACTTGAAACTGTAAACACGGCAGTTTTTCTGGGCATAACAGTAGATGCCAAACTTCAGTGGGGCCAACATATATCGAGCCTAGCGGGAAGGCTCAGTTCGGCCGCCTACGCCGTCAGGAAAGTAAGACAATACACTGACGTTGATACAGCTCGGTTAGTCTATTTTAGTTATTTTCATAGCGTTATGTCCTACGGTATTCTGCTGTGGGGCAAAGCTGCTGATATTCAAAATATATTTGTCCTTCAAAAACGAGCTGTTCGAGCAATTTACCAGCTCGGTGCCAGAGTTTCTCTGAGAGATTTTTTCAAAGATATCGGTATCCTCACAGTGGCATCACAATTCGTTTTCGCCAACATATTATATATTAGGCAAAATATACACTTATATACTAAAAACAGTGATATTCACAATGTTAACACTAGAAATAAGGACAAACTACGTACTCCCTTTCACCGGCTTCATAAGGTTCATAACTCATTTGTTGGGCTTGGTATAACCTTTTATAACAAGCTACCTTCTTCTTTGCTAGATTTGCCTTTTAATGCGTTCAAAACTAAAGTAAAATCCAACCTCTCTTCAAAGGCATACTATTCTATCAACGACTACTTAAATGATAAGAATAGTTGGTCGCTGTGATTAACTCAAGACAATGTTTAAATGTTCTTTCTCCAGAATTAGCTTACTTACTGACAGGTTATATGAGTTTATATAATTGTTTATAATTTTACTAATTTTACTTTATTTATTGTTGACATAATCTACTCATTACAATGTTTTTTTTATGAGTTGTATTGCAATATGTGGTTAGCTAGCGACCTCGATAATTTTTTACTTTACCTCAATGGTCCTAGTTTATCAATTATAACTTCTAGTTACAGCTATATGTAAGCGGGCACGCCCTTTATGTCTGGAGGCTTTTATTTAGATATTGTTTTCGTTAAGTTATTTTTATTTCTGCTTGAGTATAGTTCTCGATGTTTTTGGTTGGTATATTGGCGTGTGCTAGCTGTCATATGGCTATTAATTTTATAATTTAAATTATGTTTTGTGTTGCGTAATGTAAATATCATTTTGCATACTATTATATAGAATCTTTTTTACTGAACAGACAGCTGTGCTGCTGGGGAGTTTGTTGCGCCACTTCTTCTTCCCAGCTAAAGCACTAGGAAGTGGTGAAGGGTGGGCGTTTTGGGGGACTGTCTTATGTAATTTTGACGTTCGAAAAGTGCTGATTCTCAGCCTAGTTTGAATAAATGACTTTTGAATTTTGAATTTTAATATTACATTAAAATAAAGGAATAGCAACTGAAAAAACGATAAAAAACATGAACCACCAAACATGGCCGCCACAGCGTCTGCAACTCACAGAAACGTTATTTATGAAAGTAAGTAGGTGTCTTTACATAGACAGCGTTTTTTGGTACCGTAAACTCAAACCCCGCTGCATTTTCATGATAGCCGTCACTTTGGCCGGTATGTGCCAGCCACCGCTGTAGCTATACGAAGATTTCGTTAATAAAGATTAACGAAGAATCGGCCTCTGAATCTCCGTATTTTGTTCAGCCCTGTAGCACGTTGGCTATTATTATAAAGCATCCAAGACCGAATAGTTGCTAGGGCTTTCTAGTTTGGCTAGAGGCCATGACTAAAATTGTTCCGCCAATCTGCTGATGGTACTTATTGGGTCACGCTAGGTTTGGCAGAAGCATGCATTATGCAATAAATAGTTTGCGTGCTTTCGATCAGGTAGTGATATTAAACACAATAGACGTAGATATATTTAGTAACCTATTCCGCTTAACTGTTCTTAAATAGTCATAAAAAACCCCAACACGGCGTGTTGCCACGCCGAGCGCCGGACGTGACAAGTCAATCGTCATCCTGAAGATGCCTCGTTGAGAGGTGAAAAATGTGTCGATTTCTTACAAGGTTTTTTAAAACTCCTTTAGGAATAGTTACGCGGAATAGGTTACTAAATATATCTACGTCTATTGTATTTTATAATGGATTTCCGCAAGGTCACGCCTGAATCAATTAACTATCTTAGGTAGATATTAACAGTTGTACTTAAACTTCTTGTATGGTTGTTTATATTTGGAAAACAATATGAAAAGTAAATAGTGACAAAGGATTAATGGAAAAGTTTATAAAGAGATCTTTTTGGTAAAGTGATACAAATTATTTTGATGTTTCTACATTGAATTCCCTAGAACAATGAAGAAAACCCAAAGACTCAAAGAGACAGTCTTTTACAGATAAAATTCTACACAAGCAGTGGGACCTCCCATGTTAAACAAATCCTTAGTGACATAAAAACAGTTTTATTTTGAACTCACACATAGCCTTACAAAACTCATATTTCGAATATACCCCGTTTCTATACCTCGTTTTCGTTTATAAGTTAGTACAGACACGACCACAAAACAGTGGTACTTCAACACACAGCATCTTATCTCCTTGTCTGTACTGCCAACCATACTAATAAATGCTGGCACTTGCCTTCGTGACAAAAGAAAGGCTACACTGTTATTCTTTATAGCCGTGACGTCATATTTGGCCATAAACGCCCACAGTCTGAATATGAGCCTACAGAGAAAGTTTGTAAGGTCGTGTGGGCCTTATTAATATTATTACGCTTGAATGACGACATTGTGGTCTCTCTAAGTTAAATAAATTATTTGACTTTTACTTTGCCATGATCTGCCTATCTTTTTACCTATTACGTCAGGGTCGGCTTCCAGTCTCAATTGATGCCGCTGTTTTCTACATAGAGAGACTGCCTATCTGACCTCCACAACCCATATACTGAGTAACACGGTATCCCTTGGTAAGACTGGTTTGTCAGACTTTTGGGCTTCTACCTGTACCTGTCATCTTCATAAAAGTATCAAACCCTACTACTTTTACCTCAATGAGTATAATTCCTAAATACAAACATAAGCATCAGAGTCAGGCTTATATTCTTAATTCTAGAATCCCATCACCTTTCCCCGAATCCACCCGTTAGCAGTGGTGGCCCAGTGGTAACGGCCGCGACTTACAAGTTGTAGGTCGTAGGTTCGCCCAGATAGTTGCTTTACTTTGTGTAAATTATTTCATCACCACTGCTCTCAAAACATCGTGGAGAAACCGACATGGAATTAGGACCAAAAATTCGAAGACATGTTACATCTACTAACGCCTGCTAGACGGCCCACGTGGTAGATTACGGCCCCCTTCCTCTCACAGAGCAGAACCTATGAGCCTCTTCTCTGTGAGAGCAGGGCCGTGATCTGCTAGGACATATCCTAGCAGTGGGAATATTATATAGGCTGAGTATGCTACCTGTAATCGCAACCAATTATTGCACCTACATATTATCATAAACAATTGGAGCATAACACAGAAAGGCCGGAACCTGATTGTTTTGAATTCCTTCGAAACAAAAGTCCCTCCTCAAAATTCAAAAGCGTTATGAGTCCCTTTCAGTTTTGTCATACTTTCCCTACTTTTTGTAAGTAAGTCCATTTCAGTATAGTCAAACACCGAATAGACATACATCCCAGCCTCTTTAAAATACAGTCCTTATATTATTATCTGACTACCTCGTTGGCTTAATGGTCGGAAGCGCTACTTCTGAGCATGAGGTCCTGGGTTCAATTCCCGGGTCGGGCAAAGTATTATTTGATTTTTCCATGGAATTTGTCAGTAGCAGTCCGAAGTCAGGATTTAAGCCCGGTTGATGGCATTAGGCTCGCCCCCTATTACATGGGACTTAAAGCTGACCGACGAAATATGGGTGTACTTAAGTATACAGTCGTGATGTTATGTTATTCTCCTATACTATTAAACGAGCAGTATTTGTATACATATGTATATATATTTGTAGTCACGTTCTCGAAAACGGCTCTAACGATGTCGATGAAAGTTACAATATAGGGGTTTACTGGGGCGAAAAATCGATCTAGCTGGGTCTCATATCTGGGAAAATTCGTTTTCTCCGTATTTCCACCCGAGCAGAGCTCGGTCGCCCAAAGTTTAGAACAAGATGGCTACCTTAGAATAATGACAGGGCAGAATTAGTATGAACTATTCTATACTATTAAATGAGCATTCTCTATTTTCACCAGAGCAGAGCTCGGTCGACCATGTACTTATCATAATATTATCTATAAAAAGAACGTGAAATGAAGTGGGAGAGAATAAAACCTTAAGTATGATAGCACACGCCGATTATAGTGACCAGCACTTTCCGAGGCAAGGTCAAGAGGGCGCCAGAAAGCTCTTTGCCATATTTTAATGATGTCTTCAGGCCGTCACATTACCATATTCTTTTGTTAGGTATCGGTAACCTTGAAAGTTCTTATTTTTATCAGAGAATCATACTTATGTGGACAGAAAAGAGGAAAGTTTTGATTGTTTGAGATAAATGGTGAAATTGTTCTGTCTATGTTATATACTTGCTTCCGCCAGTGGCTTCGAGCGCGTAATATCTTTATAAATTATAGTCTATGTTACTCAGTGCGGCCGCATCAGCGTCCACCGAAGCTTTGTATGTTTTGCTCGCTAAAAAGTTATCGCGCTAATGCGGTGTTCACATTAGCGGCTTCGCCGGGCGATAAGTGCTACGCAGCCCGAACTATCGCGACGATAACCGATAATGGTTGGTCACATCTGCATGTATCGTATCACTGTGCGAAGCTTCGTCACGATAGACGCATATGCGGCTGCAGCATGATAATAAAGCATTCTACTGGTGAAAGAATTTTTAACATTGGCTCTGTAGTTTTTGAATTTATTCATTAGTAGCATTACAAACAAAAATACAAATATTTTCTCTTTATAATATTATTATTACTACAGATGAAAATAATGATAATAATACCAGCCTATTATTTTCCCACTGCAGGGCAAAGACCTCTCCTCTTACAGAGAAGACAAGAACATTGATCACCACGCTTGCTCAAGACTTATATTAATTACTAGCTGCGCCCCGCGGTTTCACCCGCATAAGTCTCGATCCCTTGGGTATAAAGGGATAAAAGGTAATCTTTGTCCTAACCTCTGGTTGGGTTGGAAATTTTATCCAAATCCGTTTAGTCGTTTTAGCGTGAAAGCGTAACATACAAAAAATCTAATCTTTTCTCTTTATATTATTAGTTTAGATTTAGATAAGTCCAGGTTTCCTCACTGTTTTTCCATAACTGATGGCAGTAATGTCCAAGATAAATTCAGAAAGTACATATGAATTGAAGTCACATTGGTATGTACCCACGTGCATGAGAGGCGAGGCTTTAACCACTGGGCCATCACGACACCTATGAAAAATATTTTGAGGGGCGATAGTACTCATGAATACGAAAATTTTACAATGGGTCGTGTGGTCCCATTGTAAAATTTTCTTATTCATGAGCACTATCGCCCCTTAAAATATTTTTTTACTCTGAATCCTCGAAAAAAAGGCACGGGCCCAGGTGTTTGTTTTTTCGTTGCCGTTTGCCGCGGTAATGTGAGCGCAGATTAGAGGGCCAATTCCCGTATTTTTTTTTGCCCTTAGAGACAGAGGCATTTTTGGCAGATTTGAATCAGAGATTTGAATGCAAAAGTTCTTAAAAATACGGGAATTGCCCTCAGATCATCAACGTGCAGTTATAATATATCGCTGGACCGCACATGTTTCAGAATCGCTTGGAACATCACAAATGGCAGTAGAGTCTTTGACAGTTTTTGCTAAAGGTTTTTATTGTGACCCGCCTCCGATTTCATTATCACCCTCAGATGTTCCCACAGGCCTCCTCTCTGTGAGAGGGAGTGGGCCATAGTCCACTACGCGCGCCCAGGGTGGGTTGGCGATTGGCATATCTGCAAATTTTTGGTTCTAGGACATGCTGGTTTCTTCACGATGTTTTCCTTCAGCGTTTTGAGAGCAGTGTCGATGAAATAATTTATACAAAGTAAAGCCTCCTTGGGTTCGATCCCACGACCTACAACTTGTAAGTTGCGGCCGTTACCACTGGGCCACCACTGCCCCCGATTCATATTATATTCATATTCATGAGTAAACTTCAAAACCTCTTATAATACTTTCAGTACCTAAAGTTTGACGTGTAGCCGTTATTATTTTGTTGATAGACTTGTTAACTTCAGTATCCTAATTGCGTAACAAAATCACAATAGGATTTGTTTTAACGGTCCAACAATATACATTCTGATAAGCAATATACATTGTATTAAGCCTGGTTATCGTAAACACGAGAATGAAAGCGATTGCGATTACATAAGGGTGGATGTTTTTATGATGTCAAATATTTTTCGGAAGTCTTTGTCCGGGTTTTTGTAAGCCTGATCTGAATTTGTCGTCGTGATATCTAGGTCACCTTAGAATCTCACATTAAACTTTGACTAACAACAAACTCTCTCGGTTTCTGAAAGTTCTTGGTTCTATTGATCCGTGAATAATTATATTCTAAACTAGCGACCCACCCTGCTTTACACGGTTTTACGACTTGAAAAAATACCAAGATATGAGAATTTAGAGAAAAGTGATATTTAGTGACGAATTCTGGGATATTTTCAAAAAAACATAACATTTGTGTTTATTCGAATCCCATGAATTTTCGCCTAGGCATTAAAGGGTGCTTGATTGTTGCAAATAGGTCACACTATAATTACAGGGAGAGTTCGGGTCCACAACCAATACGAGGTCGCCCACTCGAAGCGGTGGCTGCTCTGTCTTCCACTTTCGCCTAGGTAGAAAGTCAGGTAAAATTTCCTTTACCCACCTGTGCCAGAACATATCGGACAACCGTTGACCTATGCGCCAATGCTTGCGTAAGTACAAGTCAGAGCTGTCAAACGCTCCGATTACAGATAAGTTCGACGACGTACCCAGCAAAAAGTGGTTGGGGTGAGAGATTCTACGCCCTCTCGTGTCACGCCGTGGAAGAAATAGAAAGAGAACAAGCGAAGCCAATGAGTGAACAGCTATAAGGTGTCTCCAAAACATTGAGCGGCAATCGTACGCGGCTGCCGCGCTGTGTGTGGACGACTGCCGCGCGCGAACGCTTCTGTCTACTTGCCGCGAACAAACATTTTTAGGCAACATTCGTATTTCTGCGGACGTATTAAAGGCTAGGCAGATTGATATTGCCAACTGAAGTGCGCGGCGTGTCTCGGATGTGCCGCGCAGTGCTGCCGCGCAAACATTCGTCGGTTTCGTCCTAACCTGCCATGCTGCCGCGCTGTTGCCGCTCAATATTTGGACACACCTTTACATAAAAAATAACATTTTAAACAAGTTCTGACTATAGGTTTTATAGGTACTCATTTTACTAAAACATAACTGACTGACATGATGTCCGTACGTATTTTTCAAGTGACCACTAAAAATCAGCGCTTTGCTGTGGGTCCCTCATAGCACAGAATTATGCTGAGTGGGAGCCTTGTTACAGTCATGACGTGCAGCTGCCGAATATTTCTGTTGTTTATATGTTTATATTGTTGTTTTTTGTATGCACGTGTTTCTGTGACAAATAAACCTATTTTTCTTTCTTTCTTTCTTTCTTAAAAAAAGTGGAAAAGTGTCGTGAGACACCCGGTTAGAATGAAGTTCCTTTCACTGTATAAATTATGTATTAAATTAAAGGGACCGTAAATAAATAAAGTAGTATTAGTAGAGTAGTAGTAACCGAATGAAAAAAAACATTTTGACCGTCACGATACTATAAAAGTAACTTTTTTCGGTCTTATAGCTCTCATACGTCAAGTTTGCAGAGTAAGGTACCATTCCGTACCCGACCGCAGGCAGTAACTGCACGCGACGTGTCGCGGCGTCACGTTGCGGTGACATGTCGCTGCAGTCATGATTCCGAACCCGACTGCGGTCGGATTCAGAATCATGCGACAGCAGCTCGTATTCCAGTCGGTATATAGAAGATAGCAAAACGTGTTATCGCTCGAACGTTGGCAGCACTACTGGTCTGCGGTCTATACGTATCGCCTGTCACTCGCCCCTAGCTGCCAACGACGTGTCGCTAGCTACGGAAGGTATTTCATAGATATTCATAATAACCAGTCGTGTCGCGGCGACACTGCAGTTGCCTCCTGCGGTCGGGTACGGAATAGTACCTTACGTTGCGTTAAGGAAGCTCGTTTCAAAATCTGTCAGAATTATAACAGATGGATGGATTAAAAATAAACTGTAACCCGACTACGGAAAAATAAAAGTGATCGGAAAAATGAAAGATAAAGTATATGAAATTTTTTCAGACCGAATCACAAAGGTACAAAAATGGGTGATGCCAGGAACACCTACAAAATTATAATTATGTATAACGACTTTGCCGTAGTCGGGTATAAACTCAAAAATACTTACATACCTACTATAAATATAAGACTGCTATAAACATAATCATTCTTTTTGTCTCTGCCGTAGTCGTTTAAAAAGTACAAAGCAAATAAATGCAAATAACATGTAAATACGAAGAAAAAACCACAAATAAAACATCGAAATGTACTCCGAATTAATTTGTGATGGCATCGGTACATTACTCATATGTTCATCAACACTAGACGATTTTTCCTTTAATAAATTGAAATTGATGTTTTATTGAAGGTAATGAAAATGGACTATATTTGAGATTTTCTTTACATGTAAAGAAAATCTCAAATATATGTGTATATCAGTTAATATTACTTTTTATGAAGACCCTTTTAAGCTTAATGGAAGTAAGTTGTGTCTTAGGTGTAGTGGGTGTCTTCACTATCAATACATATTATAAAACAAAGTCGGGGGACTTGTCTCTACGCGATAAACTCAAAAACTACCAAACGGATTTCCATACAATTTTCACCAATGGACGGAGTGATTAATGAGAAAGGTTTAAGTGTATAATTCATTAAAGGTTTTGTGTAAATTGCCTGAAATATGACGATGATTGATTAAGATATCGAAAAAAATCATGCCGACTGGGAGCTTTAGATACAGATGCGTCGCGTAAACCAATGGAGTTATATAAAAACAATTTATTACGGAATTAAAACATTGTTTACCTGGATAACACATAGGTTAGGTAATTTTAATCCTGGTAGTATGTTCCCGACATCCACGCGGGCGATACTGCAGGCAAAAGCTAGCTAAATAAATGGTGTCGTGATGGTGTCATTATTTATAAACGTTATACAGCACGTGCTTTGGCTTATTTATTATTAATTTGGAGTATACACCGTGAAATCTTAATTGTTGTTTTCCCGCGGCAGAACAACTTGCCATAGGGAGTACTCTCGAAGCATAGAGTAAAAGTAAAAAATTAAAGATGTTTTAACATAATTAAAAAAATATTGATCAACTCGAAAACTTGAGAATCAATAGTAACAGGTAACTTGTAGGTACTACTCGAATCGCACGTGCCGCCGACAAAGAGAACAGCGATGCATAAATGTTCAAAGCAACATAATCTCTCGCTCGTGGTGATAAACTAGTTTGCACGCAACAACACAATTTATTTTTTCAAAATTGTTTCTAATATTTTATTTGTTTATATAACGATTGTATTACCAAGACAAAAACATTTCGCTGCGGGAAAACAACCATTAAGATTTCACGGTGTAAATTACTGTCGCTGTTATCAGTCAAACTACAAGTGCAAGATAGGGACGGGAACATAATTATCTAATGTAAGCCCAAGTAGGTACGTACTAAACAAGGTTTACTCATTTCGGCCATGGACTTTTTATGTCGATTCTAGCAAAGATAACTGGACGACCTTTTCTCTTGCCGAAAGGACTTATGGTGGCATATACATTGCCACATGCGAACTACGCATCAAAGACCTGCATGACGTCACACAAATCCTGTATCGCGCAATTAGAGTTTACCGCGCGAATACCATGTATATAACTTCTTCGACATCAATTGTTGGGCAGTTGCCCGTCAGACACAACACCTGTCTGGTCGGAGGAACCTCCCTTTTCTTTGGTGGATGAGTGAACATTACACCCTGTTCCTCCTGTAATACTTTAAAAAAAAGCAGAAATAGCTGTGAAAGTTGCTATAAAAGGCTACGGCTACTCAGCAAATTGTATCCTTTTGTCACCCCACAGGAAAATATAATCGTAACTGAACATTATTGGCACATAAAACATAGTCATTATGGGAACCATCTTGATTGTGAAGCGTCACAAGAGTACCATATTATACGAGCTATGTGTGACTAGATTTATGAATACTAAAACTACGAATAATAAAAATTAAGTGAACCACTTTTAGATACCCACTTCCATTTTAATCAGGGGTGACAGGGTGATATTATGCTGTGCATTTGAGATCTTCTTTAATATTTTATTTTACTAGTGACTGCTTCGCTACAACATCGAGATTTCTTTATTTTTATAAGTTTAATATTAATATTTTATACACATAAACCTTTTTTTTTTCTTTTTGATGGGAAATTATCAAATAACTTCTCCCGCTCTGGGTGGAGCGGGAGGGCGTGTCAGACTCTTACTGACTAAAATCCACCCGTGTTCCTTCAGTTGCCTGTACGTTGACAGGGGCCACGGTATCCCTTTCGGACTTTCCCGCAACCCCGGCAGACACACATAAACCTTCCGGATTAAATTATCAAAATGATAGAGAAAACCGCATCAAAATCTGTTGTGTAGTTTAGAAGAACAACGTGGTCACACAAACAGACACTACCGCTCAAGTGTCGATTTGCCTTTAGAAGTCAAAAAACAATAAAAATTATATTGTGTCTCGTTAGTGAAACTTAAACTCTTAAGCGACTTTTTATAATATGTATAGATTAGATAGTACCTGGTCAACTGAGCTCTGCTCGGGTGAAAATAGAGAAAACGAGTTTTCCCATATATGAGACCTAGCTAGACGGATTTTTTGCCCCCATTAACCCCTATATTGCAACTTTCAACGAAATCGTTTGAGCCGTTTTCGAGAACGTGATTACAAATATATTTAAACTAGCGACCCGCTCCTGCTTCTCACGGTTTTTACGACTTGGCAAAACATCGAGATTTGTTACGTAAATGTAACTTTAATAGTTACGTATTATATACATACACCTTCAGGAATAAATTCTCTAAACGATGGTGAATACCTCATCAAAATCTGTTGCATGGTTTAGAAGAAAAACACGGACCTACACGCGAAAAGCGACTTTGTTTTATTCGCCCTAAGGTATAAAGAATAATATTCAAAGTTTACAATATTCTCAACTTAATTTCAATGTTTAGATATACAAATATTGCTCATTTAATATTATAGGATATAAGTGGAGTACCCAGTCAGATCGTGTTCCGTGTTTTCGTGAATGCTTTAGACATTTGCAGAGACTTGAAGATGAATTTTCCGAATTCCGCCAGTTAAAACAAAAGATAAATAAACAGACGGAAGCCACTGAGGTACTGCATTTTTTAAGTTATTTACTTAATAGGAACCACAAACTATGTAAGTCCTACATAAAGAAAATGGTGGTAATATTTTTTTATTTTTCATTCGTAAGAAGCTGGCAGTATCATCACAACGTTAATGTTTTCCCATTGTTTGTCTTATTTGTTCTAGTTTATTCGTGTATTTATGTATATTTATTTGTGTTATATTTATATATAATTAGACACATATATTATATTAATAGTTTGTAATATATGATTGTTGTTTGTTTGTGTTTGTGATAGTAGGTATATGTGTATCTTTATAGTTACTTTAAAAAATATTCCTCAATTTCTCGTAATTGCACCTACCACTGTTTGTCTCTGCATAACCCAAAGGTTGACTGGTAGAAAATGCCTATGGCATTAAGTCTGCCTCTGTATATTTCTGTGCTTGAAGTATTACATAATAAAATAATAATAGTATTACGATCGTCGCATGTCACACACCTAGCCAAATATTCGATTTTAGTCATTCAATACTTTGAGTTACAATACAACCTAGCTGATCGTGCCCGGCGTCACCCGGATGTATATCCGACATTTTCGGTGGATTTTCCAAAATTTTCTTCCATGCAAACCTTGTCTAGATAATTTCGAATACGACTATTATTAGTAGCTTTTGTGAACATGATAATTATTCAGATTTGCTACAGCTATAATAGCAATCACGTCATTTCGTTTAACCACTATATACATTCTTTTCTATTTTGTGAATATGAGAACGCTGTAGGACAAGACGCTGTGATTTTTTTGATTGAATTCAAATTCAAATACAAAATATTTTATTTCACATAAAACTACATGGGCACTTATGAAACGTCAGAGCCTAGGTACACGGTTCTAATTGGTTGTTTCCTATGGTGAAGAGCCGGCAAGAAACTCCACGTTTACTCTTTTAAAAATAATTGGCTTTTACAATATTTTCAAATAACAGTGTTATGGGAGAACAGAGTAGGTCTTTCAACAAGTACGAAGTACTTAACAGAATAATGATGGTCAACAAAATCTACAGTCCACTAAGCCTTTAGCGTTCTCACATTCACAAAATAGAAAAGAATCTATATAAAGGTAAATAAATTAATAAAAATAAAAACATATTTTAAACGAAATGAAGTGATTGCGTCTTGTCCTACAGGGTTCTCATATTCACAAAATAGAAAATTATATATATAGCGGTTAAACGAAATGACGTGAATGCTATTACAGCTGTAACAAATCTGAATAATTATCATGTCCACAAAAGCCACTAATAAAGAGTTGAAATTACGACCATAACTAGAATCGAGTCGATTGAATGCATTATCAAAACATTTTCTCTTTATTACGATTTCGTGATTCCGGTTAAACTTTGTTAAAAAAATCGACCATAAATGATAAATTGGTTACTTTTTTTTGGTATAATATGATTAATAGACGTTACAATACAGGGGCCCAAAAAAACTATCTCCTTTCATCCAAATCCTATTAATGGGATAATACTAATGATTAATATATTACATAATCTGATAAATCACTAAGCCATCACAAAATCAGAATTCCACAAAACTCTACAACCTTAACCTTAACCATACAACCTACTTTAATTCCTAAGTAAACCTAAAGCCCTGAACACACGACCTCCACATCTCAGGTCCACCTTGTAACCTGACTCGATACGCTCTATTAAGAAACAACAAGCTTAGGACCGGTCTACATGTGCGCAGAACTGCATGCTCTAATGCGTCCTTATTGTGCCTGAATGCATTCTTCGCGGTGGCATTTCAATGTTGTTTGCAAATATCGTGTTTACTTCGATTGTTATGAATGAATTGTATTGTGGTGCTGGCTTTTCCAAGGAATAATATTTTAAATATCTGACGTTGGAAAAATAAATCAGCTAAGTTAACTTCAATATTGCAATGAGTGTCATCGATTTCCTGTGCTTATCTCAATTTATTTCAGGGTAACATCGCCACGAATGTACTCAAAATCCAAGTCAGCCAACCATTTTTCTAAAAATACCTGCCATAAAATAGTTGCACGTAGACGACTATCTGTCAACTTGTCACCTGTCACTTACTGCACCAGCGGCGTCACCTTGGACCTCTGTCCCCTTTTGTCTGACATGTTTCTAACATTTTTATTTCTTTACCCACTGACGTACCGTAATTCAATATTTTTTGGAGGCAGTTTTAGGTCAGCTAATAGAAAAACTTGATTTTATTTGGTGATTCTATTTCGACTGGATTATTTGATTTTGACGTAGAAGTGTAGGGCTGACAAATCTCGAATATATTCAATAATACTGTTACTCGTCGAAAGTAGTTTTGAAGCGAAAGGAGTATGTAAGGATCGTAGCAGGTGGCATTCTGTAGTTTCTGCCTACCCACATTGTTAGAGGATCCGCAGAGAAACTACCTTCACCCACCTGTTTAATGGATGAAAAGTATTTTAAATCAAATTTAGCATGTTAGAAAATATATCGCGAATAGGTTGGCAAAAACATCCTGGCCAGACTGTTCAATAAAAAAAAACAAAAATGACTTTTTTTTAAATATTATATTACAAGATATACACCAATTGAAAGAGCTTTTAAAAAAGAACTTTTGCTAACTCGACCTTCGCCAAGTGTTAGTCAATTCAGAGTTAATGACCTAAATAGGTGACTACTTGGAATACTAAGTTTAGGAATGTTCTTGGCACCCAATAGCCCTAGGTGATATATCAATGGATAGTGCTTTTTAAGAGAAACATTTGTTACTAAAACGAATTAGTTGTTTTTTTTTTTTAATAAAGTATTTATTAAATTTTTAATTAATCTGGCCAGAACTTTTTTAGCCACCCCACTTGCATATTTTTTACTTTTCATTCATGAAACAAATGGGTGAATGTCGTTCCTCTGCGGATTTAAGACCACATGGAAAGAAGGCGTCAGTTAATGTGTGGCGGCATCTACATCGCCACATGCGAACTACGCATCAAAGACCTGACATCACACAAAATCCTGACGTCACACAAATCCTGCATCGCGCAATTAGAGTTTACCGAGCGAACGACATATATAAGACTATCCGACATAAACCATTGGGCAGTTGGCCGCCAGACACGAGACCCGTCTTGGTGGAGGATCCTCCCTCTTCTATAGAGGATGAGTGAACTTTATACCTTGTGCCTTATGCCTTTAATAATGTATGTTTGTACCTGTGTAGTTTTGGCGACTATGTATTTCATGGGTTCTAACTTACAAGCATTGAAAGAGCTTATATAAAAAAGTAATTCGAAATAGCAGAGTTTAACTTCATAAAATACGATCACACAAAGGGAATTGTACAAACACAAAAAGTTAATTGTTAAAACGGCGAGAACTACCAGCAACATGGAGGTAAACGCCGAACAAAGTAAAAAATACAAACAAATCGAGAACCCGATTCCATTCAGTGAAGCCAAGTTATCTGCAGTAAACAATGCATTTATCTACAAAATTGAAGTGGTTGGGAGTTCCAAGGCAATGTGTATTTGGTAAGCTGAACCGGGAACTGAAGGATTGCTTGTATTGCTTTCCTGGACTAACACCAGACACCTTCCTTTACAAACATTCGAAAAGCTCATAGTGTACGGTAGTTTTATTTAAAGGTGTCACTTTGTTTATTATATTCCTGTGGTAACCCCTCCGGGGTCGGATTTAGCGGCGTATATAAGCAAGTGTCATTTTGGTTTAACATCTTTTTTTAATATCAATAAAAAAATCAAGAAATCAAAATATTTTATTTCACTTAAACCTACATGGGCACTTATGAAACGTCAGAAGCTAGGTGCACGGTTCCAATTGGTCGTTTTCTATGGAGAAGGGCAGGCAAGAAACTCCACGGTTACCGTTTCAAAAAATAAATGGCTTTTAAAATGTTTTCAAATTACAGTGTTAATAGGTATGCGAGGACAGCGTACTACGCAAGATTTTGGTACTTACTGACATGATGCCTCATGTCAGTAAGTACCAAAATCTTCACTCTATTAAGCTAACAACGTTTTCACATTCACAAACGTAAAATAATGTATTTAAAAGATAAATAAAATTATAAAAATAAAAACCTATTTAAACCAAATGCCATCATCAAAAGCAGAAACTTTAATAATTTTGAAGTATTTCCAGTGTGTGTGATTTAATGGTAGACAACAATGACAAGAAAAAAGAACAGTTTCTACGTAGGAATAAGAACCAAGCTCATTTGCAGAAAACAACTGATGAAGAACGGAAAAAATATATAGGTAGACTTAAAACAAAGTGAAGTAATAAAAGTCAAAACTTCGCGAAAGCATGCCGGAGCTCGTATTTCCATAACTTAAGTTTCGGTTTTCCCTTTTATTGTAACTGTGTATTGTGAATCAAATAGCTTCGTAACTGAATTTAAAGTAGCCTGTTGTATTAAATTTCCTCGGATCTGAAGCGCTGACCAAAGTACTAACGGAAAAATATTGGGATAGAAAGTAGGCAGCCGACTTTTAAATTGATTTTTTATTAAGTGCATTTGTGCAACCTTTTGCATGAAACGTTTACCTATGCGTAGTACCTGTTATGTTTCTTTAAAACATGAGAATAGGATAGCATTTCGAAACATGAGAATAGGAATAAATTATTAGTACCTAGGGAATTCTTGTTTTTTTTTGTAAGCCGAGTCCAAGTCAAATCATTAACTTCAAATAGGTACATCAAAGGTACTTTTGAACATCCAAATTAACAAGAAAATAGAATTGATTCTAGAGTCTTCTTCCCAAAGGTAGTTTCGTACGGAGAAGAATGGGCAAGAGACTCCACAGTTAGGTACTCTTTTTTTTGTTTTATAATATTGCGTAGGTGTTCATAAATTATATAATTATAATAAAATTATTTGAAGACGATGTACCTAAAATAAAATTACTATACCACAATAGGTAAACAGAATATAAAATGAAGCAATGACAGATAAATTAATTATGTGATCGATACATGGTGCCTACATACAGACATCAAAGGTGTCTAGGGATCAAGTTTTAACTATAAGAAATAATATTTACCAAATCTAGTCTTCCAGACTGGCTTCTAACTTTAATTCCTATGTCTAAAGTTAACAACTTATCCCATATCCATATATTTTGTAAAAATTAAGAATTTTTTTATTTTTTGCTAATTGTGGGAAATTAACCTAAGTTAATGTCGTCAATTAAACGGCAAAAAAGGCAGAAATTAGGACTTTTAATGTTTTTATTGTAAAGATAAAAAAAGACTGTGTTGCCACGAATCACACAATCACAGCGATTTGACATGCTTAAAATCAGTTCATCAAAATCACCTTGAGGAATGGCCGCCCACGTTCTTTCTAACAAGTCAAAAAGTTGTTGTTGGGTATGCACGACATCCATACTCGGCAGAGCTCTTCTTTGGAGCATATCCCATGCGTGCTCAATTGGGCTGAGATCTGGCGAGTGAGCAGGCCAAGGCAGAATGTTGATGCGAGCATCGGCAAGAGTGCGTGTTTCGACTCTAGCCGTGTGTGGACGTGCATTGTCGTGCATTAGTCGAAACGAATCACCCAACCAGCTTCACAAATGTATGATCATGTCTGAAACAATCCTCTCCGCATAAATCTGAGCATTGAGGTTGCCGCTGATCCACATGAGATAGGTTCTACCACCGATCCCAATACTGGCCCAAACCCAATTTCCTGACAAAATTTCAAACGTTCTTGACGTCCAGAGGTTCTCCAAACTCGAGTACGTCTTATATCCGGTCTCATACCGAAACGAGATTCATTGGAAAGCAAACACAACGCCAGTCTTGTTCCTCCCAATTTCTGTGTTCGTGAGCCCATTGTAAATGGGCCCTACAATTGTGGGGTGCTATAGGTGGAACTATCAGTAGCCTTTGGCAACGCAGACCCACTTCACGTAAACGATTTCGGATGGTTTGGTTGCTTATTAGCAAGCATGAAGAACTGTGAAGCCTCGTAGCCAACATCATGGCGGTCATGGTACGATTCCGTCGAGCAGTATTTTGGATGAACTGGTCCTGTCTGCGAGTGGTGATACGAGATCGTACTCCATGTCGCTCGGCCACGCTGCCCGTGATACGATAGCGTGTCCAGAGGTGGTAAAGCAATAAAGAAGATATTGAGTATATTTTTCAGTTCCGATGCAGAAATTGTAATGGTTTTGTAAAAACGCTATTACACACTTTTATAGGAATCCCGATAGACAGTTGATTTTCTATTTTTAATCAAAATTAAAAGAAAAGTCTTTATTCAAATAGTGAAATTCACTAAAAAGAATCAATAACGAACCAAAAAGGTAAAATTTTAATCCTCAATTGCGGCAATACTCTATAACGTACTTGATCCCTAGACACTTTTGATGTGTGTATTCACAAATATTGCAAAAGTACACGATTTGATAGTAAAAATTCTTCCGAGTCCTTAGAAAGTATAATGTTTATTTGGAAACAGTTCATGAAACACAAAATACAAACAGGTAAAAAAATAAAAGTGTGAAAATAATGTTTTAATAACAATAGTGTGTGCCTCACGGCTGCGCAAAAAAGATTTATTCCAGCATTAATATTAGACAAATCCTTGTAGAAGACCCTTTATTATTTTATCATTAAAATGTGCCATACTAAAATCTATGGTAATTTAATACAGGACCTCCACAAAGATTTGTGAATGGGGTCAACTCCAACCGTAATAAGACTTTGTTTTTATAATGTTGCCTTAATAAAGACAAGCGCAGATGCAATCTAACGAATTTAGCACTATCACAAAAATGTGTCCAAAAATCTTGAATTTGCTCCAGTTCTGTTTTTATGACGTACAAGCGCCATGTGTCTACAACATATCGATGTGGCAACTACGAATTTACGATGCGAATATCGCGTTAATTTATAGCCAATACAGCGCGCAATGCTTAGAGCAATACAGGCATGAATTCTGCGTGTTTGTTTTAGTAAAAAGTTTTTATGAAGAGATGAGGATTGTCACTAAGTTAGACGTGTTGAACAGTGGTGGCCCAGTGAGCAGTAGTGGCCCAGTCGTAGGTCGGGGGTCCAAACCCTGACAGGCGCTTAACTTTGTGTGAATTATTTCATCACCACTGCTCTCAAAACGGTGAAGGAAAACATTCGGAAACCGGCATGTCCTAGAACTAGTTCTAGGACATGCTACAGGACATCTACTAACCCGCACTGGGCCCGCGTGGAGGATTACAGCCTACTCCCTCTAGTGAGAGGGAGTGGGTGGGAGTGGGCCTCCTCTCTGTGGAGAGGAGGCCAGTGGGAACATTATAGCCTGTTTATGCTTATGCTAAGATGTGTTTGGTCTTTCATTAAATTCATCGTTTTTTTTTCAGAATTCTGTACAAAAAAACATTCTAATTAAAATTATTATTTAAAAATTAATACACAACTTATTCATGAAAATATATAGGTGTCTATTTATATATATATGTATCCTATCTATTTATATCTATATTCTATAGATTTTCATGAAATAGTTGTATATGTGGAACTCAATAATGATTATAGCCAACTTCATGTCTGTGTCATTAGTTTAGTTTTTATTTTAAGAACCATTTGAAATACGGAACGCTATTTTATGCGTTGGTCGAAACTTCTTTGGAAATCGCAGCCAAGATTTTTCCTCGATTTAACTTTCGAGATCCAGTAACTCAGACCTCGTTTTCTAGAACAACTCTCAAGCTAGAATTTCGACATAGATTTTTGTAAAAAATCGGTTAGATTTTAATCGAGATTTATGTTTGATCATGATTTTGTAATTTGGACCTCAGAATTTGATTTAATGCGTCACAAGGCTGTGTTAAAAACACACTGATAACAAAGCGTTTTTCTTCTTCAACATTTTTTGAGCATATTTTTTTGACCATGGCAATTCCACTTGAGGAAAACAAGGCTTGCAACAATAGATAACGCATTTACAAAAGATGTCAAGTAACAGGGGTACACCTACATGATACAGATGATAGGTTTTTTTTTTTTTTTAAATCTTTGATATCACGAAAATAGGAGAAGAGATATCCGAATTAAATACCGATCTATTAGTATAAATAGACGTTCTAATACTTATGTTTTTTACTGTTATACTTACACTCATTAATGCCTCGCAAAGTTGTGTTAAAACAAGATGATATCAAAGCGGTTTTCCTTATCAACATTTATGGAATATATTTTTTTGGGCATGATAATTCCACTTGAGGAAAACAAGGCTTGAAAACCGGGTTATCTATTATAGAGTAGATAACCCGGTTACAAAAAGATGCCTAGTAACAACAAAATTAAGCGGTGTACCTTAAAAATAAAGAACCCAAAGTAATTGTCTTTTTTAAACGAGTGATACCTCGAAACTAGGAGAAGGAAGACCTGAATACGGATCTGCTAATCATAAATAGATGTTCGAACACTTATGCCGTTTTACTGTTGTTATATTTGGGACCTAAAACCAAGAATTTGAAAACTTGTGACATCGACCGAACACTGATCCCGCGAGGCAGATTATGGCCCACTCTTTCTTACTGAGAGAAAGTCTGTGTCCAAGGAGCGCCCGCACATTATATGCTGATTCTGATTTATGTCTGTGCTGAGTTAAAATAATATTTTTGAACATTTCAGTATCAGAAAGCAGTGGTAGCCCAGTGATAACGGCCACGACTTTTCGAATCCAGTCAGGCGCTTTAATTTGTGTCAATTTTTTCATCACCACTGCTCTCAAAACGGCGAAGACAAAAACCGACATGTCCTAGAACCAAAAATATGAAGACATGTACCAACTACTGGGCCCGTGTGGTGCATTACGGCCCACTTCCTCTCAGTCTGTGTCCCAGGAGTGGGAACATTATAGGCTGATTATGTTTATGCTTATGAAGTATCAGAATTTCTAAACTAAAAGCTTAATGAAGTCTATTCTAGTCTAGTTTTATTTTAACTACGAATATAAGGATTGTTTCAAGGGCATCTAGGCAATTGTGGTAAAATTTAGGTTAAGACCTGTCTGTGGCTTTCTAGCAAAACACTACATCTCTTGGCTCAGGCATCTTTAATAGGTGCTTCATCTCAGTATTTCCTCGGCTAACTGCCAGGTTTTGCTGTGTTAAGAACGTGTTCACTGTCAAGTTCATTCGTTTCTTTGTCTTTGAATACAGTGAGTTTCATTATTTTGTTGTGTTATTTTTCCTCTTTATTTTTCAGTTTTTTTTATTTTGGTTCCTACCCCACACAGATTTGTATGTATTCGTACCACTACTTGCAATGAAAATAACAGTGACAGGAAGGTATTATAACATCATCAACATATATTACACAAAATGGAAAAAACACTAAATATTGAAGAGAACTCGAAAAACACTCATCATATTAGAATTTGACCAAATTTATAAGGGACCAATCTGGAAGTATTTTAAATAAAAAAAAACTTAACAAATCGGTTTATAAATGACGGAGTTCTGAGGTAACAAACATTAAAAAAAACCGGCCAAGTGCGCGTTGGACCACGCGCAATGAAGGGTTCCGTAGTTGTAATGAATTTATCCATTTTGACATTGGAAAATGGTCATTTGAAACAGAATTATGCAACTCTTTTTTTTTTTTTTATTTGCCCCCAAAATGTGAGCCCCATTTCAAACTAAAAAAAATATAAATTAAAAAAAACTTCAAAATTCATATATTTTCGTTATACATCCGTGGGTTTGGGTCACAGTAATAGATTATGTGAATCAAATTTCAACTTAATTTCCATCAGATTCGGAGCAAATTGGTTGTGACAGACAGACAAACACACGAGTGATCCTATAAAGGTTCCATTTGTTCCTTTTGAGGTACGGAACCCTAATGATGAAAAAGAAAAGAAACTCCTTCTTTTTTGAAGTCGGTTAAAAAAACTGAGCTCACCTAGGTCGGTATTTCTTATCCGATTGCTCTAAGAGGAATCACTAAAACAAACCCAGAGGTCACAGACTCTTTGAAACTCCAGACATTATCTTAATCAAATCATGACTGTGAGGATCATGTCTTATATATTAGTGTCAGTAACTAATTCAATCTGCCTAGCCTTCTCCCAACTACATATATTGGGGTCGGCTTCCAGTCTAACCGGATGCAGCTGAATACCAGTATTTTACATGGAGCGACTGCCTATCTGACCTCCACAACTCAGTAACTGGGTAATACGATACCCCTTGGTAAGACTGGTTGTCAGACTTACGGGCTTCTGTCGACCCGTAACGACTGTCAAAGATCCACGAATGACAGCCGGGACCAACGGCTTAACGTGCTTTCCGAGGCACGGAGGAGTCTCGGTATGTAAAGATGGTCACCCATCCACAGACCAACCCCGGCAAGCATAGCTTAACCTGATGGATCGACCCGTGCGGCAGTTATTACTTTGCCACGAGCTCCTTCGTCTGTAACTAATTATTAATAAATTATTTTTAAATTATGAATTGTTTTGAGCTATTTACTATCCATTATTGATATTTATAAGGCATTAGCTTATATAGCTTATGGATTAGGTACCACTGTAACTTTTAAAATATGCCAAATTATTACCTCTCAATTTTAAACCCACATTTCCGACCTAAGACTACAAAAGAGCTGGGTTTCACCTTGAGGACATAATCGAACCATAATGTAACAAAATGGGTTTTCGAAGATCTTGGCTAGGACCCAGCTTATCTAAATAGGACTTGCAAACGAGAGGTCGTAGATTTGGTTTCTGATACTGTCTTACAAAAACAGTTTTTTTTTTGCTTTTGGAGAATTTCGTATACAACTGATTGCCTTCGTTGGTAAGGGCCCGCTTCAGGGTAGGAAATAAAGTGATAGGTGAATTTAAAAATAAACAACTGACTTCCAAAAAAGCACTATAAAGTGCAAAATAACTTAAATTACGGAAGTCGATATCTTTGGTTTTGTGTTTTCGTTATTTTGCACTCTGTAGTGCTTTTTTGGAATTCGTTTTTTTTTTTTTTGTAAATATGTTTTTATTTCACGGTTTTTAGTGGGTCAGTTTGTAATTTATCTAAGTTACAATAGCCTAATGTCAACTGCTCATCACCTTTTACAAAATATTGCTTTTCCCGAAGCAGGGACGTTAGTCGTCGAGGAGTTCTCCTGGAACTTCACCATCAGCTCAACTACTCTATATGCATTGTGACGAGAATAAATTGCTTGGCAACCTTATTAAAGTAATCGAATCGCAACTCGTGAAATATTTATTATTGAGTAGTTCCGGTGGCTATCTGTGGTCTTCATCATCAGTTCCACTTCACCAAATGTTGCTTTCCACGAGCAACTGCACGAGTTACTATAAAAAATATCCAAATCGCTATAGGTGTGCCTATAATATTTGAAGAGTTTCCTTGATTTCTCCAAGATCCCATCATCAGATCTTGACCTGATGAAAATGGGACCATTTCGAAACTATACCCTTTCAAACAAAAAAATAATTTTGCAAATCTGTCTATATATGACGCAGTTATGGCCGAACATACATAAAAAATGAATAAAATAAAAAATTATGTAATCATCCGAATTGATAACCTCCTCCTCACCGGTATTTATTGTCACTGTCTGCCAGATAAGCTGCTTATTCGGTGGTGGTAAAAATCGTAGATTTAGTGACAAAAGCGATATCGCAATATATTAATTATTCAGACTGATTAACCTACTCCTAATCGCTTTTCTTAGAACTTAATTAATTAGTTTTATTGTAGGATAGTTCTGGTACTAAGCCAAACTAATACATTACCTATTTTAATTTAGCTTTTGCGCCTGCTCGGCGTTTGGATGCATGCCTAAAGAAATTACATTGATTAATCTTTGAATACAAAATAATATTGTCTCAAGTAAAAGTAACTCCATTCTTTGAAATCAAATATAAATAAAACTTACCCTTAAACTGTCTCGTTGGTCTAGCGGTTGCAAGCGCCACTGCAGAGCATGAGGTTTTGGGTTCGATTCCCGATTCGGGAAAAGTGTTATTGGATTTTTCAACATGGAATTTTTCAGTAGCAGCCCGGAGTTTGGATTTGTGCCCGGTTGATGGCAATAGGCTCGCCCTTATTACATGGGACTTAAACCTAACTGGCGAAATGTGGGTGAACTATAGGTACACCTCTGCCTAACCCTTCGAGGAAAACAGGCGCGATGTTATGTTATCTTAAGTCTAATTTACAATGTAACATTTTCTGCCATTACAATGGTCAAAAGAAATCCTTTATTTTAAAAAAGCTAATGTCTCTATATGATGATGAACTGATGACCTGCATTGTACCTAAAGTCATTTAACACTTACACCTTTAAACTCACTATAAAATGTTTACTTATTATGAAACCGGCATGCCTGAGAGATATTTCTCGACGGCATGTGAAGCCAAGTCAGAGGCTTATGGGCGGCTTGAAAACTCAGATACCAGGCTAGTCGCTAACCACACGAAAAAAAAAGAAAAAATTAAAATACATAGCAGACAATACATAACAAAGTTAAAAAAAAATTGGGCCGTGATCGTCGACCTTCAAAATGTAATGAGCGTATTTTCCATAGATTTCTATACATATCTTTACTACAAGAGGGGGGGGGGGGGGCTTGTAGTAAAGGGGGCCCGATAATATTTTACTTGGATCCTCCATCATATTGTGGAGTTTACTTTATCGCCAGTAAATTGTTATACCGCTGTATACAGCCACAAAGCAAATATTGTTCAGAACGTTTACGCTTTTAATTGCCTTTTTAACTTCCATTTTTAATCAATGAGGAACTTAACTCAGCAAATGATCATACCAACATTTTAAAACAATAACGTCTGTCCTTATAAAGTTTGTCCATTTTAATGGCAGCATCTCATTGGACGGGTCCACCTAGGTCCTAGTTCTTCTTCGTTTATATATTTTATTTAAATGTCGACCAGAATTCAGGTACGTCGACATTTGCATCGCAAAAGTCTAAACTCCGTTTCACTAATCTATGTCATCGCATACAACGTAATAAAGCTCATAATCCTGTAATCTGAACTATACCTACTTATCAAACTGCCACACAGAATCAAAATTAATGCTGTTAAATTTCCACTTAACAGGTCAGTCAGGACTTCCGAATGAACTGTTATTATCCACGCGTTTGGCTTAAAAAAGAGAAGAATTATTCACTTCAGGAGGTTATATTACAGAATATTATAATTTAGGATATTTAAACTAGGACCCGTCCGCTACGATGGTTGAACATGGACTGAGTTGAACCAAAATGGCGTCTCAAGTTGTCAGTTAGGTTATTAGCTGACAGCGCCGACGAGGCGCTGATCCAGCATCAACTTCTACAAAGTTAGGGTATAACAGAACGCTTTACCAAGGAGCTACTAGTCACTTTTTCAGGCACTGTAATGTAATTATTATCAAGTGAACCTTCTATCCTCTCCTTGTGTTTCAGCAGAGTATATCAAGCTCTTCATTACAAATTCGTGGTGGGTAAATGAGAAAACCACGGGGTTACCTCATATTTATGACCTCAAAATCGCTTGTAGAATTATTGTTGTTACCTAAACTCTAGACACTTGAGAAGAAAAATATTAGGGTAATATATTAATTGTTATCTTGTTGTGTATTTAAATTGTTAAACTGATAATAATTAGTACAAGCAAAAGTGAAAGAAGACATGTGTTTAAAAGGAGATTAACTCAAGGAGACTCTTGGAAAATGGGTTAGTACCATCTGCCGGCCAACTCTAGCACCGCGCGCGCTCATTGATCAAATCAAATAGCGCGCGCTTCCCCGGTTTCCTGTTACACACTTCCGTCCCTTTTCACGAAATCACTCCCACAGATTGCAGGAAAGCGAGAGGAAAGATGTTACACATCAAAAATGATTTCCAAATGTCGTATTGTAGGTACCTTACCTCGAAGTTTCTTCAACAAGAAATAACAAATCACATCCCAAGTACCTACATTATTTTTATCCTAAATTCAATACAATAGTAGACAACAGTCGTCAACTCAAATATTCTTTGAGCCATGAACAAGCCAATCTTCAATATTCATATTTATTGAACCGCTTTTTCATATCCAATTCATGTCAACTATTTGTTTTGTTACGGCGTTACGTAAATTCCATGTGATTGGGTTGATCCTGTTAGTTTTAACGAACGAGTGGGACTAACGCGAGTATTGATTCGTGCATTAGGGGTAAAGCTACGGCCTTTGACATAGCAGAAGCGGAGAAGCAAACAAAGAAAAAAACATGTGGCACCGCTACTACAAATACACATTCCACAGTTACTGGGTTATTGAGGTCAGATAGACAGGCGCTCCATGTAAAATACTGGTATGCAGCTGCATCCAGTTAGACTGGAAGCTGAACCCAACATAGTTGGGAAAAAGCCAAGCAAAGTGTGATTGCAGTCTATAGAGTATTTATTACTGTCGGATTGTTTTGAAGCTGGGTTGCTAAAAGCATAACGGCGAAAGCGCGAGGTTACAAAGTGATTCACTACACCTGTATTCCCCGAGCGGTTAATTCAATTCAAAAGTCATCTATTCAAACTAGGCTGAGAATCAGTACTTTTTGAACGTCAAATTTACATAAGACAGTCCCCCAAAAACGTCCGCCCTTCACCACTTCCTAGTGCTTTAGCTGGCAAGAAGAAGGTTGGGCAGAGGTGTACCGATAGTACACCCAACCTACATTTTGCCAGTTATGTTTAAGTCCCATATAATAGGGGGGTGAGCATATATGTATATTGCCATCAACCGGCCGCAAATCCAGACTCCGGGCTGCTGCTGAGAAATTCCAGATGGAAAAAACCAATAACACTATGACCAACTATGACCTCATACTCAGGACTAGTGCTTGCGACCACTAGAGCAACGAGGCAGCCACACACGCTCATTTACTTCTCTTCATTCGCTCCGCTCATATTAGCGAGCCGCTTCACGTAATGTAGCTGCCCACAGCATGCTCATAGTACTATCCTGCATAAAACTGACCTCACATTATGATGTAAAACACATTGTACTACAGCAAGGCTGCCCCAGGCCCGCGGGCAATCACGTGGCCCGCCAACATATATTTTGAATTGGCCCGCCAAAAGATCTTCAAACCAGGTCTAAAAATATTTTGACTTGAATTTATTATCGACCTCATATTTGTCGCCAAATATTGATAAGTTGTTAGCATAGAAACCTCTTCAAAGGTATCAGTGGTTTTTTTTAGATTATTCGAACTATGAGTGCCTTAAAGTTTTGTTTAATTTAAAATAGCTAGGTATCTACCATAACTGTAAGCAAATTTCACTAGACAGCCCACCGGCTGAATCAAAATTAGGGCCCACCTTCAAAATTGATTGGGCAGCCTTGTACTGTACAGCTTCGAAATAATTTAAGAAAAAAAGTTAATAGCCTTAAACGCCCCCGTATAGTCATGAGCATTCGGACCTTACAGTTACACAAAAGTTCAAAAGCAAAAACCTATTTCATAATTGTATGGTTTCGATAAAACTATGATCGTAACAACATAAAATATAAATACATCTATATCAATACTTTGGGAGAAAGAAAGAAAGAAAGACAGAAATAAGAAAGAAAGAAAATAAGTTTATTTTTCACAGAAACACGTGCATACAAAAAGATAATTAACTCGAGTAGAGCAATTAAAACACAATAGATTTTCAAATATAATCACGAGCACAAAACAGAAATAGTCAGCTGGCACGTCATGCCTGTGACAAAAAGCTCCCACTCAGCATGGACCCACAGCACAGCGCTGATTTTCAGTATTCACCCGAAAAAGACGTACGGAAACCAAGTCAGGTTTAATGAATTATACTGTAAATATGTAATAAAATAAATAGTACTTAGAATATAATGCTACTACCAATTATATGAATAAATAACATAAAAAATTATCCGCAGGAATCACCGTGCGTGCATATAGGAAACTTAGATGAGATGTAAACCAAACAGGAATACCGACAAGATTTTTGCTGGCTTTAAACGTTGTAATGCAGGATCGAGTATGCACAAATGGTAAATTGAACTCGAAAGCCCATAATCTTAACCCATTGCAATAAAATTTAGCCAAACCAACACTCGGGCAACCCCAAATCTAAAGCTTTTCTTAATCCCATTTTAGTATAAGTATAACCCAGCCAAAAGGGTTGCCCACCCTTTAAGTAAAACACCTTTCTACTGAGCCTTTAATAGATCTTCAGTTAGTGGAAACGAAAAAAAAATAAGTTTTATGGTAGGCCCCGCCTGTTTGTATGACAGTTATGGCCCCATAACTTTGGGCCGCTCGATTTGGGCCCCGTTCTATAAAGATGAATAGTGGTTCTTTGGCCGTGAAAAGTTTTAAATGTGGGTATTAGTTACATTTTGAGACTTACTTTTTAAGTTGGTCATTTTTGTTGATTTACGAGTGTTGTGCTCAGATTCATGAAAAACACTAATATTGCTTATCTCATCTAAATATTACTTTAACATCACATCATAAACTTATTTATAGATCTTTATGGCTTTATGTATGTATAACCGCTTTACGGGTCGATTCATCAGGTTAAGCAACGCTTGCCGGGGTTGGTCTGCAGATGGGTTAACATCTTTATATACCGAGACTCCTCCATGCCTCGGAAAGCACGTTAAGCCGTTGGTCCCAGCTGTCATTCGTGGATCTTTGACAGACAGTTACGGGTTGTCAAAAGCCTGAAAGTCTGTCAACCAGTCTCACCAAGGGGTATCGTATTACCCAGTTACTGAGCTGTGGAGGTCAGATAGGCAGTCGCTCCATCTAAAATACTGGTATTTAGCTGCATCAGGTTAGACTGGAAGCTGACCCCAATATAGTTGGGAAAAGGCAAGGCAGATTGATATGTATGAGTCGAGAAGTAGATAATTTATTGTCCTTCGAAGATTTTTCATTAATATCTTTTGGTTTTAGTCATGTTAATCTTTATAAACACAAACAGAGATAAATTACATGCTAGCAAATAGGTATACATTCCGAATAAAAAGCTTATGAGTAATTTCCAAAAGTTAATCAAATCACCAATAAATTATAGTGATTTCCCTATAACATCCTGTTTCCCATTTATTTTTAAAACAAACATCGTTTTACGCAGTAAATGAGCAGACAATTATAAAAATAGAACCATCATTAATTATAGTGATGAGCTGATTTATAATTGCTTATTAGTTATGTTTTCGAAATGAAAAATATGTGCTGTTATTAATACCTAGCATATTATAAAATATGTACTGTACCTATGTACTTTTAGTCAAAAATTATGATGAGTGTAGAAAGAAACAGATTTAACATCACCTTTAACAACATAGGTAGTACGGTCAGTTCTCTGCATTACCTGACCCCTCTTACAAAGAAGAGGGGAAAAGGGGTCGGGTTATGCAAGTCACCGACTGTAGGTAGGACTATTAATTTCAGTAATCTCAGCACAAAAAATATCTGCATTTTATCCCATTTCACGGTTGATGTAAAAATCTAGATCGTGATCATCAACCTAATCGCGAAACACATTTTCAATCACATTCCGACAAATTTTGAAAGCTTCTTCTCAATCTATTGCTTCATTATTTTTGAAAAACTAGACTGCTCAACAATGTGTCTATGTATATCACGCAATGAATGTTGTTGAATTGTCAATATGAAAGAAATTGACATTATAAGCGTGTTACACAATTACTCTGCATTTATTTTTATTATGGATGGTGATCAAGATTGACCGTGTAATACCGCCTATTTCGTACCTACATATAAGCCCAATTTTTTTTCTAAAACTAAAACCCCAGAAACAACAGAGCTAATATATTTTACAGTAGGTATTATAATATTACTTTGTAAACCAGTCTCCAAGTCAAACAGACAGTTGACAGTGTACATAATATTACCATAATTCAGGCACCGTAGTTAACAAGGTATATTAACTTAGGCCAAGTTTCACCGTTGCCACTCTGTGGACTTGTTGTTGGGAATGTCTGTGACCTACCCAATTAGTGTACTCATAGCTCAAGTTAAGGGTTGTTAAGAGTTTCTTAAGGCTCTCCAGAAGCTGTTCGATTCCGTCATACTCGAGGATAAAACGCCACAGGCATGGAACAGAGGTGTGGTGGTACTCTTCTTTAAAAAGGGCGACAATGCCCTGCTTAAGAACTATAGGCCCATCACACTTCTGAGCCATGTCTTCAAGAGTCATCACGAACCGTCTCGCGCGCAGGTTTGACGACTTCCAGCCTCCCGATCAAGCCGGATTCTGTAAAAGCTTTATCTTTACTTGTCATGTCAAATGCCTATGTAACACCCACTCTCATGAAGATCGAAGACGCTACTCTTGAAGTTGTGAACGAGTATGTTTACCAAGGAGAAACTGTCTTAGAGAAAGAGGTCAATCGTTGAATCCGACTCGGCTGGGCAGCGTTCGGGAAGCTATGCAATATCTTCTCGTCGGACATACCGCAGTGTCTCAAGACAAAAGTCTTCGGCCTATTGCCAGTGATGGCCAGGGATGGCCTATGGCACTGAAACGTGATCCCTCGCAATGGGCCTTATCAGAAGGCTAAAATTCACCCGAAGGGCAATGGAGAGGGCTATGCTTGGAGTTTCCCTACGTGATAGAATCGGAGAACCAAAGTAACCGACATAGCCCGAAGAATTGCCAAACTTAAGTGGCAATGGGCAGGGCACATTGCTCGCAGAACAGATGGCCGATGGGACTGAAAGGTTCTGGAGTGGCGACCGCGTACTGGAAGACGTAGCGTTGGAAGGCCTCCCACAAGATGGACCGATGACCTCCTTGCAAAGGCCGCAGGAATCCGCTGGATGTGGGAACCGGTCGAAGTGACGGTGCTTGGGGGAGGCCTATGTCCAGCAGTGGACGTCTTTTGGCTGAAATGATGATGATGATGAAGAGTTTCTTGGTAGACTAGATTTTGTAAGCGACTGTGCTTTGGGTGGTTTATAGAATCATAAATATATTATTGTAATAGTGTTTTCAGCTATGTATTTCAATTATTTATTTCTTTTTCGTGTGGTTATTGACTAGCCTGGTGTCAGAGTTTTTGTGTCGCCCATGGACCTCTGACTTGGCTTCACATACCGTTGAGAAATATCTCTCAGACACGATCCCTCACGATATTTTCATTCGCCGTTTTTGAAGCAAATGATAATTATACAATTTATATGCACATGAATCCGAAAAGTCAAAGTTGCGTGCCTTAGGCTCAAGCTCGAGACCTATGACTTGGCAGTCCGATTGTCACAACACTAGGCTATCACTGCTGCTATTTCAATTAAGTTAAAGTTATAGAAAAATAAATATATTAAAACATAGTAACAATAAATCTCCACAAATACAATAATCATGGTGTAATTCAAATAGCCTGAATACCAAAAAAAGGGCTAATTGAATTCACCATTACGGAGAACTTTTACGATAGAAAGAACTCGACAAAATGTATGATGTATTTTGCTGATTATCTTTATAAATTTAATTCTTCTGTACATCTGTATGTCACTGAACTGCTCCTAAAAGGCTGGACCGCTTTTGATGAAATTTGTTGTTTATGTTTGAGTGGATCCTTGGATGGTTTAGATTCACAATTAGACCAAGTAAATGGCGTTGCGATCGCGGCCTAGGAATCAGGACAACGTCTTGCCAATCAGCTTTTATCTTATACAATTACACCTTGTATAAATGTAGTTAAGAAAATCTCAAGGATAGTATAAAAATATGTAAATATTTATGCTAAATCTTGTTTCTCAAACAAATGCATTATGTACATAAACACCACATTCTTGGAAACTGTAAATAAACGTAGAATGTAAATGAATAGTAAAATTATTTGCTCACAGTTCCATTAATAACCTAACACTGACTGCAATCATTATTAACACCTAACAACTAGATACTCCATAAAGGCGTGTACGCACGGACGAACAAAATATGAAAGAAAGAAAGAAAAAGTATTTATTGGGACAAGCACAGGAGATCTTAATGAAACTAAACATACACTCACTAAAAACAAAAAATAAAAAACAAACAGAGTAAAAATTAATATGAAGTGGAAAGTCCTGTGCGAGGCCAAAAGGCTCCTATCTCAGCATGATGCTGTGACATTTAATAATAAATGTCACAGCGCTGGTATTCTGATAGGGCCTGCAGTGATGTCACGGACAGAAAGATTAAAAAAAAAAAAAAAAATAAGAAATATGGTGAAAATGAACATCAAACACGAAACATTTGGCTCGTACGCGTGGACGGAAATTAGCAAAGCGAAAACGAATACCATGCGAACCATGTTCAGCTTGTGTTCGTGCTCAACCGCCCCGCTCTCTTTAGTAGCCATTCGAAATTGGATCGCCATGCACATTTTTCACGTTGTTTGATGCTATAAAGTGGTACGCACATGCGAACAAATTGTTCGATGTTCGCTTTCACCATGATCTTGTTCGTTTGTGCGTACACGGCTTAAGCCAATCAATGACGGAAGATAATTCTGATTGTATAATATGCGGGTCCAGGGATTTTAGTAAACTTTACCTGGTAAATCACACAAAATCACATCAAAACTGTATTCCTGAATGGGTAAAGATAGGTTGTCAGTAACTTCATATTGTTTCACCAATTTTGCTATATACATTTTATAATTAAATCATAATTTGTTAATTTACAGAGGTACGTACGTGATGTTATAATGGGTTTTGATTTTGACTACTTGGGTTTTTGTAATATGTATATTTATGATGCAATAGGTAAACATTGCAAGATTTAAATACGACTGCTGATTCAAAATAAATAGTCCGTTCATTTGCAAAGAGCAACATTAACACTTTTAATAGCAATTGCAAAGTATCGTCATGCTTGTAAGTGAATAAATACTTAACAGATAACATTACCTATATTTGTAAAGGTTCCGATAAATACCTAAGTGAATACTTAGGTATTTATCGGAACCTTTTTTTTATATATCTTTTAATCTAATAATATTATTATACTATTTTAATATAATCTTTTTTTTAGATACCAATAAAACAATTGAATAATTGTTTTATTGGTACAGATCTACCTACAGAATAGATAGTGTCATCCACGAAGACGCGCCCCATTCCACGATTATTGTAAACTCCTCGCCAGGAGTTTAGATTCTATTGGTTAATATTGGCACAGCTCCGCTCCTCTCCTCTCCGCTCCAGTGGACAGGCAGCCTTAGTTGTACTTTAGTACGGAGCGGAGTGGGGCCCGTCTTCGTGGATGGCACTATCTATACCCACCTAACAATTCTAAAGCATTAGAGTTTGTGAGAGGTGGGTACAACAGATTGAATTCAAACTGATAAAGATGACCTGTAAAAAAATACAGCGGTTTTTGCTCTGATTCGATTCAATCAATTAACATTTTAGGGTTCCGTACTCAAAGGGTGAAACGGAATTACTAAGACTGCGGTGTCCGTCTGTCTGTCCGTCTGTCACCAGGCTGTATCTCATGAACCGTGATAGTTAGACAGTTGAAATTTTCACAGATAATGTATTACTGTTTCCGCTATAATAACAAATACTAAAAAACAGAATAAAATTAATATTTAAGGGGGGCTCCCATACAACAGACATGATAATGGTACGGAACCCTTCGTGCGCGAGTCCGACTCGCATTTGGCCGGTTTTTTTTGCATCAGATTTCAAGACTCATTGCATAAAATTGAAATCATCAAGAAACTGTGTGTTTTTCTCAATTATTATTTTCAGACGAACGTGAAAAACGCCTTTGAACTGGCTTTAAAAAAACTGTTTTTTAACTGTAACAACGTAATAGAAATGATTACAAAAATAAACAGTTCGTCGGTCGTTCGTTCAACGTGGTCGTAAAATGTTGTAATGCAATAAACTTTAAGATATAAAAATTAGTACCTACACCAGACTTATGAATGAAGGTGAGCGATGAAAGATTTTAATAAAATGTTTATATTTTTTTGCTCGTTTTTTTTTCGTATGATGTTTCATAGAATGAAATAGGAATTTATATATATTTTTTCATTTGCGTCCGATTTTCTCCCGTATTCATAAGAAAACGGGTGTTTAATTTATATAAATTGAGAAAAACGATTAGACCAATTTTAGATGCTTATGCATCTAATTAAAATTGCATAAAACTGATAGCCAACAGCTTTTAATGACACTCTAAACCAGGGGTTCCCAACCTTTTTTTGTCTACTGCCCACTTTAAGAATAAATTATTTTTTAACGCCCCCCTTTTTAAACATACTTAAAAACCGCTAAGTACTTATAACTGATTATTGAAACGCAAATTTATAGTATTCGGACAGAGAATCTTTTATTGAAAATAAAACAAACATAATCAATTCTTATATAAAAACTAATGTGAAGGTTGAATCTGATGCTGTTCAATAAGTTTGTTGATATCAGGTTCCAATTTACTCAAAAACAGCCGCAAGTCGCCACGTTCGGTAACACGCAAACGATTTCTCTTTTTAGTAAGCAGCGTTGCCACAGCACTAAATCCACGTTCACACAAATATGACGATGGGAATGCTATCAAAAATCGTTGAACAATTGGACACAATCCAGGGTACAATTGCGGGATCGGTTTTTGTAGCCAAAATTCTTGATATTTTTGAACTTGATTTTTATTTCTTCGTTTGTTGTCAATTCTATAAGTTCTTCTTCCAGCTGAGGTGACATTGCTGTGTTGACATTTGAAAACGGATCCAACACCCAGTCTGGTATTTCCAAGTTTAAAATGTCCTGGTATCGTTCGGTGAAGTCAATGTGGAGGTTTTCCAAATGTTGGCAGTAGGCAAACAAGTCGTCGTTACTGCAGTATACTGATAAATTCGGAAAATTTTGAAACTCACGTCTGCCCATATTCTTTTTGTGCAGAAGCAGTTTGGCTGCGAAAGCAGCAACGACATTTTTTGTTTTAATTAAATTTAGTTCATCGCCTTGCAGTTGGAGGTTCATGTCGTTGAACATTTTATACAGGTCTGTCATGTAAGCTATATCATTCTTTGATGTTATGAGCTTGTTGCGCAGTTCTGTATCTTTAGTTTCCAAGAACTCTATCATAGAGTCAAACAGGTTGTAAAATCGAATCAGACAATTGCCTCTTGACAGCCAACGAACTTCAGTATGAAGCAACAAACGGTTGAAATCTTCGTCATTAGTAACACAAAGCTGATGAAATAATCTATCATTCAAAGAGCTGCTACGGATTTTATTGACTACTTTGATGACATATTGCAGTGATTGAAATAGTCGTTCACTTAAGTTTCTAGCAACCAAATGTTGTCTATGAATAACGCAATGTATAGCAAGGACATCTGGAATTTTATTCTTTAAGTATGCTATGAAGCCTTTATGGCGCCCTGTCATAGCCGGAGCGCCATCCGTAGCAACTGATATAATATTTTTCAAAGGAATCTCTTTCTCTTCACAAAACTTTTCCAATGTATTGAATATGGTTTCGCCTTTTGTATCTGTCTCCAAACTGGCAAACAATAGTTCTTCACGTATTTTCTCATCTTTAATAAACCTCACGTAATAGCAACAACGCTTCATAAGTTGGTAAAGTGGACTCATCGAGCTGAATTGAGAACTGACTAGTCCTCAGATGATTGCACAATGATTCTTCAATGTTTTCAGCCATTTCATCAATTCGTCTGTGCACAGAATTATTACTCAAAGGAATTTTTCGGATAATATCTGCGGCCGGTTTATGAAGCACAGTAGTTATTACTTCCTTTATTGCTGGCAAAATTAACTCTTCTCCGATGTTGTGTGTGTGGTTTGCCTTTTTGAGCAATTAACAAAGAGATATTGTACGAAGCTCGAAGTCCGTCGTCATCTTGCTTAGCAGCCGCCGAAAATAGTTTTGATACACTTGGCTGAGTATTATGCTTCTTCTTTAGGTCTTGAAAATATGCTACATTCTTTTCTGTCTTATCTGGATGCATTTTATTCAAATGATCTTGCAGTCTTGAAGGCTTCATTGCTTCGTTCGAAAATGTTTTTAGACATAGAAGACACAAAGGCGACGACGGGTTTGTGGGATTTTCAATAAATCCGAATTTAATATATTCCGCAGAGTATTGCCGTCTCTTCTTTTTTACTTCCGACATTGTTTTGTTTTAAGAAATACGTAAGGGTAGGTTCAGATGACAAGCGCTCAACGCGCGTTTTGATAACGCGCGTTTACAACTACATACATTTTATTCAAGCCGTACACATGCTAACGCGCGTTTTAGTAACGCGCGCGTTCAACGCTGCGCTAGCGCTCGACTGTTGTCAGCGCGCGTCAACGCCGCTTTGAGATCATTGGTTTTCTATGTTTCCGTTCAGTTGAGCGCGCGCTTTCGACGCGGATAGACGTATTTTAGGGTTCGTCAAGTTCGTCGTTAACGTTCGTTAACGCCTGACAAGCGCGCACCATGTGAACACTATACAAAAATTCAACGCGCGTTCAACGCGCGCTGAGCGCTTGTCATCTGAACCTACCCTAAGTGTTGAAATCAAGTACTGCTTATCTATTATGCGCGAAACCGCAAATGAAAATAAAATAAATTTACGTCGTTTATATAGGATTGCATAAGCAGCACGCACCAACAGGAATAAGACAAACGTGCATAAACTCGTTTATCTCATTCGACGCCCAATCGTACTCGACAAGCAAGAACAAGTATTATAGAACCAGCCGATTGGTATAGGAATGTACAATTCGGATTATTTAACAAAAACTTGTTAAAACATGATTGCCCGCGGTCTTTTATATCGAACCGAATTTGAGCTATATCTTAATTAATATTAGTTGATGTTCACAAGATGTAGTCGAGAGTCGAGAGCTCAGTCGGTGTCTAAGAGTCTTCCTAGCTAGGTAGATGAAATTATAAATCGACCCCAAAGCCCTACACCAGTGATGTCAGAGTTCGAGGGGAAGGTGGGGCATTTTTACTGGAAAATAGGAATTTTAAACTGACTGGTGGGGCCCCTTTACACAAAAAAGAGGGAATTTCAAACGACTGGTGGGGCCTTTTACACAAAAAAGTGGGGATTCTTAACTGATAAGTGGGGCCAAGAAATATCTCACGTGGGGCCCTAAGGGCCCCATGGGACGGGGGTTTGACATCACTGCCCTACACAATGCCCCCTTTTTTTTCTGGGTCTCTTACCGCCCCCCTTTAGGCCTGCAGCGCCCACAAGGGGGCGTTATCGCCCACGTTGGGAAACACTGCTCTAAACGAAATAAAACTGGCCAAGTTCGTCTCGGACCACGCACAATGAAGGGTTCTGTAGTTGGGATAAATTTATTCCAAGAACAAACTTAACATTGTAGTTGAAAAATATGTTCTCCTATATATTTCAACTGCAAATGTAAGTTTATACGCACAATATTGAGAGATTTACCATGTTAATTTTAGACGATACACTTCTTATAGGTTTTCCTGTAATCTATGAGTAAACCCAACCATTCTCTTTATTTGTTTCAAATTTAAGGCTCAGTAGTTTCGGAGATAATGATAAATTTTCATCAATTTTCTTATGTCTCTAAATGCATTTATTTTAAAATATATTTGTTTTAATTGTGATCCTCGCAACAAGCCCTTTCATTTGATATGTCACATGGTACAGCTACTTTTTATTTTCTTCCTATTAGCCCCCCAAAAAAAAGGGACTATTCAAAATGCATTTATTTACGTTACACGTTGGTGTTTGTGTCACAGTAATACATATGTGTACCAAATTGCAACTTAATCGGTCGATTCGATTCGGAGACAGATAGACAGACATACGAGTGAGGGCTCCGTCTTTTTTCCTTTTGAGATACGGAATCCTAAAAAGTAAAAAGCTTTACGAATAACGGGTTAAGACCTCCACTTACATAATATTTAGTTAATATTATAGAACTCATCTTGTACAAAACATTGCCATTCACAAACAGAACAATTCGTTTCATACTCTAGATTCCTTCTCTCGAGTGAGATGTAAAACGGCAAATTCCATAGCGCAAGGGAATATAATAATCATAACCGATGCATATGTTACAGCACTTAAGACTAAGACTCCAAATAATTAAGACTGCCGCTCCATTTCCTCCAATTACTGTACTCAGCCAGATGCATATTGCATGGCAGTTGAAAGCAGAAGGTTCGCAACGTTTTGAAAATGTTGAATGTAAAAAGTTTTTTGAATATTCCATCAATAGGTTAATTTTTCTGAGAGTAAAATGTTGGATGCTGCAAAGCTCTGTTTTAGCATTTCATAACATAACTTGTCTCCCCTATGGGTTGGGCAGAGGTGCCCCTCCTCCTCCTCATATCCTATAAACACTAAAAAACTAAATCTTTTAAAATTTGTCCAAATAAAATCATGAATCAAATCATGTCAAATAGATGCAATGTGTGCACTCTTTGCACATTTTGTGCGCAGAATAAAAACATCTAAAGCATCGTCTATATATCGGTGTAATGTAACATGAAATGCAACACAGATTAACTGCACAAATGTTATGCAATGCAACATGAAATGTAACACAAGAACTAGGCGAGTTAGTTTCAACGTATGTTACAATACGGCAGATATAACTTGGAAGTTCCGAACTTCGCGCAGAAGGCTGCGAAATAATTTTTTTTTGGAACCAAATTGTGACATGAGGCGAGTGTGAGTGAGAGAACATACGCCAAAGTTCGTATTGCCTATGTTCAGACCTGCCAAGTTACATCGACCGTATTGTACATTATTTTCATGTTAAGTCTCACCAATCTGCCGCTCTCGCTCGCTTGCTGTCTGTCTGGCTGTCGCTGAAAACCAGCGCTGGGGCTCTGTCTTGCATAAGGTCGCAGCATTAAGGCTCGTGCCGACATGCGCAACGCGACGCCGCGACGCGACTCGAACAATACAATTTCTAAGAAAACTTCATGGTATAACAATAACCGGTGTCACGTCGCGCTAGTCTCCACGAAGCTTTATGCTGAGCGATGGCCGTTTTGCGTGGATGTGACGCATATTTTCCCTAAAATTGTTTCTTTTTTTATTGTGTTCTTTTTTTTGCGTCATGTTTACCGCAAATAAACGTATTTTCTTTCTTTCTTTTTTTTTCAATTAGATAGGACAGTTGTCCTATCTAATTCCAGGTACGGATTGTAATCGTAACACGTAACTACGTATCGAAAGACGTAACTACGTCTTACGCTTGAAAAAAAACCCGACCAAGTGCGAGACGGACTCGTAGACGAAGAGTTCCGTACCACCGTACAATATTTAGCAAAAAACGTCGAAAAAAACTTGTTTCTTGTATGGAGCCCCCTTTAATTTAACTTTCATTATTTTATTTAGATTATTTTTGATATACCGGTATTAGAAGTATACAATCTCTGAAAATTTCAACTGTCTACCTATTACGGTTCATGAGATACAACCCGCTGACAGACAGATGTACAGCGGAGGCTTAATAATACTGTTCATATTGTACTGAAGAGACACCCTTGTCACTGTTTTCGTCGAGCTTAGAGTGTGTTTAATAAACAGTCTTGAGTCTGTCTGTGCACAGCCTAATTTTATTATTCCTCCACGAGTCCACGTGTTATCACAAGTCCTAACATAAAGTGCGTAACTTTATGTTAGGACTCTTGTACTTGACTTGTGTATGAATAACTATCCTAACTTTAATATTATAAATGTTAAAGTGAGTATGAATGTTGGTTTGTTTGTTACGTATTCACGCTAAAACGGCTAAACAGATTTGGATGAAAATTGTTATCCCGATATTCTCATGGGATCGAGACTTATGCGGGTGAAACCGCGGGGCGCAGCTAGTACATCCTAACTTAATAATATTATAAATGCGAAAGTGTGTTTATTCGTTACGCTTTCACGCTAAAACGGCTGAACGGATTTGGATGAAATTTGGCACAAAGGTAGACTATGACCTGGAATAGGACATAGGATACTTTTTATCTCGGTAGTACGTTCCCGTGGGATGTATTTCAACATACACGCGGGCAAAGCCGCTGGTAAAAGCTAGAAAAGCTAGTCTCTCATAAATGTAACAGCGTGGGAAGTCCAATTAAAAAGAGACAAATAGGTTTACATTTTTCGCAGAACACTTGCGACTTTTTTATAACCAAACGACTAAACCTACGCTTCTATTTCGTTCATTCCCTTTTCCTTTTATTGCAGTGTAATGAAAACGCGGCTTTAAAAAAAAAATACTGTGTTGGGAAACACAGAAAGTGCAGAGTACCTGTTACTGTTAGCATGTATCATCCCACTGCTGAGCAAAGGCCTCAAACTCAAAGCATTTATTTCAATTTAACCATTTACAGGCACTTTTGAATTGTCAAGGAGTCGGTCAGTCAGAAATATTCCCATTTCAAAGCGTAGTAGGTACCTATGGAGAAAAACGGGAAACATTTGTTATAAAATACATCATGGTTATATCATTTATGTTGAAATTATACATGTGAGAACAAAGTAGAAAGACGAGCACGTTAAAAGCGTCCGTAATAAAAGGATAAAAACAAAGAACCAATCAAAAATAAAATAAGATAAAATAAGCCATGGTAGCTAAGAAATGACCAGTCCCAACTGACGGCGCCCGTTCGCGAATATGACTCATGGATCACACCACTTAACTCAACCATTTTGAATGGAGCTAAATGATCCAAAACACGCGCCACCATCAGCGAGACATCTGAGTGAGCATGACATACACACAGCCGCCAGGGCACATTCAAGTCAATGAAAGACATATTTCCCGGTAAATGTAAATCCCTCTTTATTACTCACACTTTCACAGCCTCGCCCCACGACTTCCAGTGCTTGCAATCATGTGCTAATGTGGATCACTGGTCGTTTGTTTTGTCCAGCTCGTCATCTTTTACGGGGTCTGCCGCAACGCCTTCTGCTATGCTGTCTTTTTCTATACAAAACAGCCAGACCAGAAATGAATAATTCCAACAGCATAATCAGCCTATAATGTTCCCACTGTTGGGCCTCTTCTCGGTGATAGTGAGTGGGCCGTAATCTTAGTATCTAGTATTTTCTAAACATAAATTCTAATTACAGCTGAGCCCATTCACAAATCTTTGTGGTGGTCCTGTGTTAAATGACCATAGATTTTAGTATGTCATTTGGTCTAAATAGCTTTTTATTTTTATTATTTGATTTTGCTTTTATATAGATTCTTTTCTTTTAGATTTTATGAATGTGAGAACGTTGTAGGCTTAACAGACTGTAGATCTGTCGACCATTTTCTATCTTGCTAAGTACCTGGTACTTGTTGATAGGCCTACACTGTCCTCTCATACCTATTAACTCTGTTATTTGAAAACATTGTAAATACCATTTACTTTTAAAAGAGTAACCGTGGAGTGCCTTGCCGGCTCTTCTCCATAGGAAACGACCAATTGGAACCGTGCACCTAGCTTCTGACGTTTCATAAGTGCCCTTGTAGGTTTATGTGAAATAAAATGTATTGAATTTTGAATTTTGAAATTTAAGTATCTATAGCACATTTTAATAATACGGTATGTTGACTAACGAAGGGCGTTCCCGTTAACCCGCAATAGCTAAAGCGTCTATACACGCAGTAAGTATGTAAGCACCATGTATCTATCACATAATTAATTTATCTGTAATTTTACCTATTTTGGTACAGTAATTTTATTCTATGTAGGTACCTACATCGTCTTCACATAATTATATTTATATAATTAATATATATGTCGTAGTAAGATGGTTATAGCCGTGATATAGTTATAATATAATATATTTATTTGATGTAAAAAGTACACATACAATACGAGTATTGATCAATGAGCCTATGTTAGGAAATACTTGTGTTACAGGAGTCATTCATCCGCCCAATAAGAATGTTATAATAGTTACTTACAATTTAGTAATGTGAACTTTTGTAAATAAAAAAAAAACAATAAACTAGACTAACACAATTGTCTTTGAGGATAAGAAACGGGCGGATGAAAGTCAAAGGGGTTTTATTAATTAATAATAAGGAAAAGGTAGTATCTATTTATGTGCCGGGTGTGTGTTGTTTGGGAGAGTGTAGGTGTGTATGTGTGAGTGTAGATATGTATTAGTGAGTGTAGATATGTACGTGTGAGTGGGTGCCTGATTTATTAAAAGTTATGGTTTAAGTAATTCTTCCATGTTGTCATAATTTTGGGTGAGCAGATATTCTTTTATTTTTTTGTTGGCATTGGAATTTCTTCAAACAATGTATGTTTAATTTTTTGTAGAAGTATTGTATAGTAATGTGCTTAAATGACGGTTATGCTGTCGTGCAAAGGTGGTATTTGTACAAACTTTGGGACAAACGGGCTTGGGTCTTCTTCTGAGCGTAAGGCTTTTACATCTATTGGGAGGGGTAATTTTATGTGTACGTGTGACCGCCTGAAGCATCATTCATCTGGTGGGCTGTCAGTACCTTAAAGTTCGAATAAACTTGCTGAGTCGGATACCTAAAAGGTTTGCTCTACAGGACTTTGATTACTGCACGTTGGGCTCCTTGACCTGGTATGAGTATTGTTTGGCTGTACCACCCCACGCAAAAATACAGGAACTTAATGTTGATTCACTTAAGGGGGTGTAACCCATTTTTAGGAAAGAAGTTCATTACTTTTTGAACACGTAAATGAGTTTTTTAGGTCGCGCAGATAGAGATTCAATGTGGCTTTCGTCACTGTCTGCCAGGACCAGAGGTTGTTGTTGCCACGTTCGTCACAAACATGGGCTTTGATTTGTAGATAGTGGTGAGATGAAAGGGTAGAGGGTCTGGAACCAAAGGTTATAAAATTAGTTTTGCTGACGTTCAAGGTTTAAGCAATTTTTGCCAAACCACATCATAACTTGGGCCAAAAACCTTTCAGCGGCCTTCCTAGCCATTTCCCAGTCGTGCCCGCTGGACAGTAAGACAGTATCATCGGTGTACGCTATAATGTGAGCAGAAGGGACAGTAAGTAGACAGAGTTTATTAACAAAGATTTGGAAGAGGAGGGACTGAGCAAACTTCCTTGTGGCACACCGAAATCTAGTAGTTTTTCACTGCTGATCTACTCACCTATTTGAACGCACTGATTCTGGTCTGATAGAAAATCGTTAAGCAATTTGAGAGCTGTGTCACGTATTCCAATCTGTTCTAGTTTTCCGAGTAAAATAGGGACAGAGACAGTGTCGAAGGCCTTAGAGAGTTCCGGTATATCCCGAGGGATATAGCTATATATCGTAATATAAAATATGAAAGTGGTTCATAACTATCTTACTAAGAATATAACTATGATACGAGCACGACCTAGTAATAAAACCATTAGGGCACTCCGACCAAATAGGTTAGGTTTAGAGCTGTGACCAACTCCGTCGAAATTAGTTGCAGTAACAAAATAAGAGCGGGAGGTATTGCTCACTAAAACCCCTTAGTCCTTATTCAGCATAATATGTAGGAACAGAATCTCCGGTAGCAACAACAGAACCAAAATACGGTGTAGTTCGCAAATACTTTACACTACGACAGTACATAGTTAAGTGACCGTGTCAAGTCGCATTGCACGCGCGCGCTCGAGTGTTCGTGACGACGGCTTCACTGTTGAATGCGCTAGTGTTGTACCATTGTTATCATAATAGGTATCGATATGTGAGAATTCGATGGAAACATCCGAGTGCAATTCGTTGTAAAATCTTTCAGTGTCGACTGTCGGTGGTGTGATTAATGACTTTATTACTTGGAATATTTTTGAAAGTTTCTATGATTGTAGTAAATCATTTGTTAACGTATTTTTATGAAGGAATAAATAAAATTCTCATGATTCTTCAATATTATTCTATCTTACTCTGTTAGATTGTATTGGAAACGTATTTATTTTTGGCGCAACATAACAAGGTTTACTGACAAATGCCGATAGACCTCTTATTTCTAAAATGAGCATTAATATCTGAATTTGGTACACTGCGCACAAACCTTCCAAGACATTGGAAAATACATCTTCTCGAGAAAAAAACGCTATCTGACCTCGTAATTTTGAACGAGCGATAAGTTTTGATTCCCGCAATAAATTATATACCGACAAGAGAAATTATTATACACTGAAGTACCGTCTTCCTTTTCTATTTATTCCGAGATACAAAATGGAACAATAAAATAGGAAATAAGGGATGTGATTTGAATAATAATATGAATAGTTTTGTGTTTTTAGTCAATTTTCCCCTAGTGAGAAATGAAGGACTTCAAAAGAAACAAAATTACGGATACGAAATGTTATGAACGAAAGTCATCATTTGAATGATTGACTAATGTTGTAATTGTTTTGACTTCACTAAATTGATGTATGACTGCCGTGACGTATGATTAAGTGTTTTTTGAGGATACAATAGCTTACGACTGACGTGTAAGCTTTCACTTATTCCCGCTTGGAATCGGACTCTTTTATCCATGGGTATTTTTGCGCCAGAGCCGAACTCAAATTAAAACTCAAAGCATTTATTTCAATTAAACCATTTACAGGCACTTTTGAATAGTTAGGGGGTTAGTCAGTCAGATATATGAAGCTAATTGCCCATTCCAAAGCGTAGGTTCCTATGGAGAAGAACGGACAAGAAACTCCATGGACACTCTTTTAAATCATAATATTGTTACAAAATATTGGTTACATCATTCATGTTGAAATTATATGTGAGAACAATGTAGACAGACGTGCACGTAGAAAGCGTCCGTAATTAATAGATAAAAACAATTAAAAAAATCAAATAAACCGTGGCAGATACGTAAAGGTTTCCACTAACGTGCGCAGTCTTGATTTTAACATCTATAAAAACAAGTAAAAATTATTAGAATAATTGCACATTTGCCAGATTTTAGTTTAACATCTAATTCAAATTCAAATCAAAACCAAATGATTATTGCTCAACACAGTACATAAACATACATTTCTAAATGTCAAGTGAATGCGCAGTCCACTGTGTTGCACCAATTCAGGCTTGCAAAATTAGCATCAAAATTATACCATGTCATAAATTTTAATTAATACCTTATACGATTTCATAAAATCATTATTAATACCTTATCTATTACAATATTATCTATTATAAATGTCTAAAACCGTCAACACATAATTAACAACTAACATTACAATTAAAATAATTTTAATAAAATAAATCTACTCGAGTTTGATTATCACCCATGGTATAATATGGATCTATTGCAGACTTTAATGAAACTGTCGTGATTTATGCATTTTTGTACGTTCATCACAGCACTGATTAGAAACTGTCAATCACAACGCCTACGAATTATTTTAATAGCACTTCATCCAAATACGCATTTAGAATTTGCGTGGGATGTTACAAGGAATTATTACTGTCAATTTGAAATATTTCAGAGTTTTGTTAGAAATATTTAAATGTGGATTCTCTCAGTAAATAATAGGTTCACGGCTAAATGATAACAGCTGCACGGGTCTATCGAAGGTTAAGCTACTCTTGCCGCAGTTGGTTTGTGGATGGTTGACCATCTATTACAATATTATCGTGACCCTTCAGTGCCTCGAAAAGCACGTTAAATCATTGGTCCCAGCTGTCATTAGTAGATCTTTGACAGTCGTTACGGGTAGTTGGAAGCCCAAAAGTCTGACAACTAGTCTTACCAAGGGGTATCGTGTTTCCCAGTAACTGGGTTCCAGAGGTCAGATAGGCAGTCACTCCATGTAAAATACTGGTATTTAGACTGGAAGCCGACCCCAACATAGTTGGGAAAAGGCTAGGCAGATTGATTGATGATTTCAGCCAAAGATATATTAAAAGAAATGTCAGTAAATATTTTTTTTTTTTAATTGTGGTAAATTAATTCTTTATATGACATTGTTTATAACTTAAAATAGGTAATGATTGTATTAAGTTATTTATATTATTTATTAACATATAATATCTTATAGGTATCTAATTAATAAATAAAAATAGCAAAATTATATACAAACTTAACTAAAACTATTGAAAAACTAAAATATAGCATCGAAAAATTCATCCGCATCGCTGTCGACTGGTAATGTACCCAAGAGACTGGCCGCATTGCCACGTTGTATAGCAATGCTTAGCCTCTGCCCAAGGTAAAAACCAGCCCTTGGGTCACGGGAAGTGTCAAATAGCCGTTTCGATATTTCATTGAAGAGGCCGTGAGCACTCGGATGATTTTATTTAGTTGTCTTTCATCGACATCGCCTTTATTTATGTGTATCGATATCAATAAGTTGCCCACCACTAGTCAACATTTGCTTACTGCATTCAATTTGCTCGGACAGTACATCGAGAGCCAAACATTAAAGGTGAGGGTTTGGTCTGCCAACATGCTTTGTCCATTGAGCTGTTTATAGAACGTGTACGATATTATAGCCTATTATATTATATTTGCTAGCTATCCCAGTATATGGTATGAGCCACAAAGCAGGAGACACCTTGGCTGTTGCAGCTAGAGCCAGCACTGTGAGCACATTCTGTACAAACCAAGCGTGATACCAGTTAGTTGCATAATCTGCCTTGAATGTTACTACTGCTGGGACACAAGCCTGTTCTCTTCGAAAGGGTGTTGGCTGTAATTTACCACGCGGGCCCGGTGCGTGATGGTAGATGTCACATGTCTTCGAATTTTCCGTTCTAGGACGGTTTCTTCACGATGTTTTCCTTCACGGCTTTTAGATCAGTGGTGATGACACTATTTGCACAAAGCAAAGCACCTGACTGGGTTCAAACCCACGACCTACAACTCATAAATCGATGCCGTTACCACTAGATCACCACTGCTCTTAGTTACTTACCTACATCGCTGACATCTCTTTGAGGTGCGAGTGGATCACAACGCGCCGTCGTCGACCCGAGCCTGGTCCTTATCGGGCGGCGAGCTAACCATTACTCACCGTCCGCAAGCCCGCTCCTACGGTGGCCGGGAATCGGCCTGCGATTTCCAACGCCCAGGGTGACTCCTGCGGAAGGTGAGGACGCCGCGGCGGCTCTCTAGCCACTCCGCAAAGTGGGGACTTATTGCCGCAATTGTGGCGTGCCCAAGGTTTCAAACCCCCACTGCTACATTAGAAGCTGTTACATTAACCTTCGAATCTTTGTAGCCGTACAAACAATTAAGATAACCTCGATATCGAAACGTAGCTGACACAGTCGAAGATGTTAAAGTTCAAAGACGGCACAGAATAAAATTAATTACCATTCAGAGAAAAAAAAAACTTTTTCAAAGGAATGTCTAGCCAATATCGCTCATTTGCAATACCTAGGGCACCTTAAAGATCACCTAAATTGCGTCATTAGTAACTTCACAAGATTCTTTTAAAAGAACCGTCCGTTCGAAAGGACCACTCGAACGGACTTCTCAAATCGAAAAGGTATCGAATCAGTGATGTGAGTAATCGATTTAGAACTAACTGAAGTGGACGCTAATGGAAATCGATTGGTTTATTAGTTTTGTTGGGATATAATTAATGAAGCGTAAACTCAAAGTAGAAAGAATGTTCTTTTCAAATAAGACTGTGGGTAAACGCGATGTATTGTAGACATTGCAGTGCTGCAAGTTTTTGCTGCATAAAAAAATATATGTTATGGGGAAAATTTTGAACATGAATGCGATGGTTACAAGAGTAGGGGAAGACCAAAGAAACGATAGATGGACTGTGTGAAAGATGATATGGCTAGAAACGGGTTGACTACCGACCTCAAATAAGGACAGGAGAATGATGAAGTTTTTGCAGCAAAAAAATCTGGGTTCTTACATCAAGATGCTGCTGTAGATACAGTTAAAATAGAATACTGTAAAATATTGTAGTGAAATATTGTATGTACCCCAACTTTAAACTGCAAAAATCGTGCAGTAGGTCCCTACCTACTGCACGTTTTTGCAGTTTAAAGTACACATGTAGGGACATGTGTAGGACAGGTAAAGGCTTTTGCTACTGTTATGTGGTTTTAGACCATTTACAACATGACACTATTTACCATTAACTATAAGTACACCTCTGCCCAACCCTTTGCGGAATACACAAGCGTGATGTTATGTTATGTAGTCCATTTATTACGACCAATTTAATTGTGCGTTCTATGCAATATTGTAAAGTCAAACAATAATAAAATAAAACTTTTTAAAGACAGTATACATCATTCCAGAGCTGCATCTTTATATTGCTCGTCGTTATCGCATGCAGCAAGCAATAAAATTGCTCCGTGTAAATGGACATTAGAGGAATATTTTTCGACTTGTCATGGACATAATCTGTTATTAAAAATATCTAGAACAAAGTTTCCGACACGAACCTCTCATAAAATATCAATTTCAAAGTAAAATTGCGTTGGAAATAGTTTTCTCAATATGGAAATGGGGTGGTTCTTATAATTCCGTATAACTGGAATCCAATTTGGTTTTTTTATGTTCAGCGTTATTACCTAACTTCTATCATTATAACCACCTTCCATACTGTCACCTGTGCGCTTGATGATCTTATGACTACGTCAGTGAGTTCGCGCAGCAGTTGAATTTTGGGCCAAACATAATTATGTATTTGAAATTTTTGCCATCGATGCCAAGGATTCGATTCAAAGAGTTACTTTTTTAGAGTTCTTACTTTATATCTTTGTATATTTTCCTGGATTCAAGACTCATAGCTGTGTGTTGTCGTGACATATTGCTAGATGGCAAAATTAAGGTTAACATTTGTCCGGGTTTCTCCAGATATGTCCAGCTTTACGGCCCCCCGTTTGGACTTTGTTCAGTTTTGTCTCTTTTCCGGACTTGTCGACATAAGGGGATATTTTATAGAAAATAGAAAAAATTAAAAGTAAAATGTTCGGGCCTTATTGTGACTGCCTCGTGGGTCTTGTGGTCGCAAGCGCTATTGTTGAACGTGAAGTCCTTGGTTTAATATCCAGGTCGGGCAATGTGTTACTGGGTTTTTCCATCAGGAATTTCTTAGTAAAAAACAAGTTAATTAAATTATAGGACCTGAACAGATTGAGAAGTCTTATAATTAATGGAGTAACAACGAAAATATTAATATTGAAATCTCCACATAAAATTATGCTTTTGTTACTCGATTGAAAGATTAACATCCAACGCGAATATCACTTTTTCTTACAAATGCACTTTGTACAGTTAAAAAATACTTCATGTTCTTTCAACCAGTGTTCAGTCAAACATTATATAATATAATAATTTCGTAATGGAAGATGGCTTGAACTGTTTTCTACGAGTTTCCATTGTTAGAGAGATCAAGTTGTCAGGGTAGACACCTTATGAAAGCGAAAATAACACGCACTAGTTAGATGGAAAATTGTAATTTACAGTCTAAAAGTTTTACATGAATTAACACAGTATATTCGTACATACAAATTGTAGGCTTCTCTCGAGATTATACCTATCCAGTTTTTAACTCTGACGGTCGAGGTAATTTAAAGAGCGTTTCATCTTCCTATTTACGTGGGGGTTCATCACATAACCTTTGTATGCAGGGCGTGGTCCCAGATTAAGCGACTAAGATATGGTAATGATTTTATTCCTTGGTATATAATGTGAAAAAAAAATGTGGTGGTTCGGAGAAGTTTACCATATACCCGTCTCTGCTGCCGCCGAACAATTTTGCATAATTTATGCAGGAGCCTAACACATAATTTTTTAACTTTTTTCATTACTTCTACTACAACAAAAATACGAAAAATATTTACAAAACACATCACGCCTTTGTTCCCCGAGGGTTACGCAGAGGTGTTCCTATAGTATTCCACATTTCGCCAGTTATATTTAAGTTCCATGTTATTGGTTTTGTAATTTATGTTATTATTTTTATCCAAAAATTCCCCTTAACTTTTATTTTTATTTGTATTTTTTTAATATTAATGTCTGATTCATTATTTTTTTATATTTTTATTTGTTTACATTTTTTGCTTATTTTTATTTGACATTTTATATTTTGATTTATCTCGTGTTTCGTTGTGATTGTAATATGGGAGAATCCGAATTAAATGTTTGTTTTTTTTTATTTTTATTTATCGGCGGCGACCCTATGCCATCAACCGCGTACAAATCCAGACTCCGGACATCGATTCTAGGAGCAAAAAAATAATATATTTATTCAGTGTGAAATTGATTTGCTGCGACATGTTAAGTTCTCCTAAGGAAGTCTTTAAACAAGAAACAGTTAAGAAAAAAGTGTCTCAGTGACTAGTGTCGTACCTAACTTCTGTTAGCGGGCTCTGTATTTCATGAACCGTAATAGGTAGACAGTTGGAATTTTCACAGATTGTGTATATCTACTGCAGCTATAAAAAAAATGTTAAAATTAGAGGGCCGAAAAAACACTTTTCTTGTATGGGTACCATACAAGAAACGTGTTTTTCGGCCCTTTGTGTGTGAGTCCGACTCTCGACTATACTTACATCTGCCCTGCAAAAGAAAACTAGGTTAAAGATACAGACAGCAACTACACTTAAACCAACAACACTAATTAAAAGCATAGGCAGAACTGAACTTTACCGGTACTATTGACTTTTTGTTTGATCATCACCGGCTGAAGAATAACCGAATAGAATTCAAAATTAGAGTTGTTAATACCTACACTGCTTGACAAACAAAATAGGATTTGTATTTTTTGCAAAGATAAGCATTAATTCATATAATAGGTTGGGGAAAAAGTTTCTTCGTATTTTTTAAGAAAATTCAAAACATTTTTTAACATAGTATGTTTACATTTAACTAAAGTATGTAGGTACCATTTTGTTCGATAACTTTTTGCCATCTTGTAGGTAGGGACATGATCCCATTGCTATAGAAATTTTGGGACTTCTGATCAAAATACCGCGACAAGTGGTTTTGGCAGTCCTCCCGTGATGTTAACCTGACACTGCCTAAAGAATTCTGAAGAGACCGAAACAGGTGGAAATCTGAAGGTGCAAGGTCAGGACTATACGGCGGATGCATTAACACCTCCCAGCCAAACTCTCTTAATTTTTGCTGAGTGGCTAAAGATGTGTGAGGTCTAGCGTTATCATGATGAAAAACCACACCCATTCTGTTGATTAATTCCGGCCGCTTTCTCTCAACTTCTTGCTTTAATCTCATCAGTTGTTCGCAGTAGAGTTCAGAATCGATGGTCCTGCCTGGTGGTAACAGCTCATAATGAATAATGCCCTTCCAATCCCACCACACACACAGCATCACCTTGTTGCGAGTTAACCCGGGTTTTGCCACAGTCTGTGAAGCCTGACCGGCCTTTGACCACGATCTTTTTCGCACGTTCTTGTCGTACGTGATCCACTTTTCATCACCAGTTATCAGCTTCTTCAAAAATGGTTCGGTTTCATTACGTCGTAATAAAGAATCACAAATGAGTACACGGTTCATTAGGTTTCTTTCAGTGAGCTCGTGAGGTACCCAAATATCGAGCTTTTTTGTGTACCCAGTTTTTTTCAAATGCGCCAAAACTGTTTTGTGGTCAATTCCCAGTTCTTCAGCTACGTCGTAACTACTAATATGCCGATCTTGCTCCACTTTTTCAAAAATGGCATCCATTTTATCCGTAATAGGGCGACCAGAGCGACGTGCATCTTTGACATCAAAATTTCCGGATTGAAAACGCTTAAACCAAATTTGTGCTACTCTCACAGACACTGCACTAGGTCCATAAACATCGCAAATTTTTTTCGCGGCTTGCGTTGCATTTTTACCTTTTTTGTAGTAAAATTTTAAAATGTATCGAATTTCTTCATTAGATTCACTCATCTTGACAGTACGAAAAACAAATAAAAATCACACATTTTCCTAATTTGAATTTGGAATTATGTTCTTTAAAATTTAAACTTTCAATGATACCAAAACCAGCCAGATACACATAGTATAGCCAAAGAGATTTTATTACAAGTTCATACATACTATAATGCGAAAAGACTTTTTCCCCAACCTAATATAATATATTATTATAAATGCGAAATTAACTCTGTCTGTCGGTTTATCTGTTACCGGGATAATAATTACTCTATGTCCTGGGTCTTGGTCTACCTATGTGCCAAATTTCATCCAAATCTATTCAGCCGTTTTAGTGTGAAAGTGTAACAAACAAACATACTCACTTTCGCATTTATAATATTTGTTAGGGTTTGGATAAATAGTTTGAGTTTGAATAAAGAGTTAAGAATGTCGATTCGTTACGCGTTATCAAATTCTTCCTATTCGATCATTTTTAGCAACAAACTGTCCACCTAACTCATAAAATACCTACAAAACAGCTGTAACTCAAGCCCCACCACGTAATAATTCCATTACAGAATGAGTCCTTGACATAGCCCATCGTAACATAAGCATGCAGTGACGCACATCGCTTATTGCTCAGAATGACGGCTGTAAAACTTGAATGAAATGCATCCGGGTATACTGGAATGTTTTAGACTGTGGTTTATGAGATAGATGACTCAAAGGAAAACTTGGATAGATGTTAATGTTACACGTCTCGATTAATAATGTTTAGACAGAATTAGTGCTTTTTTCCTTTGATTTTTTGGATTTAGTAGTAAAATGTAACTAGAAGAACACTGAATATTTTGAAGAATTTATCTTATATACCGGATGACAACTATTACCGTCTCAAAAAAAATTGGGTATAATAGGTGAACAGAGCCTATGGCATACGGCGTTTTTTTTTGTTTAGTTTTTCAGTAACCTAGAATGAAATTGATCTATCGATAAATAAAACAAATAAACTTTTCATACTACAACAATACCTTAAGTCCGCCTTTGTACAGAATTATTTTTTTTACTTGTTCATAAAATTTTAATAAATAATAAATAAACAATAAAAAAAATTAAAAAACTACGAAAAAAAAAATTCGTAAATATAATATTTTCGAGGTTTTGATATTTTCTATCGAACATTTTATTTTTTAAATTTCTGTTTTTATTTTTCTAGTATGAAAAGTTTACTTCAAATGTGTGGTATTTATCGATAGATCAATTTCATTCTAGGTTACTAAAAAAAAATAAAAAACAAAAAAATAACTATGCCATAGGCTTCTACTCTGTTCATCTATTATACCCAATTTTTTTTATTAATATTATGCCATCTGGTATAATATTAAATGATTGAAGTGCTCCTTTATCGTCCATCCGTCTATATTTTCTCGTAATATATCTAGGCTATCTTAAAATTTGCTGACTTGGCTCAGTTACTCTGTCACTCAGTATGTCGGCTGTAAAACTTGAATGAAATGCATCCGGGTATACTGGAAAGTTTTAGACTGTGGTTGATGACTGTGTGGTAGATGATTCATAGGAAAATTAAACTGTTTAGACCTTGCTTGATTTAATTTTAGTATCTGTGCTGCTGCATAATTAAACTTACATATTTCTGCATTTTTACAAACATTTCAGTAGTGCGACAGTATGCCCAAAACATACGAATTGAAAAAGGGGTTACTTTTCCCCGATCAATTGCCAAACTTAAGTGGCAGTTGCCAGGGCATATTGCTCGCAGAACAGATGGCCGATGAGGCTGAAAGATTCTGGAGTGGCTACCACGTACAGGAAGATTTAGCGTTGGAAGGCCTCCCACAAGGTGAACCGATCACTTGCTAAAGACCGCAGGAATCCGCTGGATGCGAGAAGCATAAAACCAGTCGAAGTAGCGACGCTTGGGGGAGGCCCAAGTCCAGCATTGGACATCTGTTGGCTGACGTGATGATACGAATTGAAAAGCCAGGGAGATTAAACGTACCAGGCCCGGGTCGACGGCGCGTTGTGTTCCACGCGCGCCTCAAATAGATGTCAGCAGAAGTGAAGGGGTCCGTTAGGACCGATGCCTGCCGGGGTTGCGGGAAAGTCCGAAAGGGATACCGTGGCCCCTGGCAACGTACAGGCAACGGAAGGAACACGGGTGGGTTTTAGTCAGTAAGAGTCTGACACGCCCTCCCGCTCCGCCCAGAGCGGGAGAAGTTATTTGATAATTTCCCAACCGAAAAAAAACAAAAATGGGAGATTAAACGTTCAAATAACAACTGTCATTCTTTAACACTTGTATGAAATGGCTTTAACACGGCAAATTCACTTAGACATTGGCAGAATGGTCGACATCGGCTTTGCTTGCCATAACAAAAAATAGAATAGAACACGGCAAATTCACGTGGTCCAAAGTGACTAACCAGAAGGCAGACCAGTATCGTTACCGAGCGCGACATCGATATCACTTATACAAATATGAACAGGTCTTAAATTTGACAAACAATTCACATACTGTAATTCTCATATCCGTACCACCGACGACCAATAACATTATTCCAAACAGTTTCAAACAGTGAAAATAACAAGCGCAATCCCGAAATGACTAACTTGTTTACAACCAAACAAAATGAGCGCACTCATTTACATGGAAAACTAAAGTAAAATTGACGTTTTAATTAAAAAAATTAAATTATATTTCCTTTTGAATCTACCATCAATGAATTATTTAAGCCTGTAACAACACCTAGCCATGCTATTGTTGCCCAACAATCATTGTTTTCTCAGTTGTTTTTACAATAACGTCCCGGACTGAAAACTCGACGTCACGTTAAAAAGCAGGCCTTTTAATTACATTTTACAACGAAATGTACTGTTCATGAAGCTTTTTTGGCATTTGTGACGTCTGCATTAAATAGCGTTTACGACGAGCAAAGGGTTTTTTTTTCTTTTGATAAGTGGGAATTTTAAACAATATTGTTTTTGACACGGAGGTATCGTTTTGTTTAAAGATAGGTTTTGTTTGATCACTAAGTATCTTAAAATTAAATGGTAGTGGTGGTGATGGTGATATTAATTTTTTTGGTGTACCATAATAAAGTGTATTATTTTATCTAAATAGGACCTACTTATGCGTCATAACGTCAACGCTGGCTGTCGCTGAAAACCAGCGCTGGGGCTCTGTCTTGCATAGGGTCGCAGCATCATGCTGAGCGATGGCCGTTTTGCGTGAATGTGACGCATATTTTCCCTAAACTTGTTACCATTTTATAATTTTGTGTTCTTTTTTGCGTCATGTTTACCGCAAATAAACGTATTTTCTTTCTTTCTTTTCTTTTTTTCTTTTATGCAAAAAAATGGGAGGGGATGATTTGCACTCTCCATAATGGACCCCCGAAAACTATCGCCAGCGACTAGTGTCGAAGCGACAAGAGGCCAACATAACCTGGGGGTTTGAGGAGTAGAGAGGTATTCCACGGCTATCAGTACAATCCCTTAAGTACGGTCAATATCTTAGCGTCTTACTGAAAAACTTCCTTCCTACGAGCACGTTTGCTAAATTAATTTTATTATTACTATGCTAAATAATAAAATCTGCACCCACTTTTACATTTCCTTCTGAGACGGTGCCAACAAGTCTTTTTGAGTGCAGCTGAGAAAATTGGCTAGAACTAACACTTGAACAGTTTTCTGCATTTCTTTTGAAGATGTTACAAAGGACGCATCTCATAGAGTGGATGCGACTCATATGTCTGCGATGCTTTTAAGATGATAGTTGTCGCGAACAAATCTGTGAAGCGATACTGTTTAAAATTAGCTGTGAACTGTTTAACCAACTTGAGAAAGTGGTTTTACTTTAAATGGAATGTTTAAAAATGGTTCAATGGCCGCCAATTGTTTGTATTGAATATCATCACTGCGTTATTTTTATTCACGTTAATATTGATTAAACTTGCTTACATAAACAATCTGAACTGATTTTAAATTTAAAGAATAAAAAGTTTATGTCTTTATATGACATGCTGAAAAGCAATATTATATCAAATCACTTCGTTTCAATTTAGATGATAAATAAAAGTAATACTGTTAATTGACATTTTATGAAGACTGTATCAGTGTGTGGTTATTATCAGCGGAAAAAGACACAATTATCATCTTGCTGTTTTCATTGATCAAGAATATCCCTCTGTTTTAAACTAACACCAATAAATAGTTAATACAAAAGCCAACTGATAAAAAAATCATTTACTTCGATTTTTAGACACACAAAAACCACTGCGTCACGATAGCCTTAACAGACACACCCCACATTTACTAGTGTCTTTCGAGTAGTCGACACAGAAAACTTTCCTTTATTGCCCCGTGTTTTCCCGAAGTTGCTCACGGTCAGTATACAATGAACAAACATAAATAACTCTGTGAACTCTTGTCTTCCTTATTCCTGTGCTCTTTCTCAGATGAACACAATTCGAACGAGTGTAGGTGCTAATACTGGTAAAAATAAAATGCGGGGTACGAGAAAATTGAAAAATTGTGGCTGCCTGAGAAAATATGGGAAGAAAGAATAATGGGTGTATGTGTCGGTCGTTTTATTATTGAGCAAGAAGACAACTACATTGTTCATTTATTCGATTTTTTTTTTTACACCAATCTAGACTTGCTTACAATGGGCCTCATTAGAAGGCTGAAAGTCACCCAAAGGGCAATCTAGACGGCTATGCTTAGAGTTTCCCTACATGCACGAATCAGAAATGACAAGATTCGCAAGAGAACCAAGGTCTCAAATCTTATGAAGGCCGCAGTAATCCACTAGATGCAAGAAGCACAGAACTGGTCGATGTGGCGACGTTTGGAGGAGGCCTCAGACCAGCAGTGGACGTCTTTCGGCTGAAATGATGATGATGAATTACAAAGTTAAACTTCATTTCTTTTAAACACACCCTTGGAGTCTGTGAAAATAAAACTCAGCTGTTCCGCGGACGAAAAATAAGATTATATTCGACTTATTACCGTACTACTACTTGTCCGTCGTATCAGTTTTCTTATTTTATACTAATAACCAATTTCAATAACAAGCCTTTTCCACCTTCATTAACCTTCACATCACAACCATAGACCGCGTAGATCAACCTCCGCCGTAACCCTCTCGCCGCCATCGGCATGTCATTTCCATACCAATTCACCTGACATCCGTGTTAGCTAGGTGACAATGAAACGTCAGTGTTTGTTGTTCTACGCTTATTTATTGTACGTGCAGTCAGCTATGACGGTATGTCAAGGCCGGAGGATGTACTTGGAGAGATTTGTATCAAGTTGTTTTGCGAATTTATTTCCCTCTATATTTTTCTGTGATTGCCTTTTTTTTTTTTTTTTGGTTTGTACATTATCAAATAACTTCTCCCGCTCTGGGTGGAGCGGGAGGGCGTGTCAGACTCTTACTGACTAAAACCCACCCGTGTTCCTTCCGTTGCCTGTACGTTGCCAGGGGCCACGGTATCCCTTTCGGACTTTCCCGCAACCCCGGCAGTTCTGTGATTGCCTCGGAAAACATTAAGCCGTTGGTTCCTGGCTGTCATTCGTAGATCTTTGACAGTCGTTACGGTAAGTTAGTCCAAAAGTATGACAACCAGTCTTACTGAGGGGTATCGTGTTACCAAGTAACTGGGTTATGGAGGTTAGATGGGCAGTCGCTCCATGTAAACGAATAAAATACTGGTATTAAGCTGCATCCGGTTAGACTGGAAGCCGACCCCAACACACTTGGGAAAAGGCAGTCAGATTGATTAATCTTTTTCTGTGAATTGTGACTGAAGATATAACCGGTCATTTCAGAAATATGTAGATGCATCGGATAAGAATTTTTCAATAAACCATCTATAAACTTTCGCAAAATAATAATCAGTTGTCCCACATAAAATTTGAATACAACACTATAATATCTAACTATTGAAATATTCATTATTATTATTATCTTACACAAATTTATTTTATTTAAGTATACATACACACATTGCCGTATAAAACTGATTTACATCCGTCACCTCACACTTCAGGTCCAGTTGAAAACCAGCGTCAGGCACTAGTTGTCTGGCATTTTTGCTGAACTGGGCCTATTTGGCGCAGCCGCGAGGCACACATTCCTGCTAGTATCTTACAACGCACTTTACACTTTTTTATTTTGTTTTCATTCTTTTTACTTTATTTCTTTTTACTTGAGTGCCTTTTAGTCTGTGCTAAATAAATTTATTTTCTTTCTTTCTTTTTTCTTTAACTATCTGCTCGACCCAAATATATAGGATGGCTGATTACCATGTTGGTCCCTTTAATTTGACCACACCTTTTTGATACATGTTCTAACAAAAAATAATTAAAGACAGAACCTATATTTAATCAGTCTAAAACCATATTTGTAGCACAGAGTGCCGAAACGCCAATTAGTTTGTTACGAGATACAAAATTAGCAAAGTTTTTAATTTTATATGTTTTGGGTTTCTAACTTTAAAATTATATGTTTTGGTCGCAGTAAAATGTTAGATTATATTGATTTGTAAAATGAATATATTTTGGTTAGTGTTAATACAGTTAGCAAAATAGACACCATGTGTGAAATGAAATTGTTTATTCTGTAAATAGGATATTGGAATCACATTTACAAGTCATTTTTTTTTAAATGTATTAAACAATAGCTAGATGAGTTCGGCGTTTCCTATCTGACTACTCTGAGAAGAAAGGCCGAAACAAACTCAGAGGTCACAGTCTCTTTTAAAGTCCAGACAGAATCTTGGTCAGGCCATATGAGGATCATGTAAATTAGTGTCTGAAATGGTCTTTTGGGAAAAGAACCACACAGAATTGAATGGACCTGTCCTCTCAGTGCAAGCATTTGTCAGTAATTGTGGAGCTCAACCCAGAACTTATGGAGCTCAACTCGACGAACAATACCAAAGAAAGGACATTTGGGTAGGCCTCATAAACTACTCAAACTGCCAGACCATAATTAAAACTCAATCAGAAAGAAAAAAAATAAAAAAATTAGGTACTACATCCACTTTTGAAATATTATTATACTATGCAATTTGTCCACAAGATGGATCGATGACCTTGTGAAGGCCGCAGAAATCCGCTGGATGCGAGAAGCTCAGAACCGGTTGAAGTAGCGGTGCTTGGGGGAGGCCTATGTCCAGCAGTGGACGTCTTTTGGCAGAAATGATGATGACGATGCAATTGTGTATACCTAGTAAAGACATTGTATATACAAACAGTTAAGGTTTTTTTCCAGGTGGCTGATTTATAACTATGAAACATCGTTTAACAATCACTAATCTACTGACATGAGTTCCTGGGTTCGATTCCCGCTTCGGACAAAGTGTTTTTGGGTTTATCCATCTGGAATTTCTCAGCAGTGGAGTCTGGATTTGTGCCCGGTTGATGGCCGTAGGCTCGGCCCCTGGTTTTTTTTTTCTTCTCCCGCTCTGGGCGGAGCGGGAGGGCGTGTCAGACTATTACTGACTAAAACCCACCCATGTTCCTTCAGTTACTTGTACGTTGCCAGGGGCCACGGTATCTCTTTAGGATTTTCCCGCAGCCCCTGGGTTACATGGAACTTACTTAAACATAACCGATAAATGGCCGATACCCGCGAAATTTGGGTGTACTAAAGGTACACTTCTGCCTAAACCTTAGGAATATAGGCGTGATGTTATGTTATGTTAGTTTATTTGATTCATTAGAAAAAGAGAATCTGTCGAATATTTCAAGCTTTCCTAAAGTAATGAAAATAAAATCGCAGTATCGCGAAATAGGAAAAAAAGTAGTGATCTATGTAGTTGCATTTTATGCATGTTTCTGTTCAAAACACAATGCCTGGAGGTTGTATAAAACCCAGTAACTCGCGTTAGTAAGTATACAATTTACCTGTACTATACGTGTGACTAAACTTGCATTTCTTCATGAAAATTATTCGCCTGGAAGCCTACCTATTTTACGGTGTGTAGGCTTGGCAATATCAGAAGGAAATTATGATTTTTACCTTATTAAGTAGGTATCAAAAGTTAATGTTACAAAAAATAATGGAAGAATTTACTTTATTCTACAGGCACTGAGAGAAAGCATTAATTTTTTAGGGTTCCGTAGTCAGAAACCCTTATAGTTTCGCCATGTCCGTCTGTCTGTCTATCTGTCTGTCCGTCTGTCTGCGGCTTAGCTCAGAGACGGTTAGTACTAGAAAACTGTAATTTGGCATGAGTATACATATTAATCACGCCGAGAAAGTGGTGACATAAAATCAAGAAAAAAATATTTGACCGTACCTCCCCTACACGTAAAGTGGGGATGTCTTTGTTTTTCTCATCTAACCCATGGTGTGGGGTGTCGTTGGAAAGGTCGTTCAAAATATTGTGGGTGTGTGAAAACCATTTTTTCTATTCAGGGATCCGTTTGCGAAATATTAAGCTTTAAAGTGCTAGTTTTTGTTAGGGTCAAGTGTCCCCCCCTGCCAGCTAAATGATTGTACATGGATTTGTGAAAAAAATCACAGCAGTAGTATATATAATGAAGTTAAAAGGAAAACTATCACAACTAAATAGGCTTTCATGAGTAATAATAGACCAACTTAAATTTATTTATTTAACCAATTATGTACCACACGTATATAAACAGACAAGAAGGAAAGAACAGAAAAATACGTACAAAGGTGATGCTTATTTCTAAAGAAATCTCTTCCAGCATACCTGCGATAGGACGGACGGTAAAAAAATATGTAGACACCGTGTGTAAAAGTAGAGAGAAAGTAAAATACATAAAATCAAAACAATTCACTTAATAAAATAAAACAAATAATATACTTACTTACATACATACATACAAATAGTGGAAAGATAGTGTTCTTTCACTCTACTTTTAAATACTGCAACAGTTTGGCAGTCTCTAATGTCGGGCAGAAGCGAATTCCACAACCGCACCACGTGCACACTGAGGAGTAGGAGTAGAAGTCAGTGGAGTGGGGAGGGGACTTAAGCAGGTTTCTAAGATGCGACCTGTAAGACATATCAGAAGGACTGGCGTAGGAAAAGCGCTCTCGCAGATAGGATGGAATTTTAGGATTATGAAGGAGGTTAAATAGAAGACCCAATATCCGAGAGTTTCTGCGAAGTCGAATAGGGAGCCACTTGAGTATCTTGAGAAAGTTAGAAACGTGATAATACTTTTTAAGGTTAAAAGCAAAATGAATACAGATGCTTTGCAAACGCTCAAGTTTATTCAAAAGCTCCTCGGTGGCATCCAAATAACAGGCATCGGCGTAATCTATAATGGGCTGAATGAGAGTTTGACCAAGGGAGATTTTGGTGTTCAATGGCAAGAAGCTCTCGAGGCATTTCAACAAATGGAGTTTAAAGTGAACTTTGCGACTGACTTGAGCAACATAGGCAGTCCACGATAAGTAGGAGTCCATGGTCACCCCCAGGTTTTTAACCGTTTTTGCATAAACAATCTGAACTCCAGTCAGATAGAGTGGAGACAGCGACGCAACATCGAACCTATTCCGCATATACCTGCCGTCGATAATCATGGCCTGGGATTTACTAGGGTTGATTTGCAGTCCAAAGGACCGCGACCACTCGCCAATCAAATCCAGGTCGCTGTTTATGGCAGACACGGCGGTTTCCGCATCTTCCCTTACGAAATGATTGTAAAGCTGCAGATCGTTGGCATAGAGACGGAAATGAGAAGCGATGACTCTGGTGACAGAGTTAATAAAAATAGAAAAGAGAAATAGAAATTTGCAGTTTGATAAACATGTCCTCCCATACATTCCGTATGGGAGAACAAGTTTTTCAACTACAATGTTAAGTTTGTTATTGAGATAATTTCATCCCAAATACGGAACCCTTCAATGTGCATGGTCCGACACGAACTTAACCGGTTTTTAAATTTTATTATTCGCGTTATTTTAATATCGGTTCTAATATTATAACCATAATGTTAAGTTATGGAGGGCTAAATAATAAAAGCCGCAGGAATCGTTCGAAGGTTAAGCTTACGCTTGCCACGGTCGGCTCGTGGATGGGTGACCATCCATTACATATCGAGATCCCTCCGTTCCTTGGAAAGCACGCCGCTGTACCCGGCTGTCATTCTTAGATCTATGACGCCACGTGTAGTCAGAAGCCCAAGAGGTATCGTGTTACCCAGCAACTGGGCTGTGGAGGTCAGATAGGCAGTCGCTCAGTGTAAAAAACTGACTTCAGCATAGTTGGGAAACGGCTAGGCAGATTGACTGGCAATATCGAAACGAAATGACGACTTTTACCTAATTATCTAAAATGTTTCAATGTAGAGTTATTTTAACATCGCAGGTTCTAATATTATTACCATAGTGTTACGTTCTGGTAACAAAAGCAGTAATTTATAGACTCCTGAAATATTTAATTTCAAAATAACCATAAAAAGTCTTCGAGTTTTGCTGTTTACTGTGCCCAAGAAAAGAAACAGCCCAGACTGAAAGTTGAACGAAGAAAGCCGTATAAAAAGTGAAAAGCTGTTGTGAACTCCGACTTCTGAAGATCGCAGGGGGCAAAATAATTAAATGGCCACTTGTAACTGTAACAAAGAAAACAAGAATAAGAAGCTCTTTGAACTTTGTTTGCAATGTACTTTGAGCTTGTAACTTCTATAAAACTCTTCCTTTGTTGAAGACTTGTATGATGTACTGAAGGTTATCTGGAATTGATGTTCTTTCTTCTTCTTTTTCGTGTGATTAGTGACTACCCTGGTGTCAGAGTTTTATGCCGCTCATTGGCCTCTGACTTGGCTTCACATGCCGACGAGAAATATCTCTCAGTAGTACCCCGTAATGCCTAGTATTATATTTTCTGTGGTAGTGCGGAATCAAGGCCTTATGACCGTACAAATTGTAAGCATATAATTATTAACTTTATCAAGGGACTCAACTTATGACCATAGTTCATTACCTTTTTGGAACGGCCTTAAGGGAGCATTTTTTTAATAGTCGTTTATAATACCCCTATTATAAACGACTATTAGAAAACATACTGTTGGCATCTACATCGCCACATGCGAACTACGCACTAAAGACCTGACGTCACACAAATCCTGCATCGCGCAATTATAGTTTACCGCGCGAACGACATAATAAAGACAATACGAACGACATAATAAAGACAAATACATCAATCGTTGGGCAGTTGCCCGCCAGACACGACTCCCATCTGGTCCGAGCGCTGAAAGTGTTCTAAGGGGGATTGTACACTCGAGAGGAACGGACACACTGAATGGAACATTTAGCGTTCCCATTAGCACTCAGTGCAGCTTGCTACACTTGTATTAAGTGCTTAAGACGTGTTTTTTTAGCTAGGCTCCTTAAAATTTAGTTCAAAGGTAAAAATAGGACTAAAATATTGTTTTTTTTTAAGAAGAATATGCAATTTATTACGCAAAAATATATCTTTTGAAACCCGGATGAATCGTCACAAAGTCCAGTGGGTGAGTCCAGTCACTTTTATACCGATTACCTACCTACTACTTACCTACTTCAGCGTCAGGTATATTTGCCTGGCACATGCTGAGCTGGACTCCCATTTGGTGCAATCTTGAGATGCACACCGCACTTTTTTATTTATTTATTTTATTATTTATGTACACATAGAAAAAAAGATACAGATAAGAGATAATCATAACTATGAGTACAATATAATGTAATGTAATTGTGAGTTTTTTGTTCATTGATCCATTATTTTAAAGTCATAGCCAATAGTGTCATCACAATGTCTTGTTTTCTTTCTTTTTTATTTTTTGGTTTTTTGTATATTGGCACCTTGCAGCTATTTCCTAAATTAGTCATTATTTAATCGTGCTTTTGTACGAGTATGTTGGGCTGTCTTTTGTGTGCACTAAATAAACGATTTACCTATCTATCTATATACAAGGTAAAACGTTTCGATGTCCTCTATTAATCAATCAATCAAATCATTTATTTAACAGATCATAAAATACATTTTTTTTGTAATGCATCTAATAATGTAAAAATCACTAATAATACAATAATAAAATAAGCAATAATTAAAATAAACATTATTTCAAGGCACGCTTTGAAGGTAATACTTGCGTCTTGGTCCAGTGCCTGATTATTAGACCTTCCGCCCTATCGCCCACAGAGACAAAAGAGGCGGTTAGCGCCCCGCACCCGCCACATCAGGGAGGCGATACGCTTTCGCGTGATTGTGTAAAAGTTGTCTATACGAGCCTCTGCTAACATCCCTGATGTGCTACAGTGTCGTGGCAACCCTTACAACGCAAAAAATAAAGTGATTAAAATGAAGTGATTCCTACTAACGTTTTAAATAATTGGTTACAGGGCCATACAACAGGACAGTGTGCTTAACAATTTATTTACTGAAATATTCTACATTGACAACGATTGAAGAGTTGCCGTGTTCAGCAATCGACAGTAGAAACATTCATTGACTGATTTGACGAAATCGTTCCTAAATCCAAGCCCGAATCACGAACACCACTTTCCTCTTTGTTCTCAAAGCTCGTTTTAGAGTCTAAATAGTGCCAAATTGTTCAAGCACACCCATTTCTGAGTGGAGGTAGTCCTCAACTTTGACGTTACAACCCTTTGAATTGGTTCCGTATTAACAAAATTCCTTTGTGAATGAACTGGCATGTTCTGCGATAAACGGTGACTGGTTTGCCACTCACATGTTGCAACCTACCGTTATCTGAATATTTTGGATGTGGAATAAATTATACGTTTTGGCTGCAAGGACTGTAGTTATTTTCGTAGGTAATAAATAACGTTTTTGACTGTATTTCATGTGTATGGTTATTTAACTATCGACAAATTATTTATTGGTATTTACGATTCGGAAAGGAATTATTAATCTTCCATCATCGACTTATTTCTCGTAAATTGAAAAAATTTTGACATCTGACAGTTTTTTCACTCACCCTCTTTTACCTCTTTATCCCTTGAAATTCCGAAATCATCGATAAAATTATTACAAAAAAAAAAACTTGAAAACACCTCGTACTGGTACCTACCACACTTTAATAAATATCGTAGAGCTGCCGATCCAAAACTGCCTGTACCTACGGTCAAGGAGTTGTAATGTTGAGCAATTTCAAACAAATTCCCTTCTCACATAGCGGGCGCATGTCACCTTTTCGAACTGTCATTTTCATTCAAAATTTTGTCAATGCCGTAGTCGGAAAAATTATAAAGGTGCAAAGTTAAACTTGAAGTGAACCATATAACTCATTGATTATACACCATATTTAAATAATTATCCAAAAGCGCATCACACCTCACTTCATTACCGTAGGCCTACCTACCTTTGCACCACTTCTTGATAGCTCCCACATCTCCGCGTTAATATGCGGAGTCGAGTGCACTCTAGTCTGCTTTGAACCAGAGATGTATTAGTACGTGCCATTATATTATGGATGAATAGTTCATGTTTTAAGCACGACTATAGGTACCAAGGTACCCTGCATTCAGGAGAGAGAGACAGAGAGACAAAGTGTAAATTTATTCTAAATGTAAATCCAAGATGGCTACCAAGAATTTTCAAATTTTTCGTCATGGGTGTCGTTTCCATAGTTTTCGAGAGTGCTAAAGCTGATAGAGAAGTCAAAATGTAAATCCAAGATAGCGGCTGCAAAAATGTTGTTTTTGTTTTAAATCATACGTGAGAAGGAACTTCGTTCCTGACGGGTTTCCCCTGACCGCACACGTTTTTTTTTTTTTTTATATTCTTTTCTTCTGTTTGCGAATAAGGACAAACCGCATTTATCAAAATGGTTGACAATATTGCTGACAGAAGCAATCAAATCATTAATCTTATATTACTTCCTAGGCTAACTACTATTTAAACGTACACCCGTTGCATTCTGAATAGTCAACACTCATCTATCAAATTACTTTCGATTAGGTTTACGTGTGGTCACGTAGATGCATACCTATGTATTTATACGAGTACAACGATTTTCTACAACAATATTGATTGAAATAATTATGAGATGCTGTGCTTAAAGCATCTTTGTTTAAATGTTTTATGAAAAGTAGGTATCATAATTCAACATTAATTGTATTATATCATAAAGTTTTATTTATGAAAAATCTAAAAATTCAAAACTACTATAGTTATTTAATACTTCTGATATTTAATATTTACTACTTTTTTGATGCCAAATGACCTCTTCCCTTTATTTACATTTTACAATTTTTTGTTTACATACTTGCACATTATATAGTTAGTTGTATATATATATATGTCGTGGCCAGGTCTTAGAATTGACGATTTCATGAAATAGCCAACTAACATTGGCCATATCGTTTAAACGTCAACGTTTAATGATATATTATGTCAGTCGACGTTTGGCCATATCATTAATGTAGGGTATCCATGGTGTAAGGTGAAGTAAAAATAGTCAAGTAACTGCGACCAACTTGGAAGCAGCACTCGCCGGCCGCTGCCGTGGCACCGCTCGCTACGCTCGCTCGGCTCGCGCGCGGTTTGTCAAAGTTCTAACCTAACCTAACCCATTTGGTCGGGGTGATACTTAAGTGGCGTAAATGTTTAATTTTTAGAAACTAATTTTAAGTGCTATGTTGCATTTTACGCCGCGGCAGCGGCCGGCGAGTGCTACTTCCAAGTTGACAGCTTTCCATAATATCATATTTGGAAACCCAATAAAAGTCCATCGACTTTTTTTGCGTGGTCACCGTACTTTGATTGATTTTTTGTATGCCGCCGCCATGATGTACAACAAAAACACCGCAACATCAACGCCTTTACCGGTACATAATCTAACTATTTTACGATATGATCACTAATGTTTGGCCACATCATGAAGTAGTCGTGCATTTAACTGTTCATATCATTAAACGTTGAGCATTCAATGTTCTGGCCAGGCCACATCATGATGTGACCAGTAGATGATGTTCATTTCATGAAATGATCAATTTTAAGATCTGGCCACGACATATACATATTCACATAGTTAGTTGTGTTAAAAATTGTAAAATTTATATTACGTGCACTAAATTACTGATACTTCTGTCATTTGCCATTATTTTTGCACGTGCCAATATCAACGGGTGACGAAGGCACTACCTATTTCTAACCAATCTACACTATAACCAGCGGTCTATTAACTTGTCAACAACTAGGAAATTGTGCGTTGAATAATAGTTAGTAAGGGCAAAATGAAGCATGAATTTATGATCATTTAAACAGATTAATTAATGCTCTCATAGTACTGCCTGTAGCAACTTGCTCGGAATAATTAATCTTATGTTAATTAAATATCCATTTACATCAGCGTCTATTTGTCATTATTATTTATTTTAAACTGAGTTGCAAAGATGTTTTTTACTTTTAAACAAAAATAGGAAAGAAAATTAAACATGCTCGCAACAAAGATTTCGTAAGATGGTTTATGACCTTCGTAAGTTTACCTTCTTTTATTGTTTTTTTTTTTTTTGCGAGTGCAGATTCTCTTTCGGGGGTAAAGAACAATGAATATTGTTAAATCCCAACTTCCGAAAATTATTTTAGCCAAACAAAGTTATTTTAAACTGAGTTGCAAAGATGTTTTTTACTTTTAAACAAAAATAGGAAAGAAAATTAAACATGCTCGCAACAAAGATTTCGTAAGATGGTTTATGAACTTCGTAAGTTTACCTTCTTTTATAATTTTTTTTGGCGAGTGGGTTTTATCTTTCGGGATTAAAGAACAATGAATAGTGTTAAATCTCAACTTTCGAAAATTATTTTAGCCAAACAAAGTTGTCAGCGGGTTAGTGATTAATTGGACATGAACAATGAATATTCTACCAAGTCAATTATGAAAACGATACGTACGTACGTTACCTTTTATGAGTATTAAAATGTCTTATTCTTTTGTTTCAGATTCCGCAAAGATGACCAGCAAAGACGGTGTACAACATGTGACCTAGCAAGGTCTTTGACATGAATAATCTCACATTCCTGGACACAGCGTTTCAAGAATTCCAATGCCATTTAATCCACGGGCGTGGTTGCGGCGATTCTTTCTCTGGTCTCGACTGTACCACTGATGATAACACTATCAACTATACCTGCGAATTGAACATAGATATTCAGAATGAAACCTCATATGCGTGCACTTCGTGTAATACTACAAATGTTGGTAGCAACAACACTTTGTGCAGTCCTTACCTCAAGCTGAACATGGTCACCATAATCTTCGAGAGTGCACTGAAAAATCTATGGCTCAGATTACCAAGTTTCTTCTGCGATTTGGACACTCTGTTCTGTTACACGGAAACTCAAAACCGGACGTTGTACATTGACGCTTTGAATGAAACTTCGGTATTAGGTGTAGTGGAAACTTTTCAATGTAGTTATGACTTTAGGAATATGACGGAAAAAGTGGTGGATAAAGTGGGTTACGATTGGAGTTTTCTATTTGTGATAGTGTTTATAATAGCTGGTGGTGTGGGTAATATATTGGTGTGTTTAGCAGTGTGTTTAGATAAGAGACTTCAGAATGTTACAAATTATTTTCTTCTGTCGCTGGCCATCGCTGATTTATTGGTCAGCCTGTTTGTGATGCCTATGGGGGCGATTCCTGGATTTTTAGGTAAGTTTTTCAGTCTGAATTTTAATTTAAGTGCTTTTATTTTTAATTCCAATTTGCATTACGAAACTAGTAGCACAATCGTAGTTATTAATTAATAGTCTCCGCGTAAATATATACTTATTTACACTATGTTTGCGCATCTAGTTTCGTAATGTAAATTCGGTTTTAGGTTAGGTTAAGTTATATATGGTTGCCTAATCTTTAAATCAACATGTAACAAAAGAACATTTTTCTGTTACTTGCTTAATATTGTTAGCACACTCCTACAGGAAATTATTCAAAAAAAAAAGAATAGTAATAAGAATATAAAAAGAAAAAGAAAGAAAGAAAATACATATATTTAGTACAGATTAAAAGGCACACAACTAAAAATAAATAAAATAAAAACAAAGAAAAGGCGAGTGAAAGGAATGTGGCAACCACTCTAAAAATACCTCAAACCCCGTATTATTTCTAAATACAGAGTCAAATTAAATGCGAGACTCCCCGTACGTGGTGGGTATTGATACCAAAACACGACAAAACAGAAGAAAATAATTTGATCTATTTTTTTTAAATCAACGACCGGTATTAGTTTAGTTACTTGAATTATGAGTCGGGAAATCTGTTTTTTTTTGTTTTATCGTGTTTAGATATCAATACCCATCACGTCTGTGAAGTTTAAATACAAAAAACTGATTTTTCAAACTGATATTTCAATTACACTGCGGTTGATGACCCAAAAAAAACATCTAAATTAATTTATTTTTTGCTCTGTCAGGAGCTCGTGCCTATGTAATAACAGCCGCACGGTAATCCATCCGGTTAAGATACGCTTTCCGGGGTTTGTCTGTGGATGGGTGAACATCTTTACATACCGAGACTCCTCCATGCCTCGGAAAGCACGTTAAGCCGTTGGTCCCAGCTGTCATTCGTGGATCTTTGACAGTCGTTACGGGTCGCCAGACGCTCGAAAGTCTGACAACCAGTCTTACCAAGGGGTATCGTATTACCCAGTAACTGGGTTGTGGAGGTCAGATAGGCAGTCGCTCCTTGTAAAATAATGGTATTCAGCTGCATCCGGTTAGACTGGAAGCCGAACCCAACATAGTCGGGAAAAGGCTAAGCAGATTGATATTGCTTTGTCATGTTTAGATATCGACTCCCATTACGTCTGCAGAGTTTCACTAACTAATTTAATTTGACCCTGTATATTTTATTCACAATCTTCATTCAACTCCGACCTTACAAATATAGCCAACAATTCCATTAAAACGACTCACAAGGGGCTCCAGAAAATTGCATGAAAACGGTAACATATTGTACCTATTACTGCTCACAGACTATCCATTTACCGAGATCCACATCTTTCATACTACGAGTACGTGTACTCGTACCAGAGCCTTACAAATTGTACCTATTTCCAACTACGCAAGCCTTTTATGAAAGGAAGTTCAACCAATTGTGTGAACGCTTTCGACTATGGTTATCTTATATAAACTGTTGTGGCATACGGGGCCTGTTGAATGGCGAGCATTAAAACTAGAGTTTGGCCAGTGAGTCGTGGCACAAGGAAATGGCGGCAAAAAAAAAATCTTCTTTTGGCAACATGAAAGAAAGTCTGAATAAAAACGATTTGATACTTTTGTATTTTTATGTTAATTATAGTTTGTTGTTACGAGTAGGAATGTAGGATTATGAGAACATGTCAGACTATATTTCATGTCGCCATCTGAAGATTTGCTTTAGGTTTCCTTGTGACACGACTCACTGGCCAAACACTAGTCATGTGCTTAAGATCTTTAAAGGGTTAAAAAGTATCATATACACAGTTTATCGCCATTGAATATACATAAATGGAGTATCAGACAATCAAATTAAGAGGTTCTCATTACTTGCATTATCTATTCTTTTTATTTGGAGATGTTTCAATCCATATAAATTCCAAGCAACATTACGGTACAGTAGAAACTATTCAAATACCTTTCATAAATGAATACAAAATACTCCAGAGATAAAAATTTAAGACTTTTTAATTTCGAGCTGTGAAAGAAAAAGGAATTCACCAGCCGGTTTCTTCTGTGTAAACTCACCGTGAAAACTTATGTGAAGTGAGCTTAAAGTGAGCTGTCAATCCCTAATGTCAGATGGCATGACAGCTCACTTCAGCAATGTTTTCACTATGAGATTTTTACATACGTTTCCCACTCGCAAGCACCGTGTGTCACGTAGCAGGGGACATTAAATCCTATTCCCAGTGCCTGTTCCTTTGAATTTGGCATATTTGTCAGCAGGAAGCAATCTTCTGCTCATAGTTGTATGGAAATTCGTGGGAAATCATCGAGTAGTCAAGAAAATATAAATGCCGTCTCGGAATCCAATTTTGTACAGCTGGGCTGTAAATATTTTTCGGTGTGAAAATGTAGTTATCTACTCGTAAATAACAAGTCGAATCGTAGGTAAAATAAACAACTATATGAGCAGGTACCATTTTTTTTACTGTATAATTTAAATAATTAACTTAAGTTAGTAGTAGTTAGTAGTTCAGTAGGTAAAACATGCTAGACATAAAAAAAACTTTTTTTTAAATGTGTAACGTGTCCTCTCGCTTTCCTGCAATCTGTGAGAGTGATTTTGTGAAAAGCAACGGAAGTGTGTAACAGGAAGCCGGGGAAGCGCGCGCTATTTGATTTAACCAATGAGCGCGCGCGATGCTAGAGTTGGCCATCAGAAAGGACCTTGACGTTGCTCCGCCCCTTTAATGTTGCTTATTACCTTAACGTTGCTTATTACCATGGTGAGATGTCAGATGTTATCCATCAGATGCGATAATACTGTAAGGCTCGCTCGTTTAATGTACATTATATGCATACAGACACAAATATGTGCGGTTTATGACAAGTACAGTATGCCATACACATCGCACGTTACTCCTTGCGTGCCGTAATCAAATGCAAATCGTGGAGTAAGGATGGTTTCATCACTTTTTAACCGTCTGACGCAATATCTAGGTTGTTGGTGATAAATGTAGTAGTAGTAGTAGTAATAAATAAATGTTTTAATCCGATTCAGAGCTTAAAACATTTCTACTTCACTTTTCAAATGTCCCTCATATCTCCTCATTTCCATACTCGATATACAGTCGGTTCAAAATCTATTTCCTCTCAGGGTATTGGCCGCTGGGTGTGGTGTGGTGCAATGTGTACGTGACGTGCGACGTACTCGCGTGTTCTGCGAGCATCATGCATATGTGCTTCATCAGCATCGGCAGGTATGTATGCAGCTTTATTGAACATAACTTTAGAAAAAAATATCTTTAATTTCGGAAGTCGGTGTCCTTGTTTTAGAATTTTCGTTTTTTGCCACCGACTTCCGAAATTAAAGAGTTTTTTTTTCACTTTGTAGAGCTTTTTTTAGAAGTCGGTTGTTTTTTAGTTTTTAGTTGTGGTACTTACCCCACACAAATTCGAATACCAGTACCTGCTATGTACCTGTACCTGTAACCTCCCCTCTGTACCTGCAAAAACTACCCAAGCAAAGTTAATAAAATTTATATGGCACCACCTCTGACGTATGACCTACCAAACAAAACTCATGATTGGCGGAGTAATCGCGTAACAAACATACAATAAAAAGTAACAGCAAATTGAGAAAGTTACAAGAACATCTATTAACCCTTAATTTTTCGCATGTGTTTCAAAACTGTACTTTTAGTCCAAAATTAACCAGCGGGGTGATTGGGTAACACACTAAGGCCCTTTACTTACTGGTCGGTACGTCAGCGGTGCGGGATCAGCATGCTCGGTATACTCGGTACCGAAAGCTTACTTAGCTTAAAGTCCGTGTTTGGGTCACAAAAATACATATGTGTATAAAATTTCAACTTAATCGGTCCATTAGATTCGGAGCATATTGGCTGCGACAAACGGACAGACAGACACCCAGCCAGACACACAAGTGATCCTATAAGGGTTCCATTTTTTCCTTTTGAGGTACGGAACCCTAAAAAGAGTTATACTTTAAAATAATAATAAAACGCCATAGTAGATAAGTGAGTGGCAATTACGCCCCGCAGTTTCACTCGCATAAGTCTCGATCCCGTGGACATATCTGGATAAAAACCAGTGTCCTAATCCAGGTCATGGTCTACCCATGTGCCAAATTTAATTAAAAACTGTTCATCCGTTTTTGCGTGAAAGCGTAATAAATTATAGTTAGGATAAGTATTGAATCTGTTGAGCACAACAAGCAAGCGTAAAATTTTCCTTTTCATTTTCTACTCGTCTCCACGCTTGAAGTATCACCAAAAAGGCAACAATATCAAACGTTTATCGACACTATAATATTTTCATCATAGCCTACGACTCAACTCCGTAGCTCAACACTTTACGAGTTTATCCGAAACTGACCCGAGTGCCACTGCGCACTGAAATATGATATCGATATCGGATCCCATATTCAATGGTCATAATATCGCTTTGTTCAGACATATGTATTGTTCTGTCCATGAGACATCAAGCGTGAGTTTATGAACATTGTGCTCATGGATTATTTATGGATTATGAATAGAACCTAATGCTTTGTCGAGGACATATCACTTTATGAAGATGTATAGTGAAAGTGACGAAGGGTTTATATTATTATAAGGTATAACGTTACCTATCCAGACCAGCACTTATCTATAATCTGCTTTTCGTGGAATTATTATCTTTTAAATTTTACCCATTACTTTACATTTTTGTTTTAGTAAAAAGACAAATATAAACAGCACCTAAAATAATGTACATTTTGGTAATAGAAAGTGACGATTCATTTTAACAAAGTATGTTTTATTTGAGAGCCACGTGAATTATTTTACATATAGGGCTAATATGGGGCACTCTTGTCAAAGTCAAAGTCAAATTTCAATTAGGCACAAAAAAGGCACTTTTGAACGTCAACATTTACAAAAAAATAATAATTGATCCTAGTCGCCCCTTCCAAAAGGTAGTTTTCGTATGGAGAAGAATGGGCAAGAAACTCCACCGTTACTCTTTTAAAATGTTTTCATAATATCTTGTAACAGTGGGACTAGCATTCCGGAATGCCGATTATAGTGCGCCCTCGAGATGGATCAGTGAAAACTAGGAATTAATTAAAAGGTTCCATATGTGGAGGTTTTATTTGATTAAAATACACAAAGTAATTGTTATTGATTGCAAAACACAGAACATTGCAATGGTATTTTATCAGAAAGTGAAAATACAAACAGATTTTGAATAACGAAGTGTGACATAATTCTCCTGCTCTTATCTCAATTGGTTTAGGATTGGCGCAACATGTGTTTTTCTGCCATACTTCTCTATTTTAGGAATTTTGGAAAATCGTCGCCTTTTTCAATGTTTGTAAATATGTGAGCACCATGTTTCTATCACATAATTAGTTTATCTGTTGTTGCTTCATTTTTAATTCTTAATTCTTTTTACCTATTGTGGTATAATAATTTTATTCTAGGTGCATAGTCCTCACATATAATTATATAACTAATGTACTTATACAAAATATTGTAAAACATTTTAAAAGAGTAACGGTAGAGTTTCTTGCCCATTCTTCTCCATGCGAAAACTACCTTTTGGAAGGGGCAACTAGAATCAATTCAATTTTATTGTAAATTTTTGACGTTCAAAAGTGCCTTATAAGGGCCTATTTGAAATAAATGATTTGACTTTGACTTTGACTTTGTCGTCATCTCGATAGTCTCCCCTTTTAGACAATCATCTTTCACACAGTCCATCCATCGTTTCTTTGGTCTTCCCCTACTCCTTTAATCATCCTGCCCACTTGGCTACTGCCCCATTTGCCTCGTGGTTGCAAGCGCGACTGCTGAGCGTGGGGTCCTGGGTTCGATTCCCTGGTCGGGCAAAGTGTTATTGGGTTTTTCTATTAGGAAATTCTTAGTAACAGCCCGGAGTTTGGAAGTTGGCGGTGTGATACCCCCCCCCCCCCCCGTGTCTCGGAAAGCACGTTAAGCCGTTGGTCCTGCGCCTGATCTCTCTCCGGTCGTGTCGGATTGCCGTCCCATCGGATTATGAGAGTGAGGGAAGAGAGAGTGCACCTGTGTCTGCGCACACACTTGTGCACTATAATATCTCCTGCGCCGAAGGATTCTCCGTTTCGATTGGCCGCCGTGGCCGAAATACGGTCTGGAGGACTATATAACCATCCACATTCATACTCAGAACTTATCTCACGACGTGTAACATTATTATTCTTGTAAATTCAAGCTTTTACTGAAAATTCCAGTCACTGTACTTAAACACCAAGATCCAAAGGTACAAAAAGGCATAAAAAACGTACTACTTTGTTGAGTAAAAGGGTTCACATTCATTATACTGGATATCGATCCACAAATTTTACAAGCAGGGCAATACTCAATAACTCACATTCAATTGATCGGAGGAATTTACTTTATAGCTCCGTACTTCAATGTTGCCGATATGTCATTTTTATCTGAAATAAATTTTATCTCGCTTTCTCGATAAGTGGATTAGACTATAAGTGTGTCAATGAATGAACGTTTGAAGAGAATATGCTAAGCTTGTTCTTTAAATCGGATTTAGGGAAATTGTATGCAAAAAAAATTGTTTAAAACATCGTTTGAAAATATAGAAATATGGTTTGGAAATTACCAACATGGAGTGAGCAAGCGTGGTGATTACAGCTCTTTCCTGATCTGTATGAAAGTAGCTAGGTTTTTTCTTACGTTGGGAAATCAAGAGACTTATCTTTACTTATTATACAACAAAGTCGCTTTTCGCGTTTGTCTGTATGTCCGCGTTGTTCTTCTAAACCACGCAACAGATTTTGATAACGTTTTCACCATCGTTTTGAGAATTTATTCCGGAAGGTTTATGTAAATTATACGTTAATATTAAAGTTATGTTTACCTAAGATTTCTCGATGCAGTCGTAAAAACCTGCGAAGCAGGAGCGGGTCGTTGGTAAAAATAATAAAGTAGGTAAACTAACCAACCAAGGCAATCAATCTGCCAGCTTTTTCCTAACTATGTTGGGGCCAGCTTCCAGTCTAACCGGATGCAGCTGAATACCAATATTTTACATAAAGCGACTGCCTATCTGACCTCCACAACCCAGACGTAATAATAATAATAACATTGAAAATTTTCTGGGTAACTGGGTAATAGCCCTTGGTGAGACTGGCTGTCAGACTTTCGGGCTTCTGACGACTCGTAACGACTGTCAAAGATCCACGAATGGCAGCCGGGACCAACGGTTTAACGTGCTTTCCGAGGCACGAAGGAGTCTCGGTATGGGAAGATCACCTATCCACAGACCATCCCCGGCAAGCGTAGCTTAGCCTGATGGATCGACCTGTGCGGTTATTATTACTTAGCCACGAGCTCCTCACCAACCAACCAAGTCGTAATATAAAATAAATTTTGAAAAACAGAATTAAGGCTCCCACTGACAGGCGCGATTCGAGGGTGCGACGCGACTCTGGGGGATCAATTTCTATGAAAACTTCACGGAAACTGTTCTACCGGTGTCGCGTCGCGTCTGTCTGAGCAAGCCTCAAGTATCTAGTAAGTTATTAAAGCTGAGACACATAAAACAATACTGTAATAGCTACTATAATTGCCGAAGACCATGCGGAACCCCAAAAAGGATTTTATACGGGTTTTATTTATTTTAGGGCTCGATTCATCCTGATAGGAGACGTAAATCTTAGTTGGGACGTGACTTTGTACAAAAACCGTTGAAATTGTATTGCTTTGGTATTTACCTACTCGTGGAGAACGCATTTGGAAATTACCTTTATCGTGACTTTTGTTTACTGTGGTTATTATTGAAGTTTGGCTTTTCAGTAGTAGATTAGTTATTAAGAAGTTTTACTTATCTAGAATTATGCAATCAGGGAAATTTATGATTAAACAAATTGACACCCTATGTCAATTTGCCGTGATATATCCATTTCAAACAAAGGTCAAAGAATGATAGTTGTCATTTGAATATACGTACTATTTAAGTTGGTAGTCAATTGAATTCCCGCTCTTTACCTCGACAAAACTTCTTTGTATAAGTACAGTAGTAGTTTTCTTTGAAAGAATCACAATATTTTTCATTAACTTTTTTATTTTTCTTTGGGTGAATGTTGTACTGGTGGTTTCCACTGATTTAATGGTCTAAAGAAAATGTGGGAAAAAGAATTGTTTGGACTTGCATCCACACAATTCTTTTTGCCACGTTTTCTTTAGAACATGCAGTAGATGCAAGCAAGCGTGATAGATGACCAACGTCCTTGTTCTTTGTCTACAAATACGTTTTCCCAGCAGTTGTTTCGATACACCTCACCTAGTTTTGAAATACATTTTTTTTGTCTTGTAAAAGTGTTAAAACCAATTCACAGAAAAAATATCATAAATCATCATTTTTACAAATATAAGAAAAAGATAAAAAAAACTAAAACCCAACTACGACAAAAACGCCAACAAAAAAGATATAAACAAGACATCGAAGACAGACAAATTAAAAATCAGAGTCCCACGTCGTGTCACAAATAGAACAAATTACGTTTTTTTTTTTTTTTACTTTTTATCCTCTAGAGGGCGCCATATTCAATTTAATATGACTTTAGAGGTATGATGAACGGGGTGTAAAGTTCACTCATACTCTATAGAAAAGGGGAAGATGGGTGTCGTGTCTGGCGGGCAACTGCCGAATGGTTTAAGTCGGGAGCTTGTATATTTATGTCAATCACGCGGCAAACTCTAATTGCTGCGTCTTTGATGCGTAGTTCATATGTAGCGATGTATAAACGGCTATTAGATCAAGATAAAGACACTTCCAACGATACTTCATTTGTCAAATTATGATAGTTTTGAAGTTATGAGAGAAAAGAGGAACATACATACCCACACACATACATACATACCAGTCAAAATCATAACCCTCTTTTTTTCTTCGCCGTAGTCGGGTAAAAAATACCCAAAATACGAGAGAATTTTTGTTATAAACCAACAAAATGTTTGTTGGTTTATCAAGTACAGTAAATAACAGCAAAGCGCTGTTCCTTATGTACGTGATTTATGTCCCAATAAATGCTTTGTTGAACAAATAGATAGTATCGCTAAACTGTTATTGAAAACAAACGAACGTGTGGTGAGCGGTGTCGTCGGGAATAAGCTAGATAGTGCGGTGTGACTCTGAATCGCAACAATATTGCTGTTTAGTGTCGTGGCAGTGGCAAAACGGTGAAGGAAAACATCGTGAGGAAACCGGCATGACCTAGAACGAAAAATTCGAAAACATGTGACATCTACCAACCCGCACTGGGCCCGTGTGGTGGATTACGGCCCACTCCCTCTCACAAAGGGGAGGCCTGTGTCTGAGTCCTGTGTATGACATGTGTTGTCGTGGCTAAGTAGGTAGTACCTTAGGGCCGTTTAGTCATAAAGGCTACCACCATATGGAAAAATGAATCATCAGACAAATCTGATGATAGGATTCATCCTATTACACCGAAAACAATCTGTTTTCATTTCAATGCTTTCTTTCTAAGGCCCATCGTCGACGACGCTACTCAAAATTAACGTGTTACAGAATAAAATCACCAATCAGTTGCCAGAATGTCTCAGCATTAGTATTTCAATGGTGGTCCATACACGACGTGACTAGCGTTAATAGGTTGTTGTAACACGTTACTTTTGATTAGCATCGTGGACGATGGGCCTGACATTAATCATTCCGGCCATATGCATAGTAGGACACACCACATGGTACGAATTTTGGCCTCAGATCAGAGGAATCTAAAGGTAGAATTAGCTGTGTATTGTAGCATTAATCATTTGGTCAGATCACACAAATCTGAAGGAAGAACTGTCTGTGTGTGGTAGCCATATTAATTTGGCTTCATCAGACGAATCTGAAGGTAGAATTCGTTATGTATGGTAGCCATATTAATGCAAGTCTGTCTACCGTTCGATATTATATAATCAACGCTCTCATACTTTGACCAATACAGTTTTCACAGGTAAGTATTTTAGACTCTTATCCTTCTTTAAAAGCATTTACATGTAGGATATTTTTTGTCTTCAGCGTATTATTTGGGTCTACAACTGGGTAACAAAATTACCCGATACGAAACGAAATAAAATCTGGACTTAGATAAAATATTTTAACAAAAACAATGCCATTTATAAAAATTTGAAAATCTTTTTATGATTTATTTGAATTCCAAAAAAATATTTTAATCCATATAAGCATGATTTACGTTTTAATAAAATTATTATATAACATACAAAAAGGGCATAGATATTATGACATATTAGGCACGTGTTAGGTACCAGGTGTGTAAATCTTGTGTTGCCAACAGAAAAATCTAGAATATTTCCCTTGGGTATAATTTTTTACTGATTGCGTCTGACTTGAGTCTCGCCTCAGACTTTCAGTTAGGCCGAAAATGGTGGCTACGAGCAAGTTTTGTAACGATAAATTAAAACAGTTTGGCCATTTGGCAGCAGAAACAGTAACAGTTCTGCAAATAATTCATAAAGATAGCTAGACTAGTTTTTGACATTTCCTTTTCGGAGTAGCTACTTACATATCCTTTACTACGAGTATATTAACTTTTTTTGAACATTATAATAACTCATTCGTCCCATAATTTAGTTTGTTATTAGTTTTAGTTAGGTTAAAGTGCGATTTTTAATTTTATTAGTTTGTTAGTTAATTTAGTATGACAAGTTAACTGTTTTATTAATTTTAAAGTTAAATAGCAATTTATAAAATAACACCCACAATTATTCGCTTCGACTTTCAATGGTTAAATTTTATTTCATGTCCTTATTAATCAGCACCGGATTTAGATCCAGATTCTGAAGCGGCGCAAAAACTGCCGTCTGCTGCCCCCCGCCAATCCTATAAGAGGGATGCTCTAAGGTAGCCCAGCTTAAATATATATATTTTTTTAATGGTTTTCGCAGCAACATAATGAATCACATTTTATCGATCGATATTGCGCCAATCCAACAGGGGTGCCAAAACTGTTGTAAAAAATGAAGAAATAGAATGATTATATGTGCTGCGCGTCTCATTTATTGCAAAGTTGCGGTATGCTGGGTGGTGCACTTGTCTGCCACAGTTGAATTCGTCGCCCCCCTTAAGTTGGCGCCCGGAGCATATCCCCCGGTTAGGGGCAAACCGGGGGATGTGCCCCGGGCGCCCTAGATCCTGGGTTGATACTAATACAATAATATAATTGCAAAAAATAACTTCGCCCGTCTGTCTGTTACCTTTTCACGCTTAAACGGCTGATCGGACTCCGATGAAATTTGACACACCATCACCTGGGTTAGGACAAATAATACTTTATATCCCGGTAGTACGTTCTTGTTGGAAAAATTGCGGATAAAAGCTAGTATTGTATAGTTTCTTGTCCTTTGCATCTTAAATGAATTAGGAACTACACTTTAGCATCTTATGAAACATCAGTTGTTCGGCATTGTATCCAAATTTTGCCTTTGGTGTCCCACAAACTAATTACGTTTAGCTGAATTTCAGTTTCGGTTTTAGCTGAAACCACAATCAGGCTCTCTAGTTTGTAAACGGTTCACGTGCAGTCACAAACGTAAATATATATAATAGTACTCCGGACTGAATTTCGGCCATGGCGGCCAATCTCAGCGGAGACCGGTCTTCGGCGCGAGAGTTATTATAATAAAGCACAAGTGTGTGCTCAGACACAGGTGCACTCTCTCTTCCCTCACTCTGAAAGTCCGATGGGCCAGCAATCCGACACGACCATAGAGAGAGAAATCCAGCCAACGGCTTAACGTGCTTTCCGAGGCACACCGTCAACTCCGAAACTCCGGGCTGTTATTAAGAAATTAGTTATGAGAAAATGCAATAACACTACCCGACCCGGCAATCAACGCTCAGCAGTCGCGCTTGCGACCACGAGACCAACGGGGTAGTAAATATGCACTAAGCTAAGTTCAAAAGCGATTTTCTCCTAAAGTATTAGTAGTTGGTGGTGTTACGAACATATTTATTTATTTAACAGTTTATATACACTCATATAAACAGATAGGAAGAAAGCATCAGAAAAATACGTACAAAGGTGATGCTTATTTCTAAAAAAATCTCTTCCAGCATACCTGTGATAAGAAAGTAGTAATTTAAATATAAACATGCAATATGCGAATATTCTCTTCTTATATATATAGTTATACTCATATATACTTAATTAGAATGTGATATACAATCATAAATATAAAATATGCAACTATGTTTTACAGTTTTTTTTTTTGTGTTTATGGCCTCCATCAGAGAATGCCAATTTTTTTCTCTGTTTCGCCACGTTCATCCTGTGTAGGCATATGACGAAGTGGAAAGATTCTTTCCCACTTCTTTTAGAATCTGCAACAGTCTGGCAGTCCCTAATGTCGGGCGGAAGTGAATTCCACAACCGCACCGGGTGCACACTGAAGGAGTAGAAGTAGAAGTCAGTGGAGTGAGGAGGGGACTTAAGCAGGTTTCTAAGATGCAACCTGCAAGGCACATCAGAAGGACGGGCGTAGGAAAAGCGTTCCCGCAGATGGGATGGCGTTTTAGGGTTGTGAAGGATATCAAAATAGCAGACACAATATCCGAGAGTTACTGCGAAGTAGAATAGGGAGACACCTGAGTATCTACCGAAAGTTAGAAACGGTTTAAAAAAAAAAATGCTTAACCGACTGTAGATCTGTCGACCATTTTCTATCTTGCTAAGTACCTGGTACTTGTTGATAGGCCTACACTATCCTCTCATACCTATTAACACTGTAATTTGAAAACATTGTAAATACCATTTACTTTTAAAAGAGTAACCGTGGAGTTTATTGCCGGCTCTTCTCCATAGGAAACGACCAATTGGAACCGTTCACCTAGGTTCTGACGTTTCGTAAGTGCCCATGTAGGTTTATGTGAAATAAAATATTTTGAATTTGAACGTGATCATACTTTTTAAGGTTAAAAACAAAACGAATAAAGATGTTTTCCAAACGTTCAAGTTTATTTAAAAGTTCCTCGTTGGCATCCAGATAACAGGCATCAGCGTTGTCTATTCCACATAGTATATTCAAACTCCTCAAAACATAACACATATTATCACGCCTGTTTTCTCCAAAGGAAGAGGCAGAAGTGTACGTTTAAGCTCACCCCCGTTTACATGAGACGGCATCATCACACAAATAGGTTTTATCTCAAACTTGCAATCGTTATAGCACAAGAAAATAGATTTTGTATTTTGTTAAGTGTAAACATTCCAATAAAAAATACACCACCACCAACACCACCATCATATAACTGCTTTTAAATCTAAATGTACCTTACATTTATCTCCTTGATTGTCGTATGTGCACCCACTGGCTCATAAGAAAAAAATGGCCAAATGTCGTATGTGCACCCATGGGCTCATAACTACTCGGTCCTAATTGGCCAGCATTTTTTGACGTATAATTGCATGTAGCCACATTATTTGGATATATTTAGACTAATTCCTTAAATATATACCTATATCAACAAATAGGTAAACTCATAACGAATCCAGGAAGGTACAATTTATAATGTGTTAATATCTCTATATTGACGAAATCTTCATTTTTCCGAAGGTCTATCCAATATATTTATATAAGTATCTACAAAATGCTTCGACATCCGTGCGATTTTGAAACGGATTGTCTGGACTCGGGAAGGGATTCAAAAGCAGTTATTATCTCCTCTAAAGTCTAAAGTATTGATAGATATTTTATGGTGTTACGAACATGATAATGTCTTTTCTCAAAGTTGCAATTTTATTTCACGAGATAAACGTTTTTCGATGTTGCGTAACTGTCGGGTATATGCTCGTGACTGTACCTGTTTCAATACTTGTTTTTGTTTCTTTGTACAACTTACATTACCTGTAAGTTTTCCTTTACAATTTGAATACGTTTCAGAGGCGAGTGTTTCGGTATTAAAATTTATGTTTTGTAATACTTCAGTCAGAGTTTTGAAGGCAACAGACCGGAATAATGCTTAGTAGAACTTTATTGGTAGTTTGTATGCTGTGTGAGGTAACAACGGATTACTCTGACATTTCTGCTTGTGTGTTTAGAATTAGGTTGCGTTTTGTACATACTAAATTATATTAATATGGTTATTGATACGCATGGGTTATACTTTCCCTGGGGTTCCAATAACGCAGTTGTTACAGCACCGCTCTAACACGGCAAATAACTTGCCATTCAAGATGGTATTTAGAATCAAATGCATTAAAGTCTATTTTACGATGGATATACATAATAGTGGACGACTCGCCGGCCGCTCACAGCCCTCGAGCCGTCACACGTAAAATAGACTTTAATGCATTTGATTTAAAATCGCGATGTCCTTTAGGTTGTTTGTCACTTTCACGTCAAAAAACAACAAGGTATATTTGTTTATGTGACAGTTAGATAGTTTCAACCTTAGTGAAGTTTCAATTTAGTAGGAAATGCTGTCAAGAGTTATAAAGCAATTACGAGGTCCACTATACATACAATTCTTAATTAATGTGACGTAGACCCATCATTGTCTCAATAGCACTATCCCAATTCACGAATAAACGAATTTACAATTTAAAAATTCGGCCTGTTTTATAAAAGTGTGCACAGTTGCTACGGCGTAGCTGATGTGGCTACGCTCGCTACGCTTTCGTAGCTGATGACTTTCTGCTACGTAAGACCTTTATTGTGCACCATTTTCTTGTATATAAACGTTGCTTAAAGTTAAGAGACGTTTAAACGTCAAATATGTATGGTTAAACAGTCGCTAGTTATTACTTAACTTTGACGTAATTTTATATGTATGTATTAGTGTCATATTATATGGTGTTCATTGGAAATTCATCTCATTATCTAATGTGTATAATACCTACAAACTTATCATGACTCTACGAACTACTTAATATATACTTCAAAATTGTTAACCATCGGTATTTTGTACTTAAAAAGCTATCACGAAGTTTCATGAAACGAGATTATCCTAGGAGAATGGAATCTCTAGTAAAATGTCGGTACAAAAATGCTTAAGCAATTCCGAAATATTTTTCGAATGTCCTGCATGAGAATCGTAAAATGAAATAGCAAAGAGATAAGACACATTCTCTCTAACTTAGTACATAATATTATCTCATAAGTTATCCCACAAGCGACGTCAAGTGAGATGTTCATAAATATTGTTTCGCTCTCTCTACATCAAGTTGGAGTCGGTCTCTTCAATGTACAGACTCTGGGGATTTATTATGCACTGCTTTTGTTTTACTTGGTAAAGAGAATAAGGTAATATGTGTTGATAAGCATTGTGTGCAGAAACAGTGTGAAAATATTAAGATAGACAGAATGGGTACTCTTTATTCGCCATCAAACTGGGAAGTTTGGCGAGTAGAAATTGTAAAAACGAAAAAATGGCCTTGATAAGGTTGTATAAGAAAAAATAAAAATAAAATTGTTGAGTTGATTTCTCAATAGTCTTAGTTTGTTTATCAAAACTAAGATATTTATTAGTAATATTATTATTACTAGCTGCCTGTGCCGGCTTCGCATGGGTAGCACTTAGTACTTATCTACGGCGCACCTACCTATCTACCTACCCTACCTTCCTACCTACCTACATACCTACCTATCTACCCTACCTACACCTACCTAAAACCTTGTCTTGAGAATAAGGAAAAACCAAAAAAGAATTGGTGTCTAATAATTAATTAAAAACTGGCTATAACGATATTACATTGGTGTGTTTTTGGTAGATAGCCAACGTTCAAATATATTCTATATATATATAATCTCACTACTTTTTCCCAGATAGTTTTAGTCAATTTTATTTCAACTATAAACAAATTAAAATTAGCAGAATTCAAGTAGGTACCTACTTCAAGATAATTATTGGTTAAATAATAAAATTTAAAGTCGTTAATGTGCTAATAAAGCCGGGGTTCCCTGGCCAGTCACGAGAATGTAATAGTCTATAACTTTCACTCGTAAAATGCTTGACTGGTCACTCAATTTGTGAAGACCATAAACATATAAATTCGTGATCTTACACGCTCTGTTGATTTTATTTTGTATGAAACTGTTTCACTTTTATGCATATATTTAAATCTTAAAAAGTATTTTATTAGTCTTTCTCCCGGTCTCTTATCATTTTCACTTTCATTTTTAGGGAGATTAACCATGATTTATTACCAAAAAAGATGAAGGTATACCAGAAAATATACCAAAAGACCAAATTACAATAGTAACTTAAAAAAAAATAGAACTACTCGTAGAATATTTTTTGTCACAAGTAAAAAAAAACACACTTCTTTAAATTTATTCACGCATATAACAATAAGCCTGTTGTATTATTTGATGCAATAATTGATCAAAATAAGTGTGTAATTGTTTTTATTTATTTTTTTGACTGCAAAGCAATGGTGCTGTGACCTCTAAGTTTGTTTCGGTCTTTCTTTTCAGAGTAATCAGATAGGAAACGCCGACCTCGTCTAGTTTTTAAAATATGATTGACGTGTAAAAATGTTTGTACCGGTTAAAGGTTACCTTAGTTCTTAAATTAAATAAAAAATACCTCTATCTTGCACGGTCCGTCGGCATTAGTGAAAGGGAGTGCATCACCTGTGTTTGTGTCAAAGAGTCGAGTCTACCTGCGTGGCGGCGAACGCCGACCAATCATGGCCCTATTTTCTATTGCCAAGAAATTGTCAGCATTGCAATTATCTAAATAAATTTACTAATCAATTTTTACTTCGATAGTTAGCTAGTTCGCTAGTTTATCATTTGTGATTTCTGAGCTACAGCTTTAATAGCTATATGAAAACGGGCACGCCCTTTACGCCTGGAGGCTTTCATTTGGGTATTAAGTTATTTTTACTTTTTTGTTGGTATATTGGTATGTGCTGGGTGTCATATAGAAAATAATTTAATTTAATGTTTTGTGTTGTAAATTAAGTAAATCATTTTGCATAAGTGCTATTCTATAGAATCAAGTTTTTCTAACTATTCAGACAGCTGTGCAGCTGGGGAGTTTGTTGCGCCACTTCTTATTCCCAGCTAAAGCACTAGGAAGTGGTGAAGGGCGGGCGTTTTTGGGGGACTGTCTTATGTAATTTGAATTTTCGAAAAGTGCTGATTCTCAGCCTAGTTTAAATAAATGACTTTTGAATTTGAATTTGAATCTGTTTCTTTCTCGTAATCTAGATAATGTTTAGGTAACCGGTACAAAAACGGTAACCTAAATAAATAGAGGTAACATGTTTCTTCTTCTTGGTTACCCAAATAGCGGTAGCCTTAGTCGTAGAAGTTACCAAAATTCTTCGATACCTATACCGTAATTTATAAAGGTTTTTGGCCCCTGTTTGTACAAACCTACTTACAGAAATATAATTTATCATTTATAAGGTCTGTCACTGAGACGGCCTGAACCATTAATCACCAATACGTACTGGTGATGCTTGGATAGTCCAGGTTTATTCACGATATCTTCCTGCACCGTGTGACAGTTATACCCAAGACAAACTTAGCATAAAATATTAACATAATTCATCACCCATGCCAAATCGCCGTATTTTGCAACGTCACCAAAATGCGATGCGATGTATACAGGAGTTTGCTGAAACGTACGTCCAGGTAATTTTAATATATTGCCTGCTTGCTGCGGCAACGTATCACTTTGTTGTTAAGCCACGAAAACAGCTGTGGCAGTGCGACGCGATGGTTTGCGGGAAATATATTGCGGGAGACGGGAGACGGGAGAAAAAGTTTCTACGTATATTTTACTTAGGAAAATAAGTAGGATGAGCTGTTTTTTAAGTCACGTGGATGTTGAATTTGGAGGACGAGTGAGGAAAATGTCGTGAGGAAAGTTTTGAGTATTAATGTGTCTTATAAGAGTCGTGAAGACCAAAGAAACGATGGATGGACTGTGTGAAACATGATATGGCTAGAAAGGGGGTGACTACCGAGATGACCACTAATAGAGAAGTTTGAAAGAAAAAGACGATCTCAAATAAATTGGGATAACACATAAGCATAACATCACGCCTGTATTCTCGGAAGGGTTAGGCAGAAGTATGCCTATAGTACACCCACATTTCGTCAGTTACGTTTAAGTCCCATGTATTACGGGGCGAGCCTATTGCCATCAACCGGGTACAAATCCAGACTCCTGGCTGCTACTGAGAAATTCCAGATAGAAAAACCCAATAACACTGCCCGACCCGGGAATCGAACCCAGAACCTCATGCTCAGCGGAAGCGCCTGCGACCAACGAGGCAGACAATAATACAACACAATTCCGAGACAGACAATTGGTATAAGGGCAGTATAATTATGATTTTGAGGTAGAAAAATTGGGGTACATGAGTTTTATGTATTTTAAACGGTTATCAGTAACAGTTACTTTAAGTGGCTAGTTACTTCTAAACAGACGGCTACGGTACGACTATATATCATCAATCACAGTGGTTGATACGATCATTTATAGGATACCAGAACCCACCTGATAATATTAATTTAGAGGCAATTAAGTATTGCAAACGCTAAAATTAACTCTGAAGTCATTAAAAAAAGCCTCCACGACGATAGATAATACGTATATGAAATGTCCGTTGCTACCATCGCTATAATTTGTCTATCACCCAATATGCACTTTTATAATTTCTAACGTCACGATATTATCGTTTTCGCCCACGTCCGTGTCACGGCATCACGATAACACAGTGAAGTAAAATATTTATAACGTCGCTTTTGAAATTCCGTTCACGATAATGTCAAAACGTGCACGTACATTTTATGGACGTGGACGTGGATGTCCACGCTCATATCGCCACCTTAGAAATTACAAAAGCGCACATTAGCTCTTCTTATAATAGGAGAAAAGACGAAATCTATAATTTTAATAATCTTTTTCTGAAATGATCAATCCGTCAATTATACTGCTAGTTTTATAACCACACCCAATCGGTATAACATTGTATCTCGTTCAGCGGCGATACTAAAAACTCATCAATATCACCTGTAACGGGGATATTAGGTATTCCTGTGAGATTTATAGCGATGACGATGCGGCTGCAGACTGCAGTTCGACCGACCGGTCCGTGTGCAGAATACCTTATTGAAAAATCGGAAAGATACGGGCGTTTTGGGGTGGGCCAGTCGCATATTATGAAGTGTCATATCTGACATCTTGGCTGACAGTACCAATCATCATAATTATCACCATCGTCATCGACATCATCCTGTTTACAACCTCTCGGAAAATGGGTTGGCACAATCTGACGGCCAACTCTAGTACCGCGCGCGCTTATTGGTCAAATCAAATAGCGAGCTTCCCTTTCGCTTTCGCGGCTTCGAGAGGAAAGATGATACACATCAAAAATAATATCAGTCGAAAAATGGAAAATGAAATTAACTTGAGTAAATCAGATGAATTTATTGATAGGTACTTCGTAGGTATTAAGCCTTTCTTTTGGCAAAGAATTATAAAACTGACCCAGGTTTTTTACAAAATTTTATGTGTCACCATAAAACTCTTTTCTAGTTGTATCGTCTTGGCAATGAAACAGTGTGTGAGCCATCAATTTTTAAACATGACGAATGAAGAGGTCAGTGTCTTTTAAATTAGACCACACATTAGTGCAGATGGGTCACTCCGCAAAATCATTCAAATCAAAAGCGATTTTTGCTACGATACAATAAAGTGTAATTAAGGTCGTACAGCGCTAATTGTCTACAGTTATATTCACCTAGAAGTTGCTTCTCTTTCTATCGCGTAACTCTTATATCTTCTGACTACGTTACACTGACTAGACATAGATTAAGATATGCCCATAGTCCTTAAATGTACCTGATCTTTTTCCAAATTAAGTTATTTCTACTGAAATTTTCGTTTTACGAGTTATGTCAATACAGTTCTTACTTCATTAGGAATTAATCATGCACTAAATTATGTAAATAGCTCCTGGTTGTTCACAATTTACAACTCTGTGTTTCCAAACTTTATGTGCACGTAAAGTCTCAATATACTTCAAATGAAAACCAAATTGCAGATTGTTAAGAACTGACGTGTCTGTACTTCTAGATTTATTATTCTAGTGTTCAAAAATCGGTTTTATTTGAGTCTATTTTTCGCAATTCTTACCATGTTTAAGGCGGTTTTAGTATTTTATTTAGTAGGGGTTTGTTGGATCTTATTTTTGTTCTCGCTACCGCTAATTAAAATTTCTTCTAATTGCGATTAGAAGAAATTTTAATTTGTTGTTCTATTCTCTTTGTTTCTGTTTCTTCTTATATTAACCGCCTCAGAGGCAGTCTGTGGTCTAGTGTTAGATCATGATAGCGCGGGGAACAGTAAAAGGAGTGGACTGTATTTTAGGCAATGGTTTAATGCCGTGCTTAATATCAATTATAACATTCCCGGACAAGCAGTTAATAAGAGAAGAATATCGTCCGTCACGGTGGAGTCCGTGGAAGCGAGTGTCCGCCGGCGTCCACCGGCTCCACACGCCGCACCTCCGCTCACTCGCCGATGGCGATGACGCGGAGGTCGGTCACGTCGCCTGCGCGTGCCGGCTGCGTGTATGTTTGATGCCATTCCCAACAACCACCTGTCTCAGACCCAGAGATCTCGGGTTTTAATTCCAGTAGGGGCAAAATTTTCTACTCGGTTTGGTTAGTGGAAGGGCTTGTTCTAAGTCCACCTGGCTAGCTTCCACCATCTTATCGAAGTCTGGCGCCATAACAACAATGTTAACAGCCAGTTCCCCTGTGGTTGAGGTTTCCGAGTGAAGCTCGCTTCCACCTTCGGCCTGATCATTAATTACCACCAGGTGAGATGCAGGTCAAGAGCTTCCCCGTTGTGGATATAATATATTTATTTCAAACTGGATAAATTTTCAACTAATCACAGTAATTAGAAAAAAAGCAATAAACTTTTGAATTGAACTAGTTTATTTTCCCAAACCGTGACATACTTTTTTGAATAAACTTTTCCCATTTTCTCAATTTTATTTTTCTGATCTATCGCCCGTCTAAAGATAATTAAAACAGATAAAAGAAACCAATTAGAAAATTCACTGAGAGTTGTTGAAAACTTATTGACAAGATATTTGATAAATTATCGTTCTCATAAATCTTAAAAAATAATCGCGTTTTTCTGAGAAAATCGAAGTTTTGTCGTTGTAACTTTTTTAAACTTTTTAGGATTGCGAAATGGCTAATGATAAAGTAAAATAATCGTTCGTTCAGATAAAAATATTGTTTATTGGTCCAAGGTGATACAAATATCAACGTTATTTTATCTTAGAAAATACCTAATATTTTCTAAGATAAAATAACGTTGATTTTACCAAAACTTGTATGTGAGTGCATCATGGCCGTCGTTGCCGAAATCACACAAATATTGGTTTGCACCAATATACCACACAAATACACAGTAATATAAAATGGCAGGTAAATGTTTAAAGAGAGTACAAAGAAAATACCTTACTTCAACTCAGGGTGTCATCACTCACCTTCCGCCTGACGCAGGTCCTCACCGGACATGGTTGTTTCGGGAGGTTCCTGTTTCGTATCAGGCGGGAGGAAACGCCCGGGTGTCATCACTGCGTGGATCGCCCGGAGGACACGGTTGAGCATACGGTGGAGGTCTGTCCGGCTTGGGCAGAGCATCGCCATGTCCTCGTGGAGGCGATCGGTGGCGGTGATCTCTCGCGTTCGGCCCTAGTCCAGGCCATGGTATGGAGCGAGAGGGCACGGGAAGCTATCATCTCCTTCTGCGAAGCAGTAATGTTCGCGAAGGAGGAGGTGGAACGCGTGAGGGAAAGGCAAGTTTCGCGCCCTCATGCCCCTAGGCGCCGCCACCGTACGCCCTGGGCGTCGGGAATCGCAGGCCGATTCCCGGCCACCGTAAGCACGGGCTTGCGGACGGTGAGCAATGGGTAGCTCGTCGTTCGATAAGAACCAGGCTGGAGTGTCGACCTCAGGACGAGCGGCTTCTCACACAGACAACTGTTTGTCGCTTGCTCCCGCGTCACCAGTCCTGACTCTCTTCATATTTTGACTTTTAAGACCAAAACTGAAAAATTCCTGATGGAAAAATCCAACAACACTTAGCCCAACCCTGGGAATCACACCCAGGACCTCATGTTCAGCAGTAGTGCTTGCGACCACTACACCAAATATTATAGGCATGATTATCAATTTAAAGCTCAGTGAGTTTCCCTCTAGACCGTAATTTCTACCTCATGTTCATCAAATGCTTTTGTCCACAGATACTTAGGGATCCGCAACCCTCTGAAGAGTCGACACCACTCCACGAAGCGGGTCGTGATCATCAAGATAGCATTAGTCTGGCTCCTTAGCATGTTCGTCTCTAGTTCTATTACTGTTTTAGGTAAGTGTTTAGCAACTATTTTTATTTGCACCGTTTGGCGCTAAGCCGTTTTGCGTGGATGCGACGCATATTTTTCCCCAAATTGTTCTTTTTTTGTGTTTGTTGTTTTTCTTTGCGTCATGTTTACCGCAAATAAACGTATTTTCCTTATTTTTATTTTCTTTCTATTTAAAAAAGTGTACGTGGATTTTTTTGCCCATTCTTCTCCATAGAAATAGGAACCTAATACGCTTTAGAATGGTTCTGGAAGTCGGAATTTACTAAACTTACATTTATTCTAAGTCCTCCTAGACTAGACTCCTTGGCAATTCAAAAGTTCTTGTAATTGGTTTAATTGAAATAAATACTTTGAGTTTGAGTTTAGCAAATTACTTATTATTACATAATCTAGTCTGTAATACGGCTACCATTGTATCAAAACCCAGTACGTAAGTGCTTCAAACTAAATTTTCCAGAAGAGCGCACAAACAGTTTAGTAGGTTTTAATGGTTCATTTTCTTGATGAGAAAATTAACCATTATAAACCCAGTAATTCCGAACACTTGGTAGTTTTTGAAACGTTCGAAGTGATTTATATTATTTATTAGATTTTATGGTCCTCCTTATCGATTTCGATAACGGCGACCCTTCGGAATCACTTCCTTGTTTGTGCCTTTAGATGGCTCGCTAGACCGAATTTTATTTAGAGCACCCGGTCACAACTAGAGCAATAAAGTTGGCCTGCAGTGTTGTATGTATACTTGTAGGAGGGCTTGGGTCTCTGTTTGCGTATTTGGCGCTTCTCGGAAATAGCTTCGTGTCGCTTAAAATAATTAATTTAATAAAAAAAATTATTTGTTTTTACATAGTATGTGGTACGCTTAGTTTGATCGTATTAAAATCTCCGGGAATGCTAATATAACGCAGGTGTTTTTAAAATTTTATGGAACTTACTAACGAGCAGTGGTGGCCCAGTGGTAATGGCCCCGACTTACGAGATGTAGGTCGTGGGTTCGAACCCAAGCAGGCGCTTTACTTTGTGTAAATAATGCCTGAGTTTCCTCACGAAGTTTTCATCGAAGAAAAACATCGTAAGGAAACCGGCATATCCCAAAACCAAACATTCGAAGACATGAGACATCTACCAACCCGGACTGGGCCCGCGTGGTAGATTACAGAATACTCCCTCTCGCAGAGAGGAGGCCTATGTCCCAGCAGTGGGCACATTATAGGCTGATTATGCTCAAACTCAAACTCAAAGCATTTATTTCAAATAAACCAATCACAGGCACTTTTGAATTGTCAAGGGGTCGGTCAGTCAGAAATATGAAGCTAGTCGCCTATTCCAAAGCGTAGTAGGTACCTATGGAGAAGAACGGGCAAGAAACTCCACGGACACTCTTTTAAATAAAATAATTTTATTTGTTACATAATATTGGTTACATCATTCAAGTTGAAGTTATTGAACTTGCTATTGAACTTACTATGAAAGTAAATAAAGATTTCGTAAAATAACTATTATTTTTTCCCTTACTGGGTTTTGATATGTGGTAGCCGTTATTTTTACTTGGGTTTTCGCATTCTTCTAGAAAAGTAGGTATAACATTAATTTTGTTGCGGTGTGTCAATGAGAATATAGGTAAGATTATCGGCCTTAGAATAACTTGATATTTTCCCTTAGTCATTTATTTCGTTTTATATGTCACAAAATTTGTCTATATACAATTATTACACCACTAAATTTACACTAGAAACTAAATTAAATGACTAATTATACAAATAAATACAAAAACAAAAGTACACTAAATGTGTTTATACACGAGCAGCTTGAAGCAGTCAATTCTGACTGCTTCAAGCTGCGACTGCATAGTGAACTACAGTCGTCTTTTTATTTACATACATGGAACCGCTCGAGCATTTGCGACTGCTTCAGGCAGTCAGCAGCTTGAAGCAGTCGGTCCTGACTGCTTCAAGCTGCCCGTGTATGGCCGCTCTAAGCGTCGAAGAACTTGTCCGCATCGCTGTCATCCAGAAACGTACCGTAAACTGGCAGTAGTGCCACGTCGAATAGCAATGCCAATTCTTCGGCCAAAGAACCAGCCAGCCTTTTGGTCAATCGGCGAGAAATTACCTTAAAAAGGAGACGCGCACTCGGGCCCGATGACCCGAGCGTTTCGACTCCAAACGGCTCTAAACTGTAGTTCTTTAAGTTGATTCAATGATTTTGTTTTCTTATATTAAAAGAAACATCTAAATGGAGAACGAATGAAACCTGATATCTATCTACTTCCCAGCAGCCAATTTCCAAAAATAGCTATTCGTTACTTAGCAACGATTCATTTGATCAGAAATCAAAGCGAAAATCAAACAATAACAGAACATCACGCCTGTTTCCCAAACGGGAAAGCAGATTAAGCTCATCCACACTGCGTCGGAGATCAACACATTTGATTTTTAAGCCCCTGTGAGCTATTGCCAAATCCAGACTTCGGGTTACTACAAAAAATCCAAATGGAAAAACTCAATAAACTCTTTGGCCTTTCCAGTGATCGAAGACGATAAAATCTTTTTTTTTATTTTATTTTTATAAATCTTTGCCCCACACTAGGAATTTCTCCTGTATCGTGGGTGCGTTTACAAACATTTATACTCACATACACAAACAGCCAGACCCAGAACAACTACTTGTAGGTCATACAAATATTTGCTCCGTGCGGGAATCGAACCCGCGACACGCAGCGCAGCAGTCAATCGCTTAACCACTGCGCCAACCGTGCCATCAAAATTATCATTAAAAGTCGGTTATCGTCGCCTTTTTGACGCAGTCGTAAGGCACACACTATTGTTGCTAAAACATTATTTTCACTATTTGGAACGAAGTTTCAGGGCCAGAGACCAAAGACAAATTACAATTGCTTACGTAATGTGTTGCGGCACCTTTTTTTAAAAGAGTAACGGTGGAGTTTCTTGCCCATTCTTCTCCATACGAAAACTACCTTTTGGAAGGGGCAACTAGAATCAATTATTATTTAAATGTTGACGTTCAAAAGTGCCTTTTTGTGCCTAATTGAAATAAATTATTTGACTTTGACTTTGACTTTGACACCAACAAATGAAAACAAACAAAACAACTAACTTTTTTATTTGTATTTTGTGTTTCACGAACTGTTACCAAATAAATGTTATTCTTTCCTTTCTTTCTTTCCCTCAATCACGTACAACATAACAACAAAGTAAGAATTAAACTCCACTTGAAAACTAATAACAGTCAGTCGAACATATTGCCTAACATTGCCTGACACTTGAAGTTATTGCCCGACATTGCCTGACATTGCCCAACAGTTTAACTTACAAGGACACAATTTACACATTAAACTGTACTTAGAATGTAGGTGTTAGTTTCGTAATTACAAACCTACGTGATTAAACGTACACGGAATTGGGAGAAGGGGAATTGGCTTCTTGCCAACGTTAACTTGAGATTCATTTGGAGGAAAAGAAGGTCTTAAAATAACAAGTCATTGGCAGTGTCGATGATTTGCGGAATTTTGTTATTTGAGGGTAGGTTGGTTTTTGGCTGGTGGTTTTCTGATTTTAATTGAAATGTTTTGTTATCGTGGGAGATTTTTTTAACGAATGCCTTCTTATTAATCGTAATTTTATAACGTACAATGTGTAATACAGAGGCCCGATGTTATTAAACTAGAAGAATTTATTTCTCCGCTTTTATTGGTATAAATATAAACTAAACCGAAGTCAATGTAAGCGGGCAAATATTTAAATTTTAAAATACATAGTAAAAAGCATTTTATATAGTTTCATTTTCCAGCAGGAAAAATACATCGAAAATAATAAAAAAACTGTCACGTTTTTAACCAATTTTTTCGTCCCAGGTCTTATCAACCGCTCCAACATAATGCCGACTCCAGACCTGTGCGTGATCAACAACCGTCTGTTCTGGATCTTCGGCTCACTGGTAGCGTTCTACATTCCTATGCTGACCATGGTGGTGTCTTTTGCGCTGACTGTGCAGCTGCTGAAGAGACAAGCACGGCTAGCGGCCACTCCTGTGCCGGGCGGGACGCAGAGAAGGTAAGATAAAAGTTTCAAGTTTATTTCATAATCATAAGTTTCAGGTTTTAACAAATAAGTTCTATAACTATGTGTACAACATACAAAGCCCGTTAATAACAGAATTTTAACAAAGTAGGTACAATACAAAAAATAGAACTAAAGAATTTAAAAATAATAATAATTCATTAGATACTTGAATTCGTAATTTCAGATAATTTGTACTTCATCCCACTTACTCGACCCTTACGTACACTTACGTACCCATTTTTCCCAAATTCAACTCTAACATTATTATATTAATTAATATCGCATACATAATGCAAACATTTTGGAGTCAAGATCTCTAAAATCTCTTACGTATGTAACTCAAGAATAATTTCATGTCGACTGTTCGGCGAAAGATTAAAAGTTTCATACCTCTCATTTCGCAGGTTACTTGACTTAGTTCGGCCAAGTTTTGTAAGCAAACTCCTTGGGAAGAGTTTTTGCCTTAAGTAATTTATAAGTCATTCTGGCCATTTTTGTGGAAGAAAGAAATTAAGTGGCTTCTTAAGCGGGGCTGTAACTTTGCTACATAATGGATAGGAAAGTAAAATACAGAATAAATAGAAACTACCTTCGCCTTTTTTAGCTGACTTTGTGACGAAAATAGGATGCCTTAGGATTTCGATGTAAAACCTGTGAGTACCTAGAATAATAATTATCAGCCTGTTATAGACGCGTACTGTTTACTTTATATTACCGCACTAGTGCGGTAAGGTGCGACACAGATAACTAATCTGAATTTGGTTACGATTCGCTAAAATCAATAACATTGAACTTGCCTGGGAATTGAACGCGATATCTACGTGTCTCTGATTATATACGCACGAAGTAGGACACACGTATTATCACACCCACTTTAACATCCTATTCGTGTTTCTTATATTTTAATTAAACTATTTCATTTAACAACAAAAACGGAAACTGGGATGGATTTAGAATTTTTACAAACGTCAAACGATCGACCATAGGCGACCGACATCCTTTTTTATCTCGTCTAAATTTATCTTGTCATTGAAATGCCAGTGATTGCCATAATAAATATCTACTATTTGTGCAAGGAAAATTTTATTACTCCTTTATTGAATAAAAAAAACAATTTAAGGTATTTATAATTATTATTCTGACAACAACCGTGTTTTTTGGCTAGGATTTTCAAGATGTTGTTGGAGTTAGCCTACGTTTAAAGATGCCGTTTTTTTTTTAATGTCGTAGGTTTATAGGTAATATTTGAACCCCTCAAGTTTTAGAATATTTAACTGCTTTGACACTGAATTTGTTACGACTCATAACGAATACCTTCAAAAAGAACCAACGTATTGCCAAAAGTCGTCATTCAATACGGAACGTCAACAGGAAAGCTGTTTCTGGGAATTGAAACTTCAATCATATCCGCTTCAAGTGATCTTAAATCCTCCGAGCTAACTGTACAAATACAACATCGCTACTTTTCGAAATACTCATTATACAAAGTTTTTGTCTTCCTGACATTCAACATGTTCGAGGGAAGTACGAGCAGAGAATATGAGCTACACCAGGGATCACCAATTCGTTTTATTTAGGGACCATATAAAACAAAATGTGACTCGCGATCCGTTAGGAAGACGTTTCCTACTAGCAACCAAGATTAAAATAAATTCAAGGACTTTGCGTATTTTTGTGTTTTTTGGTAATCGATCATTACGATCTGTATAGTACCTACCTAGCTCTATTACTCCCGAAAACATTTGCAGCTTCATGCGGATTGCGTCTCGCGTCGTTCATTGGCGTGTCAACGGCAGAAAATACAAAGCGTGGGCTTGATAACCAAAAAAAATTGCATTAGGTTTTTGTTATAAAACTATTTACTTAAAGTCCGCACAAAATAGGTCGGCGGTCCGCCATTTGGTGACTCTTGAGCTACACCATCTGTAAGCGGAAAATCGTCTACTTTTATAATGTTTGTAAATATGTGAGCACCATGTATCTATCACATAATTAATTTATCTGTTGTTGCTTCATTTTTAATTCTTAATTCTTTTTACCTATTGTGGTATATTTTTTTTTTTCTAGGTGCATCGTCTTCACATATAATTATATAACTAATGTACTTATACAAAAGATTGTAAAACATTTTAAAAGAGTAACGGTGGAGTTTCTTGCCCACTCTTCTCCATGCGAATACCTTTTGGAAGGGGCGACTAGAATTCAATTTTTTTTTTAAATTTTGACTTTCAAAAGTGCCTTATAAGGGCCTATTTGAAATAAATGATTTGACTTTGACTTTGCTCGTCTCGTATTATTTGTCAGGTAGGTATTTGGTTAGCATAATTATTTTTTTTATAATCTTTGACATACTAAACGTACGTAAGTACCCGTGCGTGCCGATTGTTTTCTAAGTCTTCAATATTTTTATGAAATTTATTTCGATTATAATTTGTAACTACGGGTTTTTCAACCAGTGCTTATTTTGATTGTATTGTTTATTTTCACAGCGTAACATACGAACATATTTCAATGGATTTGTTTTTTATTTGAAAGTTACTCAATACATAAATACTGATGACACACCAAAAAAAATTGTAACATCGATAACACCAAAACTTAAAGATCATACTACCACATCACTAGACCATAGACAATTTCTAGCGGCCATTATTGTTTACATCTTTGGCAAATTTTGAAACGAAAACATGGCAGTATGGAATTAGTAAGTACTATGCTTGGCATGACTTTGGTGAAACTTTTGTAAAACAAAATAGGTACCATAGGAAAACCAGAGGCGTTTAGTTATGGTAAGAAAAATCCCATCAGTGGTTACTTTACTATACTATTAAATGAGCATTCTCTATTTTCACCCGAGCAGAGATTTGCGCTTTTTTAATCTTATCAAAGAGACTTCATGCCTTTTTATGCCTACTGTGTTTGATGAAATATTATGTTAATTTACCTTATTATATTCATATGATAAAATTAACATAATATTTCATCAAATTATATATTTTTCACTACATATTATCCTTAGTTTGCATATTCAAAACATCATTTTATGTTTATTATATTTTTACATAGGCTGTTCAGCGGTTTTACCAGTACCTTTACACCTGCACGCGCATCGCTAACAGAATAAATAAAACTAACGCCCCATTTTCCATAAATATTTTTGGTATCGTTTTCGTTGTGTGGTTAATTATTATCAAAAATACGAAATCTAAAGTAGGTATTGTCACCAACCAACGTAGATTTTTTTTTAAAAGAAGCCCCAGATAGTCAGTACCTGGCAACAAAGGTCAGTTGAATTTTATAAATCTAAATGTATCATCTCTATAGTTACGTTATTGTAGCATAAGTTTTTATAAAAGTTTATTTCATAATCAACAGGTTTTAACAAATAAGTTGTAGAGGCCTTCTTTTAAGTATAGAGATACATGTACAAGAAGACCTCCCTCTTCCATAACTATGTGTACAACATACAAAGCCTGTTAATAACAGAATTTTTACAAAGTAGGTAGAATAAAAAATAAATAAACTAGAACTGGAGAATTTAAAAATAATAATAATTAATTAGATACTTGAAACCGTAATCTCAGACAATTTATACATCATCCCCACTTACTCAACTGTCTATTTCAGCATTAGTCATTCCAAGTAGGTTTGTGTGTGTAAGGTAAGTTTAGTTTAAGTTTATTTTATTTTTAATTTATTATATCATTATTAAATAACCGAATTCAGAAGTGCTTCAGTTTCCTCATAAGTAAGAGTCTTTATCCATGCAGTCAGGGTTTTCTTGCATTCATAACGGGTTTTTTGGTTAAAAGGCAAAATTCTGCCAACAAGTCTGCTTTTTTCCTCGCAAGTGTGTTGAAATGGAACGGTGAAATGGTCGTATGGAACGCGTGTGCATTGATCATTACAAACTCGGCTACCTTTAGTAATACCGTCATGTGTGTAATGACCAACACAGCACACTAGTATCATAATGTACTATTAAAACAAAAATTTTGTTTTACTCCATTTAATGGAGTATTTATGTTGTTGGTGGTGGAAACTGTCACTACATATTACTGATGTTAAAGAATTTGGAAGATGGGGTCACATAGTGCAACTATGAGCGAGAAATAGACCCTATTCACTTTGAAATCAATTATTTTTTTACCACTATTAGCAGTATTTTGATGACTCTTGTTAGTTGTACCATTATACTGAATGATTTTGCTTTTCATATAAAAAAATAAGAGCTTATAAAAGTTACTTACACAGCCCTTTTTTAGGTTTCCGTAGTAAACAAGAAACCCTTATAGTTTCACCATGTCCGTCTGTCTGTCTGTCCGCGGTTTAGCTCAGAGACTGTTAGTAGTAGAAAGCTGTAACTTGGCATGGGTATATTATATTAATCACACCGACAAAGTGGTAAAATGAAATCATGAAAACGAAAAAGTTAAAAAGAAAACTATCACAGTAAAGGAGGCTTTACAGGCCAACTTACATTTGCAGTTGCAAAAACATGTTCTCCTTTTTTTAACTACTATTCTAAGTTTGTTCTTGGGATAAATTATGCATCCCAACGATGGAACCCTTCATTTTGCGTGGTCCGACACGCACTTGACCGGTTTTTTTAAACCAAAGTTATAATTATTCTCTAGCCCTTATCCCAATTTATTTGGGGTCGGCTCAACATTTCTTTTCCTTTCATGATTTTCTAGCCATATCATCTTTCACACAGTCCATCCATTGTTTTTTTGGTCTACTAATATAGCTATCAACATTCATACTCAAAATAAGCTAAAATAGGCACTAGAATTTACAAACTAAACCTACCATTATCTAAATAAAACATTAAAGTGAAATGCAACCACAAATCGAAAAACCGCACTTCAATCCTCTCGTAACGTATACTCTAAACCCACTTCTACCCACTAAACCTGTGTCCCGAACAGATCACAAAATAAATACGTATCGAAGCAATAAATAAGTGCTATCCAATAGGGATGTTGAATTATATTTGAATACGAAAGAAAGAAAATACGTTTATTTGCGGTAAATATGACGCAAAGAAAAAACAACAATACAAGAGTTTTGCCTGCGACTAAGTTTACTGTGTATTTCATCCTTTTCCTTTTCCAGATTCCAGGCTACCTCTTCGTCAAATTTCATTATGATCGGTTCAGTAGTTTAGTCGTAATTAAGTAACAAACAAACAGACAGACTAGGTAATCCTAATCCTAACTATATGTGTATATAATATAATAAATTAATATTAACATATTGTAATAATATGAATTATATTTTCACAAACAAACAAACTCACTTTCGCATTTATAATATAATTAATTAATATTAATATAGGTATTATATATTAATATTAAAAATGCGAAAATGAATTGTTATGCTTTCACGCTGAAACGGCTTAAAAAATTTGGATCAAAAGCACATGAGTAGACCATGACCTGGGGTAGGACATAGGATAATTTTTATCCCAATATTCCCACGGGATCGAGACTTGTGTGCAGTTAGTTTTGCATAAATATTGTGCAGTTCATATAAATAATCCCTGTGTAGCAGATCATTTTATTTATCTCTTTTCCGATACAATTAATTGTCGACATCCCTATTTTTGTCCGCACTTCATTACGGATTCGCTGCCCTCAATTCGGTGCCGCGACGTGCAAAAACCGCATGTCATTTGGACCGTGTCTTGTGCAGATGGGTGCAGTCAGCCATGATAGGTGCACAACTGAGAACATATTAAGGTCAAAACATACGTACTATGTATACGCGACGATACAGAAATGGGAAGGGAAAATTCGGGCAGCATTTTTGTAGGGAAAGTTTTGTTGAGATGTTTTTATTTTTATGAATTAATTTGAGTAAATTATTGTGAGGCTTTAAAACCAATGTAGAAATCAACACAATGACATGAATTATCGTCTTTTCTGTGTGATGTGTACATAATAAACGACGAAAGACGTTTATTGCTAATGCAGGGGCCGCATCTGTATTTATCGTGACGAAGCTTCGCACAGTGATACTCGGTTATCGTCGCGATACTTCGGGCTGCGTAGCACTAATCGCCCGGGTGGTGGTGCATAATAAGCGTGGCGCTTGGTTGGACTAGCGTTGGTCATTTCGACTGTTGTTTCTAGACTGCGTAAATGCTCTGACAAAATAATGGAAAGCCATCTTGTATTATTGCACGATAATTCGTTATGAAGATTATGAAACCGCTAATGTGACCACCGCATTAGCGCAATCACTTTTTAGCTAGCAAAAGATACGAAATTTCGGCACGCATTGCTCTGTCACAATAGACGCAGATGTGGCCTTATCCGATCCGTTACTGTGTCCAATCTTTTACTTTCTTGATATTATTTCATCGTCGTTTTATCTGATATATTACGGTTGCGCACGTGACCACAGTTACGTCTAACATATTACTAGACAGGATTTAACTCCAAAGCCATTTAAGATGAGAATTGAGTATTTTCCAACCAAAATCAGACAAAACCTAAGGGTCGTAGTAGAGTCACAATAGACCTTCACATTTTATTCTAACGTATGCTAAGAATTGCAGAGCTTTTCGGCATAAATGGGAATCACCTAACCGCGGAAAATGTGCTCTGCAAAATAATTTCGGGGAAACATTTCCTACATGAGCAACAAATTTCTTGGAATTTAATGACGACTTTGCTTGCAGTGGGGTTAAAATTCTTTAACAAATTCAGTACATTTTAGCAATTTTCGTACAGAAACCTATCAAGATAATATACATTTTGTATTTATAAGCCGCAACCCCACTAGCACGAACATTTTAAGGTATGATTCCACGGCATTGCTGCGCGAAATTGCTGCCATCGCTTCCGCCGCTCGGAATGTAATCTCAAATAAACCTTTAGAAAATGTATGGGAACTAGTAGTGACGCGGCAGCAATGCCTTTAACCCTTTATTCAAGTAGTTAATAGTCACCCATAACACGTTACCCTCGACAATTTTGTATAGTAATTGCAGCAACACCACATGCTGTTAATCCCTGCCTTATTTTTGAACAAAACAATCAATTGGACGAACATTTGATATGATGACAGCTTTCATATCGAAATTAAGTCGTGAAGTTATAAAAGAAAGACATTTAACTAACGATACTTCATAAAAACCTCTTTCAGGCAAAAGCGTCAAGGTAACCCGCGAAATTCAAATTTTCTTGCGTTTTTTGCAATTCGCAGGTCCTTGTCAGGTTCTACGTTGATCTAAATATGATTTGCAGTCTATAGTACACCCACATTTCGCCAGTTATTTGAATAGGGGGCGAGCCTATTGCCATCAACCGGGCACAATTCCAAACTTCGGGCTGCTACTGAGAAATTTCAGATGGAAAAACCCATTAGCGCCTTGCCCGACCTGGGAATCGAACCCAGGGCCTCATGCTCCGTAGTAGCGTCTCGTAAGTAAAGTTTCCTATTACTGAATAAATAAGTAGTATGGTAATCATCATCTGCCTAGCCTTTTTCCAACTGTGTTGGGGTCGGCTTCCAGTCTAACCGGATGCAGTTGAATACCAATATTTTATATGGAACGACTGCCTATTTGACCTCCACAACCCAGCTACTGGGTAATATGATACCCCTTGGCTTACCAAGGGTCTGACAACGAGTTAAGACTGGTTGTAAAACTTTCGGGCTTTTGACGATCCGTAGCGATTGTCAAAAATCCAAGAATAACAACCAGGATCAACGGGTTAACGTGCTTTCCGAGGCACGAAAGGGTCTCGGTATGTTAAGATGGTCACCCATCCAGTGACTGATCGCGGCAAGCGTAGCTTAACCTGATCAATCGACCCGTGCGGCTGTTATTACTTAGCCACGAGCCCCTCCTCCTTATTAAATAAGTAATAAGGAGATGCCAGAAAATACATCCCGAACAAAATGATCAGTGCAACACAAAGGTTTTTTTTTTAATTTGTGATGGCATCTCCATCGCCACATGCGAACTACGCATCACACTGACGTCACGTGAAAACCTGCATCATGCCATCATAATTTACCGCGCGATCAGCGTATATATTATAACTTCCTGACATCAATCGTCGGGCAGTTGCCCACCAGACACGACACCCGCCTGGTTGGAGGATCCTCCCTTTTCTATAGAGTGTGAGTGAAGTTTACACCCCGCTCCTTATACCTCTATACATTCAATAAGAACTGTACTTAACCCTTTAGAAATTTTTGCACTTAAAGTGGTTTCATCGGTATTCAATGGTTTAGCGATTGAATACTCAACCATAGAAACCCCTTTCAATGCAAAAACGATTGTTTACCCAAAGAAAACTCAATAAACAAACTCACTTTGATCTACCATGTGAAAACAAGCGCTCTTCTAAGGAATTCTTTGATAATCAAAGACTTTCATTGAACTAAAAAGAGCAAAGAAAAGTTTAGAGCACTTCGCGCCTTCCACTTTGTAGAGCTTAGTTTACGTTTAGATGTTTTTAATTAAGTCTGAAGGAATGTTTTTCTTAATTAATTTGACGTACTTATTTAGGTAAAGAAGTTGTTAAGGAATTTTTGTATTGTTTTTGATCGAATTTTCGGCACTTGGATACCGGAAATAATTACCTACGAAAATATTACCGATTCAGTTCGTGTTACCAAGTAGGCATCAATTAATGAAAGACGTATAAAGCAAATAATAATTAATATTTTTTTGTTAGTATTTCGCACAATGATATTTACAGACTTTTCGGTAGAAATAGAATTCAAAGAAATTGTTATATAATTATTAATGAAAGAAAAATCATTTGTTCTTAAAGTTTCCTCTTGTTTTACAGTATTTGACACAGTGTATTGGTTCTCAATGGTGTCTATTTATTACGTATATTAATTAATACACTAAATTAACTTCAATATCTCTATTTTGCCTGTTATTAATTAAACAACTTCCATTTTCTTCACTTTTATCGTGCTTTCTTATTTCATATTTAACCGTTATCAATTTTTCGAGTAAGTTTACCTTCCTTAGTATAGAAACGTTATTCAATAGCCCACTTGTGGGTAATATGATAAATATTATCCCGCACTATGGGTTAGTGTGGACTCAAACCCTATTCATCCAATAATGGTAGGCATTCGTGGGGAGCACATCTGCCTAAATTGACGGGTTGAAAATAGTAGCGGTATTATACTCAGTACACATTTAATTCAGGTTCATAGTAATGGCGAATAGGTTAAAAAAAATGTAAGACTAGCACGCTTAGCATGACCATAATAGAAATGGGTTTGTCGACAGAAGAATAGACAAAATGAGAGATAAACAATCCCAATCTGTCATTTACTCTATTCTTTCGTCGACAAAACTCGTAGAAACCCGTTTTTCTGGTTGTCGTTTCGTGTCTAGGCGTTTAATCAAGTAAAATTTCGGTTTCAAAACGCAGCCATTGTACACGGGAATCCCTAGTGTGGAACACACATTTGTACACATGAAAAAAATAGGTTGGTAGGTATAGAAAGAATAAACAAAAAAAAAAGAAAGAAAATACGTTTATTTGCGGTAAACATGACAGAAAGAAAGAACAAATACGCGAACAGAACAAGTTGAGGGAAAATATGCGTCACATCCACGCAAAACGGCCATCGCTCAGCATAATGCTGTGACCGTATGCAAGACAGCCCCAGCGCTGGTTTTCAGAGACAGCCAGCGTTGTCGTGATGACGTCAACCAGTGCAGCATATAGTAATAATAATAAACTTTATTTTCTCACCACAATATACATGTTATTTAACATCGGTCAGATTCGACAATGACATATAATTCGGTTAAGTATATATTGTGGGAGACTGGTGCCTAAGTTAGGCTCGTGGCCTGTGTTTCAGGACATCAGGATCCCACCCCTTTACATTTTTATTTTACAAATTATGTACTATGCGCGCTGACAGAATGTAGTAAGGTATGACATTTTATAGTTTTATTTTAATTAATATCTATCTAATAGTGAAACAGTAAAGTAAAGTAAAGTAAAATAGTAAAGAATTATCAATCGATCTGCCTAGTCTTTTCCCAACTATATTGGGGTCGGCTTCCAGTCTAACCAGATGCAGCTATATACCAGTATTTTACATGGAGCGACTGCCTATCTGACCTACACAACCCATTAACTGGGTAATACGATACCCCTCGGTAAGACCGGTTGTCGGACTTTCGGGCTTCTGACGACCCGTAACGACTGTCAAAGATCAACGAATGACAGCCGGGACCAACGGGTTATCATGCTTTCCAAGGCACGGAGGAGTCTCGGTATGTTAAGATGGTCACCCATCCACAGACCAACCCCGGCAAGCGTAGCTTAACATGACGGACCGAACCGTGCGGCTGTTATTACTTAGCCACGAGCTAATAGTAAAGAATTATAAAATAAAATAAATACAATACAATAAAAGTTTATTTAATATAAGAATAAATTTTAAATAGATCATGGAGTGAGTATGTATGTATGTATGGAGATCACTATGAGATCTAGTTTGGTTTTAATCGATGACGAACCTACAATAAAATTAAATTACGCATTATTATTTAACGAAATATGATTTTCTCAGTAAAACTTTCAACAAAGCGTTGCATTTCACGAGATCAATCAACTCTTATATCAAGACACCTGTTTATAAATGGTAACATCCTAAGAACATCAAAACTACGCATCCTTGACTATTTAAACAATAAGCAAACACATAATCAATACCCACGGATCAAAAGACAACATTTTTAATCCAAGAAAACTTTGTTTATTTGAGGAATTTGCCCTTTTTTGATCATCAAAAACAAACCGGTTACCCATTCATTATGATCGATGGTGCGACTTGGCCCTCTTTGTAAGCCGTTTGGCAGTCAGCCAAACAGAATTAGCATAAAATAGATAGGAACAGAAGGTTGGCTTTATACAATAAGCGAAAACGCACGCCCACTATTCAGTGCATGATTGTGAACCGCCCAGCGCCGATATTTATCGACGGTTATAAAAAAAAATCTGCTGTTTCATAGAAAAGTGCAATACCTACGCGTACAAAATTTATGTACACAGCAGAGACTTTTTGAAAAAATCAATGAAAAATTTCAACGCAGGGGTTTCAGAATCATGTATTGAGTCAATGGTAACAGTTTTCTTGTCGACATCCCTGCCACCCTGTATAGCATCTATCAAAAAGGTCCATCACGAAAAAATTATCAACTGTCCTATTTAAAACATTCAGTATTCAGTCTTAAATTTGACCACACTTTTCTGATACATGCTCTATAAACAGGTATTCACACGGCACTTTCCTCTATGATATTTTGAGGGTAAAAGATTAGGATCACACTCCAACATTCCACTGAACCGAACGTTCATACCTACGGAAAACAAATGCCAAATGAAACTGCTATGTGATCCCAAACAGTAACAAAATCGTACTGATCTTCGCCGTGTGTACATGACCTTAGACATGCTTCTCGTACAGAGTGCAAGCGCACTCGCGACTGACATTTGTTTGAGATCACCGTACGTACGCGTCTATGTGTACGTTCACCTTTTTCCGCTCATTGTATAAAGCTGACCTTCTGTTTCTATTTTGTGGAATTAGGGTGGAAATTCACGGGAGACTCCTGGGAGTGGGCGCGATGTTCAGTAGTTAGGTGGATTCGCGGCGACGTGCGGCGTCTAAGTCTTTAAAGTACTAGTGGGACTTTGACGATGCAAGCTGATTGTTAGTTCTATACATACATTCATTGGTTTCTAGTTTTTTCCGGTATTTTGGAATGAAACATGTAGTGTTTTGAATAGTGTTGACTAAGCAAACTATGTATTTTAATTTGAATAAATCCATAATTTATTGTCAGATAAGTTATTTCCTATTCGTTGAAGGAATCTAAGATAATATATTTATATATTCGTATATGCACTTAAGTGACATACCTCACATAAGATTTGATTCTATGTTCAGGTACACTCCAATTATTATATACATCTAGTTTAAGGCTATCATATTGTAAATACTGCAAAATCAAACAATTTCAATTTTCAATTTCAACGTTATTTTCTTGTCACATTTCAAATCCCGTGTGTTCTCAAAGAGATTACACTAATACACCGTAATGAGACACAAACTGCGGAAATAAACCATACTTGTCCCACCGTTTCCAGTATGTGAATGTGAAATTGTGAACATTAGCACAAACAGACTCATTATTCAACAGAACATGTAAACAAAATACATAACAATGGCGACCATTAAAGATTATAAGACAAAAGTAGCGAAAAATATGTATTTGGAATAATAATGATCTGCACCCAATAGTCAAGGATACCTCAAGAGTGGTTAAGCTCAATAATACATTGAGCGTAGTCACGAGTACAATTTTAACACAACTTTCTGGCTGACCGATCGAATTCGCAACTCCATAACAGGCTCCAAGGCAGGTATTGGACAGAATGAAATAGGACGTGTAAGCGGGTGACATTTACAGGATCCATGTGGACATATGGGTCAGGAACATCACACAGCGGGTGCCTGAAGACGGGCATCGCCGTGGCACATCTAGGAAACACTGGAGTGACGATCTGGACTCGTTCTTGTCAGATTGGCTGGAGACGGCAAAACATAAAAAGAACGGGAAAAAAATGTGAGAGATCTTTTCCCAGCTGCAACAAAGGTTAAGTGAAGAAAAAGTCAGCATGTGCAGCAACATAAAATTTTCTTGAATTTAAACTCCTGTATTTAGAACCATACTGCGACGAAGTCTGCTCCCAAAGGATAAAAGGCATGCAGACTTCCATCCATTCACTACATTTGGACTTACTCCAAGATTTATATCGAATGAACATGAAGGTATTTCGAGAAACAGATTTGAATTTTCAATCTCATTCCAAAGGGATTAGGTGTTCAAAGGAATCTTTATCTAAGGGTTAAAAAATGGATGAGATTGAACCTAAGCGTAATAATCTTCCAAGCCAATGAGCAAGATCGGTATCCGAGAGGTAGAGGAGGACGGTATCGATATAATATGTGTTATCGTGAAAGTTTATGTATGTATACTAGGTATATCCTAAAAATCCACTCGCCTAGTTTGCATAGCTACGAAAGTACTTAACGTTAAAATAAAGTAAAGAAAAGAAAAAAAGGATACTTAATATTTATTTGGACACAGTTCGTGAAACACATAATACCAAAAAAAAAAATGAAAATAATTTAAAGCAATAATAGTGTGTGCCTCACAGCAGCGCCAAAAAGGTTCATTTCAGTAAATGATTAATGTTACGTTAGAAATTATTTCATTAGCTTTTCGGGATCTTGTGTGAGAATAAACCATCGGTAATTCTATGATCTTGTTTTTTTACAAAATGTATATTATGAATTATGTAACAATGAAAGAGCAATATATAGGTACACACGTCTACATATCAAGCTATAAATTTCCAGTACAAGCTGACCTCTCATTGTACGAAAATCCTATACAATGCGAATCAGCTTATACTGGAAATGTATACCTTGTTACGTAGCCGTATGTAACTACGTAGTATTCAATTAAGTTCTGGTCGTTTTGTAGTCAGATAAGTTTTATCGGAGGAGTAAATATTGCGGTTTGACAGCATCAGCCCTTAGTAGATAGTCCGGATACAAAAAGTTAATTAAAACAAAGAGCTCTCGTTGAGACTTGGGATTCAGATCTAGTTATTTCGTTTAGTGACAGATTATAACAGTAGCTTCGTTTTCACTTAAAACATTTTCGGGAATCCTTACGGGGCTTATAACAACGCGTAATCAATATTGAACCTTGTCCATATTCCAGCATGACTTCAAATTCGTCAACTCATGTTTGCTAGATATTCCAATAAAACATTTTCTTCACCAGCTTTACAAATGGGAACTTAACATTTAGCATAATTAATGTGGCGACATCTACGTCGCCACATGCGAACTACGTATCAAAGACCTGATGTCACACAAAATCCTGACGTCACACAAATCCTGCATCGCGCAATTAGAGTTTACCGCGCGAACGACATATATAAGACAACAACGATTGGGCTCCCCCACGACCCTTACTCGAGGTTGAGACGGAGAGCTTCCAACCCCAGTTCTTGCAACTTGGAGACCGTCTGCTGTGCAGTATGAGGTCGCGCGTTGTCGTGCAGGAGCAGCGGAGACGAGCGATTGACCAATGCTGGTTGGAGATGTGCCAGCTTCTCCATCATTGTGTTCAGTTCTTCACAGTACACATCTGCAGTAATGCTCACCCCGTTTGGTAAAAAGCTGTGATGAATCACACCGGCGCTAGACCACCAAACAGTGACCATCACTTTTCTAGGGCTAAGTTTCGTTTAGGGCATTGTTTAGGTGCTGAACCAGGATCCAACCAACTTGCTGAGCGCTTGCGGTTATCAAACAGGTAACAATGCGGTTCAAAATTCCTTCATTTGTGTGTCTGTTGAGCAGTGCAAGGCACGTCTCGACGCGTACTTCGCGCTGGCGATCATTGAGTTCGTGGGGCACCCATTTGTCAAGCTTTTTTACCTTGCCAATTTGACGCAAATGAACCAATATTGTTTTGACGCTAACGTCGAAAGCTGCTGCTAATTCAGCCGTAGATTGTGTATCATCAGCTTCCACAATCGCCTTTAATTCGTCATTGTCGACCAAAGTCTTCGGACGACCGTGAGGTTCATTTTTCAGGTCGAAATTTCCAGAACGGAAGCGAGCAAACCAATAACAGGTGGTGCGTTGGTTTGTAGTGTTAGCTCCGTAAACGTCGTTGATGTTGCGTGCCGCTTGTGCCGCGTTGCTGCCACGACGGTACTCATATTCCATAATTACTCGAATTTTTAACGTATCCATGATGACGAAAAAGATTGAAATGCGATGAAAATGTAACACTAATCAATAAACGAATGACTACTTATGGAAAAAAAACTCCATGTTTTTAAAATAAAATTAATTTGAAATTAGAATTCTTAGCCAAACAAAAATTATTTGATTTGAAATGGCCAGTACTGCAGAACGGCAATTTCATAGGTAAAGACCTAATATCTATATTTTGAGAACTTTTACTTACATCCCAAATTTTTGGTTGTTTATTTCCTCTTCAATATAAAACTATACACGCTACTCTTATTCATTCGCATTCTAATAATATCTCCATCCCATCCACAAACTCGAACCTATGTCCCAAAATTCTAACTATTAATTCACCAACAACTTTCAATCATAAACTCAGTTACTACAAACTATCTGTCCACAAGGACATTATTGTAAACAGTATCATAACAAATTGGTGCCATAAAACGAACCAAATGTTGGCCATAAATATCGATACATGAAATAACGGCTACGTTATAATCGGCCATAAAAGCTTTAATGTAATTGTTTGTCTGGGCTTATGACCAACATTGGCTGTACGAGTAGTTGGCTGTGGTCTGATTTATGTGAAGCCATGAATAATCGCTTCGTTGATGTGAAGACATTTGGTTTTACTGTTCATATCTTGTGCATTATTGTTGGAATTTATGACGCGTTTCAAATAGCTTTCAGGGATATTTAGTCATCTGTTATGTGCTTCGAGCTGCGTACAGATATCGAGAGAGATGTGCCGTGTAGTCTGCCATCTCTGGCTGCTCACTGTAAGCATCCCGTCGATGCGGCGAGTTTCATTAGCGTTGTGGGGTGTCGTTGAGCCTGTGGCAGGCTCTGTCTATACGCAGCTTAAATTTTTTGGCGTAGATTCTATTTTTGCTCTAATTTAGGAGTTAAAGGCATCGTGTACGTGTCGTTTATGGGACAATAGATTTATTGCATCAAAGCGTTGCACTTGTTTATCATAGAGAATTGTGTTGGCACGATGAAATACCTAATGGAGTTGAATTATTTTGGAATAACTAAATTTTCATACGCCAGACTTATTACTTCCTACACGTGTAAGATCTGTTTACTCGAATTTATGTTGTTGTAAACAGTTATGATCTTGAATACATAATATTTTCATGGCACTTGATCTATCAAGGCAAATTGAAATATATGAACCGGTTACTGTAAATATTGAAAAGCACTGTGGCTCCAGATATTTGAAATGTATATCCGTAAATAATAATACAGTAGAAAACAAACAAATACGGATGTGCCAGTTCTTTTGGCAAATATAACACTCTTTTGAGCATTTTTTTAATATCGGCTTTGTAGAAGTTTTTTTCCACTATCTCAACTATATTTTTGTTGGCAGGCAATGCGGGGGCTATGATAATGGCCCAACAGGGCAGGGCATGCGGCGGATCGGCGTAAGGAGTTCTCCAGATCTTTCACCAAACAGAACCGTGAGCAGGCAGCTTACCTGGAGGATTACTAGTGCTACCAGGTACATGAGCATTTCTTTTATAAGTTTAAAAGGGGATTCAATTGCTGAAAGCAACTTATGGGGCGAACAAGGAATATCAAATGAGGGGCGAACTTGCACTGCACTCTTGCACGTGAACTTGCTTGTGGAATCAAATAAATTATTGAATATCGAGTAACTTTGTGATGCGAAAAATCTGGCTGACGGCAAGGTAGTATTGAACTTTGGAGCACTGTGGTCAAATCAAAAGATTTCAATGTTTTAGGAGATGTCAACAGTGATTAGGTCAGTGACTCTATAAGTCCAGTACATTGAAAAATGGCCAGAAATGACAAAATGGTCACATATACGAAAAAGATTCGGAAAAAAGAAAAATAAGCAACTTTCCCATATTTATGTGAACCCAGAAATAGCCAAAAAGATGAATAACAAGCAACTCCTTTGCTTCCCTTTGACCGAAACCTCAAAATTAAAACCAAGATTCGTTTCATAGTAAATTCAATCAAACCGAACATCAAAGAGCTGGCTGTGGTTATTGACAATTGGTGGAAGCCACAAAAATACATAAAATAACATCACGCTTTGTTACCCTGAATAGTTAGGAAGAAGTGTACCTATAGCAGGTACACCCACATTTCGCCAATTTTGTTTAAGTACAATGTAATAGGTGGCGAGCTTATTGCCATCAACCGGGCACAAATCCAGACTCCGGGCTGCTAGTGAGAACTTCTAAATGGAAAAACCCAATCCCATCAAAACTATAACATGTACCTCGCAACGGCAACATAATCACATAAGAATAATCTACTTTTTTAAATAGTCCTAATTAAATAAAGTGCAGCGCTAACATTCGGTAGATCTTACTGTATGTAGAATGTAGATTCTATTGCCGTTTGCGATTGCCAAGTAATTCTATTTATTAAAGAAATAAAGATGACAAATAGTATTAAAAAAAAGGGTTGCACTCCGGGAGTGCCGGCAGAAGTGAAAACTTGAATATTAACGTTGTGCATTTTTGATATTTTGGTACTACTCTCCCTCCGTCTTACGAATTTTCGATCAGGTCACGTGTCCTGACGCGAGTTTAACATTTTTACCCATCACTAAAAAAGTGCACAACGCTGCTAAAGAAGTTTTCATTTCAAAAAACCGACTTGATTTTATGTACATTAGATATCATATCTTTTTACGGTAGAACTGCGTTGCGAGACTTGTATTTTTCTACAAATTATGTTTTTGATGGGATTTAATTTGCTTTTTTGTAGGAAGATACCCCGATACTGATATTAAACCTACATCAAGTACACTAGGCACCTAGTCCCTATATACAAGTTCCCATTAAAATAGATGAACAAATTTTAACAAGTTCAGAACGTCTAACCAAAGATATAATAAATGGCATTGAGTGGCATTTTTAGTGTATTTTCTTTAGCTGATTTATATTTCTTGTAAGCATCTAATGCGTTTTTCTTATTATTTTTTTTACCATTGTCCTTATTTTGGTGGTCTAAATGATTTCTAAAAATTTGTCCATCTATTTGAATGAGACCTTATATGTAAATAGGTTTAGGTAGCGCAGTATAAACTGATCTCTCATTATACGGAAATTATATAAAATGCGAGATCAATAAACTGGAAATGTATAGCTTGATATGTAGCCGTGTGTATCTACAACTTCTTTTCACAAATTAATAAAATAAATTGATTGGGTGCTGATTATACTTTAATTGGTTGGCATTACATAATACTGCCAGTGAGCGTCATAATGATATTGCTCTATTATGTTTTTTTAACCCGTGCGATTTAATTGTGTACTTCGCGGTAATGCAAATTATTATTTTTATATAGTTTGTGTTTATATTTATCATTACGATACAAACCTTACATACGCATGTTGGAAAAAAATATCAACGAAAGATTTTTTTTTTTTTACCAATTTATGTTTTTGTCACAACGTGAGGTGCACTGGTAGTAACTGTAGAAGATACTCGTAATAAAAAATATGTTTAAGGCGGATGGATACAGGGCCTTGAGTAACTTTAGCAAAATTGAGAAACAGTATTCTAAAACGATGCTCAATCAAATCATGCATGAATCTCGATTTAATGATTTCAGTCGGTCTATCGGAAATCTTGATCAAAATCATTCCACATAATGTAAAATTCAAGCCATAGTCTACGTAAAACTGAAGCTGAACAAAAGTATACTCATGAAAAGAAGTTCCGTGTTTAAGACCAGGCACTCTAAAGACAATTTCCACGCAAGCTCCGCCCCCATGCATCCCACAACTCCACTATGTGCTAATCGCTAACACATTAGTAATAAAGTTGAATACCGCGTGCGCTCTTTGATTGTGTTCGAGCACGAAACTAAATGGCGTAAGTCTTAATTCTTATTTCGTTTATAACTAAAGTAATAATTAATCTAGAGAAAAAATATCGTGTGGCTGGATAATAAATTATATTTTTTTACTGTGAATACTTATTTTAGATATAAAATCTGACTAAAAAGCTGTCATTTTATTTAAATAATCTTTAAAAAAAGACATGAATTTCGAATAAAAAATAAATCGGGCGTAAATGTTACAATTACGTAACTGAAAAGAAAAAAGATCCAATAAAACATATAAGTACAGCCCGATTCAAACTTAATGGCAGCTCGGAACATGAGGCGACTTACTGCGCAGTAACGAATTCATGGGTCAGCGGGAGTGAGGGGTGAAGTACTGCGCAGCGAGTAGCTAACTTCCGAGCCGCCATTTAGTTTGAATCGAACTATACTGCAGTTCCATTTTGATTGTATGCGTGACTGTTTCAGAATAATAATTCTCATTCATAATCAAATTATCATACAATTTAGGAAGCCCCCTTTTAACAAAACCGATCCAAATTGATTAGGATGAACTTGAAAGTAGTAAACACACAAAAACAACTTTAAAATAATAGCTTTTCCAGAGTAATTTTCACGTTCCACCTTGTGGTTCACATACGCAAAATTTTCCGGCGTTTCCGAGCCCAAATGGTTACGAACTCAACCGAAATGCTTAATCACGGCCTCGTCGGGCCGTAGTGGCCGTGTTTTGCTAAATTAAGTCGTGCGAGGCTGTATTGCCTGTATTAGGTATTTGAAATATGGTGCGGCAATGGACGAAAATGATGGAGTTGGTTTTGGTGGAATATTTTGGTCATCTCCGAATTTGGCATCAAAAATCAGTATGAAGTTATACTCATTTGTCCATTTTAACATTAATTCCTGTGCCATTTTTGGTACTCTTTTACCTTAGCAAAAATGGATTAAATTACAACATTTTCGAATTAGCTGAAAGAAAGCTGAGCTGCCTTTACATCTGCGTACAATATTTTAGGATCAAACACGTGACATAACATCACGCCCGTATTCCCTAAAGGGCTAGGCAGAGATGTATAGTTCAATCTTAGGGTTAAAGTTTTTATTTTAAACTCTCCCTTTTTCCCCCAACAGAACGCAACGTAACAAAGTGGGAATGAGTGTCTCCCACCCTCAACTGTCCTACATGAATGGCTGCGGAGGGACCGGCTCCTCAGGCCAGAGACGAGGACGGGACGTGGCCACACAGACCCCTCCTAGCATAGCTGCTGAGACCAGGAGAGCGAGGCTTAGGCCTTTGAAGCTGACCCTCGCTGCGCCTAATGCTTTGACTCTTAGGTAAGTCACTCTAGTATTAAATTAGAATGTATAAATACATAATTATATGATTTCATAACGTAGACCATCAGTTTTGATAAGATGGCAAAACATTTAGAGAAATTCTAGTAATTCTTAATTCTCTAGTCGGAGACATGGTATTGAAGTTGATCAATTAACTCATGATATTACTGGAGTTCAAAGAAAATTTTCATGAGGTTGGTTGTAATTATAAGTCATTTTGCATACAATCTTCAAAGATGATAGCATATTGTACGTACAGCTGTCTAGCTGTACGTACAATATTGCAACTTTGGATAGTGTGACTGTTCATAAATTACCCAAGCTGACAATTTTTTAGATTTTCCTAATTTTGTAAATATTAGTGTTTAGATCGGTTTCCCCCCCTAAAGGAAAAGGGCACGCTGCAGCCTGTACGGCTCTATAGAGTTCGTCTTCAGACAGGATACTCTCCTACCAATAGAGATTAAATGAATTCCAAATATGAAGAAGTCATTGGACTTCTTCATATTGAGCAAGAAAAAGATTGAAAGAAATGGTAAATAAGACTTAGGAATTGATAGATATGAAAATACACTGGAAGTGGTTTTAGAAAGCTAATAGGTAATAGAGGACTGAAAAGTATATCGATATATAAACTTGTGAGTAAACTTTACACTAGCGTAACTGGTATTTATTTGATCATTACTCACACGATTCATCGCATCTGCACTCGGAGTACTCAGAGCAATACTTCCGTAAAGTGACGCAAGCGGCTTTTCAGCGGCATTGCGTCGGCATCATATTCTTTGGAGACATGGTCCCTAGCCGTTCTCTCGAACTCATAAACGTGGCGAAGTGGTTTTCCCTGCGGCAACCGTGCGACCGTCCTTGTCTAGCAACGGGGTGGCTAGTTCCAGTGGCATTGCGTTGGCATCATGCTCTTCAGGAGACATGGTCCCTATCAGTCCGCGGACTAGATATGACATAGTCACTCAAACTCCTGGAAGTTCACCCTTTGCACAACAAGCATATCTGCAAGACACGTATTACTTGACAACATATATAACCAGACGTGGCTGCAATAATGTGCGTTACGGTTCTATGTTCTATGTCCGTCAGGTGAACCATTGTGCGTGACATACGCTTGGATTATTCCATTGGTTCTTAGACTTTGTACAATTATTGCATCTTAAATGAAGTAAAATATTTATTTAATTTATGTATTTCTAAGTGGTCCGAACCATTATTTGTTTATTTATATATACTTTATTGTACACCAGATTATACATTATATAAAAATAAATTATAAACTACAAAACATACAATTGGCGGCCTTATCGCTTACTGCGATTTCCCGGTTTTAAAATAAATAGAATATTTTGTTATTATTAAATTAGAGTACGTGACAGACAATCACAATAGTTATACAGGGTCAAATCAAATTATGTAGTGAAACTCCGCAGACGTGTTGGGTAACGATAACTAACGATGATAAAACAAGAAAGACCATTATAATCTAAACTCTTAATTTCAATTAAGTAATTACATCTGACTACGGGGTCAACTGCCACTGGTGTTGTAATAACTTGAAATGTTCAGAATAGAAAATCATTTTTTCTTTTTAATACATTGGATGTTCTCTAATGTGGCTATATGATAATATTGTTAGTGGCCACAAATACAATAAAATTGTTTACAAAGCCCAGATTAGCTGGATATTGTAATTAATTAATACCTGGAATTCTTGGTTGACATAAAATATTTAGATGGAAGGCCTGAAGTTTCTTAGAGGCTCAACAGCACTAATTAGAAGCCAATAGCTGTGGTACACATAACTATGTGATACGCAATAAGAAATGCAACATACGTTGAAACGCATGCAATGCAACATGCACACGTTGAAACAAATTCGCCTAGTTTGCGGGTCGCACGCGCGAACTGTGCACACGACGAGCATTTCAAATCGTTTGCACTGCGATCTTTTTTTCTCGGTTCCTGCGGGCTGGGACGAACACAGTGTGGTCACGGCAGCAGGAGGGACAGTTCATGTTGGGCTCGCAGTAAATCCGGGGTTCGAGCGCCTGACACGATATAATTGGATAATATTATTCCTTTCATGACGTTTCATATATATGTGCACCTACATACTATATACAGGATAAACATGAAAGTACAAAATATCTACTTTAATTTATCTTGTAAACAACAGTGAAGTTTTGTATTGAAGGAACAAATATTGAAACAATTTCATTAAAATATTTGTTTGTATTATCTGCTTCCACAATCTCGATGTCACCTGAGGCCAATGAAATCAAAACAAAACTACCCCTTGGTAATAAAACAATTTATTTTTCATAGCATAGTAGATACACCTTTTCATCTATTAGTTGTATCGATACAACCCAAAAAGGAATCAATGCCGGAGCCACCTGCTCTTCAGCTAGCAGGCCGCCTTACCCCTCCGCGCCTACGCGGGCTTAAATTACACTCTAGGGGTAGGGCAGACTATTACTAAGACTCCGCTGTCCATCTGTCACCAGGCTGTATCTCATGAACCGTGATAGTTAGACAGTTGAAATTTTCACAGATGATTCTATTATTTATTAATTTATTATGTTGATTTATTATTTTATTATAGTATTGATTCCTTTTTGGGTTGTATCGATACAACTAATAGATGAAAAGGTGTATCTACTATGCTATGAAAAATAAATCGTTTTATTAGCAAGGGGTAGTTTTGTAATAACTTGAAATAAATAATCGAGAAATCCGTAGCGTAAGGATACTCGTCAGGAAAAGTGCTCAATCACGGAGTTTCCGTCGTGTCCTTCCGGAACCCTTCGGCCATTTATGTCAAGTAATTGCCATTTATGTCATTTGATTCTAAGCCATCATATTACCGAAGATTTGATGGAGTGTAGTGAAAGAAATTGCCAAAAAAGGCACGATCATGCGTGATTTTCTGAAAAGATCTCGTAATAATAACAGTAATTTCTTACTTAAATCCCCACTTGGAATACAGCGAGATGTACCTTGTAAGGTTAAGGCCAGGTTCGCACCATTGGCAATTAATTATCGCGCATTGAAATTTTTACTCTCGGTGTTAAAGCGAACATTGAGATCGCAACATAGTGCATTCCAGCGCGTCAAAAAATGCACTGTTGTTTTCAACTCTTGGCGCTAAACAATGCGGTGAAAATCTACGCACACGATAAAAATCGCTGCATTATAAAGCGCCCATAGGGCTACGAACTAATCATAACTGTACCATAATAAAAATCCCAAAAAACAAACCTAAAAATCCCAAAAAACTAATTAATTTATTAATAAGCTTTCTTTATCTCTATCTACTGCTCATCATAATTTTTTTCATTAATGCTGAAATGAACCTTTTTGGCGCAGCCGTGAGGCACACACTATTATTGATTTATAATTATTTTCACTTATTATTTTGGTATTCTGTGTTTCACGAACTATGTCCAAATAAATATTATTCTTTCTTTCTTTCTTTTATTCACAATATTTTTTCTGCTCATGTGTTTTTTTATTATTCTTGCAGTCCCTTCGTCTAATAAAGTATTAATGATGTACAAGAATTTTACTTTGAATAGTCAATATAAAACAGAAGACAATTTTTCAACATTATAACCAAGGAGATAACATAATTCCAAAACGGCATTGTTTTCATTATTATTTAGTCTACGCGTTAATCAGCACTAAATCACACAAATAGTAAGCCCATATTAATAACCATAATTATAAGAAAATACCAGCTATAATCTAGAACCTATTTTCAGGTCGTGACAATAAAAATAAATCATGTCCAGATATTTTGGATCCAATTTAGGTAATAAAAGGTTACAATCCCTTTTAAAGCCGGTTCAGATAAGATCCGCTATTGTAAAGCGTGGCTGTAAAACTTTCAGTGGCCTTTGCGACTGAGGTGCTCAAAGTTTAGCAATATTTTTATGGAGGTTAAAAAGTTTAAAATGAATAAATAAACTAAAACTCCTATTATTATTACTTTATTTATTTATTTTAAACTTTTAGGTGTTGTTGAATTTCCCTGAATTTACCTACGATGAAAGTTCTAGTAAAAAATAATTGTTTTTAATAGAAAAAAAAACGAATGGTACTTGTTTATTTGTCTGTTGACATTTTGTAGTAAACTGATGTATTTTTACGAGAGAAAAGTCTGCCTCAACAACTGGAACACCTCTCGTGAAAGTTTATGAGTAGGTATAATATTTAATTCAACTTCTCTAATGAATGTCAAACAACTTATCTAATAAATGTCAAAGTCCTTAAGTAATTATTACTGCTCCAAAAGGAGCCACTCAAACTCAAAGCATTTATTTCAATTAAACAATTTACTGGCACTTTTGAATTGTCAAGAAGTCGGTCAGTTAGAAATATGAAGCTAGTTGCCCATGCCAAAGCGTAGTAGGTACCTATGGAGAAGAACGGAAAAGAAACTCCACAGATACTCTTTTAAATAAAAAAATTGATACAAAATATTGGATCATTCATGATGAAATTATGCATGTGCGAACAATGTTGAAAGACGTGCACGTCCATAATAAAAAGAAAAAAACAAAGAACCATTCAAAAATTTAAAATAAATTACCACTTCGGCACAAAGTTTGAGTAACACTGGCAAAGAAAATTTGCTTTTACATTTTCAATGAAGGCTTGGATAAAACTTGCCCTGAGTTTGTAAAAGCGATTCCAACACTTGTTTGAATTTATTAAAATAAATGTTTTAAACGATGAGAGATTTATTTATGGTCGGGATCCTCAGATGTTTTAACCGCGGCATCACACAGTTAATCGTTGGAGTTCAGTGATGAATACCAGTTTTAAACTGAAAATATTAATCTGGGAACTGATTTTGCTTTTACCGGATGCGTACAGTTTTAAAAGGTTTTCTGGATATTTAAACATTATATGGAAAGCGAGCAGTAATAAATGAATACAGATAGTTAACGAGAACGGGCCGCTCCTGCTTCGCATGTTTTTGTACGATTTCATCAAAATATCAAGGTAGGTAAACGTAACTTTAATATGAAAAACCTTTCGGAATAAATTCTCTAAACGATGGTGAAAACCACATCAAAATCTGTCGCGTGGTTTAAAAAACAATGCGGACATACAGACAAACGTATAGATTTAACATGCATGAATCGATTTCGAGCGACCCATGAAGAACGAACTATTCTATTATTGAATGGTGAACTATAATTTCTGTACGTAAAAATCACACAACAATCACATTGTTTATACACAATAAACATTGTGATTGTTGTGTGGTTGTGTTGCACACAATTAAACAGAAATTATAGTTTAGTCTGTAATGTTGTCCCAATATAGGACATATATATACTATATACTACTTAGTCACTAACCACACGAAAAAAATAAATAGACTGCAGGACAAAGACCTCCTCTAAAGTAATAGCGCACCGGTTAAATGGTCCATTTCGTAGACACTGGCTCGCACTCCACGTCTCGTGTCAATTTGATTTCAGAAATAAGGAAGTATGATGTATGGTTTACACCCGAATCGCTTTAGCGTAGCAATAGCGGTCACTGACCCATTAACATTTTCTAGTATTCTTTATTTAAAAAAACTGTAATAATAGTAGAGGATCCAACCGAGGAACGACTTTCACCCATCTGTTTCAATCTGCCTAGCCTTTTCCCAACTATGTTGGGGTCAGCTTCCAGTCTAAACGGATGCAGCTGAATACCAGTATTTTACATGGAGCGACTTCCTATCTTTCCTCCACAACCCAGTAACTGGGTAATACAATACCCCTTGGTAGGACTGGTTGTCTGACTTTCGGGCTTCTGACGACCCGTACAACTGTCAAAGATCCACGAATGATAGCCGGGAACAGCTAACGGCTTAACGTGCTTTCCGAGGCATGGAGGAGCCTCGGTATGTAAAGATGGTCAACCATCCACAGACCAACCCCGGCAAGCGTAGCTTAACCTGATGGATCGACTCGTGCGGCAGTTATTATTTAGCCACGAGCTCCTAAATAATTCCTGGCCTGTGATTAATAAAAACATTGCAAGATATACACCAATTAAAAGAGCTTTTCAAGGAGTACCTTTGCTACTAATTCGACTTTTGCCAATTGTTAGTCATTTCGGAGTTAATGGCCTTAATAGGTGACTACTTGGCCACCTAAGTTTAGGAATGTTCTTGGTACCCAATGGCCATAATTGATACATCAATGGATAGTGCTTTGTAAGAGAAACATTTGTTACTAAAACGAATTAAAATTCAAAAAAAGTAATTTTTCAATTTTTTACCTACCCACTCGCGATATACTTTTTAACATTCAAAATAATATATAAACTACTTGTCACCCTTTATACAGATTGGTGAAGGTCGTCTCTAGGTCGGATCTTAGGCTATAAAGTCCGTTAACGTCCCGAAACAATATCTATCGTAATCTTCAACATGTTCCAATATCGAAAAACAATACATAGTTTATTGTTTGGGGACAGATATTACGGAAAGGGCAATGACCGCTACTGCCACGCTAAAGTGATTTGGGTATATTATAAAGTTTATGTACAGAGACGAATTGATCATTGATCACCTCACTTGCTGACTGCGTGCTAATTTCAAGCCACGATTCCTTATTACGTCTTTTAATTTAGAATGTATGTATATATTTTTTGTTTTTTTTTTTAATGTTATTGACTTCTTCGTTGGTTTAGTTGTTGTAAGCGCTACTGCTGAGCATGAAGTCCTAGGTTCGATTCCCGGATTGGGCAAAGTGTTTTTGGGTTTTCCATCTGGAATTTTTCAGTAGCAGCCGGAGTCTGGATTTGAGCCCGGTTGATGGTAATAGCCTCACCCCCCATTAAATGGGACTTAAACATAACTGGAGAAATGTGCGTGTACTAGTTGTACACTTCTGCCTAACCCTTTGGGAACACAGCCGTGATATTATGTAACTTAGAATTTTCTTTACCATAACTTTATTTAATGCGACACAATTACAACGAAGCGGAGAATAATAAACCACGACTACACGTTTTATTTCAAATCATAATTCTTCTCTGAGATTAAAATGTCAGATTTGTAAACGTGATGAATTCTACTAATTACCGTGTTCCAAAATGTCCTCGTTTCATATCAGGACAGTTAAAATTTCCTAAATATTTGCTGCTTTTTGGTAACCAACTGTAATATGCAGTGGATTCTACATTAAAACACAAATTGGCTACGCTTTGAGTTAATAAAATGAAAAGTGCTGGCGTTTGTTAGTCGGTTATTTTAACTGTAGTTTTCACTGGTCAAATAAAAGGTTTTACTCCTATAGCATAATCAGCCTATAATGTTCCCACTGCTGGTTCACAGGCCTCCCCTCTTCGAGAGGGAGTGGGCTATAATCTACCACGCGGCCCAGTGCGGGTTGGTAGATGTCACATGTCTTAGAATGTCTGGTTCTAGGACATGTCAGTTTCCTCACTATGTTTTCCTTGACCGTGTTCAGAGCAGTAGTGATAACATTATTGACACAAAGTAAACCGCCTGACTGGGTTCGACCTACAACTTGTAAGACGGGGCCGTTAGCACTGGGCTATTACAGTCAATGGCACAACAACACTGCTTTTACTCCTGTATGCATTCAATACTTTGTTAATAACCTGCAAAGTTATGTGTACTGCTGAAAATCTTGGTTCGATAATGTCGTGCCTAAAATATAATGTTTAATTGGTAGTAGATTTTTTTTCATATAAGTGTCAACGTTGGTAATATAATAAAAGTTGTTAATTTTCATAAGTGGGTTCTACACTCCTATAAAGTATATCCCTCATTTAACCTAACACTGTATTAATTACTCAGTTCTCTCACCTCTCTCTCTCTCTCTTAATCAGCCCGAAGACGAAAATATTGTCTAAACCAGAGGTCCCCAAACTTTTTTATGTTGTCGACCACTTGGCCTGTTTTTCGGTTTTAGATAGACCCCTGCTTAGGATATTGAATTTTTGCAAACTCATCAACATCAGATGTGTTTTTGACAGCTTGTATAGAGCTACTCACTTTGAAATATTTAAATTCCTAACTGTAGTGAAGTGTAGTAAGAAAAAACAAAAAAAAAATATTCAAGAAAAAAGTTAGGCCCTAAATTATCTTGGACAAAGTAAAAATTATCTTGAACTAAGAAAAATTTTTACTTCGTCCAAGATAATTTCGGGCTTCATAACTTTTTCTTGAATCAAGAAAATGTATACTACAGCAAATGATAATTATTTAAGTTATGAAAAAGCGAGTCTCCTAACACGGGCTTAAAATGAGGCTCCAATCACTAGTTGTTAAGGTTTACTTGTTAAAAAAATTACAAACCATCTTTCATTTTCATTACAGTTTTATGAGAAAGAATGCTCAAAAGTCGGGATTATATTTTTCAAAAATAAAAAAAAAATCTTCTGCAGAAACCACACTAGTCTGGTGATTAGCATAAAACCGTTTCTAATTTAAAGTCTTCATGCGACAAAGCCAAAATCTTCCGTCATTTCCATTGTAGCATTTCAGAATTCATTTCTGTTTGTTTCATTGTTCCAGTGGCTCTTACATTGTTTACCATCTTCATGTATATTTATATGGCCAGATGTTATATTGTTGGCAACTTGTTATAACCTCTCGGAACATGATATATTCAGTTTACTGTTATTGTCCAGATTTGCATTGGTAAGTTAGTGTTCTGAGAATTTTATGATGAGGTTGAGGGGTTCAGAGAAATAATATAATTATGGGATTAGTAGAACGGGCTTGGCGACAGGAGGTAAGTATTGATCGCTGCACTATTGTTGACAACCAAGCATGACAAGTGTTAATCTTGAGTTTGAAATTCGAAGCCTTGTGAAAGTCAAGTTTACTACTCAATTTATCTGTTGAATTAGTTGACCTTCAAAAATAAATTGTTGGCTGGACATAAACTTCACCAATCACTCTCAATACATTTGGCACTATCTTCGGCAACTGTCATTCAGCTGCTGTTAGCCACTTTGTGAAAATCTTTGATCCACCTAGTCTGAGGGAACAAGAATGCAATTTGCACGTATAATTTCGTTCATTAAAATGAAGCCTGAATCACTTAGGCAGTCTTTAATGAGTTTCCAATTAATACTAAATTGTAAACTGACCCTCGAAGCACTTTATTACTTGTGGAGCCGTATCTTGAATAAATTGCTGAAGAGCAGTGGTGGCACAGTGGTAACGGCCGCGACTTACGAGTTTGTAGGTCGTAGGGTCGACCCTGACAGGCGCTTTACTTTGTGTAAATTATTTAATTACCACTGCTCTCAAAACGGTGAAGAAAAACATCGTGAGGAAACCGCTACGCCCACGATTATCACAACAACGTATGGTATTGTATCAACCGTATCACGCTTGTATCCCCCAAAGGATTAGGTAGAGGTGTATTAGCTCGATTCAAACTTAATGGCGGCTCGGAACTTAGCTACTCGCTGTGCAGTACCCCACCCCTCACTCCCGCTGACACATGAATTTGTTACTGCGCAGCGACTCGCCTCGTGTTCTGAGCCGTAATGGCGGCTCTGAACTTAGCTACTCGCTGCGCAGTACCCCACCCCTCACCCCCGCTGACACATGAATTCGTTACTGCGCAACAACTCGCCTTATGTTTCGAGCCGCCATTAAGTTTGAATCGGGCTGTACCTATACACCCAAAGAACAAATTGAACAAATAACAACAATTTTATTTTAATTTTTGTTTTTTTCAAATATTGTACATGTACGCTTATAAATTAATAGTGCCATGCCATGCCGTCTGATATACCTAGATACATGCGAAATCAATAATATTACTACATAGACTGTGGGTTCATGTTGTGTACCTATGTATTTATTTAGTAAGCCTTTATATAAACAAATAAACACAAAAGGCTAATAAAGGAAAAAGTTTGGAAACCTGACCTTAAAAAGGTCTTAAATATTTAACATGCAACATGGTGATCAAAACTATATGAAAGAAAGGTGATGAATGCTCGTTTCTTCATCCTATGTTCGAAACAAAACACACTCTTACAACGCTGGTTCTTCCCCTTATCTATACATACTATAAAAAAGATTTTCCAAAAAAAAAACCTACTCCAAAAAAAAACTTGTCTTGGTGTTTGGTTTTGAATTTTGGTTTTTTGCCACCGACTTCCGAAATTAAAGTTATTTTTGTAGTGTTTTTTTGGAAGTTGGTTGTTTTTTTTTTGTGAAATCTTTTTATTTTTTTCGTTTTTGTTGTGGTACCTACCCCACACAAATTCGAATACCACTGTACATTCTATGTAAATAGCAGTAACAGGAGCTTATTATAAGATCATCCTTATAGACTAAGTGGGAAAAATACGTATTGTTGAAACTAACTCAAAAACTACACAAGCAAAGTTAATATGTTAACTGTGCTCGTCATACAACTACTGTTATATTATGTTCAAATTATAGGCGAGGACGCTGGCACCCTAAACACAAGTTAAATCTTACTCTGGGTGCCAGAGTTCATCGAAAACACTCTTTATTTTAGTCGTTAGGATGCATAGTGTTTAGCTAACTGTTTATGTACAATAAAATTTATATGGGACCACTCTGAAGTATCCAAACAAAAAAATAAGAAGAAGTCGGTTAAAAACAAAGTTGCTTTCGTGTCTGTCTGTGTGATTGCATTGTTCCTCTAAACTACGCAACGGATTTTAATGCAGTTTTCACCATCATTTCGAGAATTCTGGAAGGTTTATGTGAATATGACGTACTAATTAACATATTATGTTTAATAAAGAGATCTCAATATTTTGTCAAGTCGTAGTTAAACACCGTAAGCAGGGGGCGGGTCGCTAGTAGGTAATAATAAAAACAAATGTATTGTATTTCGTATTCATGTATACCCGAAAAATGGAAAGGTTCCTTAATAACTTCTTACCGCATCCACAAAAAGACTCAGAAACTACAGCTACATTATAAGTTTCATATTTTCACGCTCGAGAAAATTCATAACTACATATTTATGAATCTGCAACTGAATAAAAATGTCTGACCAACTTTATTTTCTGCAAATTAGCCTTGGAACACCAAAACGTGCTGTTTTGGCTTCCATTATTTTTAAGTTGCAGTGCAATTTGTATTATTATTACTTATTTACGGAAACGTATTACCCGGATAAAAAGTATCCTATGTCCTAACCCATGCCATGGTTTACCCAAGTTCCAAATTTCCGTTTTAACGTGAAAGCGTAATAAACAAACAAACAAAAAAACTCACTTTCGCATTTATAATATTAGTACCTGGGCAACCGAGCTCTGCTCGAGTAAAAATAGAGAATGCTCATTTAATAGTATAGGATAGATCATACTAATTCCATGCTGCCATGATAGTACATACTAATTCCATGCTACCATGATACCAGGTACTTACTAATTCCTTGCTGCCATGTCATTATTCTAAGGCAGCCATCTTGTTCTATACTTTGGGCGATCGAGCTCTGCTTGGGTGAAAATATGGAGAAAACTAATTTTCCCAGAGAGGTCTCATAGACCTAGAGGCTAGATCGATTTATAAAAAATCCCACGACACGTGTCCCTAGATATGTCTGGTAATATCGAAAACGATGAAAAAGGTCGTGAGGTAAGATATCTAGAGACGTTGGTTAACATCGGCCGACGTTTCAAGCGACTGGTGCCGCGGGACATTTGTCCAATGAATGTTTGGCTTTTTCACTGACAATACTTGTCAGTGGCCTTAGTGGGACAACTGTAAGTCGTGATGTCATTTACAAATATTTATAAAGTCTTTGCCAGTATCTAATATCTTATTATATTTATGCAAGGTTCAAAGGCGAATGTAGAATTTTAGACCTGTGAAGATATTCAGGCTGGGAGGCCGCGCATCCCATCATGTCGTCTTACCTATTAAGCATTAAGCAAAAATAAAACATTTATTTGGTAATTGAATAAAGCAATTTTATTATATTATTACATTCTAATCATAGAAGAACTTCTTCAAATAACTGAGTAGCCGGCGCGGTCGTCATGCTTGTCGTCAGCATCACCATTCGATGCTCATCACACATACTAGCATCAACTATAACCTATGGCATTGCATTAGACTCGATCATCTCTACACACCTGGATTACGTACAATCCTCGTATTCTTTACTTCACCACAAAACAAATAAAACTACCTAGGAATGTGTCCGATATACAAGCAAAAGAAACTCACTTCTCAACTCGATGAAATTGTCGGTAATGGACGTTGGAATGTTTCATGGTATTTTAGCTAAGCCTACGTCTGAAGCAGCAAAAATATTATATACTTTTTTAGATTATTAATTGATAACTTTTTTAGATTATACTTAATTGGATTAAGTTAAGTTTTGTGTGACTAAGATTAGTTAATTTAGTTGAGGAGTTAGTCGTTATTTGTATAAGCACGATGGGATTGACATCGTCGCATATGTGTACAAAAATCCCTTAAATAAATAAGATTATAAAAATAAAATAAAAAACTAGTAGGTAAACAAACGAATCCATATTACAACGACACTTCAAGACAAAACAGAGTAATGACATTAAATATGACAATTAAGACATTTCTGATTTGAAGCTGACATCAATAGATTTTAATGTTGCTATGTTAGCTGAATTCTCAAAAAACGTATACATAGTGGACTAATTTAACTGTCATACACAATAAGCTAATACATATTTATTAATATAAAACACGTTGCAAATATGCTTGGAATAATACTCATGTGTTTCAAGTGACAGGAGTCTGGTTCTCCAAAATGTCTTAGATTTAATGAACTGAGTTATCAATAATAATTAACATCTGGTCCTGTAATACTCCTCTAAAAAAAGAGGTAGTAAAAGTCTTTTTATAGTTTTAAAAACGATGAAACCACTACCACCAATATTCTGCTAATTAGAAATTATAGAAATACCATATTCTGGTGAGTATGGTAACTCCATAGTTACCGTCCCAGGTCCTGAGTTTAGACATTGCAAATAATTGCGTTTTGATAGTCAGATTTAATCAAATTATTGTTTATTCTTTGTGCAGCGTAATAAAAAAAACTGATGAATAAAGAAAAAGCCCTGTAATTGTTTCATATAATGTACATACTTTCATTCATGAACGCTTCTAAAATTAAGCGACACAAAAACTGCCAATCTTCAAGTTTGTTTGTTTGTATGTAGGGGTAATCTCCGGAACTACCAGTCGGATTTAAAAAAATATTTTTGCATTGGATAGCCTAATTCTCGAGGAAGGCGATAGGCTATGTAATATCATGCTACGACCCTTAAGAGCCGAGCAAAAAGAAAAAAAAAGACAGAAACAACGAAAACGAAGTAACAGCGCGGGCGTTGCGATGGGATGCGACGCGGTAGGTCGGGGTCTGAAATTTCACGCGAACGAACTCGCGGGCAGAAGCTAGTTCAAAAAATAATACCAATCAAATCAATCTGTCAGGCTTAAAATATCGAGAGGTAAATAGGGCTCTATCGATCAATGGCACAAAAAGGTTTAAAAGATTTGCGCCTTCTAAAGGGACCCTATTATGCCGTCATTTGTACGGGACCCGTTGAAGGTACTTGACGTTTATTCGCCTGACGTTTGTAAGACCGGAACATTGATAAAGTTGAGTAAAATAAATTGTGAAAGACTTTTGGGGTCACTAAGAAAACGTGAATATTGTATTCAGTTAGGTAGATCGATAACTCGAGGGTAGGAATGATGGCGATAAAGTTTTATTGGGTTTTTCCATCTAGAATTTCTCAGTAGCAGGCTGGAGTCTGGATTTGTGCCTAATTGATGGCAATAGGCTCGCCTCGTATAACATGGGACTAAATCATAACCGGCAATATAAGGTTTACTATAGGTACTCCTCTGTCCAACCCTTCGGGTAATACAAGCGTGATGTTATGTTATGTTTATATTTATTATGGCGATTTTAAGAATGTAGGCCGTTCTGCAAAGGGTTGATAATATCATACAAATTACAAATAACGCAATAAATGCGATTAGCAGGACGGGAGCAGGGTCGATGGCACTCTTAACAGGAGTCCTATGCATAGCCGTTCAATGTTGAAGACCGAATATGGCTCCATATTGATCTTTTACTTTGTTATAACATCTATGTAATACATATAGAATGCAATAAAAAATTGAATATTGAGTATTCATATTAATGCAGAAAGACTGAAAGACTTATTTGTTGCTTTGTAATGAAATAATCCACGTTTTTTGTTTCCTTCATTAAGGGCGAATTTGACCAATGCAATTCTAGAGTAATTGTCATTATTGTTATGGAATATTGACACTGACAGCTCTTGAACGCGGTTTAGATGTGCTGATCGCGTTCAGTTACAATGGTGAAATTTGCACTAAATGGTATCATTTTTGTTGCAGATTCCTAGCAAATCGCAAAAAAGGCCGGTCTTTATCAGCGAACGCGGTGGCGAACGAGCAAAAAGCGACCAAGGTCCTTGGACTAGTCTTCTTCACATTCGTGCTCTGTTGGGCACCATTCTTCCTACTAAATATACTGTTTGCGGCGTGTCCAGCCTGTATAGTCCCAGGTAAGTTACGACCGCGGTTAGATTTGATTTATAGCTGGCAGTTAACCGCGTTTGAATGGGGAGCGAAATCATAGCTGGTTTGAATTGACTTTTGAACGCTGATTATGCTGGTTGAAACGTAGTGGTTGCAAATGCTAAAACGCCGAAATAATCCGATATTAAACGTGTAAAACGTAGTTGGGATAGACTGGATGCAGATGGTGGAAGACAAGGTATTGTGACGCGGCCTGGAGAGGCCTATGTCCAGCAGTGTACTGCAATAGGCTGAGTTGATTAAAACGAGTAATTTGCAAGTCAGATGGTATTGCATAAAACCTTACCGTTTCGTTACAAAACGAGATTTTACTTTTAGCTCGAGCCTAATCCTTTTAGCCAGTTTTCACACTTAGAACTTTAAAAGAATTTTAAACTTTATTCCGGCTAAGGTAAAAGCTAAGCCGGAATAAAATTTGAAATTCTTAATGAAAAAGTGGCAACTTAGTAGTATTGGACTAAAAGCAAATTTCACTCATGAAACTGAACGCGATCAGCACATCTATATTATTTTAATTTTTGTGAATGGGATATATATTTTTTTCTTTCGTTTTTTTTCTCAGTTAGTTTTAATTATGGTCTGGCAGTTTGAGTAGTTTATGCGGCCTACCCAAAAGTACATTCTTTGGTATTTTTCTTCGAGTTGAGCTCCTTAAGTTCTGATTCACGATTCACAATTACTGACAAATGCGTGCACCGACTGGACAGGTCCACTCAAATCTGTGTGGTTATTTTCTCAAAAGACCATCTCAGACATAAATCTGCATGCTCATCATATGGCCTGAACAAGATTATGTCTAAACTTTAAAAGAGACCTCTGAGTTTGTTTTGGCCTTTCTTCTCAGAGTAGTCAGATAGGAAACGCTGACCTCATCCAATTTTTAAAATATTATTGACGTGTAAAAGTGTTGGTGCAAACTTATTTACAGAAAATAAAATCATTTCATCATTTAGAAAAAAAGAAAATACGTTTATTTGCGGTAAACATGACGCAAAAAAAGAATACGAAATAAAAAAAGAAATAAGTTCATTCAAGTTCATTTCATTATTAGTATGGAATATTGACACTGACAGTTCCTAAAACGCGGTTTAGATGTGCTGATCGCGTTCAGTTTCAATGGTCAAATTCGCCCTAAGTTATTAGTTTTGTAAAAATAACTGTTTTTCGATTATTGTTAGGTTCTTATTTTAAAAACTGACTCGATGGTTTAAACCTTGTCTAAAGAAAAACTTGTTTTGTTATAAGACCGGTCTCGTTCTAAGTTTAAATAATAGCCATGGTATTAAATATTGTTTATTCTAGAGTGTAAAGCAGGCCAAGTTCAAAATTAAATGTGCTTGGAACAAACATGTGACATAATTCAAAAATATAGATCTGCAAAATGTTCCATTCGGCGAATACATAAGAAACTCGTGTATTGCGGACAGAATTGAGTGTCGTGCCAACACCGAGCGGCTTATGTTTCATAATGCTTCCGCGTGCCATACATGATATAGGTGCATTATTGCAAATCTGCACTGGCATGAGAATAGTGACCCAGTGAACCAGTAGTAACAGCCCCGACTTACGAGTTATAGGTTGTGGGTTCGATTCGAACCCAGGCGCTTTACTTTGTGTAAATAATTTCAGCACAACTGCTGTGAAGGATAACAACATGAGGAGACCGGAATATCCTATAACCAAAAATTCGAAGTCATGCGACATCTATCAACCCGCACTGGGTCCGCGTGGTGGATTACAGCCCACTCCCTCTGAGGCCTGCGTCCCCGCAGTGGGAACATTATAGGCTGATTATACAATAGCATCATCTGGCACATTTGGGTACCACAATATGGCCAATGTTTTTTGTGTTCCATTTACGACAAAGGAGCTCTAACAATTCAGTCTATTGTTTCAACTGTGATACAGTACTAAAACAAATGGATACTATGGGCCATCCATTTAACTTATCGTATGTATGTGTTGGTACACATGGCTACATAATTATCAAGTTACGAATTTCTAGTATAAGCTGAACTCTCATTATACTCTATGTTCTATGTTAGGGGGTTTGGTTTCCGCACTTAGTCCGTCAGGTGGACCATTGTGCGTCTCATTATACTCATAATCCTATACAATGCAAGATCAGCTTATACTGGAATATTATAGCTGGATATGTAGCCGTGTGTACTACTCGTTTCGGGACTCTACTTTTCTGAGGCGCTCATCGATAGAAATACGATGGTCATACGATACAGCAACAGTTGGTCTTAGACCGCGTCATAATTTAAAGCGATCATCGCGCGAATACGCGGTCGGTCGCGTGCATATGTCACTTATTGTTCGGAAAACCGGAAAGCGCCCTCTGTTGGCATGACCACGCGTTCAAGTTCGCCGAACAAAAAGTTAGAACGACTGCGTATTCGCATGACGACGATCGCTTTTGAACAGGACGTACCCCACGTCTTGTTTAAAAGCGATCGTCATCGTAAGGTAGGTTTAGACCACACGAAACATAGACACTGAACCAGAGCATTTCATTCTTCATATTCTTTACATTTTAGTATGAATAGACTAACGAAAGAATGCTCTGTTCCTGTCTACACAAAAATAATTTAGTAGAGTAGGGATAGCATGGCACTTGGGTCTACCTTTTATAGCAGAACTTTTTATGTCATAATTTATTATTTTGCATAATAGCCGTTAGAATAAACTTCATTTCGCAGAAAATCCTTTGGCGTACACTCATTCATTATACATTCAAAACTCACAATTTTGTAAGTCAGAATCATCTTTAGGCATAAATTTCATATCCATAATAATTAAAAAGTAGAAACATCATATCACAGAAAGTTCACACAAACATGCAAACATGCAAACAAGCATACACCATGCATGCAGCAAGCAGATAGATCGCAGATAGTCTTAACGCTCACCATCTGCTCTTCAGCTCACGGGCCGCCTATCCCCTCCGCACCTACGCAGGCTTAAATTACATTCTAGGGGTAGGGCAGACAAGACTGCGTGGAGTCGGTTTTGCAGCGATTCGTTTCTGTCACTTACTTTTGTAGCACAACATTATTGACTTTTTATTTAAAAAAACATTTACACATATTGACAAAATAACATTTTTAACCTTAAATTAAAGGTTAAAAATGCTATTTTATAGAAATGGCCATAAGCCTCATAAAATGATTCCAAATAAGATTCTGCCATCTTAAAAGTATGTCATTGTAAACTCGGACATATAAACATTCGGCCAAACAATAATTATATTAAATAATTTTTATGCCTTTAAAATATTCGTTTAAAGAAGATTATGCCAAGTGCGTTATGCCAAATAAATTTCGGAGCATCAAGATTCTGCCAGATAGAGGGACCCATGGCATTTGCTCGTTTTGTTAAATTTAAACCACCTTTAGAATTGACCTCTCCATGCATCCTCTTCTCCTTTCTTATCCATGATCAACGTTCAGGGTACTAAACAAACTCTTTTCTACAGAACACGTGGTGGACATCTGCTTATGGCTGGGCTACGTGTCTTCCACCATCAACCCCATCATCTACACCGTGTTCAACAGGACCTTCAGGGCCGCCTTCCTTAGGCTGCTGAGGTGCCATTGTACCAGGTAAAGAAGAAGATTATTTAGCATCTTACTGGTTTTCTTTGATGGTGTTTGTAGAAGTGAAACATATTATATGAATGTCAGTCATAAGAATCTGAAAGTATATAAAATTATTTTTTCAGTATTTGGAAACAAAAGTAAAAAAAAATAAACTAAATGAAGTACTTATAAAAATGTACAAAAATCCTCAAAAGACCATTTCAGACACTAATCTACTATTGTTTCTCGTATGGCCTGACCAAGATTATGTCTGTACTTTAAAAGAGACTGCGACCTCTTAGTTTTTTCGGCCATTCTACTCATGTGGCTGTATTTTTAATATGACGAATATGACGTGTATAAGTGATACCAATATCCTGTTTTCATGTACCAAAAAAAAATATTACTAACAAAACGATAAAGAATCTACTGTGGCACCACTCATAGTCGTCTATTAAAACTTTTTTGGTAGATAATTGTAGGACTTCTTTTCATCATTTTGCATTTGGTCCGCTTAAAACAAAAATTTATGAATTTGAGTCCATTAAAGACAAAGTTGCCATTTTGAAAATTGGGCAATCTGCGGCTAAATCATTTTTTTAAAATTTTGCTACGATCAATTTGTATGAAACAAATAAAAATGTTCTAGTATTATAATAAAAGTGCCTAACAAATTATTTTAAAGGCTCTAACCTTTTAGTACTAATAGACAGTAATAGGCACAAGTGGTTTTATCAAAGAAAAAAAATGTCTGGAATCACCATTATTTATGATTTTCTTTGAACAGAAGGTCATAATTTTATTATTTTATTGAACAATCAATGATGATAAGAGCCGGTTCAATTATGAATACATCTCTCATGGCTTTCAGGAAAAAGGAAGCTGTGTAGGCACCATAAATTTTTGGTTCAAGGTCGTAATTTGTTAAAACAATATTACCAAACATAATAACCATCTGAATTTATTTTTTTGAGTTATTCGCTATGAAATCTAGATTGGCTTGCGAAATAAGTCATCAATGGTTTTGAAGAAGGTATTTTTTTATAAAATACCTAATACCTATATAATCATAATGCCCTTCAGCGCGCCTCCTATTACATGGGACTTCAACATAACTGGCGAAATGTTGGTGTACTTTAGGTACACCTCTGTCTAAACCCTCGGGGATTACAGGCGTGATGTTACATAATGTTATGTGTTAATTCAGCTTAAAAAATATCGCCAAACTACTATGTATTTCTACATTAATTTTTGCTGGCTTGTATCCAAAACAGTTTGTGATCCGGTGACGTAATGGCCGTTTTGCCAAGACTTATATCTGTTGACACTTGCAAGTTCAAGTAGAATTGGTTATTATGCATAAGCTTAAGGCTAGTGAGCCTATAATATGCTAGGAAACAGGCCTACTCTCTGTGAGAGGAAACGGGCAGTAATCCACCACGCGGGCCCAGTGCGGGTTGGTAAATGTCACATGTCTTCAAATTCTAGGACATGCCGGTTTCCTCACGATGTTTTCCGTCACTATTTTGAGAGCAGTGGTGATGAAATAATGTACACAAAGTATTGTGCCTGCCTGGGTTCAAACCTAATATCTACAACTCGTAAGTCGCGGCCGTCTCCACTGAACTTCCACTGCTTTTGTTAATATGGTTGTGCACAACTTAATTCTGATAAAATAAAACATACACACACATAAACTCACGCTTCTTCCCATGGGGGTGGGTAGGCAAAAACTATAAAACGTCATCTACTAGAATTTATACTAAAGTAAAACTTTTTATTATACAATCAAAAGCAGACCTCAACCTTGAAAACTACGTATCTTAGTTAGTGAGAGGCTTGTGTTCGCACTAAAAATACCTATATAAAATTCAATAAGGTCAACCAAATGTTATAAAAGCGTAAGTATCTAAGGCGCAGGACATACACAAGTGGCGAGGGGCGCGAGTGAGGCGCGGGCGTGGCGACGGTGTGGCGCGGGAGTTGCGCTGCCCGTTTCATATTTCATACAAAATGTATAGGAACGTCGTGTCGAGGCCTAGAACATACACAAGAGCCGTGGCGCGGGCGAAGCGACGATGCGGCGCGAGCGTTGTTTGTATGTTCCGCGCCATGTCATTTCCTATACATTTTGTATGAAATATGAAACGGGCGGCGCAACGCCCGCGCCACACCGTCATCACGCCCACGCCACTCGTCGTTTGTATCTGTCCCGCGCCTTATACCTTATTATTCGGTAGATGCAGAGAAATATTTAGGTAAAATAAACGTAAAAACTAACAATAGCATCGCAAAAGCTATGTTCTACACTGATTACAAACAAACAAATAATAATACCAGCCTATTAGTGTCCTACTGCAGGGTTAAGGCGTCTTCTTATTCAGAGAAGGTACGCGCATTGATTACCAAGGCTGCTCAAGACGGGGTATCAACTACTAGCTTCCGCCAGCGGCTTCGCCCGCATGACATGCCCGCATTTTACCGGTGAAAGAATTTTCAAAATCGATTCAGTCTTTTTTGAGTTTATTCGTTACAAACAAAATAACAAAAATGTTCTTTATAAATTTTATAATATTAGTGTAGATACAATAATGATAAGTTCTGTACCCTAATTACGTAATACACGATCAATCGGAATTTGAATCGTTTTAAAACAAATTGCTAATTCATTTCGTCATAAGTTAAAAAAAAAAATCTGCTCAACAACTTAAATACTGCAATGCATGTTGTTGAACTGTCAAAATAAAACAAATTTGTCGTAAACGTTTGTGAAAATGTGTTGCGTAATTAAATAGCAGATTTCTTTACGATGTTTTTACTGTACCGATGTTAGTAATGTTCAAGATAAACCAAGAAAGTACATAATTATGAATTGAAAAAGTCACTAACAGATACCAAAACATATTTCGAAATACATATTTTAAAAAATCATTTCATTTGTATATTTATTTAATTTTCATTAGAAAAATAAACAAACAAAGAAGATCTTGAATACAGGTCACGTTTTTTAACAAGAGACAATCATTCTTGCGTGGACCCGCTACGATTTTAATTAAGAAAACAATAACTTGTCTGTGCATGATTAAAACTGCTCAGAATACGAATGCTAAAATACTAAGGCTTTCATAATGTTTGTATGAAAATAACACGAGCAGCATAAAGTTACAGTCTTGTTAATTTATAATTTACAAGCAACTTCAAAAGTTTGAATATAAATGTAGTGGTACAGTCTGACGAATAGGTACTGTGTAATTCTGTACAGATTTTAAAATTCAAAAACTCGTTTTGATATTTTAGCTATTTATTTGGGATAAATTCACTGTTACGTGCTGCGAAGTTACAAATTCAAAAACAAATTAAAAATATTTTATTTCACATAAACCTACATGAGCACTTATGAAACGTCAGAAGCTAGGTGCACGGTTCCAATTGATCGTTTCCTATGGAGAAGAGCCGGCAAGAAACTCCATGGTTACTCTTTAAAAAATAATTGGCTTTTACAATATTTTCAAATAACAGTGTTAATAGGTTTGGGAGGACAGTGTAGGTCTTTCAACAGGTACCGGGTACTTAAAAGAATAATGATGGTCAATAAATCTACAGTCCACTAAGTCTACTCGTACAGCGTTCTCACATTAAAAAAATAGAAAAGAATCTATGTAAAGATAAATAAATTAATAAAAATAAAAACGTATTTTAAACGAAATTCTTGAACGCCATTACAGCTGTAACAAATTTGAATAATTATCATGTCCACAAAAGCCACTAATAAAGAGTTGAAATTAAATTGTAGGTATATTAAATATACCTACAATTTAATATAATGTCAAATAATAGGGTGAGTGACAAACAATACTATGTATCTGCTTAAGAAAATATTTTTAAGAGTCGCACAATTCATGAAGATTTAATAGGTATGATGACAGATATTTGTAATGTTCTTCAGGTATATTATTAAAAAATATTGGACACGTTTTTTTTTCTTTTTTTACGTAATCAAAAGATTACGGCGATACATTGAGTTAAAATGTGGCGTTGTTGGCGGTGCTGTGACGTACTGAGCCCCCACTCCCCAACTTTAATGCGTTTCATATAAGTAATTTTTGATTAATAAATTATGATACAGCAAAAAATACGTGTCTAATATTTTTTAACTGACGGAGTAAATAGAATTTCTTTTTTTACCCAGGCATCTATTCCAGTTACAATGTTTTGTAAAAATGTCTTCACAGAAGATTTTTTTTATTATCACAGTAATCTATAAATCCAAGATCATTGTTTGTAACTACATCTTGTGATTACACTTCAGTTCTATGTTTTCTTAAAGAAACTCCTTCTATATTCTTACTTATTTTTATATAATCAAACTCTTTTGTCCATAGACGCGGCCGCTGTACCCGCTACCGCTCAACCGGCTCAACGCGTGGAGCATCTCAACTCTGTGCAAGATCAGCTTTACCTCTAGCCATATCATTACGACCATCGGCTTTAGCATCCGCGTCACCAGCAGCACCAGACACTACCGAAACAGTATTAATTGAACGACCTATAGGAGATTTTAATGTTAGATATTAAGCTAAACTATATTTATTGCATTTAACGAGCGCGCATCGATCATTATTTCATTACAAATAAAACCTAAAAGGTGCTGTTCGAAAGGCGACCGCAACCGCAAACTGCAAGTGGCAACGTCACCCAATCGCAATGACAGATTTCAGCAACGCGACTGGTTTCTATGTAACTGAAACTATGAAAATATATACGGCGACGTTGCCACATGACGCTGTGGTCGATTGTCGACCGCAGACCGCAAACCATTAAAAGTGCCGTCCCTGGCTGTCACTGTCAGAGCGACAAGACGTTTTTTTCTTTTCTTGTTAGCTTGTTCTTGTTTACAAATGACTATCGCGAAACTGAAAAAGAGAAATGCCGTTGCCGTCTTGCGATTGTGAAACGTTACCCATTGTGATTTGTGGTTGCGGTCGCCTTCGGAAGAACACCTTAAAGCCTGATACACACAGTACAGTTTATTTGCCTATGGCATACCTTATATTGAAGCAACAATAAAAGTTGCACCGTCTAATCAGTGTTTAGGCGATGCAAGTCACATGTCGCTTCAATCTTATTCTATGCAACATACAAGAAACTTGCATCGTGTAAATGGGACTTTAGTCAGTGATATAAAAGTCACATGACATGTGCTCGCGATTTGAAACGACTATAAAAGAAATTGTTTTGTTTATGATAAATTTTGAACCAATGTTATGTTTTGAAATTCTAAATCTACTGCCAAAATGAGGAATGTAATTGTAAATCTATTAGACTTGAAATCTGATATAATTGCGTTTTATATCTAGGATGTAATTGACTATCTTATTAGTGCCAAAGTAGAATTTTCAATACGGATAACTAATTGGATCGTATTCTTCCACTCAAGTAGATATTTACAATACATGCCTGTTATATTTTATAAAAACTTGATTAGCTTCTAGGCTACCTGTATCATTTCAGGAAGAAATAAAAATACCTATGAAACTTCTTTTTAGTAAACAATTTCAGTCATTTTATTATATTTTACTATTTTATTATACTTCTCACTGTTAAATAGAAAATTATTACAGAATTTTCCGGTATTTCATTTCAGTTTCATTATTATTTCATACATATTTTGTTGATAACGTTATTGTGAAGTTCCTTCAATGATTGACGGACGCTTTTTGATAAATTAATGAAAAGAAAAATCTACAGCGTGATAAGAAAACAAAGATACTCTGCAGTATTCAATAATATTTTTTCGAATAGCTTTATTGCCAATATCTCATTGTGAAGTCGTTTGAAGCGATACACGATACTATTAAAAAATGAGGCTGCAAAATCAGCGATTCTAAAGACTTCATTACGCCGCCGCGCCGTGCGATTAAATTGCCTATGTCATGCCATACGTTGAAGCAAGAATAAAATTTGCAATGTCTAAACAGTGTTTAGATGATGCAAATCATTTGTTGTTTCAAATTTATTGCATGCCACAGCCAAAAAACTGGCATCGTGTAAATGAGGCTAGTGATAGCGGTGATTTTCAATGTTATACAGAAGAAAGCCACAACTTATATTTTATTGAAAAGCAGTGAAAATATCTAGGGACTAGTTAACGGTCCAATTTAAAACAAGGATATATTTTTTAAGTCACGTATCGAGACAACCTGCACAAAATTAGGTCAGATTTTTTTTTTATAATAAGCAGTCATGGGGACTGCCGACAGAAGTGAAAACTTAAAACCATGCAATACTGATAACAATAGCATACCCATAAGACTTTTCCCTACCAAAAATCGCTCAACGCGCCCAAATTCGTCATAACGTCAACGCCGGCTGTCGCTGAAAACCAGCGCTGGGGTTCTGTCTTGCATAGGGTCGCAGCATCATGCTGAGTGATGGCCGTTTTGCGTGAATGTGACGCATATTTTCCCTGAACTTGTTTCCATTTTATAATTTTGTGTTCTTTTTTGCGTCATGTTTACCACAAATAAACGTATTTTCTTTCTTTTTTTCTTTCAAATGAATTTTCATTAAATAAAAAACAACTCGTTTTTCTCGCGTCGTTTGTTTTCTGAGTATCGTATAAAATTCTAAGTTGCGTGTGATGTCGTTTTCGAAGCCAAAGGTTATCGCAGTTTTAGTGGCTATACGCTGGCGCTTGCTGCATCACTCCCGCCAATGACCAGATAAAACCTTGCCAAATAAAATCCCAATATTTTTTACGTATTTTTTTCTCAATTATGTATTTTTGGCTTTCAAGTGACAACTGGAATTGATGGCGGTATCTAGCTTTTCATAATGAAAATTCAAACTTTCAAGAATTTTATTTTAATGCTACGACCAAAACCGGAAAAATAGGAAAAATTTATGGCATTTAATTATATTTTAGTTACTAATTCCAAAGTTAAAGAATCTGTGATTGATTTAAGGTAAGTAATAAAAGAACGAGCGAACTTAATAAACCCAACGCTCAACATAGTGTCCAGACTAAAGTAAGAAATAAACAACCTTCCTAACTAGACAGTTCGGTAAACATTTTTTCCGGAAAAATACGTACATTGCTTGACGAATAGCTCATAAAACTCACTTTCCTGTATTATATTTCAGTAATATATTTTAAATTAAACTGTACAAGGTACGACGAAATGCCAAATTACACATCACGTTCGTCCGTCGTTGCGTCGCATCGCCGAGAAATTCATCTGTTTCTACGGAAATTAATTTGAAAACAAATCCAAAACTGGCCCAAAAATATTTCACTTCGCGAAATAGCTATTTATGGCTTGTTACGTGCATAACTGGAAACAAGAAAGATCATCTATCCATTTATTTCCTAAATATGTGGAAAAAAATTGTAGGTTCCTGTATCTCTTTTTATCTTTTAAGGGTGTAAATAGAGGATCGCCCGAAGGACACGGTGGAGCATACGGTGGAGGTCTGCCCGGCTTGGGCAGAGCATCGCCGTGTCCTCGTGGAGGCGATCAGTGGCGGGGATCTCTCGCGTCCGGCCCTGGTCCAGGCCATGGTACGGAGCGAGAGGGCAAGGGAGGCCGTCACCTCCTTCTGCGATGCAGTAATGCTCGCAAAGGAGGAGGCAGAACGCGTGAAGGAGAGGCAAATTTCGCGCCCTCACGCCCCTAGCCGCCACAGGGGACGCCCTGGGCGTCGGGAATCGCAGGCCGCTTCCCGGCCACAGTAGGCGCGGGCTTGCGGACGGTGAGCAATGGGTAGCTCGCCGTCCGATAAGGACCAGGCCTGGGTCGACGGCGCGTTGTGTTCCACGCGCGCCTCAAAGAGATGTCAGCAACTGAAGGGGTCCGATAGGACTGCCTGCCGGGGTTGCGGGAAAGTCCGAAAGGGATACCGTGGCCCCTGGCAACTTACAGGCAACGGAAGGAACACGGGTGGGTTTTAGTCAGTAAGAGTCTGACACGCCTTACCGCTCCACCCAGAGCGGGAGAAGTTATTTGATAATTTCCCATCCAAAAAAAAAAAAGGGCGCAAATAGACCACAGTCGATTGACGTCGACCGTCGACTCAAAATGTCTCATCTCATATCATTATGTCTCAAAATACGTCACTATAACATTGATTTAAGCTACAGTTTCCTAGGAAAGCACTTCAATAATATTTTAACGGCCGTCGCGAAAACTGTAACTTTCACCAGTATTTGACATTAAGACCGTGCATTCTGAAAGTGAGCAACGGTACAAATAGATGTCAAATATTTCGCTGTTTTGATTAATTTTGCAATATTACTGCATGGAAATAAAATTTGGAATACGGCTAAGTATTGAAAATGTTGATTATGAAATGCAGTAATTAATATCGTAACACCGAATATTTGGTTTTAGATGTAAAAAAAGTATTTCGATACTTCCCAAATGCCTTTTTTAGGGTTCCGCAGTAAACAAGGAACCCTTATAGTTTCGCCATGTCTGTCTGTCTCTCGGTCTGCCCGCGGCTTAGGTCAGAGACTGTTAGTACTAGAAAGCTGTAATTTGGCATGGGTATACATATTAATCATGCTGACAAAGTGGTAAAATAAAATCAAGAAACATATTTTTTAGGGGCCTCCCCTTCACGTAAATTGGGGATGTTTTTTTTTCTCGTCTATCCGTTGGAAAGATCGTTCAAAAATATTGTGCTTGAAAGTCCAAACTTTTGTTAGAGTCATGTGTCCCCTTCTCCCTGCCAGCTAAATGGTTAATCTTGGAGTAGTAGGTATATATAACGAAGTTAAAAGGAAAACTATTGCAGCTTTTGAAAACGATTGTACCCACAAGAATAAAACATGAATTCCATGATAATGACACGGGTTTATTTAAGCACTGCCAAATTGTAAAAATGTCTTTGACAAGGTTCGTTTACGCGTTATAAGTGAGAATTACCATAATATAAGTAATATATCCGTAAATACGTAAGACAAAAGTCGTTGCGTTGTTTGAAAAAAAAAAAGCTAAACCAACTTAAATTTGCAGTTTGAAAAACATGTTTTCCCATTCATTCCGCATGGGAGAACATGTTTTTCAACAACAATGTTATGTTTGTTTTTAGAATAAATTCATCCCAACTACGGAACCCTTCATTGTGCGTGGTCCGACATGCACCTGGCCGGTTTTTTACACAAAAAAACGGTTACAACATCAAATTTAATGTTATAATTGCAATTCATAACTAATATTCTAGTTCATTAGTTAGCGATTTTTCATATTTCCATACAGTAATATTGCCAAATTAATCAAAACAGGTAAATATTTGACAGCTATTTGCAACATTGCAAAATTTTAGAATGAATACTTAAGGTGGAAAAAATGCTCTGTAATTAGACAACCGTCATTTTGAAGTGACCGTTGTACGCTTTCTTAGAAAACCAAAGCTTAATATCTTGGTATCAACAACGATTTCTGCAACAACAACCATACATAAAAAGTATGGACCGAATTAAACAAATTGCTCTTCGTTAAATTCTTCCAGCAAGTCTGAAGTATCGTTAATCGCCTAATTACTTCAGTTTTTCGCTTCACACCAGATTAATAGAAGGCCACTACAAAACTTTCACTTAATTGTTGTATACCGGTATAGTTTCAAGCTTAAAGAATTCAAGAAGGGCGTTTTTTGCCACTAGAGGGCAAACATAATTCTGCTTGAAAAAGACTGTCATTTTGTCTATTCTTCTGTCGACAAAACCCGTTTCTATGTTTGTCATGCTACGCGTGCAGCTTAAGAAATATTTCGTTCTAATTTCTACTCAAGATGAGCTAGAAAGTGACCATTATTCAAGTGGATAAAAAACTTTGTTAAGTTTGCGTAAAAAATACTGGATAACAAGACCTGCACTTTTTGACATTTTTCCATATGTTGACGTTCATATTCTGAACACTGTAAAACTAATAGTAAGTCAAAGCGACGTAACTTTTATCTTATTGTATTATAATATGAATTATTATTGCCGTGAGTTTAATAAAACTGTCGGCGCTCATTCTAATATGTACGTTACCATAAACAGATAAGAGTTACATTGCAATGACTTACAAATTGTTTTACGACGATCGTGAATGTCTTACCTTAGATATTTTATGCGGGAGGTATGCATCGAATTTTGTGTACTTCGTAATCAAAATTCTAACACTAGATTTTCTTTGTAAACGATTAAAGCTAATCAAGTAGATACGATACTAATTATAAATTGGTTTGGACCACATACTCTAAGTTAATGAACACATAAATACTCAGTGAATTAACTAATTATTTATGCGAATCGTTAATGCAGAGCTGTTTAATTTACGACTAGCTGAAAAATTCTATTTGGGCTTTTGGAATTGTTCAAGATTTTTTTACGCACTAGTGCATAATAATTTATATTATATGAACCATTGCTAATTCTTCTTTTATTTAAAAAATATAAATTGAAATGACTTCGCAAGTGATAAATAACAATTCCATAGTGTGTTTTATTACAATCTGTAAATTTTATTAGACAATAAAAATATCGGATTCTGAACACCGTTGGACCATAAATCTTGAGACTTTCTTTTATCTCATGTATTCCGTTCGAACCGTAGGTCCTACATTTTATTTCCGATTGAAACCGAAATTATATTCGATTTCATTCCGATTGAAACCGAAATTATATTCGATTTCAAACCGAGAGTCGAAATCGTAATTCTCGATTATTGGAATCGAAATTACTTTCTACAAATTCCAAGTCTTTTCTGAATGACTTTCCTAACGCGATAATCTAAAGGCCATTTGAGGATTACTTAAGAAAATGTCTAGAATAAGAGTGTTTTTAAAACAAATTCTGTGAATTTATAGTAATAGCAATGATTTTATTCTACTTAAGTACGTCGAGTCTAGTTAAGTGTATAGAACTAATTTATTTCTCAAAAGATGTTCAATTACATATTTTTGTGGATGCATAAAATAAATGTTATGTAGAAATAAACGTTATTTTCGAATTACAGAGTGTTTCATTATTTTTTCACTCCTATAAGAACATCTAGAGAAAGATACTCGTAGATTGGCAGTTTCATCACAAACATAATTAGTCACTATAATAATTATTATCTCTAATAATTGTTAGAGAAGATACCTACCAATATTGATCAACAAAAAATAACAACAAAACAACGAATTAATATTTTTCCTCCAAAGAAGTTCGTGGAGAATGATTTCTTTTGTCAAAATGAAACGAACGATAAGCGGGCAACTACGCTCATAAAAATTGTCACAAAAGCGAGACAATCCCAAAGTAGAAACAATGAGAGGAATCTACAATGTATCCGACACAAGGCACCTTCCATAAAATATTTATAACAGTAAAACCTTGATAATTAAATTCATTAGACATTCTCTTATAATAACATCACTTTCGCACCTATTTCATAAGTATCCGGCGGTAAATATGGCACGTTGGGTTTAGCAAATTGTTCGGGTTTGTAGAGAGAGCGTCATCTTTGTCTGGAGCAGACGACTTCAGGAGGAGTGGAGACCGCGTATCGGCAAGCGTGGTGTGGGCCACCCCCGCCGACATGGACCAAAGACCTTGAAAAAGTGGCTGGGACAGACTGGATGCGGAAGGTGGAAGACAGGGTATTGTGGCGCAGCCTGAGAGACGCCTCTGTCCAGCAGTGGACTGCAATAGGTTGAGTTGATTGATAGCTAAAGCTCGATGTGTCATATTAACTCGGGGGCTCGTGGCTCGCACGGGTCGATATATCAAGTTAAGCTACGCTTGCTACGGTCGGTCCGTGGATTGGTGACCATCTTTACATACCGATACCCCTGCGTGCCTCGGGAAGCACGTTATGCTGTTGGTCCCGGCTGTCATTCGTGGATCTTTGTTAGTCGTTTCGGGTAGTCCCGTCGGGTATAAGCCCGAAAGTCTGACAACCAATCTTACAAAGGGGTATCGTGTTACCCAGTAACTGGGTTGTGGAGATCAGATAAGCAGTCGCTCCATGTAAAATACTGCTATTCAGTTACATCCGGTTAGACTCGAAGCCGACCTCAAAAATAGTTAAAAAAAGGCTAGGCAGATGACAATGTGTCATACTAACGCCTGGGATACATTGGATACTGCGAAAGTTGGGCGACGTTAAAGTTGGAGGATAACAAGTTAACCCTCAAAGTTTTATCGTGTTTCATTATAAGGGCAATTCCATCACTAAGGCCACGGTCTGGATGAGTGCAGCGTAAATAATTTAGTCAAGGACAGGACTGATACAAAGTTAGATGAATTAATAAATGATTGTGGCATTGCTTTGAGAGAGAAAGTTGATTTAGTGATCTTTTTATTTTTATTTGAGTATTTAGTTTGAGTTAATAAGGCCATGGTCTAGAAAGGAAGAATAAAATAAAATTGGAATTAAAATGCAGACGCAGCTATAATATATATATTTACCCTCATTTGGTCTGCGGTCGTTTTTGAAGCATATTTATTATAATAGGTGTTCTAATTTTTAAATAGGCACTATTATATGGATAAATGGATTTGACAAGTGGTATTGCACTTGTGTGTATTGGATTTAATTAAAAGTTCTTCGGAAGAGGATTCCGATACCGAATTTGATATGCGTGTTGCCTTGTCAGGCACAAAAATAAGAACCATTTGGGTTGAATCGTATATAAAGCAAAAGAATGCTCGTGGCTAATTTAACTTATATTTTAATTATTAATAATTAATTAATTTAACTTATTTCCCATGGTTTATCATTAAAAAAAAACGCACAATATTTTACAGGTTCAAGATCAACGTTTATCCAGAATAAAGTACATGCTCCTTCCACAGACAAAGAATAAGGCCACGCGTACCTTGGACGCGTTTTCGGACGAATTTCACTCGTGCGAACACGTACGAACACCTTCCAAGTATAAAGGGAGCGCGCAGACTGAGTGCGAGTTAGTCGTACGTATACGTACATATAGTTCCGACGTCCAAAAATAATCCGAACTTGTTGGGATTTTCCGTGCGTTCAATGCGATATCACCGGAACACTACCTATTTGACGGAGAAAAATGTAATCAGTGTGCGCAGTCCTCACTTCGTACGACCACGATCGTACGTTTACGTACTATATGTAGAAATTCATGTCTAAAGTGAGCGCGGCCTAACGAGTGGCGAATGCGGCTCATTCTCAGGTACAGTAGGTAGGCGAGGCGTCGTCGAGGTGAAGCGAGCGGGCGGAGAGGGAGAAAATGCTCGTTAATTAAAAAAAAAAATGGAACATGTCGTACTCTTAAAATATGTCAAAATATATATTAATATGCCTAGTTATGATTTATATTAATATATAATTATTATAGCTACGTCTGTGCGGGCTTCTATGTCATTTTTTTAATGAGGTATTTTCATCAAATTTTTGGGCACGTTCCTTGACGGAAAAAAAAAACTCGGAAAAATCTTTGGTGGTCTTTTGATCTTCTCGTAAGGCTTTAACGTTTTTTAAGTAGTTGAGCCGCCAAAAAATAAACAACACTCGGAGGAAAACTCCTGTTTTCCTCCGAGTGTTGTTTATTTTTTGTGTCTTGTCAATAATTAGGTCACATGCAGTCCTCTGAATGTGACCTAATTATTGACAAGACACAATTACACAGCACCACAGCACCGCACAGATCTATCTAGCAAGGCAACTGACATACATACATGACGCCAACTTCTAAAAAAGTGTTCAATCTTCAACAACGGCCGTATACATCTTAGCATAAACAACAACTTTGCTCAGCATACGAGTAGCTACACGCCTCCCACTAATCCCGTTCATCCGAACATGTCCCAACTTTGATCGCGGAAGTTGAGGCCAAACACGGTACATATGAATACAGATTGCGACAGAAGTAACGCTTTTACAAGTGTCTGTTTCAGAGTACCGTCAACATAAGAGTTATGTACATACAGGCAAAAATATTAATTTCTACTACACTGCCAATATTCATTAATATGGTGTGTGTTAGCCTGCATCTTGATTGCGCAACACACTTCCATAGAAATCCGAAAAATAATAATTGAAAAATTCGCCTACTCAAAAACGTAAATAACGATGAACGTGGCAGAACTGTCAAAAAGAAAAGCATTGCGATCGATTGCCTTGCATGCATGATACGCAATTATCCCGCTGTTTTACATGGTGTGATTTAACATTGTTTACAAAAACCATAGCTACACAATCACCCCATACATCCTTTGTTGTTATTACTTATTATACATTGCATCATAACATTAATTACTTAATGCGTCATGTTATAATTTATTACGTAATCAGTACTTATCCAATATGCCAAAACGTCAAACAAATAGTTTTTTTATGACAGCTGCGAGCACAGATTGCATTAAGTCTGCGGCGACGGCCGACGCTACGAAATGTTGCCATTTGAAATATTTTATTTTATATATTTAGGACTAAGTGTTTATTCGTCATGTGTACCGCAAATAAACGTATTTTCTTTCTTTCTTTTCTATAATTGCCTGCGGCATATCATAAGTTGAAGCACACATAGACGTTACACCGTCTAAACAGTGTTTAGACAATGCAAGTCATTTGTTGCTTCAGTTTTATTGTATGCCACAGGCAAGACACTTGCATCGTTGCTTAAATGATGTAAAAACTTGACTTTTCAGTACACTCATGATATATTGTCTGTACTTGCAACTTTGCAAGTGAGCTGCCTGTATACTTGTTAATTTGCTTGACTGTACTACCAAAACCACTCGACGTTTATAGTTGTTGGTTCAAACTTTCTAAAGGTGGGGCTTGTAATAAAACAATGTTTGGGTAGGAATCCTTTAGCCAAAGTTTTCGTTTTGTCAACTTAATTTTGTATAATTCAACCTGTGGCGTTTGGCCTTTTATTATATGGGTCTGACACGAATGTACGGGAAATTAAGTTTGTCTAGGGCTAGACCTTATGCTTGGTGTGTCAGGTAAGTGTGCGGAGCTGAAAGTAAACTCTGGATGCCAAAATACTACTGTTTATTACTTTTAAATTTACAAAATGATTTCTTCTGGTTATAAATGCGGAATGAATACAAAACTAGTGGTCGTCCCGGAATGATCCGGCGCACGCGTTTATATAGGCTCAGGATCGCGGAGTAGGGGTCGAGCGGACCCCCGCGCGTCGCAGAGCTGGGCGTTAACATCCTCCCCCCTTGAAAGTTGCTCCTTCAAGCACATGTCAGTGTCGAACAAAGGGCACAAGCGATTTACTGCACGACGAATTATACCATTCGTTGTCCTCACGTCTGCTACTCTGGCCACTTCATCCTTGCCAAAGTGCAAGGCCTGTATCCGTCCCATTTTCCATTTTAAGGGAGGCAAGTTGTTATCCTTGATAATGACCTTATCTCCAATTTGTAATTTTATATCCGCCTTACGCCATTTTGTACGATGCTGAAGTTCTGTGACGTAATCATGCTGCCATCTCAACCAAAAACATTGCCTCATGTTTTCTAATTGTTCATATCTGTGGAGTCGATTGAAATTAACATTTGACAAGTCAGGAGAGGGAAGAGCTATCATTGGTTTACCGACGAGAAAATGCCCAGGAGTCAGGGGTTGGAAGTCGTTAGGATCGGACGACATAGGAAATAAAGGCCTGGAATTCAATATGGCTTCTACTTGAACAAATAATGTGGAAAGTTCTTCATATGTCAAGTGCCTGTTTCCTAAAACTCTTTTTATATGAAATTTGGCAGATTTTACCCCTGCCTCCCATAATCCTCCAAAATTTGGGGCATAGGGTGGTATGAAGGCGAATTTCATACCTTCATCTGAACAAAAATTATTTATGTCTTCTTTGTTTACTAGTAAAAATTTATTAAGTTCATTACTAGCACCTAAAAAATTTGTCGCATTATCGCAATATAGAGTATTAGGTTTGGAACGCCGCGAAATAAATCTCCTGAGAGCCAACAAAAATGCTTCAGTACTTAAGTCACTGACAACTTCTAAATGCAGAGCCTTAGTTGTAAAACAAACAAATAAACACATGTAACATTTACTGATCTTACAACCGCGGCCCTTTCTATCAGTTATGAGATAAGGTCCGGCTAAGTCAACTCCAGAAGTTTCAAAAGGTGTCCCTGGATTCAAACGCTGCTTGGGTAAGTTCCCCATAATGGGCACTATTGACTTAAACCTAAATCGCTTACACACTATACAACGATTAGCTACGCTCCTAGCTATTTTACGAGCATTAATTATCCAATATTTTTCTCGAACAGCTGATACCATTAATTGACATCCACCGTGAAATAATTTAATGTGTTCGTTCTCAAAAATAAGCCTTGACAATCGGTGATTGGAATCCAAAAGAAGGGGATGTTTTTTATTATAGGGAAGAGGTGAATTACGAATACGACCTCCTACCCGCATTACCTTAAGTTCAGAATCCAAAAACGGGCTAAGAGATAATAATTTACTTTTATTATTAAGAGGCTTATTTGATAACAGCTGATGATACTCCATACTAAATGAATCTAACTGCGACAATTTAACTAAAATAAACATGCTATCATTAAGTTCATCAACAGTTAGATAACTACAAGTAAGTCTAATTTCACGATTCTTAATTCTACAATTCTTAATGAATCTAAGTACGTAGGCTATTGCATTTTGCAATCTCTTCAGCTTAGAATATCGTTCAAAATCGATGAACGTATTTTTAATGTTTACATTTGCTAACAATGTGCCTACGAGTTTCACTTCTGGTAACTGTACACTTTTTAATTTATTCTTATCTACCTTTGGCCAATCAGTCTCTGATAACGTAAGAAAAGATGGGCCACTCCACCATAATTTCTGCACTGAATCCTTCATTTGATCTACTCCTCGGGAAATGTAATCAGCTGGGTTCACAGCGGTAGGTACGTATCGCCATTCACTATCCTTAGTTAAGTTTTTAATTTTATTTACTCTGTTCGCAACAAACACCTTTAATTGTTTTGAAACTGTACGATCAGTACGCAACCACCCGAGCACGATCATCGAGTCTGTCCAGTAAACACAACGAGCTACATCACAACGCAAGGAGTGAGTCACCCTTTTTCCCAACTCGGCGGACAATAACGCGCCGCACAACTCAAGCTTAGGTATAGTTAGACCTTTTAATGGAGCGACCCTTGATTTAGCGCAGAGTAGTCCTACATGAATGTCTCCGTTTCTATTGATTGAGCGCACATAGGCACACGTCCCGTAAGCACACATAGAAGCATCAGAAAAAATATGAATTTCGATGTGTACGTAATCTTCACACATAACATACCTAGGTACTTCAACACAGATAAGAGAGTTCATGTTTTGAATAAAGTTATGCCACAGAGTTTGTATCTCTTCAGTTACAGGGTCGTCCCATCCATATTTACATAACCACAACTTCTGTAAAATTAACTTGGCCTTAATCACCAATATACTTAAAAGACCTAAAGGATCGAAAATCTTTGCAATAGAAGATAATATACTTCGTTTGGTAATTTTTTGATCGTTATCTATTTGTATACAAAATTTAAATACATCAGACTGAGGGGACCAAGTTAAACCTAAAGTGCTAGTTACTGCTAGTACTATAACTTAGAAGCGTTTGATCTAAATTTTCGTAAACTAAATCCAGCTGCACTTAAGGTTTTAGTAATAAATCTACAAATTCGATTTAACCCTTCCTCAGTTTGATGCCCGGTGATTAAATCGTCCATAAAAAAATCACGCTTAATTATTTCCTTAATTTCTAAATCATCACACTCATTTGATAACTGCAAAAGGCAACGAGTACTTAAAAACGGGGCTGACGCGGTTCCGTAGGTAACCGTGTTTAATCTCAAATACTTAAACGGATCGCGCTCGCTATCCCTCCATATTATCATTTGCAAATGTCTTTGACTTTCAGATATTGCTATTTGTCTGTACATTTTTTCAATGTCTGACGTCATAACAAATTTATGTTGCCTAAACCTAAGCAATATGCTGAATAAATCATCTTGAATTACGGGACCTACCATTTGGATATCATTCAACGAGTATCCACTACTTGATTTCTGAGACGCGTTAAACACTACACGAAGTTTGGTCGTCTCACTTTTTTCGCGAATAACTGGATGATGCGGTAAATAATATGCAAAGGCAGGCTTACAAGCCTCAGACAGGTGATTCAATAGTTCATATTCCTTTATAAACTCCTGATAGGAACCCTTTACACTAGGTTGTTTTTTAAACCTTTTTTCTAAATTGATCAAACGCGATTTCGCTGTTCCTAACGAATCGCCTAATACGGAAGGCGATGTGTGTAGTGGCATCTTCACACAAAACCTACCGTCACTCATTCTACAGGTATTTTCTACAAAATGTTTTTCGCAAAATTCTTCTTCGGTACTATAAGGTTTTTCATTTATATTTAATACTTCTTCAATTTTCCAAAATTTCTCTAAATTTTCACTAATACTTCTAGTTAAATTACATTTTACTTCATTACGTGGAGCATTCCTACTATACACCGGACCAGTGACAAGCCAACCTAACTTGGAATTCTGCAGTGTGGGGAGACCCTTACCTAACTTTACTTGTTGACCGGTCACTAAATCCCAAAACAAATCGGCTCCTATTAATATATCTACGTCGGCAGGTTCATAAAATCTACTGTCCGCCAAATTCACGAATATGTTACCCGGAATATTCAATTCATTTACATTTGGTAACCTATTCGTAATTTTTTGCAAGATCATGCAGTTAACTTCTACCGAAAAATCATTATGTATTGAGTTTATTTCTAACTTACAGCTATTTGCTACTTGTATCTTACTATTTCCTATACCATAAATATTCAAATTTTGATTAGTTCCTGTACACGACAACCCTAATTTATTACATAAATCTACAGTTACTATCGATATTTGGCTACCAGAATCTAATAATACGCGTGCTACATAATATTTATAATCTAATTTGCTAAATACTTTAACTAGTGCGGTTGAAAGAAGTACGTGTTTAACGGCGATCGTCGATAAGGAAACCGGTTCTGCGGCGAGCTGCGCCGGGGCGTGGACGCATGTTGCTTAGGCGCAGTGATCGACTCGGCGGGCATTGAAGTCGTTGCCGGTTCGATTATCGCCTGATGCACACCGCTGGTCGAGCTTACATTGTTATCTACTGTTTTAGGTTTATTTCTATGTAACAAAGAATTATGTTTATACTTGCATGTTTGACAGCCAGGTGATCTACAATTATATGCGCGATGACCCGGTTTAAAACAATTAAGACACAATTTGTTTTTTGAAATAACTTCGTTTCTTTCTGCCAAATTCATTGAAATAAACTTTGTACATTCAAACAAACGATGCTCTTGATTGCAAACAACACAATTCAAGGGACGATTACCGCTAATTTGAGCAGACGCAACTAAATTTGTGGTCTTTTCATTTTTATTATTTCCTCTTATTTTACATGACCTGCTAGATTCAATTACGTCAGCTCGATCACGCAAAAATTTAAAGAATTCTTCGAGGGTAGGTACATCTCCTAAGGAACTTTTATGCTCCTCCCACTTTCTAGAAGTTACATTATCTAGTTTATTTACGGCTAAATAGATTATTATGGTATCCCAGTATTCTACCGGTTGTTCTAAAGTTTTTAAGCCTCTTAAATTCTTAGTTAAATTGTCAATCATAAAACGCAATGATTTTTCAGACTCCTTTGTAACACTTTCTATACTAAATAATGCTTTCATATAATTACTTATTAAAAGTCTTTTATTGTTAAATCGTTGACACAGTAAGTCATACGCAACGAAGTAATTATCGGAACAAAACGACAGTGAGTTAATTATTAATGCAGCACTACCCTCTAACGATGACCGCAAATAATGAAATTTATTTATTGTATCAATATTTTCGTTTCTATGAATTAATGCTTCGTATTTATCTCTATACTCTAACCATTTGCTATGTGTCCCATCAAACGTGGGTAACTTGATAGTAGGTAGTTTTATTGAACTAGCAAACGCATCCGCACTTTCGAAACTTCCAGATTGTCTAAAAGATTGATGGGCTATACTTTTTCGTTTCGCATGAACTTCTAATTTATCTAAAATGCATTGACCTTGAGAAATTAAAGAATAAAATTGACCTTCGATCTCAGAACGAATCTTCATTTGTTCGCTCGGATCTTCAGATTCAATTTCAATCTCAGACTGTAAATCATCAAAAGTTGAAAAACATGCTTCTAATTTGGTTAACCTCAATCGTAGCTCTAAAATTTGCTGATCTGATAGTTTTTCTAAGTCGTTAATATCTTCTAAATACGATTTAAAAATTGTCAATCTACCCTTTATGTAACTGCGCCGTTTTATTGGCTCTGCACTTCTTCTGGCCGCTAAAGACATTGTATAATACGACAAATTTTACGTTGTGTAATTAAAATATCCAATACCCAGGTTCTATACAAACAACAAACACCAGAATATCAGAAACCTTGGCACAAATCTATTAGTATCGGCACTAGGAAAAGAAAGTAGGTAGACAGGAAAAAAAATGGAATGGGCTCACCGATGTTGGCGTACAAATGTCCCTTGGTTTACTCTCTCCTCCCTTACTCCTTAATCTCCTTAGATCCTTGACCTTGTCCTTTAATTTGTTCCTTTTTGATTTCCACAATTCTCAATATCCTGATATCCTGGTCACGGCACCAAAATGTCTAGGGCTAGACCTTATGCTTGGTGTGTCAGGTAAGTGTGCGGAGCTGAAAGTAAACTCTGGATGCCAAAATACTACTGTTTATTACTTTTAAATTTACAAAATGATTTCTTCTGGTTATAAATGCGGAATGAATACAAAACTAGTGGTCGTCCCGGAATGATCCGGCGCACGCGTTTATATAGGCTCAGGATCGCGGAGTAGGGGTCGAGCGGACCCCCGCGCGTCGCAGAGCTGGGCGTTAACAAAGTTGTAACATGAAAATCGGGGAGTCAAGTATGGGTAGCGAAAAGGTCAATTTCACACTCGGTCGGTAGGGTTAATTTAGTGGGGCCCGCAAATCACCTTCTGGGATGCTGATTTGGAGTGGTTCTGATTTGCAGTTAGTTTGGGGATGGATACAAGAATGACTACTACCTATTGCTTGGATCCTTGCAACTAAGTTTAATGGCGGAAGATTAAGGAAACTTCATATTGGAAAATAATTCAGCAAATAATTTACTTACCTCGATACGAAAAGAAGAAGCTTAAATAAATTTGAGTTCAACAATAACACAAAAAAAACTCTTCCTAAGCTATGTATGTATGAAACAGCGAATTGTACGCTAATGACGAGACGAAGCTGTTAAAGAGTCCTGCTGACAGGCGCGACGCGACGGTGCGATGCGATTCTAGTAGAACAATTTCCATGAAGTTTCACAAAAATTGTTCTACTAGATTTGCGTCACGCTTTCACGTCGCATGTCTGTGGGAGCCTTCATACTCCATCCGCACTGAATTAAAAATACATCCAAATTGACTTCCACAAGCAAAATCGCATCGGAAAGCTTTTAAACTGATTCAAATTAATTCGTAAGCCATCGAGCGAGTAAAATTGCCACCATATTGAGAGCTCTCGTCCAGATATTCAGAAAATTAGGTTAATAGTGGTGCCCTGGCCGACACGGGAACGAATTGCACGTAATTAAGACTCAGCGAGCGATCGTAACTAATGTACTTCTACAAAAGACGGAGGATAAATGAGAAGTATTAACAATAGGATAATTAGTTTTCTGTGTTCATAATCTTGTTTCTGATTTGAAATGAATATTTCCTACAAATATTTTTCTGCTACGTTGAATGATTCTATGCAGTATTTTCTAACAATTAAAGCAACATTCCAAATCGATGTTAATCAGAATTTTACAATGAAATAAATGATCATAATATTATTGTAAATGTAAGTTTTTAAAGGTGTTTAGTGTTCTCGTTTGGAATTTCTTTGTAACATTTTCCATAGAAATAATATTTTTGGGAAAAAAAAGTGGGATATTTTTGGAATATTTTTGGGAGTTTTGTAAACTCTTCAATTTGCAATATTTTATTAAACAATAATAAAAAAATCTTGAATTCAATTTAGCAAATAAATGCTAAATGTAATCAATTACATATTTTATTGTTATAAATATTTATATTCCAGAAAATATTAATTTTGTATTCCTGTCCTCATTTTGAACCATTAAATATAAAACAGGAATTTGTAAGAAGAAGGTTCGTATATTAAGGCCACGACTTTCAAAAGTTTCAGGGACAGGAACTTGGCCTTGCATTTACTAGAAATGTACGCATAAACTTTTTGGAATGAATTCTTAAAATTATGGTGCAAATCGCATTTTTTTTATTCCGTAGTTTAGAAGGACAACGTAAATAAACACGAAATGCGACATTACCGATTTTTTTAAATGTATATGTCACAGTAGGATGGTTACAGCATAGCCGTGATATAGTTATATCTCAAGGAATATGGCTATATACCGTAATATAGTCATATGAAAGCGGTTCATAGCTGTCTAACTAGGAATATAACTATGATACGAGCACGATCTAGGAATATAACTATTAGGGCACTTTGGCTGAATAGGTTAGGTTAGGATAGAACTGTGACCAAATACGCGTGAGCTGGGCGAGCTATGCCGCGGCAACAGCCAGCGAGCGTTACGCAAAATTGGTTCCAGTAACTAAACGTTACTGCAACGCCACATGAAACGTTACTGTGGCATCTACAACGCCACATGCGAACAACGCATCACACCGACATCACGCAAGATGAGTTTACAGCGTGACGAGTATATATACAACTTCCCGACATCAATCGTCGGGACGTTGCCGACTCATGCCTCTATAAGTAGGTAGGTACTAAATAACTTGTTCTCACTTAACAAAAAACTGCTTGCCAATGTCAGAATATCCAATAAAAAGTACCAACCGACAAAGGATAATTTTCCGAGCAAAAATACAAACAATTCATCAAGAAAATAGGATCATCCTTCCAAGATTATTGTACCGCTTTTGTGCTAGAAAATGCTAACAAGGAAACGGAAGAAAAATGTTGCTAAGAATAACAGTCATTTTAACTCAGCGCAGTCTGAAACAAGTTAGCTCGTTATACGAATTTATGTGCTTTTAAAATTAAAACTACAGTCAAAAATATACGCTGCTTAGGTTTTATTGCCTGCCTGCTTTGAAATTTCAGGTTGTAAAGAGCTACCTATGCCTTCTTAAAATTTAGGACTAATTTAATGAAGATTCCTTAAAAGGCAGTTATTACTTACAGGCTGCTATTTTTTTGCCAGTATTTCGTGGGTAAATAATACAGTATTTTTTTTTTCTTTAGCTAGAATGGGATAATCTAATGTAATCCATTATATTCTGTACATAGACGTGAAACCCATCCGGCCAGGGCTGGTCATGATACCATTGTGCATTTAACATCTACCACCCGACAAAACCCCGCCGTTGGTCTCGGCTGACATTCATAGATCTTTGACAGTCATTACGAGTAGTCAGAAGCCCGAATAACTCAAAAAAAATCAAAACTCAAATCATTTATTTCCATTAAACCTTTTACTGGCACTTTTGAATTGCCAAAAAGTCGCTCAGTCAGAAATATGAAGATAGTTGCCCATTCCAAAGTGTAGTAGGTACCTATGGAGAAGAACGGGCAAGAAACTCCACAGACACTCTAATAAAACATAAATTTGATACAAAATATTGGTTACATCATTCATGTTGAAATTATGCATGTGAGAACAATGTAGAAAGACGTGCACGTTCGTAAAAGCGTCTGTAATAAAAAGAAAAAACAAATAACCATTCAAAAATTAAAAATAAGCCATGGCAGCTAAGAAATGACCAATCTCATCTGACGGCACCCGTTAGTGAAATTCCCTTGGTTCAATTCCCATGTCGGGCAAAGTCTTATTGGGTTTTTCTCTCTGGATTTTTCAGTAGCAGCCCGGAGTCTGGATTTGTGCCCGGTTGAAGGCAATAGGTTTGCCCCTAATACATGGGACTTATACCTAACTGGCGAAACGTGGGTGTAATATTATAGGTACACCTCTGCTAAACCCTTCTGGGAAAAAATACGTGATTTTATTTTATCATTTAAAAATAAAAGTATATTCAAATATTCCACAGAATATTTGGCTCGCAAGCCATTAAACTGTTATTATTGGTTTGTCCGATTTCTCATGATTGATAACAATGAATCGGATGATTGGATCGCGTGTTGTTTTGCAAATAATTGTGGACTAGCTTAATTTGGTCCCTGTATAGGTATTTGTTACCCGCAGCACAGAATAAAAATATAGTACCTATTTTGCAGTATTGTACTTGTCAATGTTTTTTTTTGTATTCTCAAAGTTCTTAGATTGAAGTAGGTAATTAAGATTTGTTGACGCTGAAGAGAATGACGATGATTACCTTGAACTTTCTAAAATGAATCACCCAAGTTAAGATTATGACTAAAACCTGACATTTCTTTTAAGTGGCAAGGTAGCAAGGTGTCTCGTCACAAAATATTATGTTATGATTACCTATTAAAATAACAAAAACGAGTGCGGTCAGGCACGAAGTTCCTTCTTACTTATAATTTAAGAGCGTTTATACAGAAAGTGGGCAAAATGCTGTCAAATATTTCGCTGTTTTGATTAATATGATTATGAAATGCAATAATTAATACAGTAACACCAAATATTTCGTTGTAGATGCAAAAAAAAGTATTCGGAAACTTTCCAAATGCCGTTTTTACACCTAAAACGGTTACAAAATCAAATTCAGTGTTATGTGTATAAGTAATTGCAATTCATTATTAATATTCTAGTTCACTAGTTAGCCACATTTCTTATTTCCATACAGTAATATTGCTAAATTTATCAAAACAGGTAAATATTTGACAGCTATTGCGACGTTGCCAATTTTTTGGATGAACGCTCTTAAAACAAAAATTTTTGGCACTTGAGACCAAGAGATCCAATCATATTTAAATTGTTTTGTTTTTTTTAAACGTTGCCCCACACTAGGAATTTCTCCTGTGTCGTGGGTGCGTTTACAAACATTTAAACTCACATATACAAACAGCCAGACCCGGAACAACTAATTATAGGTCATACAAATATTTGTTCTGTGCGGGAATCGAACCCGCGACACGCAGCGCAGCAGTCAATCGCTTAACCACTGCGCCAACCGTGCCGTCAAATTAATGGACCACAGGTTTTTTATAATCAAAGTGTCAAGTAAACAAACACCCTATATTATAGTTCAACTAAGACTGGTCGTCATTAATAATCCGTTTGCAAACAGAAAAACAAGGTATCTGCCATCAACAACAATTTTTTACACGATAACTTTTTACCGTTATTGAAATAAACTTATTGATATGAGTTCAAGTGATTTGTAGTTTATACTTTGTAAAATGTCAAATAAGGACTTCAGTCAGTTTTTACGGAATAATAAGTTACTTCTGCCTACGCAGCCGAATCATGATGTAAGTAAGTGTGTTAGCACTACCGCTGAGCATGAGGTCCTGGGTTCGATTCCCAGGTCGGGCAAAGTATTATTGGGTTTTTTCAACAGGAATTTCTCAGTAATAGCCTGAATTCTGGAATTATGCCCGGTTCGTGGCAATAGGCTCACCCCCTCTTACATGGGACTTAAAAACATAACTGGCGAAATGTGGGTGTACTACCAGGTACACCTCTGCCCAACCCTTCGGGGAAACAAGGCGTGATGTTATGTTTTGTTGTTTGTTAAGTGTGATAATAATAATGTTATGAAATGTACTTAGATAAAAAGTTATATCTAATTAATTAATAACAGCTTACTATCGTAACTTCCCTAAACTATTTACAAATTACAATAAGGCGTCGAAAAATTAATCCGCATCGCTATCGACCGATAATGTACCCAAGAGACTGGCAGCATTGCCTGCTGCCAGTCTCTTTTTTGTTATCTGCGCTTGCTGAGGTCGGTCCGTGGATGGTGACTATCTATTTATTTATTTATTTAGTTACTTGTTTATTTATTTATTTATTTAAGGAGTACCAACGAAATATATTACAATTATTTTTTACAATAATAAAACCTTGTATAATATTCATTATCCTGTAATACACAGTTGCACACTCAATTACAGGTAACCACAGCTGACACATTATTGAGTACACATGCTTTGGATACATAATTAAATTAAATTAATAATGATTTGATTTTTTATTAATTACTATAATATATTAATGAATTTCTGACTGAAGCATTTATTTTGACATAGTTTTTTTTTTATAATGAATTATTTTTTATTTACTGTTGATATTTATAAGTTTGCTAAATTTACTTTAAATTAATGATATTGACTTGAAATTAATTATTAACAATCTTTACTATTCATTTTGGCACGCCATAGCATATGGCAAAAATGTCTGATCCTGTATTTTTTCTTTTTGTTATCCTGCATCCATGTTTTACACATGTTTGCAAATAAACATAATTTTCTTATCTTATCCTAAAAAAAAGATACAATATACCTGATATTATAAAAGTTTACGAATACAATACAGTGAAACCAAGCATTAACTTGATTATCAATATCATGTCTCAAAGAATTAATACACAAAAAAAAAAAACATAAATAAAATTATATTTGATTTAAATTAAAAGTATACATTATTTAATTATTGAAATGATAAGTGAAATGTCCTCTAACCAAAAGTGCTTATATAATTTCTTTTTAAAACCTATCCATTACTTAGCAAGACCCCTCAGCATCTCGGAAAGCACGTTAAGTCGTTAGTCCCGAATGTCATTCGTAAATCTTCGACATTCAAAGTCTGTCTTACCCAGGGGAATGGTGTACCCCAGTAACTTGGTTGTGGAGGTCAGATAGGCAATCGTTCTTTGAAAAAAAACTGGTATTCAGCTGCATCAGGTTAGACAGGAAGCCGACCCCAACATAGTTGGGAAAAGGCTAGGCAGATTGATATCGCAACTCCGGCTGCACCTGCTCCACCTGCACGGGATCAAAGGATTTGTTGGTGCCTTCCCCGATCATAGTTATCTAGATGTAACCTCTCACTTTAGTACTTATCATAAAAAAATGTGTAGGCAACATGGTTTTTAATTTTTTTGTAATCTTTTTTTCCTTTAGGAGTTCCTAACTGTTATGGAGAAAGTGTTCAAGTGGTCTTGCCTGATCGGTGTGCTGGGGTCGAAGAGATACATTTGCTATTTCTGGAGTACTTTCTTACTGATTGTGTTTATTTTTCTGGAAATCCAAGCTATTTGGAAGGTTATAAAAGCACTTGCTGGTTGGGCAATAGATACTGCTGGACAAAGTAAGTAGTTCCCCATTTTAACGTTTTAAGAGAAAGTAGGATTGTAAGAATTACACGAATATATTTGATTGGGAGGGACACAGCCAACTTTCAGGCTAGGCGCAACCAGCGCACCAGTGGCTGTCGCCTCTTGCTGCTGTGTTGAGTACTGCTGTAGTAGGTGGCCGCCACCGGCCACACGTGTGCGACATAATTATATTTATGTTTTTAGTTGTTGTTTGTTCTTGAGTATAGTTTTTGATGTTTTTTTGTTGGTATATTGGCGTGTGCTAGCTGACATATGTATATGGCAAATAATTTAATTTAATGTTTTGTGTTGCGTAATGTAAATATCATTTTGCATACTATTTATTTATTAAAACTTTATGCACAACTAAAAAAAAAATGCTGTACAAAGGCGGACTTAATGCTTGAGGCATTTTCTACCAGTCAACCTTAACATTATTACTATTATATAGAATCTTTTTTTTTTTCTTACTGAACAGACAGCTGTGCTGCTGGGGTTTGTTGCGCCACTTCTTCTTTCCAGCTAAAGCACTAGAAAGTGGTGAAGGGTTTTGGGGTCTGTCTTATGTAACTTAGACGTTCGAAAAGTACTTATTCTCAGCCTAGTTTGAATAAATGACTTTTGATTTGATTTGATAATACCTCTACTTGAGTATCTAATGACTGTAAAATAAATTCATTCATTAATTTCCAGGAAGCGTCACAACGCGTTTGTCTGGTACCATCTTCTACACGACAGCAATCTTGTCTTTGATCTTGGCATCGAAGTTGTACAGGTCCTGGGGAGACCTCTCAGCATTATGGGCCAGGGTTGAAAGAATCATGGCTGTTAAAGTCGCCGCTGATAGGACTTTGAAGAAGAGAATGTATTTCGTCGTTGTTTTTATGACGGTTTGCTCAATTTGTAAGTTTAAGATTATCGATGTAAGAGTAAGATTGTTATGCAAGGTGTTTGGAAGCTAGGTATAAAGCCTTAAGGGTTTTTTTTATTTTTATACACTCACATATATTGTATGAGAATTTCGAAGAAGCAGTCAAGTCTGGATTGGGCAATCAACCAACATGGGTTTTAAACATAAATAGCTAATGTGGGTGAATTAAACACCTCTGCTAACCCTTTAAGGAACACAGGCGTTTTATCGATCAATCCCATTAAACTAACTACAAACTCCGATTATATGGGCAAAGTAATTCTGAATCTTGCTATTTTCACAAAATGATTGTTACAAGATACACAACCACAGCAATGTCCAGCCTGGTACAATATTTTCCTTAAATAAATAAATATCCCGTAAGCGAGCAGATGGACTGCCATAGCCATTATTTATTCACAATTTCACATGTATGTCCCACTGTATACTTGTCATGTTGTTTAAATTTTCAGTGGAACATCTCATGAGTATTATCTCAGCCATTGGACTGGACTGTCCGCCATCTTTGATTATAAAGCGATACGTACTGATATCGCATGGATTTATGATATTGAGGCGTAAGTGACAATTTTTATAATCAAGCCATTCATATTAAACTAGAAACCTTTGCACAGTTTTTGCGACTTGTCAATACATCGAGATTGAGAGAAGTTTAATATTAATACACATAAAAGTTTCGGAATCAATTATCTAAATAATGAGATATAAATGATGAGAACCGAAAAGCGGCTTTAATTTATTTTGTTGTATAATTATATATTATATAGATAAAACTGGCTAAAATTTTTATTCTGTGCACAGTATGATTAAAAGACTGTAATTAATCAAATTTGTAAATTACTTTTAATTAATTAACTCTAAGCCACACAATTTCTTCGCAAATATCTTAGAAATATATTATGTAAATTGTAGTGACAAGTCTACAATATTATAACTCATACATATTTGTAATTTCTGTGTTACGCAATTTTTTCTACAATTTAACTATTTTGAATTGTAGACTTGTCAAGTTTTGTGGTAAGTATTTTATTTAACTGTATCTTCCAGATGAATATTCAGACTGGTATGCGCTTCCTCTAGCCTTCATGAGCACCGTCGCTACTCTGCTGTGGAACTTTCAAGACCAACTGATTATCCTGATCAGTATGGGCCTGACTTCACGATACCATAGGTTGAACGATTGTCTAGCAAAAATATGTGCATTGGAGGAGAAGCAAATGGAATCTGATAAAGTAAGGAACAGTTTTTATATAATTTTATTAGTAGGTATTACCAATTATCACCATCTCAGCCGAAAGACTTCCACTTATGGATATAGATCGGTAGTGGTGACATTTGGGATGCCTCCCCAAATATTGCTACAACAACCGGTTTTGAGTTGCATATTCAATGGCATGCGCTATTGATTCCTTAAATTATAGTCCAGTGGTTTTTCAAGAAGATGTGTATGATATATCTAAAAGGGGGGTTAAATAAGTTCGCGGAATGAAAGGGAAGGGGGATGAAATTAAACATGATATTATTATTCCTATACATTCTTCATTAACCCTAATACATTATTCAGACCTTTCAAATAATTTATTTAAACCTTTGAAAAAATAAAAAATATTTTCTAGCCCTTTCAAATAAGCAGAAATTGTCGACAACCCTTATTCGTTAGCCGTTAATCCAATTCATAGAAGGACATGCTTGCCTATTGTGGTCTATGCTACCGACAAGACTAATAACTTCGTCAACCCATCATACCGCCTGCCTTCCTACGCGTTTATTGTATGTTAGTTACTGTCACCTAATTGTCATTGTCAGTATAATTAAGGACCACTTATTGTAGTGAAGCCTCCTTCAAATGTTTCCATTTCTGTCTCTATAATAAACCAAGCGTAAATGATCAAAACTAAGTCTCATGTTCAGCAGACCTTATCATTCACTTTAACGGCTACAATTGGTTCATGAATCTATTTAGAGATACATTATTGTATATAGTATCAATTGGTGCCTTATTATTGTTATTATTAGTATTGCCTTATGAATCAGGCCATTGATCCAACTCACGAGAGCTTCGAGAGATGTTAGTTGAGGCTTTCGGCCATCAGGCCATTGGTCGTTACGACAATCAGCACAATGATAGCCGAGCTCACATTTCACTTGTCGACAACGTCTTCTAAGTGCTCGTGTTCTAAGTTGAGATATTTTCTTTGTTTCACTTTCTCAGCTTTCACGAGGTTCTCGTCATGTGGAATGGTAACATCGACAATCATATTGCGCGACGCGCTAATCGATCTGTATCACCACTATCAGGCTTATTGGTGACAATAGTCCTGTCAGTAATGATAGACCGAAAGTGAAACTTCCTGAAGTATGTAACCTGTCTATAAATGGGAAACCACATTTATATTAATGGTAAAGGGTAATACCAACCTTAACCTATTAAAATATGATTGAAAGATACTGCCCCTATACTTCTTCCACCAAGAAGTGTTGCGCCATACCAGTTTTTAAGCAAAAACAAATAACTACCAGCGCAGTCACAATTTTTTCAACCGGTGCATCTAAGTTGCACAATTAGCAATCCGAATTTTGTGTGTTGATCAAATAAAGCCGCAATAGGCGATACAGATTATTTACTGCCTATCCCCTCTTCCTAACCAAAAGCGATCGTCACGCGAGTACCTACATACGCGAACATTGTTATGAATTATGACGTAAAAACTCGACTTGATTGACCGCGCGAGTATTTTATATTCATAATTATTAAAGAACGCGAAGAGCGTGTACTTGCGCGACGATCGCTTTTGGTTAGGACGTGACCTGTGAGACACCGAGCGAGCCCAGTCACCTGTCCTTCCCCCAATGCTCGCTTGGACGCTAAACGTTACTGTGACGTGTTCACAGACGATCATGCCAATATATCTGGAGCTCTATGAGATGAGTGTATGAATTTTGTCTTTTAACTAGTGTAATTTTCCAATGACCGCAGTTAATGTTAAAGTAAAAATAAATAAATTGTTTTTGAGTATGGAATTTCGTTGACAAACTCCACAGTGTTGCAAGTATGAATATAATATTCATATAAATAGTTTGTGGTTACAATTCTCCACCAGGAACAAAATATCCGATCAATTAGGCCACAAATAACGCGGTTTGAATTTACAACCTGGATTTTAGTAATAAATGTCGCTACTTACTTATCAGCCGTTGTTAATGGACCCGTGGATCGAATGTGACAAATACGTCACTGAGCTTACAGCTCTGTGCATTTTGCAAATAGTGCTGCTCAGCGAATCGCCCAGGTGGTTCGAATTTTGATTTTTGTTGATTGTGCTATCTACTCATATTGAGGAGTTACCTGTGTTGCAACTGGAGAACACAAATTAAATACTTAAACGTCTTTCATTAAACTTTAGGGATAAAATGTCACAGTCATGATTTCATTGCGTCCATTACCAGTTAAAATGTCGGTTGTAATTCACAAAAAAAGTCATGATCAAAAGAGCTGCTTTCACACACATACGAACACATACCATCACGCAAGTATTCTCCATGGGGTTAGGCAGAGGTGCTCCTATATTATTTCGCCACATTTCGCTTGTTTACCAGTTTACTCCTACCGCAAGCCACGTTAAATAACTCCGTTCCAATAATCCATTACATTTCAACAATTCCCTATTATAAACACAACAAATATATCTTCAAGTCTCTTGAGAACTATGTCATATTGAAACTTATCGAGCTCAGGGGAAATCAAGTTAACTGCGGGTAGGTGGAACCAGTTCTAGTTCTTCATACGTGTACCTATTGCTTTCTTAGGAAAGCTAGACTTAAAGTTAAAAGAAGCCTTTGTCTTAAGAATACCTACCGACTACCGATCAATTAATCTGCCCACCTTTTTTCCAACTATGTTAGGGTCAGCTTCCAGTCTAACCGGATGCAGCTGAATACCAGAATTTTACATAGAGCGGCTGCTTATTCGACCTCCACAACCCAGTCACTGGGTAACACAATGCACCTGGGTGAGACTGGTTGTCAGACTTTTGGGCTTCTGACTACCCATAACTGTCAAAGATCTACGAATCACCACCAACAGCTTTACGTGCTTTCTGGGGCACGAAGGGGACTCTCGAATTTTCGATATGTAATGGACCCATCCACGAACCTACCGCGGCAAGCGTACCGTAACCGTCGATCGACCCGTGCGGCTGTTATTATTTAACCACAAATTCAATTTTATGAAAATAGATTTTCAAGTTAAGTTTCGTCGGCCAATGAATGCCAAAACTGCAAAACAATTTTGGGAAGATCAAATTAAGTTTTTGAGTTAAGAATTTATTTTGAACAGATTCCAAGTTAAATGAAACAGAAACATATTAAATCAATACTTTTGAAGGCACTTCAACATGAAAATGGATGCTGAAAATCAGTGTACCTACCTGTCTAATAATTTTGTGACAACGTAGATTTCAATCAATGATTGATGTTCAACCTCACCTGAATGTTGTTTTAATTTTTGTATTTTTTTTGTTCCCTATTTAATTGTTGTTTAATTTTATGTTTCATAAACTGTGTCCACATAAAATTTCTTTCTTTCTTTACCTGTGCCTAACCTTTCAATGAAAACAGATGTGATGTTGTGTTATTTTTGATGTTAAAGTAACAATGTTAATAGATTTTTGTTTCGGATCTTAGCATAAGCATAATAAACCTATTTTCCCACTGCTGGGGCTCAGGCCTCTCGTAATCCACCACGCGGGCCCAGTGCGGGTTGGTAGATGTCACATGTCTTTGAATTTTTGGTTCTAAGACATGTCAGTTTTCTCACGATGTTTTCCTTCACCGTTTTGAGAGCAATGGTGATTAAACTATTTAAATAAAGTAAAGCGCCTGTCTGGCTTCGAAACTACAACTGATATCTCGTAAATCGGGGCTGTTATCACTGTGGCGTCACTGTTCTCCTTCTTCTGTCACTTTCTTGATCTTACTATGAGATAATTTTGTTAAACTATGTTATAGTGATGTGCCTTTGTTTCAGAAAAACGGAGCAACAAGATTGTATACCTGGCGCAGACTGAGAGAAGCATACGTTAAACAAGCGATGTTGGTCCGCAAAGTGGACGGTTCCATCGGCGGCATCATCGTACTATCCTGCTTCTGCAACTTTTATTTTATTTGTTTGCAAATGTTTTTGGGAATTACGTAAGTTCTGTCAGGCACAAGTAGTAATTATAAGAAAGGAGATGGTAGAAGCCAATACAAAGAAAGACATAATTAGGGTTCACTAAATTACGTTTTTCCATTTGGCCTACGTCCAGCAGTGGACGTATTTCGGCTGAAATGATGATGATGATGATTTCATTCTTAGCGTGTTGATGGCAATCTAAATGTACTCGGCCCAGAATTCGGCCACGTGTTTGGTGTCACTCTAGGCTAGGCTCTAGTTGCGAGGGTAACACTGAAAGTTCTCAGAAAATCAAAAACTCAACAAACTAGCAAGTTATTAGTTTTATTATATCTTTTACAAGTGGCCAGTTCTAAAAACTTTCAGTGTCGCTCTCGTATACCAGCCGGTTTATTCTGTAATAATCTCACGGTGAAAACTTAGGTGAAGTGAGCTTGAAGTGAGCTGTCATTCCACCTGCTGCTAGGGACTGTTGACAGCTCACTCCGAGCTCACTTTACCTAAGTTTTCACGGTGAGATGGTTACAGAATGGAACTTCAGGTGCCCGAGGCGCGCGTCTTCTACGCTGCGTTTTGGGCGCTCAATAACATTTTATGAATTTCTATGTAACGAATTACATCAAGCGCTGTCCCATCGTTTGTGGAACAGCACCATATTTACTTGGTTAAACCGTGAAGTATTGGAGTAGGAGAAACCTCTGAACGAGGAAATAAAAGTTTAGCTGCAAGACGTTCCAATTTCAAAGGAATGCGTTTCTTTGAAATTACAAGCGCATGAGACGTTTTAACTTTGCCTCTGGGTGACTGGTGCAATGCGATGACACGTAGACCATGTCTAGGGAGACGAGACCCACGTGGAATAATTACTATTCAAAATGTTTTTTTTTTAGCACAATAGTTTTTATAAATGTAAATGTTTGTCACTCAATCGCGCATAAACTGCTGAACGGATTGAGATGAAACTTGGCAAACATATAGAATATAATCTCCTAAAAAAGGATACTACATATATACATAATCAGCCTATAATATTCTCTCTGTAAGATGGAGTAGGCCACGCGAGCCCAGTGGAGGTTGGTGGATGTCACTCATGTCTTCAAATTTTTAGTTCTAGGACATTTACATTAGACACACATTAGGTTAACTTCACGATGTTTTTCTTCACCATTTTGCGAGCTGTGGTGATGAAATTAAATACACAAAGTAAATTGCCTGCTTGGGTTCTAAATCACGTAGGATACTAATTTATCATAGTTTAGACTCTTGTAATAAATTAGGCAGAACAAGTTTATTATAATAACTCGTACTATCAAGAACACTGTCATTTCGCCTCCAAACTAGAACAAAACTTTCATCAAAGTACTAACAAATAGTACGTTAGCACCAAGTTTCCACAGTTCCAAACATTTTCGCCGGTACTTAATCCATCATTAGGGCCGAACGGTGTAAGAAAAACATTGTAAGTGGGCTCACACGTCTGTAATAGGACCTAACGTGTGTAATGCTTAGAACAGCTGTAGACATTTATCACGTTTGATATATAAGGTGTAATGTAGGTACTTAAGAACCAGGTTTTATTAGGGACCTATAATGTCTTAGAAGGCGTCTACACTGAACTAAGAAGTGCTAAATCAACGACTTTTCTAACATAGATAATGAACAATGAATTAATGACGTAGCACGATTCGTGTTTTTTGACGAACGTGATTTTTAAAGACAGTTCGAGAGTTCTTGTGACGGATCCACTGACGCGCTCGTCCAAGACTGAACTCTGTATCACGAATGAAGTGTGAACGTCTATTCGGATATTTTGACGAATCGCAAAAAAACTCGTTTCCGTATGCAATGAGAACGTAAATCCGTCATGACGTATCGTTTTTTTGACGAATCGTCAATGACGGGTCCCGTTTATTAGGGACCAATAATGTCTTACTACTGAACTTAGAAGTGCTAAGTCAACGACTATTCTAACATAGATAATGATGAAGTAGGTGTTCGGTGTTTCATTAAAATCTAATATTCAAAACATACTAGATTTCTACGTTTACATTATACTAGCTTTTGCCCGCCGTGTCGCCCGCGTGGATGTCGGAAAATATCCTACGGGAACATACTACCGGGATTAAAATGAAGCGAAGAGATGATCGCATACCTAATAGCCGAGGAAAAAGTGTTTGACTCTCGTCCTAACGCTGAGCCGACGTCAAACATAATTATTTTAAAACGCGATATGATGCCAATCTAAATTAAATGCCCGATTTTAATAACATATTTTATAGCGTAACGATTAATCAAAATAGTTTCGAAAATAACAACGAAATGTTTATCCAATTCTGAAAGATTAAAATGGTTACTGTGGGTCATCCTTAGAAGATAGACATAATATGCTATCATGACACTTTCTGTTGAACTTTTCAAATGTACAATCCTGTAGAACATTAATTTTATGTGTCTCTAACGGTTTACGCGGCGCACGCTAGTAAATATCGGGAAGTCGGCATGATTTTTGCCGACATCTTCAACAATAATCGTCATAATTCAGTCAATTTACCCAAAATTTAATAAATTATACACCTAAACCTTGGTGGAAATTCGTTCGGTAGTTTCTGAGTATTTCGCGTTCAGACAAACAAACGCGGTGAGCGGACATTGTTTTATAATATGTAAGGATAAAGTTAAAATGTCTGACTGTCTGACGTCTCTAAACGCAATCAGCGACGTTTGGCGTCAGCGTATACGTCATAGAGTATTATTTTTAATCCAATAGCACTCCAAAGTGACAAGACCATCTTGACGCTGCGTACGGTAAGACGCTGTGAGGCTCCGGTCTCTAAAAGCTATCGGTGACGTCTGGCGTCAGCGTAGACGTCATAGAGTATTATTTTTAATCCCATGAGCGTTACAAAGAGACAAGACCATCTTGACGCAGTGTACGGCAAGACGCTGTAAGCGGCCGATGGCGTATTTGCGAGTCCCTAAGGAAATATTAGGCAATGTATTTTATGTTCCGTTAGGTGTGTGCAAATCAAAAAATATATTAAAATGTTCTTTGTCCCCCAGCCAAAGCCAACCAATTGAGCCAATAAGGACAGCGTACTACTTCGTGTCACTAGGCTGGCTGATCTTCAAGGTCACCATCGTCGTGTTAGCAGCTTCTGACATCAACGCCCAATCCCGACTGGCTCTCAAATACATCTACACTCATGATACTCATTGTTATAATGTTGAGGTAATGTTCCCACTTTTTGTGAAGGAAGATGATACGATGATAAAGACGAATGTTGAGAGGAATAGATTCTATTTGCTATGTATGAATTGATGACGAGAAACATAGTTTCGTAAATATCCACTACTGAACACAGGCCCTCAAACGATCACTGCAATTAACGATTTAAGAGGAAACTGATATAAAATCTGGAATGTAGGAGTAGTTATCGTAGTTACACAAGACGAAAAGGAAAAATACTAAGGTGACATTTATTCGGTACAAAAACATATATAAGGAGGATTTTGTTTTGCAGGTGGTGCGTCTTCAAGATCAGCTCTCTAAGGACTACGTCGCTCTCAGCGGAAAGGGCTTGTTCATTCTGAGTAAAAGTATTTTACTGCAGGTCGAGTATTGGTTATGTTATTATTTTATGAGGTGTTCAAGAAAATCATATTATATTGGATAAATATTAAACAGTTTGACTTTAGCAGCAAATCGTACTGTATCACTTGCTTCAAAAACGGTGAAGGAAAACATCTTCACGAAACCGGCATGCCTGAGAGATATTTGTCGACGGCCACCAGTTTAGTCACTAATCAGACGAAAAGGAAAGAAAAGAAAGAAGCAGAAAATTGAAATAAGAATCATTTTTAGGGTTCCGTAACCGAAGAGACCCGAACGGAACCCTATTACTAAGCCTCTGCTGTCCATCCGTTCGTCCATTCATCTGTCTGTTAGCGGGCTGTATCTTATGAACCGTAATAGGTTGACAGTTGAAATTTTCACAGATCGTGTATTTCTATTGTCGCTTTATCAACAAATAACACAAGAAACGGGTAATTTTTGGTGTTCTTTTTTCGATCTTAGAAAGAAGAGTTCCGTACTGTATACGGAACCCTTCGTGTGCAAGTCCGACGAGCACTTGGCAAGTTTTTAAAATGGTGTCCACCAATGGAGAAACTGCAGAATAAGATGATTTGTGTTGGTCTGAATTTTGACTTATATGAGAACAAATTGGATTACCAGATTACGCTGTTATTTAATTGTGTTCTGTGGTGGTTTACTAATGATATACATAAAATATATTGTCATAATTGACATTGGCATAACGAAATTCAGCATAATGATCATTACGCATAATATTATTAGGTATAAATGTTTTGCCATAATGTTTATTGCCATAAATACTGTTGGCATAATAATAATGAATTATCATTTTATAAAGCATAATGTTATAAACGCATAATGATATTTACACATAATGTTCTTTGAAATAAAAATAATAAACCCTAATATAACCTAATAGTACCTTTGTACTCATAATTATGTCTTACCTGTATCTATTTTTCTGTGTGTACATAAATAATAAAATAAATAAATAACTCATATACAAACAAACATGTTCGCGGCTCAGGCCCTTGAGCCACCCCGAACGCACCTTTATCTAATCCAATAGAGCATTTCTCAAATTATAATAAATAATGTTTATATTTATGGCTCATGATTAATAGACGAATAAATATTGTCTTTAAAAATTATGCTTCTAATTAAAAACAAATTAAACCAAATGACAGCTAAGCTAACTTTTGCATTATGCCAAAGTATTATTATGCCACAGTATTATTATGCTAATAAAAGTTATGCGAAAACGTTATGCCAAACAATATTATGCATTAAAATTGTATGCCAAGAGAGGGATTCGCTTCTCTGGCAGCGGTTGTGCGCTTTCGCACTTATTTTTTTTTTAATGTTACATATTATGTAGCTACATGTGAATATCATTAAAATCGACTCTGGTAATCTCAAAGGAAAAGGACCAGGCTTCTAACTGAATAAACGAACAAATCCGAAACAACTCTCCCAGAACAATCACCTTGTAACATTCTTTCTCCTCAATACAAAAGAGTCTCATCTAATTTGTTCTTACAGATGGCCGGCACGATAATAACCTACGAGCTTGTTCTGATCCAGTTTGATAACAAAGGCACTGATCTTGTTCAGCTGAATTTGACTAAGAATGCTATTGGAGTATAGATTTTAACTGAATTGATTTGTTTTATTTAAATTAATTCGTTCTCTACCGCATCCTCCCCTTTATCTTTAGAAACGAAACTGATGATAAAATGTTCTTTGATGGAACCAGCTGGACACCCTCTTATAAGACTATTCCATGGGATTGTGCTATCTGATTCCTCATTATTACAATCCAGACTACCCCGTTGGTCTCGCGGCCGTGAGCTGGTTCTGGGTTCGATTCCCGGGTCCGGCAAAGTGTTATTGAGTTTTTCAATTAAGAATTTCTTAGTAACAGCCCGGAGTTTCGAAGTTGGTGATGTGATGTGCACACACTTGTGTACTACAACTCTTGCGCCGATGGCTGGTCTCCGCTAAGATTGGTTGCCATGGCCGAAATTCGTTATGGAAGATTATTATTGTTACATAATAATTAGACAATTATAAATTGGAAGGGCTTGCCGCAGAAATAGTCAAACGTGTTAAGTTTGAGGAATGCTCTTTGCCCTGCAGTAGGATGATATAATCATCACTGCAGGGCAAAGAGCCTATATAAATAATCCTATACTATTAAAATGTGAGCAGCATATATATATAATATAAATGTCGGAAATACGTTACTGAGTCAACTAATCGGCACGCCAGCGCCACCTAGCGTCGTTCGACAGAGTCTACAACGTAACGCTCGGACCAGCCGGGGCTCAGCAGGGCAGACTTCATCGGTGGCGGTCAAGCAGTGAACACGTTTAGAAACTGTTACGCATTCCAAATAGTTGTGTCGTGTACCTACTACAGTGTGTGAATTGCTAGTGTGATTAATGTGATCGGAAATTATAATTTGATCTGAACTGCAAACGGTTTTTCTATTGCGCAATAACCAATACTACCCACAGTTCGCCCACAGTAATTAATATATGCCTGATAATAACGAGCGAGATACATACCCTCCTCCGTCATGATATATTTATTTATAATCACGTTCTCGAAAACGGCTCTAACGATTTTGATGAAAGTTGCAATATAGGGGTTTACGGGGGTGAAAATTTTACTCTATTTTCACAGCCTCGGGAATGTTGATATATCTGGACGATAAGTTTATCTATTTTCACTCTAGCAGAGCTCGGTCGACCAGGTACTAATAATAATATCAGCTTGATAAAAATATTAGTAGTAAGTTTTAAGATTGCCCTCTTACTAATCTATACCATGCCAGTGGCGTGCTGCATTGAGCATGTAATTTTCTTATGGATTTTATTAAACATCCAATAAATTCCAACAATTTTACTAAGAATTCCATCATCTGGTTCAAAGCAAAGACTGAATTTCCCATAGGTAGTTGAATAACATGTTTATTCCACAATAAGAATATTGCATCAAATCGATGCGATTTGTAAGACGAAGGAGCTGGTCCTAAGACCAGTTCCGAGATTAGGTAAAGCTAAAATAGGAACCTAGAACCAAACAATTAGAGCACACTTGAAATCGAAATAGCTTTCTTGTATTTATAATCTAGTCATTTAGAAAAAAACCTCATACGATTTAAAAACGTATTTTTGGGGACCCAGTTTACTGATGATAACTTGGTACAATTATTAATGTAATAAAATGTGGTATGTGGTATTCAAATGTAATAAAAAGGCCACACTCGTACCGAAGGACCAACATTTGTAATTTAGACTTGCGAATTTTGTGATAAAATAATGTATTAGAAAAAAGAGAAAGCACATTAACCACATTAGCCAAATATTTCAATAAGAGGACATTTTTTTTGCCTCTACGTTTATGAACTTTTTAATTCAATATACACCTCGGCCATTATTCACATTCTTCGAAACTATCCAAAACCAGCAAGAAACACAATCTACCAAAAACAACTGAATGTTGCAAATGTACAAAACTTCCAGCTCGTTTGGTCCTCCATCTACCCTATTTGCTGCACGTAACCACAATTAGAACTTCATTTTGCAGGTGGAGCGCCTTTAAGACCAATTAAATAAAGATTACATCATCCCCAGCGGAATGGGCTTCTTCTATCTAAACAAAACTATTTTGTTACAGGTTGTACTGTTTTTGTTCTAGATTTAGTTTTAAGCGAATTTGCACCTAAAGATTAAGCATGTAAAGTTGAGAATGAAATGAATGTCGACGATAATGAAACAGTCCATTTTCCTAGAACACAGAAATAAAAACTTATTTCTGTGTTCTAGGAAAATGGACTGTGTGGTGTGGAGATTAGGTTGGGGATTGATAACTGTCGTTTATAGCAGAACATTAGATGTTAGAACCTAAGTCTAGGCTTTGATAAATGTGTGAATTTTTTCGGTTCGTTGATTTATGAAAACATAGGTTTATACCGTTATTAGCATCGAGCCGGAGTACAAATGTATAGCTATTTGTTGGTGGTCAGCTACTAAGTTCTGTGAACGGATTAGGTAATAAAATTCATAATATAATACAAAACATTAGTGAAGATAGAAATAACATAACTTATGTTCGACAGTGAGCAAACTAAAGGAAAAGCTGGTTTTGTGTGTGAATTGTAGATGAAAATGTTGTGATGAATTTTCGCAATAATTTAGTAGATTTTATTACCACTTGGTTCAAGAGGCTGTTGTGTTGCGAATGTGCGCGCTATCTTTGTATTGATAAAGCGATGGTCTGATTCAACACAGTCATTAGGCGAGTCACCGAACAAACCGATGCGTTAGCAATATTTTGTGCAGGTTTTCGGAGCTATCTACTTGTTATTTAAAATAAATATTAACGAATAAAATAAAAATACATTTTACCTAATCTTGATTACAATTTCTTTTTAAAGGTGTAAATGTTTAATTAATCTCCTTACAACAAAACCACAAAAATGAGAAAAAATATTGATAACATGCATCTCCTCGTGAAGTAAGCACTATTTTAATTTAGCGACTGATAACACAAATGGAAAGACAATTTAATAACGAACATTTTGCTCGATTTAATTTTTTCATAAGACCAAAATTTGATTCTATAAGGAAATGATTTTTAATATCTGTGCCTATTCAGTACTGTAAATCATGCGCGTGGTATGGTGTGGCAAAGAGGAAACGAATGCTTGTGTATTTCAGAAGCTTTAAAAAATAAAACATAAATATTTTAATTGAACTTATATTTGCAGATGGCCTGTGCGATAGTAACGTACGAACTTGTTCTCATTCAGTTTCTAGAGCAAGGCATCGATGAAGTTCAGTTAAATATAACAGCTAATATTTAAATACGACATTTCTTTTATTCGTTTTTATGTCTTTTTTTTGCTAACTTGTAATAACACTGGTTAATAGGCATGCATTAAAATTTCATGACACAGTATTAAGACATGCACCCAGTAAGGGCAATGCAAATGTTTCATATCAAATGATTAAATTACATAATACTGATTCTTTTAAGAAGTCTCTTTCAGATTTATTTAATTGGCTTGAAGCCTTTAGATACCTAGTGGTATTTCATTTAGAAAGTCAATAAATACAATGACGTCATTATACACCTGCTGTTTATAAAGTTGACGCCAGAACGATTATTCAGCAGATTTTTCGTAGATCAGGTACAATTATAAATGATTATAAAATATTTATGTAAATAGGTTTGAACAAACACCTTTATACGTCAATCAAATTTTAAAAACTAGATGAGGTCAGCGTTTTCTATCTGACATAAATTTGAGAAGAAATGTATAAAATTAAAAAAGGGTTTAAAATATAAAGTGTTGTATACACAAATAGTAGTTAATCATTGTGGGGAAAGTGTATGCTTTTATAATTTCAAACGTCACGATATTATCGTGAACGTCCACGGTATCACGATATCACAAGGAAGTAATATGTATAGACATTTGTATGAAGACGCTTTTAAATTTCCATGCACGATAACGTTATAACGTACACGTATATTACGTGCACGTCATTTTAATGACGTGGACGTTCACGATAATATCGTCACGTTATAAATTATAAGAACGCACATTCAAATGAACTGGGCATGACATCATAAATTTAATATAATTACTACCAATTGTCAACCATCAAACAATTATTTGTCTACCATTAGGTTAAATTTAATCAATTTCCCCATTAATCAATCATAAATAAAAGATTTGAACGTTGGTATTATTATTGCAATATAAGAAACAATTGCATGCAAGTATGATAAATATGTAAATAATTTGCTAATTCCATATTCAGAAGTGTGTAAACATAATTATGATAGATAATATCAACGAAACAAATCATAATAATTGTGCCTGTACAAATTGTGACAGACAAATACATACAATTGTACATGGCATTTTTACTAAATTGCTTCAAAATAACATTTTATGTATGAAACTAAGCACAGAGTCCTTCATTCACACAGCACCTACCTCTATTTCAAGAACAGTAAAGGCCGAAATGGCACGTATATTTATTCAGTAGAAAGTTTTGTTAACCATTTCAATAATTGTGACTGACATGCGATTCACATGTGTAAAACAATAATTTTCAAAATAAATGCGGACTCATCGGGACAAAATAAAATGTATTATTGATGCTATATAGTAATGGAAAGGTGAAAATGCAATAGCTCAGTATTTCAATAATATATATGGGGACCAAACGCTAAGAGAATCACTAGTTTCTACTGAAGATATTTGTTTTGCTATAAGTAATTCATGTTTTTCTTACCTATGTCCTATAGAATTGTCTGTCAAACCCAGACTAACACTAAGCTTTTATTTTTTATATTTCTGCAGTAACAAATAGCAGTACATTACACAAAATACATAGAGCAATATCAATCTGAATAATACGGAAAGTATACCCAATCTGACCATCAGAATGATCTGCTGGATTCTGTTATAATCTGTCGCACATATACAATTAGGAAACTTAAAAAAACAACGTAAGCAATCGAGGGGATTGCCGACAGAAGTGAAAACTTAAAACTATGAAATAAGTGTTTTTTAATTTTCAAATTAATTGTATGTACCTATATATTATTCAAATTTGTAGTATCTATCAAACATAACAGTGAGAAAACCAGAGTATGAGTGCACCAAAAATCGGAATAGATGGCGAGAAATCGCGAGGCGCAACACATCGGTCCCTGGACAAAAAAACAACATGAAGACCACGACTGCTCTGTCAAGAGTGCTACGAAGAAAAAGAGAGATCACACATTAAGAATGATAATTTTTTAAATTAAAATAAATAATTATCAATTACTAATTAAAATATATAATTATGCTTTCATGGCTGGCCAATCGCAATACGTCATACTTATAGCTTGGATATACCGTTAACACTAGCATGTCAGTGACGCGAATCCTTACGATTTTCTCCTACTAAAAATCGCTGAACGCGCCTAAAGAAGTTTTGGGTCAGTAACAGCTCGGCCGGAGTCAACTTAACCCGAATAATAATAATAGATACTACGTCGTCGAAACGCCTAAAAAAGTGGTGTGTACCGTTAGCATGAAAAGTATCGACCCCTTCACTTCAAAAATACACCTGTACTTATTTTGAATTTGAGATTAATAAACCTGCAAATAGAATTACTTTCGCAGTTAATTTTTTTAGTATTTTAGGAAGGGTACCAATTCAGTTAAGCATAGTCTTTAAGTGCCGAACTCTGAACTACAAAAAATTTTAGTGCCGTTTCTCCACTTTTACTACTTCGTAGTCAATAAAAGTCTAATTAAAAACTTAATTTTCAGCTCCACTAAGCTAAATGCAAAAAGAATAAGTGATGAAAGTGAAGAATATAATATGAAAGGGAATTTAGTTGCGAAACTAAACAAGAAGGAATATGATGTAAGACTATTTATTTATTTTCCTACTGGTCCTAGGATCCGAATTAATCTTGTACCTGTATTTCTCAAACATTAGGCCCAGTTCTAAGAGCTTTTGAATAACTATCTGGAATTTGGTCCTTTCATCTCAAACAAAAATTTACAACTTAGAATTACTTAGGTACTTTTTATCTTTTTCTCATCAATTACTTATTATCATAATTTTATCTTTAAGTAATGTAATTGGATGGTTGCTGCTTTATTTATATATTTTATTTTGTACACAGTAAAATAGATTCAGATGAGACATCTAACTTTTGAGCACAAAGGTACTGTTTATTTGTAAAGAAATTTCCAGCAGACCTGCGTAAAGAAATGTAGACCATAGTATGTGAGAACAAGAAGAGAAGAATATGATTTATTTTATAATTTATGTTTAAGTAAAATAAATAAATTTCAAAAATGTGACTTAAGCAATTTAAAAAGGTTACCGAAATTTTCCTTTTTCAGGACTTTCTTCCAATACTGAACAGTGTCTTCTATAAGGCCCGGTACTTCGGCATCTCAGGCTTTGGTCTGACCCTGGCTTTCGCCTGGTATCTGATACTCTTTGTAATGCTGGTGGTCATGGAATGCGTTGAAATCTGGAGGATTATCACACTGCTTGGCCTTATAAAATCTTCTGATAGTAAGTAAAGCTGTTAGTTTAAATAAGAACCTTTGATGATTGTGTTTGTGCCAAAAAAAAACTTTGTTAACATGAAGTTTTTTTATCATGAGCTATCTTTCAGATATAGGCGACCCACCTACTGGAAAAACATAAGTGCATAGGATCCTGAGTAGCAGGAATCGGTTCCTGCGCTAAGCCGAAGGCACGAGCCATTTTTGTTTTTTTATCAACAACCTTGTGGTTTACAGCAGCATTAAATTTGTCTATCACGTATTTACGTATTCAAGGTTCTTTAGTACTAGCTTCTGCCAACAACTTAAAAAAAAAAATATCCTACGGTAGGTAGGTACCTACTCGGCAATAGTGTTGGTTTCTATCAATAAAAGAATTTTTTAAATCGGTTGAGTATTTTCGAATTTATTTTCGAGGTTTGTATGTAGGAGGTAACTCCTACATACAAACTAACAAACCTTACCTCTTTCTAATATTACTAGCTTCTGCCCGCGACTTTGTCCCCGTGAAATTCCTTGTTCCCCCGACCCACCCAGTCGCATCGCATCGCCTACCGGCGGTATTGCTTCGTTTTCGGTTAGCGTACTTTTTACTCAGCTCCTAAGGGTCCTAACGTAATGTCAAATAGCCAGCCTTCCTCAAGAATTGGGCTATCAAATGCAAAAAGAACTTTTTAAATCCAATTGTTTGCTTTTTGTGTGTTTGTTTGAACGCGCTAATCTCTGGAACTACCAGTCTTATTTCAAAACATCTTTTTGCATTTTATAGCCCAATTCTTGAGGTAGGTTATAGACTATTTACCATCACGCTACGATTCTAACGAGCCGAGAAAAACGAAAAAAAGTCAGAAAGAAGGTTCAGCGAAATCGAAATAATAGCGCGGGCAGGCGATGCTACGCGACGTGATGGGTCGGAGGCCGATTTTTTTTTTATTCTGAATTTGCTTGTTTGTTTGAACGCACTAATCTCGGGAACTACCAAACTCTTCAGCTTTATTATATAAATAATATATTACATAATATAGATAATATACTACCTGGTATCAGCCGTGCTCCTTTCTGTAAGTTAATTGTACTATGCCTATAAGCTTTGCGCAATTGCAAGCAATAACTTGACAAAGTTTTATCGCAATCGGATTAACGGTATGGCAGCGAATAAAATACGAAAAGACAAACATTGATTTTTATTAGATTTATATTAGATTATAAGCTAATACTTTATCTCTCAAAATAAGAACTATTTCAACTTTCAGATGGTCTGCTTGGTCGCCTCGCAGGAGCCATATTCTATGCTAACGCAGTAATGTCGTTGGTCCTGTCATCAAAATTCGTGCATTCTTGGAGAAACCTTTCATCATACTGGTTGAGTATGGAGACCAATACAGCAGTCGACTTCCCACTAGATGTTAGAATAAAGAGGAAGACCATTTTTATCACTGCGTTTGTTGCCAGTTTTGCTGTTGGTTAGTATCTATCTAATTAGCTTTTATTATTTCGCAAACTACGATGATAGTTGTTGTAAAAACTCTTGCTCCAATTATTTGGCTTGGCATAAAACAGGTTTGTAGAAAAGGTGCAGCAAAGTAGTGTTGCTGTGTTTCGGTTTCAAGGGTGTGATGATACACCGGCATCACACTGTGACGCCGGTATAATTGCAGGCTCTTATGAATTTCAGCATTGTATCTTTGATGGCAGTATACACACCTGAAAAGCCCCTTGGTATTGAAGATATAATCCAAAGCGAAAGTGTGAGCGAGGTGTTAGTGTGATTGAGTGAGTACTTATCATGCAGCCGCCACCTTGTTGCTATACCATAATACAAAAAAATTTGAAAGATGTTCCAATTCATTTTCCTTTTTATTAGTTGAGCACGCATTGAGCACGGTGTCAGCAACTGGAATCGGTTTCCCTCCAGAAGAATTTTTCTACAGATACATCACAGTATCTCACGGATTCGTGCTAAGAACAAGTCATCATTTTTTTTTTTGAACTTGCATCAACTTACTATCAACAGTGACAATACACGTCTAGGATTTTGTCGCAGTCTGTCTACGAAATTGGTTTCAATTCGAGACGCATGTCACTGATGTCACAGTGTGACAGACTTTTTGTGCTTTACTTTTAAAATCGCATTTTTCTTTAAATTCTTATTTTTTTGCTTTGCTATTCACGTTTTCTTTTTGACTTTATTTCTCCTTGGGTAAAAAACGCAGAGCTGATTTATTGTTTATTTACTACATATTTTATTGAACACCACATAATAGCAACAAAATAGGATAAACAGGACATAATAATATGACATTTTATATAATATATAAATAAATAATCCCATACATTCCAACTGCAAATGAAAAATTGGGAGATTTAACATGTTATTTTAAGACCATAGATTTGTTATAAGGTTTTCCTGTAATCTATAAGTATGGAACTTTTCTATGTATGTTTTTTTTTTTCAAAATTTCAGGCTCTGTAATTTTGGAAATAAATAGGGATTGTTCAATTTTCATCTTTTTTCTTAAATATCTTTAATAGTATTTATTTTCAAATTGTAAAAAAAGTTGAGACGCCCATAACAAGCCCTTGTATTTGATATGTCACACGGTACAGTTTGCAAACATTTTTTTTTTTTTTCATTTTCCCTCTTACTGTGACCCTCATATTCAAAATTCATTTATTTTCGTTACACGTCCGTGTTTGAGTCACAGAAATTGATATATGTACCAATATTTAAATTTAATCGATCCATTAAATTCGGAGCAAATTGGCTGTGACAGACGGACAGACACACGAGTGATCCAATAAGGGTTCCGTTTTTCCTTTTAAGGTACGGAACCCTTAAAAAATGAATAAGGCTTTGTAAACGCATGGTCATAAACTTGTAATATTATATTTATTTCCCATCAAAGATACTGGCTTCCAAAGACCAAATGAACCTACCACACTAGTAACATGATTGTCGATAAGGACCATTTTATTTTCCATCAGTCTTTCCAAGGTATATTTATTATTTTTAAATTCCTTACTTTGTGCCTCCCAACTAATATAGCCTCATCCTAAAACTCCGTCTATTTACTTATTAACTTGCGAAGACGATATCAACAGACACGCAGCTTCTCATTAACGTCTTGAGCACGAAAACAATTATTATCCTTTGTGTATTATGTTGTTAACAGCCCTTCTGTAATGCCCCCTAATATTGTATGTTACAAAACAATATATTTATGTAACGTGTTTGAGCAAAATTAATGATGTGTGTTTTTGTGATGGAAGTGTTACTATCGCGGTAGCTGGCCGTAAATATGGAACCAAGCCTGTTCGATTTAATCGAACACTCAGCGAATGCATAATTGCATCGAACGCAAATATGCAAAGTCGATCGTTCACCTAAATGTGGATCAGTTCGCGTTCAGATCTCATTAGAGCCACCACGTATTCAAACCATTACCATTTAACTATATATTTTACCAATAAATTAGTTATATAGTTTACCATTCTTTACCATTTCTTGGAACAAAGTGATAAAGTGATTCAATACAGCTATTTCCCTTATAATTCGAGACTTTAACTTAAACGAGAAAGGTGTGTTAGGTCACCATAGCGGCGGGCTTGCGGACGGTGAGCAATGGGTAGCTCGCCGTCCGATAAAGACCAGGCCCGGGTCGACGGCGCGTTGTGTTCCACTCGCGCCTCAAAGAAATGTTAGCACAACGGAAGGGGTCCGATAGGACCGATGCCTGCCGGGGTTACGGGAAAGTCCGAAAGGGATACCGTGGCCCCTGGCAATTTATAGGCAACTGAAGGAACACGGGTGGGTTTTAGGCAGTAAAAGTCTGACATGCCCTCCCGCTCCGCCCAGAGCAGGAGAAGTTATTTGATAATTTCCCATCCAAAAAAACAAAAAAAACGTCACCATAGATATTGAGTTCTTTGCTGTCTCGGCTGGGAAATTTAGAAGTATTGCTCTTAAAACCATAGCAGACTTAAGTACATAATAATTTAAAATCATAGTTCAATTCTTTCTCTTTTTTTTTTTTTGCATGTATAACTTTCAGTTTAGTTTTATTTTAACATTTATTCATACTTTATAGTCTATCTACTTTACATCGCACGATGTTCATGTTAGTTTAACTTTTTTTTATATTATGTGGAAAATGTTGTTGGTTATACATTTATATTACCATTTTAGTTTTAAGTTCTTAACCATACTGTAATGTGTAACCGTTTGTTTTCCCAAATAAAATAAAATAAAAAATAAAATAAAATAGCGCTGAGCACTACTTTCTACATAGGTTAAGTTCGACTTTTTAGAACCAAGTCTCATTAAGTACGTACATCTCTTACACCCCTGACTGTAGCAACCAACGAGAATAAAGTTCACTGCTATTTTGACAGTGATGCAAAATCAAAGGGAAAATAATTGTGAAAGGACCGTAATACCAGTCTCTTTCAAAAGCTTGATGTGTCATTATTGACGCCTGGCTACAGTACCTACTAGTATTACATTAGTACTATTTTTAAATCAGTTACAAGGGGAGAGTAGATCAAACGAAACAGAACTATGGGGGACCTCAATACGCATCGATTTAAATGCCATGCATGATGGACATCTACAGCGCCACATGCGAACTACGCATCACATTGACGTCATGCAATCCTGCATCGCGCAAGCAGAGTTTAACGCGCGACAAGCATATATACAACGTCCCGACATCAATCGTCTCACGACACCCGTCTGGTCGGAGGATCCTCCCTTTTCTATAGAGGATGAGTCTTTACACATTGTTCCTCATACCTCTTTATGGGCATTCCCCGGATCAACTATGTCTGTCAACGAAAACCATAAGTCTGATTAGCAACTCAAGTTTAAAATAATGCCCAGGAAATGACAATAAGCTCCCTTACTCATGCAACAAACTTCCTCTCCATTTACACTTTCAATTCATCTTTCAGTTTGGCACCGACCTGTACTTACAAATCCAAGTATGGCGTCGTTTCCGGGAGGCGTACGTGCATCAATCGACACTCGTACGCATGGTGAACCGCCATCTTGGATCGCTGGTGTTGTTGTCTAACGTCAATAACTTGTACTTCATCTGTCTTCAGATCTATCTTGGGATACAGTAAATATGTTTGTTTTACTGCTAAATTGCACGGGTCTACCCTTTACATGAGAACTTTTATGTCATAATATTGTTTGCATAACAGCGTATAGCATAAACTTCATTTCGCAGAAAATCGTTTGGCATACACTCATTTATCATACATTCAAAACTCATAATTTTGTAAGTCAGAATCATCTTTAGGCATAAATTTCATATTCATAATAATTAAAAAGCAGAACTATTATATCGCAGAAAGTTCACACAAACATGCAAACATACAAACAAGCATACACCATGCATGCATCAAGCATGCAGCATGCAAGCGAGCATTCAACATGCAGCAGGCATGGTTTCTGTCACGGCTCCGGCGCTGCGGGGCTCCGGCGGTCCCGGTCCCACGCGAGCTTACCGTCGCAGATGGTCTTAACGCTCACCACCGCAGCTTCGGCTTGCAGGCCGGTGACTCGCCGGCCAGCCTCAACCACAGCGGTGAGCGTTAAAACCACCTGCTCCACAGCTCGCGGGCCGCCTCGCCTCTCCGCGCCTACGCGGGCTTAAATTACACTCTAGGGGTAGGGCAGACAAGACTACGTGGAGTCGAACTATATTGAATTTTTAAGACAATATTTTAATTTTAATTTAAGATTAATAATGATATTTTATAGAAATGGCAATATGCCTAATAAAATTATGCCAAATAAAATTCTGTCATCTTAAAAGTATGCCGATGTAAATTCGGACATATAAACATTCGGCCAAACAATAATTATATTAAATCATTTTTATGCCTTTAAAATATTCGTTTAAAGAAGATTATGCCAAGTGTGTTATGCCAAATAAATTTCGGAGCATCAAGATTCTGCCAGATAGAGGGAACCGAAACTGCACATCTGTGGTTAAATCGTAAGATAGCTGAATTTGACTCAGCACACATTCAGCTGACCAAATAAGCAGAAAAAACAGGCCAAGTGCGAGTTCGAAGGGTTCCGTACCGTATTAAGATCGAGCAAAAAATGCCAAAAAGAACATGTTTCTTATATGGGGACCCTCTTTAATGATTAACTTTATTAAATTTGTATTTGTTGTTATAATTTCAACTTTTACGGTTCATGAGAAAGTGTCCGCTGACTGAAAGACGGACGGACGGACGACCGGACAGCGGAGGCTTAATAATAGGGTTCCATTTAGCACACTTCGGTTAAGAACCCAGTACCAATTTGCAATAACTTTTGACCATGTTTAATAAGTTTTTATCAAAAATCTGTCTTAAATTTTATTTAAAATAGTATCGTATGTTTGATCTTAAAAGTCGATTCTTGTATCAATTCTAATAAAGACAATGATGTGGAAATAGACTTCTATGTATGGTGGAAATTTATTCAGAAATAGCTGTACCCGCGATTTCGTCTGCGATCCAGGATGAAAAGTAGCCTATTCCCTTCTCATTCGGTCATGGTCAGGTCAAATTTCATCCAAATCCGTTCAGACGTTTTAGCGTGAAAGTGTAACAAACAAACAAACTCACTTTCACATTTATAATATTAGTCAGGATAAAAAAAACATAAATAACAACTAAACCTCATTAATAGATCTTCTTAGAAGAGATTTTCATATTTCACACCCGACTGAACTAAATCATAACAGATGTAATGAGGGAATAATACGGTAATATTAATACGGTAGTATTATTTTTCTATCTTCGTTTACCACGCTCATTAGGTTGAATTATTCTCGACACGTCACAAATACTTACTCCAGTTTCTTTGTCACATTTTTCGATTTTAATAGTATAGCACGAGTGTGTTAATATCTAGTTATGTGTAGTTTCAGACACTACTTTATCTACTCTCATACATTGGGATTGAACCTACAAAAAAAAAGACCAAAGTTAAAGAACAATAATAAAAAAACAAATGAAATTCAGTATGAATGGCGCCTGCACCTAGCACAACACCGCGCATGCGCTTGAGCGATGCTGCTGTCCCAAAAAGACACACACACACCACAAAAGTTGATTGAAAGTTTCAATCAACTTTTGTAATAGAACGTTTTTCTATTACGATACAGGGCAAATTCAAAAAGTTAACATCACCAAGGACTTTCAAATTGAAAGTCCTTGGTGATGTTAACTTTTTGAATTTGCCCTGTATCGTAATAGAAAAAAAAATGTTTTACAGCATTATTTTGTTAGAGAAAAAGTGTTCTATTTGTAAATTTAGGTATTGTGTTTATAAAGTATGTCAATATAAACTCGTTTTGAAGTTTATAATTCGAATATTACGATATGAGAGTAGATAAAATAATTTACGCGACTGATGTTTCAATAGACCATTTCAGACACTAACCTACATGGTCCTCATATGGCCTGACCAAGATTATGCCTGGACTTTAAAAGAGACTGTGACCTCTGAGTTTGTTTCGGTCTTTCTTCTTATACTAGTCAGATAGGAAACGCCGAACTCATCTAGCAAAATTCTTTTAATATGACGTGTAAAAGTGATTGTAATATCCTATTTACAGAATAAACAATTTCATTTCAATAAATTAATGTGATTATTCTATTTTACGAATTAATTATTGATGTTTTTAAAGTTAACTCAGTTTGTCAACCCGCACTGGGCCCGAGTGGTGGATTACAGCCCACTCCCTTTCATAGAGAGGAGGCCTGTTTCCCAGCAGTGGGCACATCATAGGCTGATTATGCAGTCTGAAATACAATCATTAGTTTTGTATTTATTGAATGATTACTAAAGGACCTGTGGCGACATCTACATAGCCACATGAGAACTAGACATCAAAGACCTGACGTCACACAAAATCATGCATGGCGCTATTAGAGTTTACCGCGCGATCGACATATATATAACTTTCTGACATCAATCGTTGGGCAGTTGCCCGCCAAACACGACACAAGTGTGGTCGGAAGATCCTCCATTTTCTATGAGTGAACTTTACACGTTCCTCATACCTCCAAAGACTATACATTAACGCCTTTTTCCTATGGGGGTAGGCAGAAACTACAGAACGCCACCAGCAATGATCCTTACATATTCCTTTTGCGTCGTTTACGCTCATACATACTGTACTGTTTAGTCGTAAAGTTCTGATTACGGTATCAGTACAACTGCACATTTTGCTTAATCTTTGACGACTTTAGTCTCATCTTAAACATGTATACAAATCATCCGTAAAACAAAATTGTTTGTTAATTAAATTCTACATATCATTATTATGACATTGATTTTACATTACATGATTACTTATCTATCTCACCCTTTTTTTTTTTTTTGGGTGGGAAATATTATCAAATAACTTCTCCCGCTCTGGGTGGAGCGGGAAGGCGTGTCAGACTCTTACTGACTAACCCACCCGTGTTCTTTCCGTTGCCTGTACGTTGCCAGGGGCCACGGTATCCCTTTCGGACTTTCCCGCAACCCCGGCAGGCATCGGTCCTATCGGACCCCTTCAATTGTTGACATCTCTTTGAGGCGCGCGTGGAACACAACGCGCCGTCTACCCGGGCCTGGTCCTTATCGGACGGCGAGCTACCCATTACTCACCGTCCGCAAGCCCGCACTCCCGGTCTCCGGTGAGGCGGCGAGCCTCCTTGCTGGATTACCGCCATGGGATCTGGAGGCAAAAGTCCTGGCACACATCTGGGAGTGGCGCGAGGAGTCGAAACGCCGGGGCGTAACACCGTTTCCGCGAGAAATCGCGGCACAGCGGACAGAGCTCCGGCGGGATCTCATGGCGTCATGGAGATTGCGATTGTCGCAACCCAGTGCTGGGCACGCCAGTATTGCGGCGATAAGTCCCCTCTTTGAGGAGTGGCTAGAGAGGCGCCACGGCGTCCTCACCTTCCGCCTGACGCAGGTCCTCACCGGACATGGTTGTTTCGGGAGGTTCGTGTTTCGTATCAGGCAGGAGGAAACGCCCGGGTGTCATCACTGCGTGGATCGCCCGGAGGACACGGTGGAGGTCTGCCCAGCTTGGGCAGAGCAACGCTGTGTCCTCGTGGAGGCGATCGGTGGCAGGGATCTCTCGCGTCCGGCCCTGGTCCAGGCCATGGTACGGGGCGAGAGGGCATGGGAGGCCGTCACCTCCTTCTGCGAAGCAGTAATGCTCGCGAAGGAGGAGGCAGAACGCGTGAGGGAGAGGCAAATTTCGCGCCCTCACGCCCCTAGCTGCCGCAGGAGACGCCCTGGGCGTCGGGAATCGCAGGCTGATTCCCCGCCACCGTACGTGCGTGCGGTATCCCCGGACCAGCCGGGTGGCCATGACCCTCTGGGACGCGTTCAATCGGCGGGCTGGCCACCGCCTCAATGAACGCGCCCAAACCGGTGCCCCGTAAAGGGCCATGGACTGCACGACTCCCACGTATAGCCTCCGGCAGGAGGCGTTTGGACCCCCACTTTATCTCACCCTGACTTATTACTTGTTAAACTTTTAGGAAATCGTCTACTTTTACAATGTTTGTAAATATGTGAGCACCAGTTTCTATCACCTGTTGTGATATAGTTATTTTATTCTAGGTGCGTCTTCACATGTAATTAGGTATATAAATCTAAATGGTGACTGTTTAACGCGGCACACACGCCCCCGCCCAACCGTCAAGCCCCACTGTCTAACATGTTAGACGGCCAATTCACGCGTCGTAAATCTCTATTCTTACTATTAAATAAGGGCTAATATTGTCTGTGGACAGTTTCACTCTATGGCTTAACGGATTTCTCGTCAACTAATCAACTAAATCATTCAAAACATAAACGTCTAACTTTCTCAGGCTTTGACCGGTACAAAATATTATAGAACATTTTATAAGAGTAACAGTGGACTTCAGAGACTTGGCAACTAGAGGCAATTTTTTTTTGTTGTTAATTATGACGTTCAAAAGTGCCTATTTGAAATAAATTATTTGACTTTGACTTTTAAAACAAAACTAATATAACTGACGAAATGTGGACACTCACATTTCGCCAGTTATGTTATTTTGTTTTTTTTTTACTACTTTAGGTTCACCTCTGCCTTACCCTTTGAAGAATACAGGCGTGATGTTATGTTATGTGTTGTTAAAACAATAACATAATATATATTTCACAAATTAAAAACATTCCACCTAACTCAATGGATAGCTACCTTATACTTTTCTTCCAAAATACTCCAGACTTCAAATTACCTTTTAGTTCTTCGATCAATAATAGACTAGATTCCCGATAAGCGCTTCAAAAACGGCCCGAAAAATAAGACCACGAATACGTTTGTGGTCTTATTTCAAATTAGTATGGTCCAATCATAGCCAACATTAAGACGTCAAAATGCCGCAGTGCGCGTTCAAAAACTGTGTAAATAACCACCGTAACACCAAGGTTTTGGAAGGAATATCTTTTTTTCGGTAACTTTAAATCAGTAAGTGTTTTTCATAAAGTAAAAACAGAATTAAATTGTAAATTTTATTCAATTAGCTAATATTATAATTGTTTGGCCAATGTTTGTTACGACGCACCAACTATTGTATCGAACATCGACTGTTCTTGAACAGGGAATGCATGGAGTAGTGTTGTTATTTTGTAATGCTATTTTTTTTTTTTTTTTTTTTAAACTGCTCAAATAAAAGTTACTTCTAAAAGACAGCTTTATAACAAGCTGAATCTGTTTAAAGGTAATTAAACATTACACTACTATTTTAAATACTTTTGTATAAAGAATACGCCGAAAACGCGTTTCTTGACTCCCTTTATTATTATTTTTACTTTTTTTATACCTATTTGTTGTAATAGCGGCAATGTAAAATAGTATCTACTACTTTTTTGAATCGGTCAAAAATAATTGCCACCATAGAAAATGAACCTAAAAAAATATATATTCTGCAACTCTACGTCTTTCAATACTTACTGTGTTCTGAGCATTGAAATGTAATACCAAGAACTATTTCTAGTTCCACAATAGAATAAGCACGAAATTGTAAACAAAATGTTTTGAACCTAATTACTTTGAACTTAAGTTTCATTTTAGAATAAATATTTTAATACTGATGACTTTTTATTTTCAAGCGACATTTTAAATTTATTGCTTATAAACTTTCTCCGATGAAAGGACTTAAATAAATATATTCTGCAATGGTAATTAAACTTTATGTTTAAGCATTAAGGTTTATAATAAACTGAAGTTGTTAATACTATTCAACTTTTTTCTAAGAATTGTAGATGTTTACGTGTGTGCAAACGTGGCCACTTGAGCGACTTAGTTTTGTACCTGATCCTTAATCTAGTCTATTATTGATCGAAGTTTTAGTTCTATAAAAATAAATAAAGTACTTATAAGACAGACTATCTCAAATCCGATTTATGCGAATGATATAAGATTAACATAATATTTTCTTATCAAAGAATGAAAATGGTGAAAATCCTCTTAGAAATCTAGACATTCACAGGTCAGACTCTCTGTGGATTTGTCTGGCCCTTTGTATTCGTAATTTAATTTGATGAGATAAATTTGATTTAAAAAATTGGATAAGATTGGAAGATTTACAGATCTTTAAAGGGTTTCTTAGTACCTATAATAATATAAAAGGAATACTGTTAACGAGAAAGAGAATGGAATTTTTGGACTGATTCAATGAAACAGTTGCAAAATGTAGATAGATGATAAATCGTTTATTTGGTGCACAATGACATGGCATAACAGACAAAAGCACGATTAAATAATAGATACATAAATATTAGGAAATAGCTACAAGGTGCCAATACACAAATTATATTCATTTTCATTTTTATTTTTCTTTTATTTGTTTCGATTTAATTTTAATTTATATTCAATAATTTGTTTCGATTTTTTTGTTATTTAAATACATTAATTGATATGGACACATTATGGGCTGATTATGCAGTTTGAAATACAATAATTATGTTTGTATTTATTGAATGATTATTGAAGGACCTGTGGCGACATCTACATAGCCACATGCGAACTATGCATCAAAGACCTGACGTCACACAGAATCCTGCATCGCGCTATTAAAGTTTACCGCGCGATCGACATATTATACGTATATAATAACATAAAAAAGAATAATGTTAAAGAGAAAGAGAATGGAATTTAAGGACTGATTCAATGAAACAGTTGCAAAATGTAGATAGATAAATCGTTTATTTGGTGCACACAATGAGATAGCACAACATACAAATGCACGATTAAATAATAAGAACATGAATATTAGAAAATAGCTACAAGGTGCCAATACATAAACAATTTTCATTTTTTTTCATTTTTCTTTTCTTTTATTTATTTCGATTTTATTTTAATTTATATTAAATAATTTATTTCGATTTTTATGTTACTTAAATACTATTATATCATATTATATTATATTATACTGATATGGACATTTAAATATTCTGAATTTAACGATTTTTTTACATAAAAAATATAGAAGAATACAAAAGATATTGTGATGACATTATGGCTATGACACACTTTAAAAAAAATTAAATAACGAACATACAAAGTGCGGTGTGCGTCTCAAGGTAACACGTACGGTACGTAAAAACAGATCGAAAATGGAGAAACAGTATTCTGCAGTTCGCAGAAAAGATAATGAAAAGTAAATATTTGGACTTTTTAGTAAGCCTGAATGAAACTCTGACACGAAAAGTCTAACTATCAAGTATGGTACCTAATTTTACGGATTAAGTCTCTCGCTTGTACAAATAACAAGCTACCTTATTTGAAATGATGCCAATTTATTATAATGAGGCTGTCACGACTGTCATCAAACACAATGAGGATCAAAAATAAAGACTAATTTTAGAATACTGGATTAAAACAAAAACATATATTCGGAAACAGTATTTATTTGACTGAAAACGAGGTCAAGAAAAACGATTTTTCTAACTATATTGACCAATCTAATCAATCTGCCTAGTCTTTTTCCCAACTTTATTGGGATCGGCTTCCAGTGTTACCGAATCCAGCTGAATACCAGTATTTTACATGGAGCGACTGCCTATCCGACCTCCACAACCCAGTTACTGGGTGACACGATACCCCTCGTTAAGACTGTTTGTCAGACTTTTGGGCTTCCGACTACTCGTAACGACTATCAAAGATCTACGAATAACAGCCGGGGCCAACGGCTTAACGTGCTTTCCGAAGCAAGGATGTAATCCATGATAGATATGTGATGGTCACCCATCCACGAACTGACCTCGGCAAGTGTAACTTAACCCTCGATCGACCCGTGCAGCTGTTGTTCTTTAGCCACGAGCCCAAAATCTATAATCGACTTTACTCACAATAAAGACCAATCTCACTGATAAGAAAATAATGAAGTCAAACTTTCCAACATTACTTGCTAATTAAGCTATCTTAATTAGGGTCGACACTAAAGGGCCTTTGGAGCTAAACAGAACAAACTTCATAGTGGCTCCTTCTGAAATAATTATACTGTGTTTTGAAAGTCAAGAAAACTAAATTAAGTATACTTAGCCGAGTCAGCTTCGCAAGGATGATCTTTGCGTACTTCACTGAAGGTAAAGCGCCACTTCAAGCAATTTGGCTCTTTGTCTGCACAGTACTAGATGAAGCAAGAAGGTTATTTAAAAAACGTTCGGGGTTTTTCGATCTTCAAGTCTCTTAATGCAAGTAGGTTTAAGGGCTACTCGTTCAGCCCACTTAAAAGGAATTCTTCTCTATATTCGATCTAGAAAATAACCTTTTGTCCTAGGTATCTAAATTTTTGCCGCATCTCTACGAAATGTATTACAAAATTAAGATGGCGGCGCTAGTTCCGGTTTAGACGACGCGCCAAAATATACAGCTATACAATCTGTCCTTTTGTCTTTCGTTTCTTCTATTTCTACGGTGATCATGCTATGCGTGCTTATTTCAAGCTAAAATACGGTCCGTCTTACTACAAAACGATTTCTAGCTTTGGTCCAAGCTTTCGTGCCAGTTATTGTATTTTGAACTTTATTCAGATTTAGGTAAAGTGCCTAATACAAAATAACACACTTATACGATTAGGGTTTGACGCCAACGTTTGTAATTAGAACTTTGACTTTGTCGGAATAGAGTTCGAAATTCAAAAATGGCTCGATGGTGCTAATGTTCTATTTTTTGCAGCAAGAGCAGTGGAGGCACGATCAGCCGCTGCTACTTCCTCTTTTCACTGAGCTGGTTAATATTTCGAGCCTGCAGTGTCGTGCTGGCTGCCTGAGACGTACATCTACACTCGCAGAGAGCTTTCAAGAGTCTGCACTTATGTCCTAGTGCTTCTTATAACGTTGAGGTTGGTATTTGGACCAGTATCTTTGCCTATTGTAGTAGTTAACGTGCAAAGCAGTTAGACAACTTTGGAATATCTGTACACTTTACCCATATAATAAAGTTTTAGGTTTGAAGTCGTGAAAGGCCTAGTGGTAAAGGTGGCTGCCTCGTTGGTCTTGTGGCCGCAAGAGCTACTGCTCAGCATGAGGTCCTGGGTTCGATTCCCATGTCGGGCAAAGGATTATTGTGTTTTTCCAGCAGGATTTTTTCAGTAGCAGCCAGGAGTCTGAATTTGTGCCCAGTTGATGGCAATAGGCTCGCCCCCTATCACATGGGACTTAGAACATAACTGGCGAAATGTGGGTGTACTACAGGTACACCTCTGCCCAACCCTTTGGGGAAATAAGGCGCAATGTTATGTCTAGAAAAAGAATTCGCTGTTCCTATCTCTAACTTTTTTTTTTTAAGACGGGAATGAAAACTTATTATTTATTACTTTTCAGATGAAAAGACTTCAGTATCAGTTAGCACATGACTTCGTTGTGTTAACTGGGATGGGCTTCTTCTCACTGAGGAGGGAACTTCTGTTAGAAGTTACTGAACTTAAACCTTTTGAATCTGCCTAGCCTTTTCCCAACTGTGTTGGGGTCGGCTTCCAGTCTAACCAGATGCAGCTGATTATCAGTATTTTACATGGAGCAACTGCCTATCTGACCTCCACAACTTAGTAACTGGTAAGACTGATTGTCAAACTTTCGGGCCTCTGACGACCCGTAACGACTGTCAAAGATCTACGAATGACAGCCGGGACCAACGGCTTAACGTGCTTACCGAGGCATGGAGGGGTCTCGGTATGGAAAGATGCTCACCCAACCTCGAACCAACCGCAGCAAGCGTAGCTTAACCTGATGGATCAACCCGTGTAACTGTTTCGATCCGTGCGGCTGTAGGTACTGAACTTAAAACCTTTGCCCTTAGAAATGGCTCATTTATCGTAAAAGTCCCCATCTTCAAAACAAGGTAGGTATATGGAAGTACTTTCTCTGGATACCTCTTAAGATAAAATATAACCACGATAATAAATTATTATTAAAATATGAAGTTTTTAACAAAAATGTCTTTGATTTCAGGTAGCAGCTGCTATATTGAAGTACGAGTTAGTTTTAATACAATATGATAATTAGTTTGTAGTCTCACAAAACCGCTGCATATAATTTTAATGCTTCTTCTACAAAGAAAAAATTGAAATTAAATAAAAGCTTTTGGTGCAATCTTTATATGTTATTAATGTGAAAATTAAACAACAATCAATTATCAAAACTTAATAGTGTAATGAAGGTGTACTTAAGTATTTTGTACACACCTTTAAGCCGCCAACCACTAGGGAACAAGATGTCCCTCAACATGACGCGCAATGCTCAATCTACGTGACGCTGCAAAGTTGCCGTGTCCCGCAACATGCCGTGCAATATCTTGAAATGCATTTACGTGACGCGGAACATGTTGCTAGCTCCCGCTCCGATAGCGAGCGCACGTGTTGCACGTCAGTACTATGCTATTTCTCGCCAAGTGTCCCTTTAAAATTAATTATCTTTTTCTCGTTGTAGTAAGTTATTCCGCATCCACCACCTCATTTTTCGATAACGTTTCGCTGAACTGCTCGAAATAAGTATACACGCAGCACTAATCACCACAACCTCCTCGGGTGACATTTCTATAAACACTGACTAGTGTGGCCTGCATAATGTTCCGCGACATTCTCTCGGGACATTCACGTAGTTGTCGATTGCCATGTTCCGCAATATGTTGCTCCATTTGTCCCCTAAATTTGGAAACCGTACACAGTACCTTATCTAATCTCGGTTAGTATTAAATTGCAGTGAACAAGTAACATAGAACTATAACACCACCAAACTACGACTATCCAATAAAAATAAGTCAGATTTTGGACAATTTTCATCACCCCCGGAAACTCCAATATAGGTGCAAAGGCTTAATAAAACACAGTTCACTGCAATGGCTTCCACGTAGTGTATCAACAGCGAACAATGCGGGCATTGTGATTTAAAAACAAAAAGTATCCGATTCTCGTCACTATAGAATTTCCAGTAAGAGCTCGTACACACGAGGGCGATTCGTTGTTTTTTTTCGAGAGCGGCAATGTTTTTTAAATGCCTGTGTTCACACGCATCACGAATCGTGAAAAATGACGGACACGTTTTAAGTCAGGTATCGGCCTTTAAAAATCACGTTCGCCAAATAACATGAATCGTGATTTTTTTGTGACGAATCCGCTGAAGCGCTCGTCCAAGACTGAACTCTAAATTACGAATCAAGTGTGTACATCTGTTCGGATATTTTGACGCGAAAACCTCGTTTCCGTATGTAATGTGAACGTGCATCCGTCATGACGTATCGTTTTTTTGACGAATCGTCAATGACTGGTCCCGCGTGAATGAGCTGTAACAGAGTTTCAGGTGAAAAAACTTGAAGCACTTTGAAATAAAAGGCATAAAACGTTACTGGTTACTGTGTTATTTGAACTATTTTTAATAAAAATTCTATAAAATTGTAAAAAAGAGTAACTATAGAAGTAAAGAATCGTTGAATTAATCCGTTTTTTAAAGTCGAAAAAACATTAAAGGCTCTTGCAGGCAGGCGCGATGCGACGGTGCGACGCGATTCTGGTAGAACAATTTCATAGAAATTGTTCTACTAGAGTCACGTCGCGCATGCAGATAGATAGATAGATAAATCGTTTATTTAGTGCACACAAAAGACAGCACAACATACAAAAGCACGATAAATAATTTCTAATTTATTGTTAATATTAGGAAATAGCTGCAAGGTGTCAATATACAAACAAATAAAAAATGAAGAAAACAAGACATTATGATGACACTATTGACTATGACTGACTATTAAAATAATGGATCAACGAACATAAAAAAGTGCGGAGTGTGTCTCAAGGTTGCACCAAATGGGAGTCCAGCTCAGCATGTGCCAGGGAAATATACCTGACGCTGATATTCTGCTGAATCCCTGCAGTGACATACGGACGTCGAGTAGATGAGATAAATATGCGAGTTATTGGTGTTGTTAAAAAGTGGAATATGCGGAGTGAAATGTAAGTAGGTATACCCGCAATTTAAATATTGTATTCTACATTAAAGTTTATCATTTGGAAACGTTCCTGTTCGATGATGATTGTGTATTTGATTACTTGATTATTTAAATAGATAAAAATGTATATTGTATAAATGATGAATCATATTATGATAATAGTGGCATAGGTGTGAATAAAATAATCGAATTGAATGGATTTAAATGTCTTTGCAATAAATAGTTATAGGTAAATAAGCATATGTATTATAACCATTATCTAACTGCATTATGTCTGCTGGAGCCTTACTAGTATCTATTTTCCATTCGTCTTTCAGTCGTCTATAATAACTCACTTTTCCAAGCCTTTTCTAAATAAACGCAAAGGCAAAATAAAGGGCAAAGAAACAGTATGCTTAACCGCTATTTTATATATGTTTGCTGCTATTTAAACCGTCAGAATTGTTTAGGCTTCAAACGATATTGCGTATAAGCCTTTGCTTGTGACTTCACCCGCGAAAATTAAACTTCTAATAATCCCTTGGAAATATCATGGATGGGGTAGATAGACAGGTTGCTCAGCAGAGCCAGGTTGCTCAGCCAGAAAAAAAGAATAATATTCTCGAATGTAAGTAGTACATCAGTAGTTGTTCAATATTCTTCTATGCTAGGGATTCCCAACCATTGGTACGCGCCCCCCTTGGGGGGCGTAGAGTAACCAATGGGGGAGCGCGGCGGCTCTAATAATAAACTATAGATTTATTAAATTGTATGTTCTTGATTTAGAAAAGGTTAAGGCTAGTTTTCAAAATACGAAAGTTTCATAATATTGTGGGTAGGTACTGTAAAATGAGCTTATCTGCATAAGTCAAGAAAATAAGTTTTCCTAGTAGTTTTCTGTATGAATGGACTAAAGAAAACTAAACCTATCCGAGGCGGCATGCTACAATTTTCGAGCTCACTTTGCTCGCTCTTCCATTCTAGATTCTTTTGATTCTTTAAGTTTTCTGCATAAGTCGACAACGTAACTCTTTTTTCTGTATGAATGGTCAAAAGAAATGTATTGAATCCGAAATTGTACAACATTTTTCGAGCTCGCTTTGCTCGCTCTTACATTATGCTTTCTCATCATTTTTGAGTTTTTCTGCAAAACTCGACAAACTTACATCTATTTCTGTTTGAATCATCAAAATAAAATCTAACCTATCCAAGAGGGTGCAAATATTTTCGACCTCACTTTCGCTCGCTTTACATTCTTATACTTTTCTGCTTATGTCGACAAAGTAACTCAGGGGCATACTGTTTTTAAAAGAAAGTTAGGGGGGCGCGTATGTTAAAAGGTTGGGAACCCCTGTTCTATGCCAACCAAACCGCACATCGCAGTACACTGCTACACATAGGCCTCTCCAACCGCACACCATTTAACTCGATTCTCGGCTAACGTGGCTGCGTTAGCCGAGAATCGAGTTAAATGGCCTACTTGTTTCGTCGTATCACATACCCTGAGGGCACTTTAGCCTACGTTCGCCGATCACTAGAACACTGCGTGCAAGAACGAATCTAGGACCCCGAAACTTGTTTTATACTGCTTTAATAACATTCGTTTCTATTTAGGAGGAGCTCGTGGCTAACTTATAACTGCCGCACGGGTCGATTCGTCAGGTTAAGCTACGCTTGCTGGGGTTGGTCTGTTGATGGGTGACCATCTTTACATATCGAGATCCCTCCATGCCTCGGAAAGCACGTTAAGCCGTTGGCCCGGCTGTCATTCGTGGATCTTTGACAGTAGGAAAGTTTGACAACCAGTCTTAACAAGGGGTATCTTACTACCCAGTTACTGGATTGTGGAGGTCAGATAGGCAGTCACTCCATGTAAAATACTGGTATTCAGCTGCATCCGGTTAGACTGGAAGTCGACCCTAATATAGTTGGGAAAAGGTTAGGCAGATTGAATAACATTCGTTTCTATTTGCGTTCTTAAGTAGGGGTATACTAGAACAAGTTGCAAATCAACATTGACACAATGGATAAAAGGACACAGCGGATCGCTAGGTAACGACGCGGCTGACGAACTTGCTGGACGTGGATCCAGCACGGTAGTCTGCGGACCCGAGCCTATCGTACCCATCCCCTTCAACCAAATACGCAGGTGGCTGCAGGAGTTCACCCACACACAAGCGGAACGCTGGTGGACACCAGGTTGCAGGCAGTCAAAGGAGGCTATGCCATCCTTGGATAGCAGGCTGACCAGGCGTTTGCTACGCCTGGACAGGAACGGCCTGCGCCTGGTGACGGGGACCATCACGGGACACAGCTGCTCGCTAAACAAGCACTTCCACACAATAGGCATAACGGACAGTTCTCTGTGCAGGGCGTGCATGGAGGCTGAGGACACCCAGATTAGAACAGAAACCCTCGGATCACCCAGATCATATGTACACAGATGTTCTAAACAGACCATGAGACTTAATCAACTTCTGGAGGGAGGTGGGCTGGTTGGAGTAACCACCAAACGGCCGCTATGGCCCACGCACAATGGTTCTAGTGCGGAAACCAAACCCCTAGAATATAGATCAACATCGACAGTAATAATCTTTGCGTGGTACTTATTCTTGTAGGTACTTATGTCATTGAAAAAGAATGAATACCTACTACTACTAAAGATAGTGCCATACTAAACTCAAAGTCAAATCATATAATACACACATAGGCACATAAAAGGCGCTTTTGAATGTCAAAATACTATACAATTCTCAACCTGCTTCATATTTCTGAGACTCCTTGACAATTCAAAAGTCCCCGTAAATAGTTTAATTGAATTAAATGGTTTGAGTTCATTTGAGGCCCATGCACCGCCGCTCCCGGAAATAAAGTTTAGATCTGCCCTTGACTGTATATACAGTGTAAAATAAAACATTTCTGAAATTGCCTAATCCTTCGTTACTACACTTTGATTGATCTTCATTATTAAGACCCTCAGCACGTAATACGGTGGAAATATCGCTCTTTCAATATTTTCTTCACATGATATGTAATCTTTTCGGGATTTCTCCGGTGTTTCGTACTCTCGTCACGTCTCCGACGCACTCCTTGAGAAGGCGTTTACACGTCATTATTGGTATAAGTGCCTGTAAACGTATAGTGAGTAGGATAGTGTGTACACAAAAAGCAAAACAGATTAGTTTGCCGTAAACAGAAGTGTTTTGTCTAGTAACAAAAACGTTTTTCAGTAGATTCTTGTTACTTTTGCCTAACCTTTTCCAAACTATGTTGGGGTCGGCTTCTAGTCTTACCGGATGGAGCTGAATATCATTTATATTTATTAGCTTTGACAGTGAGACATTTTTTTTGCAAGCTAAGGCCCATCATCCACGATGCTACTCAAAAGTAACGTACCATTGAAGAAGTTCATATCTATACGGGGTAAGGACTATTTCTGCTTGCAGCACTCGGCCGCTATAGAACCGGAGTAGTAACAGATGTGGTCATCGTGTTCACGAGATTTTGTTTTCAAACTGCTTAGTTCAAGTTTTTCGATAGTACGTGCTACAAACTCAGGTACCAATCTGCGCGCAGCCTAAGGGTATTTATTACCTACTACAGTTTTAACTTTGTTATTTTCTTTTGTTAGAAAAATAATTCAGTGTTATAATCATTGTCGTGAAAATAATTATTGGCAGAATTACTGTTGTTTTATACTGTGTTACCGTGTTGTAACTTATTTTATTTTTATGCGATACTAATATAACAGGAGAAATATTGCTATCCGTTTGCCTACTTACTCCTTTGTGGAATACTGCCGAATAAAGCTGAAGAGTTTGTTTGTTTGACCGCTCTAATCTCTGGAAGTATTCGTCAGATTCGAAAAAATATTTATGCTTTTGATAGCCCAATTTTTGAAGAATGTAACATCACGCTAGAACCCATAGGTGCCGAGAAAAGAAAATAAATCAGAAATAATGCTAAGCAAAAACAACGTAGGTGATAGTGCTGGTGCGGGACGCGATGCGATGCGGTGGGTCGAGGGCCGAGGGAGTTTTATACAAATGAGGATGTTTTTTTAGTACCTATATTGTGTATATTACGACTTCCACGTGAACGAAGTCACGGGCAGAAGCTTGTGTTAACATAAGAAAGCGTAGTTTTTTAGGCTTCATTAAAGTCTAGTCTAAACTGACGAACGATTAATACCTATGTCAGGTAATTTCCTAGAATGAGATCTATATGGAAATGCTAGAAAAACAAAACCCGACAAAGTATACAAAGGGGTGCTCTCTAAGCATTGTGCAAACAAATGAAGAGCAGATCATTAGATCTTTTGTTCGAACTATTTGATAGTTTTTTGGTAAGGGGGATTACACTCTCATACTCGTATATCTATGATATACTATTAAATGAGTAATATTTGTATAAATATTAATAAACTAAAGGGGTTTACGGGGGCGAAAAATCGATCTACCAAGGTCTCACATCTTGGAAAATTCGTTTTCTCCGTATTTTAATCCTAGCAGAGCTCGGCCGCCCAAAGTTTAGTACAAGATGGCTACCTTAGAATAATGACATGGTAGCATGGAATTAGTAAGTACCTACTATCATGGCAGCATGGAATCAGTATGTACTATACATGGAATTAGTATGAACTATCCTATACTATTAAATGAGCATTCTCTATTTTCACCAGAGTAAAGCTCGGTCGCCTGGGTACTATATCTATGATCACATATCTATGATCACAGATCTATGAATCATATAGGCAAGACAATGAGAATATTTAGTGAGATCCAGTGTAATAATAAACAGAATGGCGATTAGATTATCACTTCAAATAGTACAGCAGTTAATACAAATTGATAATGCAGCATTATGCTGAGCGATGGCCGTTTTGCGTGGATGTGACGCATATTTTCCCTAAACTTGTTTCTTTTTTTATTTTGTATTCTTTTTTTTTTCGTCAGGTTTACCGTAAATAAACGTATTTTCTTTGTTTTCTTCCTTAATGCAATTATTTCTGTTAAAATAATAAATAAACTTTTACAAATATTTTTTTTTTGTTTAAATAATAAAATGAAAAAATGCATTTTTTAAACAAAATAAACAGCGTAGAGTCATGAAAAACCATCCACGCATTCAACAATTATCACATATTACCTACCGACGTCTAAAAAGCCAAAATAACGTTACGAAATTAGTGACATATTAAAATCATAGGGTGACTTTTTCAAACAAGTGTGCGATGAGACCACAGATTTAGAGATAAATCTGTGGGTGAGACCGCCTCGCGGGAGCGTCAGTCACTCGCCTGCGTGAACCACGGGGAACGACGTGAACGACTTTTTCGTTGGTGACAGTTCACCAACGAAAAAGTCGCTCTATAATGTTATGTCATTTCATGTCACTAATTTCATAATGTTATTTTGACTTAACGCCGGGTGCCACCAATGACGGAAGCACAAGTACACTGTAGTTGGTTGGGTTGTATTTTCAAGGTACCATTCCGTACCCGACCGCAGGCAGGAACTGCAGGTGACGTGTCACCGCGTGATGTCACGGCAACACGTCGTGGCGTCATGTCGTTACAGTCAGGATTCCGAACCCGACCGCAGGTGGCAGCAGCCCGTATTCCAGTCGGTAGAATAGAAGATAGAAAAAAGTGTTATCGCTCGATTGCTGGTGGTACTACTGATCTACGGTCGGGCTACACGTGTCGTCTGTTGCTCGCCCGTAGTTGCAACTCGTGTTGCGGCGATACATTGCCTATTACAGTTGCCGCTTGCAGTGAGCTACGAAATGGTACCTTCAGAGTATTACGTGGACCGATCCCGGCGCACTGCAATGCCGGGCCGACCCGTGACGGGAGTAGAGCAAGCCCCGAAAATCCCGTTAGCTTACAAAAATCAGTTTAATGTATTGGTCCCTCAGTGAGGGAACTTTCAGATATTAAACTGAAAATAACAGATACTACGCTTTGATCTTAGCCAAGAATCGATACTGTACTAGAGTTCGCGAGGGGTGTTAGTCAGTCGCTGAGAACTTTGACACCGCGATTCAGCCGCCCGCCCGAATAGAAAGAAAAGAAAAGATTATTCTTATATTTATTTGGACACAGTTCGTGAAATACATACGTAATAACAAAATAAAAACTGAACATAATAAAGCAATTATAGTGTGTGCCTCACGGCTGCGCCAAAAAGGTTCATTTCAGCATTAATGCCCGACAAATGCTGTCTGGCGCTGGTTTTCTAATGAACCCTTATGGATAAGAAGTATGGTACAACGCCATCTATCGAACACACTGGTAAACCTAAACTAAACCGAGGCCATAAAATTAGGATGAGACCGGTGACTGCGATTTCTTTTTCTGTTATTTAACTTACTTTTGAGTAGTAATTTCATGATTTGTTCACTTATTACCATTAATTAATATTATAGTTTCATAGCAGCTTAACAAAACACTTTTAAATAAACTAGGTACCTACGTAGTGTAGTAAAGTTTAAATAATATTATTTCGATAACAGACAAAAATTCCATGCTGTAGGTATGTTTTAAGAAATAATTTTCTCCTATTTATCCATATTTATATTTTATATTATTTGCCGATATTATTGAACTTAAGTATTGTAGCTTTATGTAAAAACAAAAAACATGGAATTCACAAAAAAAGTAGGTAACTTTAAATCACTAGTACTTACTCTCGATAATAATGGTATTATCTAAACATTCAATATTCCTACAAAAATAATAATTGTGCGGGATAAAGACGCAATAAGAAGCTCTCTCAATTATTTTGTTCAATCTGTGGACCTGTTGGATTCATAGTGTATTATCCAAAATACTCTACAGGGACGAACTGCTATAGAAGGGGTGCAAAGACTCTTCGTTAAATAGGTAATAATTATTTTCAATATTTCTAAAGGTGATGTTCAGAGACTTTTGGGGTTGACCTGTGTATTGTTACACGGGTTTGGTTATATGGGGTGCACGCGTATTCAAGCATTCGTTCGTGTGCTAAAGACATTTAAACAAACAAATTCAGAACAAACGAATGCGCAATAAATGCATTATTTCTTAAAATAATAAGTTTATGTTTTTTCCGTACAATTTAATTTAGAATTTGAAATTGATCGATTGAGATTTTGTATACAGTCAGGATAGCTTATCTATTTAGATACACGAATAATCCTACTAACAATCTTCAAAATCCAGCCCAGTAAATCCAATATCATACGATATCAAAGTACTCGTAAGTAAATCATTTTCCCATTATGTGGCTTCGATAGATGAGATTAGTCCTAATAACCTTCAAAGAGCTGGAAAAATTGCTTGCGTTTTACCAAAAGATTATCTTTCCTATTTCCTATGACCATCACATACATCATGAGAACATGTTTTTTTTACGATAGTATCCATTTTGTGATCATGAAATGCAATGCCAAGGATTTTTCAAGTTGAAGCACTGGTGAAACTTCAAAAGCAAAGGTCTCTTGCACTGACTGAGCCAAGCTGGAGTGGTAAAATTAGAGCCGGCCATATTAGCCGTAGAACCGATGACCGTCGGGGTAGATATGTTCTTGAGTGGGGACCGCGAATCGGCAAACGTAAGGTAGGACGCCCTTAGGCTAGGTGGAGCGACGATCATCGCAGAGTGGCTGGTAGCGGCTGGATGAGAATTGCAGAGAATCGAGCTGAATAGCTAAGTGGAGGGCATTGCTAAGAGGCCCATGGTCCAGTAGTGGCCTGCTGCAGGCTCATAATAATGATGACGCCTGTGGTGATACAAGACCTAATAGAAATAGGTACCCCGTTACCCGAACAGGAAATTGAACTGAAAACTGTAGTAATTTTAGGGCATGAGGCACCAACTACGAATCATAATCTGGTTGTAACTTAACTGATTAATGTTCTCACGTCACAAGAGAAACATTAATCATACATTACGAATCACTTGAGTCCAATGTGTACGTGCCGTTATGAACCCGCGGCTTCTAATAGCCTGATCAAGTTTCTAATCAGAAAATCTGCTCTGAAATCTTACGTTAGCTGAAATTGTGATTGGTTGAGCAAAATTGCAACAAATAATCCTAGGAGTTGATATGGGACATATTTATTTTTAGGGCTCCGTATATCCGAATGAAAAAGCGAAATCCCTATCCGATCACTCGCGTGTCTTTCTGTCTGTCACAGTCAATTAGCTCCGAATACAATGGACCGATTAAGTTGAAATTTGGTACACATATCAAATTCACATGGATGTAGTACGTAACTACATGAATGTTGGATATGAAGGTCACTTTAGTAAGACAAAAAAGAAAATAAAAATAAAGTTTTGAACACCCATGCGACATATAAAATAAAAGGGCTTACTGTGAGGGACTCGAATATTTTATTTAAATAATTTTAAAATAAACAGTTTCAAAGCTATTTAAGAAAATAGAATTTACCACACTCCCTTCTTTTTACTTCGGAATTGAAATGAAACACATTAATATAACTAAAACGAAGCACATACTAATTGTATGAAATAAACACATTTTAATTCTAAATCTTTTGGAACTTCATCAGAATATCCTATCATGGATAGGTACAAAGTTTTAAATAGGACGACTTCCATTTTCCAAAATATATATACGAGGTAGATTTTTGACATGGGGCAGTAAGGACGAAACCTTTTTGTGATTTTTGGCTTTTCTATTACCTACTCTGACCTCCGTTGGTCCAGAAGGGACTTTTAATCTTTGCCCAATACTGCACCGATTGGCATCAGAAAAATAGAATGCGAAAATTTATGTTTTTCTAGCTGAAATCCATTTTTTTCTAAATCTGTGATTATAGTTACCAATTACTCAAAAAGTTAAGGGCAGTTTCCTGAGAATGTTTTCTTGGAGCTACAATGATTAAGGTAACCAGGTGCCCTTACTGTCCTGTATCAAACATCCAGCCTGTATAATCTGCTAATTTTCATCCCTCCACTATTAATTTATAACTATATAATTAAGCTTCCTTGCTTTCTGCTTTTCCAGAAAGTTGTTTTTTAACCTAAATAGGTATAAATTTATTCAGGGTCTGGCGAAGTCGGCGTTACTCCTGTGAACTGCATCAGCACAAGCTCATAGGTGACTATAGTCCCCGCAATCTGAAACAAGGGAAAGCCGAATATTAGTAATACTTTAACACTAATACAAATTGAAGCGGATGATGATGCGAACGAGTAGTCGGTAGTTACCGTCCAAGACGCTGCTGAACCTTGCAGAACATTCAAAATAGTTCATTACCACGTGCTCCTAGACGCAAAATCTAATTAAGATTTGAATTTAGTTGTTATAAGATAACAGTTATAAGTTAGGGGCTAGGATAATTGTTATATTCCCGTTCTTCCTGCGCCGGCATCAAAACAAAGGATTTCCATAATAGTGAAACCGCACGGTGTTAAAGTGAATTGTGTTTATGTCAGGGGAGTTTCAGATCAAGGGGTCCTGAATTTGGCGAAGCGCAGTGAGTAGTGTTGCCACAAAATAGAAGTAACCAAAAGTGGTGGTCGTTGTGCAAATACGCGATTTTCGCGTTCATATGTCATCATTTATCCGGTGATCCGAAACGGGTGTTCGCGCCGGTAGAAGAAAAAGTGACATATGTATGCGACAATCGCGTATTTGCGCGACGGTAGCTTTTTGTTAGGACGCGGGGTAAGGATTAGATGCCTGTTTTTTTGTTGTTGGGATTTATAGATTTAGGAAAACACGATGAATAAAATTTCATACATTTTGCATTCCCACGGAGGATTGAAGTAAAACAGCTGGTCATAAAAGTTAGCTTAAACTGCAATTATGAATAAAGAAATGAAAAGATGTTGCCGTGACCGCAAATAAAACGTGATAAGACCATATGGTCTAGAGGAAGATTATGAGCATTGCAAAATAAGCATTGGATGGAAGTCGATGCCAAGAGTATGAAAAAACATTTGAATAGAATGCAATTGAATAATGCTAAATCCCTATAAAACGAATCGTTATTGCCAAACTGGGCACGTAAATAGATTCGTAAGCTAATTTTACCTGTGATAGCTACTTTCTTAAGGGAGGGTCTACTATGCAAAGCTTTGAGGTCTTGGCTTCATTATTGATAATGATACAAGAGTCTTAATATAAACCAATAACGGTCCGTAAATTATACGAATCGGCCATAAGATAACTTGTATGCAAACTAATATTTCCGTTGCCCAAGCTACTAGTTAGTTACTTGTATGACCTAATAATATAAAGATCTGCATCTAATGCCTCAATCTACTAAAATAATCCATGAGAACAGCCCTACGTCCCAAGTCAGGGCTGGCTCAGAGTAGACGCAGCGGAGCATCGCAAATCCGTTGTTATTATTTAATTACTAAATCCCTTGGAGAACTGAAGACGGTAACTTACGGAGAACGTCCAAGTTATGAGAGAAATAGCTTCATTTCTGAAGATATCCTTTGATAGTAAGATCACTATTAATTAGTTTTTTTATCGATAACGGTGCTTTCGTCTATTCACTGTATTTCACTGTGGTCATTGTATTTTTTCTTCTTTTAGTTTCGTCTTTCAGTCTTTGAAGTTCGAACGTCCCTGAAGTCATCAGTTTTAAACGTTAATTGCATTTACATCAAAGGGATTCGATATGAATACCTTGAATTAAGTACTTAGAAAAAAAGAAATTGCATAATTGCAATTAAGTTGTAAGATTTTGTCAGTTTTACTTTTAATTAATTATATTTTTTCTTTAATTGATAATACCTACTAGGGTAGTTACTATTTATTCCCAGAACAAAAATAATTATGTCTGAATGGTAAAGTTGTGGGCAAGTCGGCTGTTATGGTATGGGCACGTGATGCGGAGGAATGAGGAAAATGTCACGAGGAAAGCTTTGTCTATGAATAAGATTGGCTTTAAGAGTAGAGGAAGATCAAAGAAACGATGAATGGACTGAGTGAAAGATGATATGGCTAGAAAGGAGATGTCCACTGAAATGACGACTAATAGAGAAGTTGGTATGGAAGAACAAAACGTGCAGCGCCGGCCCCAAATAAATTGGGAAGAGAAAGAAAAAGACTATTAAAGAAAAAGAAGAATACCAGTGTTATTTTTTATGAGGACAGGACTTTCTTTAGTTAAAGTCCGGCCGTCGAGAGAATGCGTTCTTGACAACTGTTAGTTTTATACCTACTAACGAATATGTGTTTGGCAAATTTGATCCTTAGAGTGACTTGAAATTGTCCAACTGGCAGGTGTCAGGAACGCAATCTCTCAACGGCTAAACTGTAGGCAAAGAAGAGTGCTCAATGAAAAATGATTATAGCCATATTTTTACTATGTATAAGTTTTTGAATTTCCACAGCTTTTCGCACATAACTTACACCCTGTAGGGAATAACATCAGTCTTTCGTAAGAGTCCGGAGACGTCTCAACAAGTTCATTTGATATTATTACACGAACGTGAGGTGTAGTGTTACACTTTACAATTATAACTCACGTGTTAATTAAGTAGGTAAGAAGAGCTTACGTGTATCTATATGTTTATGAACGTGTGAGAAGTTATTGGGGATCTGAAATGGATGAAACTTGTACAATGCGGTTTTTTAAATAATTTAAAAAATGCATAAATTACTTATGTGTCCGAAATACGTTACTGAGTTGACTAATCAGGACGCCAGCGTCGCCTAGCGGCGTTCGACAGAGTCTACAACGTAACGCTCGGACCGGCCGCCGGCCGGGGCTCAGTGGAGCAGACTTCATCGGTGGCGGTCAAGCAGTGAACACGTTTAGAAACTGTCGCGCGTTTCGAATAGTTTGTGCCGTGTAACTACAGTGTGTGAATTGTTAGTGTGATTAATTTGATAGTAAATTATAATTTGATCTGAACTGTATACGGTTTTTCTATTGCGCAATAACCAACACTACCCACAATACGCCCACAGTAATTAAAATATGCCTGATAACAATGAAAAAGACACATACCCTCGTCCGTTATATATACATATAAGTATTAACTGGTAAGTAATTTATATTAGCATACGGTATTTTAAAACAAAATACCTGTACTTTAAAAACTTACGGACGATTACGCAAATAACAAAGATCGAAGCGACGCATTTTTTTTTTTAAGAGCAAATATTGGTTTGATTCTTCTTTAGTCAAGCACACAATAAGGTAAATATAAGGTTAATTTTAGAAGCTTGAAATAACCGACCGTTATTCATCGCAACATACTAATTAATAGATTTATATAAAAAGTAAAGTATACTAATCTTTATTTAGTAACGTTACTGACTGACTTACTACACATAGCTACTGAACATACACAATATGTTTTAGAACTTTAAAGAAGAAGTGAAAGAACCAGCAGTAAAAACCAGACGTATTATTCCGCATCCAGCTATTAAACAAAATATGCACGATTGGGAAAAAAAGCTAAAATATGCATTAACGCCGTAATTACAGAGTTATATGCATTTGCAAATAAGCAAATGCATAAAATCCGATGTCTAGTCATAAACCATGCCCCATTCGTTGGAGTGTCCATAGTATCCACACTCTTTCCCTTCTTCATATTTTCGAGTCGTACCTATGTATTATGTTAACCGAGTTGGGCCCAGTCCATAGTATCCACACTCTTTCCCTTCTTCATATTTTCGAGTCGTACCTATGTATTATGTTAATCGAGTTGGGCCCAGTCCATAGTATCCACACTCTTTCCCTTCTTCATATTTTCGAGTCGTACCTATGTATTATGTTAATCGAGTTGGGCCCAGTCCATAGTATCCACACTCTTTCCCTTCTTCATATTTTCGAGTCGTATGTATTATGTTAATCGAGTTGGGCCCAGTAGGTGGCTACGCCAATTGCGGCATCAGTGGCATTTTTTAGATATGTCATAAATAGACATCGGATTATACATATTCATTAACAACAAACTTACCAATAATATAATTATTCAAGTTTTTGTTATTGACTTTTTATGCGAATGTAATTATTCAGTTTTCATGAATAATTTTATTTTATTTTTATTTTTAGCTTTCTACGACTTCGATTTTTAACTTTAAGTACAGCTATGTATCTAATAATAACGTCTCTTAGCTCTTAGCCTTTTGTTTACATCTTGCTTTACCTTGTGGAACGCAAATAAATGAATATGAATATGAACAAAGTATGCATGCAAATATGAACTAAAAAAGGCCGAAATATGCACAAAATTCTTTACAAAGGCCGAAATATGCACAAAATTCTTTACAAAGGCCGTAATATGCACAAAATTCTTTACAAAGGCCGAAATATGCACAAAATTCTTTACAAAGGCCGTAATATGCACAAAATTCTTTACAAAGGCCGAAATATGCACAAATTAATTCTTCACAAAGGCTGAAATATGCACAATGCAAAATAAAAAAACAGTGACATTTGTCACCTACTATTCATTTGTACGCCGAAAACTACCTATTATTTAAAATTTGGCGCCCTTTCTAGTGATACCTGTTTAGGCAGGGTATGACCTGTGCCGTTGATGTAGGCTCCCTATACGTACCTCCCGCAGCCCGCTACTAAACAAAATATGCACGATTGGGAAAAAATACTAAAATATGCATTAACGCCGTAATTACAGAGTTATATGCATATGCAAATAAGCAAATGCATAAAATCCGATGTCTAGTCATAAACCATGCCCCATACGTTGGAGTGGTCAAAGTGTCCACACTCCTGCACTTCTGAGGACCTAAATAATGCCACTCTTTTCCTATTACACAAAATATGTTTAAATTATACAATATAACTGTACTATTTTTTCCCATTGAACTGTTATTACGAGAATGTGCGAAGAGAGTGTCACTGTGAATGCGCACCCACTTGTTCAGAACAATTTCTCCTTAGTAGTTGGCTAGTCTCAGTTGTAGTCATATTAGCCTACGTTACTGAAATTCGATCAGAAAGTTTCCTATTAACAGCAGCTAGTGGTCATATAAAATAGATGTTCTTACCGTCAATACTAATCCCCGCTTGACATGGAAGAACTGAAGGCCAGTCAGCGCGACCGTGTTTCCATGTATCTGATCCAGAAATCTCTCCACCTGCAATAATAACTAACTTTACTGACAGCTTTACTACTAAATGAAATGCACCGAAGGTTCTCTAAATCTTGCCTTGCGCCATGGCCCCTGACTGATGTGTCCACCGTATTTGAAATCATTGTAAAAGTCAACTATTTTTAAAAGAATAACCGTGGTGTTTCTTGCCGGCTCTTCTTCATAGGAAACGACCAATTGGAAACGTGCACTTAGCTTCTGACGTTTTATAAGTGCCCATGTAGTTTTATGTGAAATAAAACATAAATAAAAATACAATAAGTATAATAAAACATAAAATAAATATTTTGATTTATTTGTAGAAACAGAAGAAACAAAACACTTTTTGATATTTTTTGAATATATGGTTGGTTCAAGCTGGAAAATAGGATAGTTTTGGACCTGATAGGTAGTACTAGTAGCAGGGGCGGGTCATTAGTTTATTTTATTTTATAATATTAATCATTAGTGGTACTTCGGTAAATCCTTACATCGTGACTTAGTCTTCTTACTTAATAGTTTGCCAATCTGCCAAAGTTTCGTAAGTACATGTTTCACTTCTCTGTGGTGGAATGAATTTGGTAAAAATAAACAAGTTTTCCTTAGTTAGAGATTTGGGAAGTTTCGTATGAGTAGTTAACTTCGATACAACTTTGATTTATTTTGAAAGGTCCTTAAACTTGCTTTATTTCTCGATGATGTACATAAATGAAGCTGTTTTTGAAAATGGAAAAGGCTTTAACCAATAACATGATTTCCCAATTTTATATCTATGATACGAGTATCTAAGATTGATATAAGCAGTGGTAGTCCAGTGTTAACGGCCGCGACTTACTAGGTACGGTCGTAGGTTCAAACCTAGACAGGCGCTTTACTTTGTGTTATTATTGCATCGCCACTGCTCTCAAAATGGTGAAGGAAAACATCGTGACGAAACCGGCATGGCCTAGAACCAAAAATTCGAGGAGAGGTGACATCTAGCAACCTCGTACTGAGCCCGCGTGGTAGATTACAGCCTACTCTCTCTCGCAGAGAGAAGGCCTGCGGCCCAGGAGTGAGAACATTATAGGCTGATTATGCTGATGGTATATCTATGATACAAATCCATCGGCATATGTCTTGGTGTAGCAAGTAGTATCTAGATATAGCTGGGGGTCACGACTTTACATTTTGAAGGTGTTTTTGATTCCTTGGATCCCTAAAGCCTTTCATATGTAGACTCTAACTTTTATTTTTCCAATAAGAAGTTCAAAACAACAAATGCATTACCTTTACTGTTAGAATTTATATATTTATAGACATAGGTTTATATATTTTAACATATTTATTGATCTAAAATATATAATACCTATTAAAAAGAGAAAAAAATTGTTTTTTTTTGTATGTTTGTTTGTTACGTTTTCACGCTAAAACGGCTGAACAGATTTGGATGAAATTTGTCACATAGGTAGACCATTACTTAGGTAAGGACAAAAAATACTTTTTATTCCAATATTCCTACGGGATTGAGGCTTATGCGGGTGAAACCGCGGGACGCAGCTAACTTAAGTATAATTTTGTAATTTTTTTGCATTATATGTGTAGGTATTTTTAATATTTTAGTTTTAGACATCACAAAATGATATTCTTCTTTTTTCACATACATAGGTTTACATTTCTTTTTCATTTCTCCTTTCGCGGGTCTGCTGGAAGAAATTTCTTAAGAAATAATCAGTACCTTTGTACTCAATTCTTATAGGTATCTATTTTACTGTGTGTACATAAATAATAAAATAAAATACCTAGATCCTTACCTCCACGCAATAATTAGAAGACGACACATCATACAGGGAATGCGCTGGTTCCAAGCTGGCAGCATGAACCTCAGCCGCAGTTAGTGACACTGCCAGCGACCTGACTACCAGGAACGCAAAGGAATACACGAAGTAGATCGAATGCTCGTAACCGCCGAAGAATCTGCAATATCATACGTAGTCAGCAATGAACGGCAAATAAGCAATTGTATCATTAATAGGTATATAGTGTTACCTCTGATCTGTTTCAGAATCTGGTCTGCATCTGGGCGTTTTTTTTATTCCTCCTCTGTAATAAACAATTTTCTCTTACATACACGACATCTACGCCTGTTTCCCTAAAGGGTTAAGCAGAGGTGTACCCATAGTACACCAACATTTCGCCAGTTATGTTTAGTATGTAATAGGGGGCGAGTCTATTGTCACCATCAGTCACAAATTCCAGACTCCGGGCTGCTGCTGAGAAATTCCAGATACAAAGCCCTTTGCCCGACCTGGGAGTCAAACCCAGGACTTCATGTTCAGCAGTAGTGCTTGCGACCACTAGACCAACGGGACATTTAATCGTTTGAACATGACAAAGACGGAATGATGTTTTAAATATATTTAGCGCTAAACGCATTCAATAATTTGTGGTACAAGGTACAGGTTATTGAAATAAGAATAGTTAAAAGCCAGAATTTGTGCCGACTAATACTGCCATATATATACCACCACAGCACAAACCACATATATTATCTTAGTCTTCTTGCAATATTAGATATATTAAGATCTCTACCCAGCATCGCTACTAATATTTTAAGACCAACTAAAGATTTATCGCTTCATTATTAGATACGCAAAAGTATTCGCGCACAGAAGACAACATAATTTTTCAGATAGTTTACCATACAAGGACGTTCAAGTGGAATACTCACGCAAGAGTATGCAGCAGCTGAGAGCAGATGAAGAAAAGGTTGCTGGCAAAGGATATGAAGACCACGCCTCCTATGATCTTGTCTACCTGACGCACGAGGTGGACGGACCTGTTGTAATCTTCACGCATTGTACGCCAGAACGATGATGGTGAGTTCTGCGGGGTAAATAGATGATATAATGATTTTTCTCTAACGTGCTTGGAAATTTGAACATTATTTTGACAACCTTCTTTGAGATGAATCGAAATTGATGTACTGGCCGAATACATGCGAGCGCCCGGCCGACAATGTTTGTATGAAAATCCATATCAGTCCAAATAAATGACTATGAAAATTCATATTCGTCGTGTTATTTGAAACTGGAACGAACTTTTTACTTCAACATATGGCAACCAAGGAGGTAGCTTATCAAAGATTTTATCGTGAAAAATTATCGTTGTTCATCATTGATTCTGGAATTTATAATTAATTTACTTAATTTGAATTTCCGCGCATTATTTGAGAAAAGTACTATATAAGCCTTGGCCGCAACCAGGCATTGATGGACTCACGTATGTGGGCCGAGGCGAACGATCGTCCATCAATGCCCGTATTGCAGGCCGCGACAGTAATGTACTATTCCATGTAACTGAGTGACGATTTATGTAGGTATTAAAAATTGTGAGAGACTCATCATCTTCCCAGCCTTTTCCTAACATGTTGGGGTCAGCTTCCAGTCTAACCGGATGCAGCTGAATACCAGTATTTTACATGGATCCACTGCCTATCTGACCTTCACAACCCAGTATAACACGATAGCCCTTGACAAGACTGGTTGACACACTTTCGGGCTTAAGAAAACCCGTAACGACTGTTAAAGATCCACGAATGACAGCTGGAACCGCTTAACGTGCTTTTTCGAGGCACGGAGGTTCTCGGTATGTTGAGATGGTCACACATCCACAGACCGGCCACGGCGAGCTTAACCCGAACCATCGCCCCTTCCGCCTGTAATAACCTTGCCACGAGTCCCGTGAGGAACAGCCTCATAGTAATCATAATTATACCTTATTTTTAGCTACAATAATCCTTTCATTGACTTGGTTGAACCTCGACGTCAAGTACATACTCATACATATGATGAATACATCGTTGAAGTTCCAGTTGAACGTGCATTGTAGGTTAAATAACTGAAAAGAAAACATAATATGTATAACAATCTATACAAATAAGTTAAATAAAGTAAAATGTATATTTGTAACGTCAAAATAACAGCTTTTAACTAAATGCATAATGAAGGTACATACAGTACTTATAACAAACAAACTTTATTTTTATTTTTGTTTGTCTGTTTATTCTGGTTAATCTCCGAAACGACTGGAATGATTTTGACGGGACTTTCACTGGCAGATAGCTGATGCTATAAGGAGTTACTCCTTTAGGCTACTTTTATTTTAGAATAAGAAAAAGAATCAGGGTCCACGCGAGCGAAGCCACGGTCAGCAGTTAGTTACAAAAATGTAGATCCAAGGTGCCGATGTCTTACGAGGTTCCAAAAACCACACGACAGTGGTAACAGCAATGGTATTATTACCACTGTCTGTGGTTTATACATGGATATAAGCTCAAGGTCAAAGTGTTACCACCGATCTGCGGTCGACTGTACTATTCATATTTAGTGGTTAAGGCCGCGCCCCTCATACACGAGGTGGGTTCAAATCCGGGCAAGTACCATTGTGACTTTTTTCAATTCATGTACTTTCTAAGTTTATCTTGAAAATTACTGACATCAATCATTCTGCTTAGCCTTTTCCCAACTATATTGGAGTCAGCTTCCAGTCTAACAGGATTCAGCTGAATACCAATATTTTATATGGAGCGACTGCCTATTTGACCTCCACAACCGATACTGGCTAATACGATACCCCTTGGTAAGACTGGTTGTCAAACTTTCGGGCTTCTGACGAGCCGTAACGATTGTCAAAGATCACAGATGACAGCCGGGACCAACGGCTTAACGTGCTTTCCGAGGCACGGAGGAGTCTCGGCATGTAAAGATACACATTACTGACATCGATGAAGGAAAACAATCGCGAGGAAACCTTGACTTAGATTATATACGGCTGAAATCGCCAAACCGTTTTGAGCAAGCGTGGTGCTCGTTCCTTCTCTTTATGAGAAGAAGCCTTTTTCCTGCAGTGGGACGACCATAGGCTGGTATTATTATACCTAAAGAGGTATGAGGAACAGTGTGTAATGTTCACTCATCCTCCATAGAAAAAGGAGGATGCTCCGACCAGACGGGTGTTTTGCCTGGTGGGTTACTGCCCGACGATTGATGTCAGGACGTTGAATATATTATGTTAGTGGTAAACTCCGCTTGCGCGATGCAGGATTTTGCGTAGTTTGCATGTGGCGATGTAGATGGCCGCCACATACCACTGACTTACAGTGATGAAAAACGTTGTGAATAAGTGCAGATTAAAAGATCTGGAATCGCCAAAACACTTCAGTTCAGAAGTTTGCCCTTTCGTGGAACTATAATACCCATTTTCAAAAACACTAGACGACACCTTAATTAATGCCGAAAGGAAAGCGCTGTTGGAGTTTCCACTTACGTCACTGAGCCGAGCTTTGAAAATCTAGCGGACGCGCTTTTATTTAGACATTCATTTAGATGTCGCCGATGATAAGTCTTCTTTCCTAAAATAGTCTATATTTGGTCATCATATTTGCTAGAAACTTACGTGGGACACTAATCCAACGAAGTCGTTGTAAGGAAAGTATAGGTAAAGCCATGCAAAACTATTCTTCATAAAAGTTTCGTATAGGGGACTCTCTGGGTGGCAATCCAAAGCCACGGAGATGCCATGCAACTCTGAGAAACCATGCTCCACTGAAAATAAAAAGTAAGTCTTATTATAATTCTGAATTATTTAAAAAACTGCCTAAATAAATGCGAGTGCGAAATACCAAATAAAGACTTTTTAAAAGCTTTTTTCAATTTGCAATGTTTTTTATGTTATTTACTCCAAATATTTACGGCCTTTTTACAATTTTTTTTTCGAATTTCAAACTCGATTCCGACAAAGTTAGCCTTACGGGGAAATGGCGTAATACACATAAAATGACAATTGATCGCAATGGGTTTCATTTTGGCAGTTCACGCACGTCCATTGCGTTATTTACGTTGTTGAGCAGACGAATTTTTCAAACCTATGCAGCAATGGATTAGCTATCCTTCAAACCTCTCGGATTGTGATTCACACTGTGTTATGCAATAAGGGTGCAGGTCCGAACGGGCGATTTTTTATGGGGCACTGGATTTTCAAATCTCGGTGTTGAGCCGAGCATTGAAAAACTTTTTTACAAAAAAAACAACCGACTTCCAAACAAAACACTAAAATAACTTTTTACAAAACAAAAACCACCGAATTACACAAAAATACACTTAAAAGAGAAAAATAACTTGAATTTCGGAAGTCGGTGGCAAAAACGAAAATACAGATCCATATAATTATATTTTAAGATGGTTCGCAGTTAAAAAATTTCTAAAAAAATTCAGTGAAATATGCCCCATTAGTTCGACTTGGTGAGGCAGATTCCACTAGTCTAAAATCTTTATGGATTCTGCCCCACTAGGGTTGGCACGTTAGAAACGTGTAGGTAGGTATGCTCGTATTTTATATTTGTTTGGAAAAGAAAGAAATGTATAGTTAAGTAAAATATATATTTATTGGTAATTTAATATGTTATGATGGTCCAGAGATTAAGGCCTCGCCTCTCATGCATGAGATTGTGGGTTCAAATCTGAGCAAGTACTAATGTGACTTTTTCAATTCATATGTACTTTCGAGTTTATCTTGGACATTATTGACATCAGTGAAGGAAAATATCGTGAGGAAACATGGATTTATAGTTAATATTAGTCTGAAATCACAAGTCTAAATCACAATCTTTGAGCAAGCGTGATGATCAGTGCTCGTGCCTTCTCTGTATGAGAAGAGGCCTTTGCCCTGCAGTGGGACAGTAATAGGCTGGTATTATTATTTTATTATTAATTTTTATTTACTAGTTGTTTCTGGAAGGAATCGGGTTGTAAATCATACGTTAATTACACGATTTGTTACAAATAAAATAAAATCTAAGTTAATACAAGTCCTAGTTACATTTTACTTATATTTAAATTTCTTTCTTTTCCAATCAAATATAAAATACGAGCATACCTACCTACACAAATTCTAAGGTGCCAACCCTAGTGGGCAAGAATCCATGCCATGGGGCAGAATGCATTTGCCCCACTTGGTGGGGCAAAGTGGAATGATTTAAATTAACCCCTTTGTGGGTTAAAAGGGGGGATACGGTTTGTATGAAAGATCTTATTCGTTTGGTTTAGAAAACGTGGTATAAACTTATCTAGGTAATAATAAGGATACAATCATACATTGTTCAAAACTGGCTTGAAACTGTAGAAAGGGGGTTACAATTTTTTTTGCATCTCAGTGACATCTATTGGCCCAAAATGGTACACATTTTGGAATACATTTTTCTACATTCAATTACAGTCCTATTAAAATTGTAAATAGAATATAATCACGATGTAACATTTAGTTTTTGTTTCATTCCAATTGTCTCAATCATCAATAAAAAGATATGCTAATTTAAAGTTTTCAAAGTGATACCCATACCACCAACAAGCACTACGTTCCAGGCGGCAATTGGTAACGGAGATGTGGAGTGTATGCTGCCTCTAATATTAAGCTGGGCGGTCACAGTCCATAAATGACAGGCTACCACCCTCGAAAGAGCTGAGCTGACTTTGGTAAAAAAAACTTAGCAAAAGAGCAAATATACTTCGCGCTTAGTCGTGTCAGAAGTTTGGAAGGCATAAGTTTACCAGAGTTGGACGCCAACAAATTTTTAAAGCGACCACACGGACACAGATCATTGACGGAAATAACGAGGCTACAAAATCTGTCTTCTGACTATCAAGGCCACACATAACATACGACTCAAGTAGCGCAATTTGATGACGGGATATTACCATTAAAATCATTTATAGCCAGAGTACATCTCATGGCAATTCGAATAAGCCCAAACACGGCTAGGATACATTGTTTTATGACGGAGTTCCGGTGCCGTCCTTCCGGCTTCAGCTTCAGATCAGTTCGATGGTCATCAGAATTATTTATTTAAACGTGCTTCATTGTCGCTTAACTATCTTATCGCCACCCGTGAAATACTTAACATTGAGTAGTTCCGGTGGCCATCTGTCTTCTTCATCAGTTCCATTTCACCAAATGATACTTTCTGAATGCAAATGCTTAATTTGTTGCTGAAAATACCTAAATCGCTATGTGTGTGCCTATAATATTTGAGGAGTTCTCTCAATTCGTCATGGATTCCAGCATCAGAACATTTTTTTTTTAATGGGACCTATCTGGGCGTATATCCTTTCAAATCAGAAAATAATTTTCAAAATCGGTTCATAAATGACGGAGATATGAGGTAACATACATAAAAAAAAAAAAAAAATACAACCGAATTGATAACCTCCTCCTTTTTGGGAAGTCGGTTAAAAATCCAACAGAGTGAATCCCAGTGCATCAAAAAAAACACGATCTTGGATTTTTGATTCTTGGCGCAAAGCAGTAAGTTGAAATTAAAAATGTAATGCGCAAAAACATTACTCTCCTTCTGGGGCAGTCGGGTAAACATTACCGCGTTAAAAAATCACTCGTACTATGAGGGCTAACGTTAGAAATCGGTTTTCAATGAGACGGCTATTTATATCATATCCTATTGAATTTGTTGGTTTCAATCACTGCTCATTACCTGAACACTAGATTAATACACGTTTTTAAAATTTAATCAAAATAACTACTTATGGACAAAGAAGAAAATAATGTTTCCAAACTTACATAAAGCCAACGATAGCACCACGATACAAGCGATATTAAACTTTCTTCCTAACTTCATGTCGGTATTAGGATCGACCGCCTCCATCTTCGCTATGAGCATGCATAACTTCGGCCATTTCATTGCGATCCGCCAAAACAATGTCGTTGTTATAAAGCCGAAACAGTAGAATAATAAAGCAGCTGAAATTGATAAACAAAATTAACACTAGTACAAATAAAAAAGTAATTTAAAAAACAAAAACCCGACTGCAAAAACACATAACTGAATGAGAATAAAAACAAGCATTATAAAAAATAACTTTATTTTTTTATTTTTTTCTTTCCAAATTACATTAAACATATATTATTTGTATATATTTTTGTGATCATTTTTCAAAACCCTTAATTTTGTTACCTCACTCGATAGGGTAGGGAGTTTTTGTTTTTTTAAACATTTCCTTTGGCGCCAAAAATCCGCCATTTTGATTTTTATAATTTTAATATACCCAGTGACACTTGCACAATATAGAACAATCGGACGACATTTTATTCATCAAAATCGGTTTATCCGTTTAGTAGTTACGAGGGAACATACAGACGGACACACATACATACATATAGGTCAAACACATCCTTTTCTAGCTAAGCCATAGTCGAGTTAAAAGGAAAACATTTAACTGAGCCTTATTCTTCCATCATTATATGAGAGTGTTCAATAATATTTGTAGTAGCGCAAAATGGGAACTAATAGAGAAATTCCCAAAAAAAAATTGCTTAAACCGGAATAAAATTGCATAAGATTAATTTTATGACATTTTAGTTTGCCGTGCCCAAGTGGACACCGTGAGATTTTAGCGGGAGTTTTTGTCCGTTAAATAGAACTATTATTTATTGTAGATCATCAGAGTAATTGTAACACATCATCATCAATCATAGGAATTGTGTAACACACCTCCAATTGCTATGCCTTTCATTTTGGCAGTTCAACAACATTCATTGCGTTATTGACATTATTGAGCAGATGAATTTTTCAAACATATGAAGCAATGGTTTGGCAATTTCGTTCAAAGTCCTTCAGATTGCGATTGAAACTATTGAAAGTGTGTAATTAGGGTGGAATTTTTACAAGAATATTTGTAAATGTCAACTAACACAAGCATCAATAATTTCAGTCAATGTTATTTTAAGAAATAATGCCATTTCACTTACTGGCAGTGTCCACCGTAGACGAAGCTTCTTTGAATAGGCTCAGGAACAGCACAAAAGCCATAGTGAACTGGCCCACCATAGATATGTACGTGTATAAACAGCGAAATGATATGAATCTGAATCTGTAAAAAAAAAAGAATGAGCCTTACAGTAGTCGCATATGATGTATATCTTATCTTATCTTTTCTTAAATAAGTTTGAGAAATTCTACTATTATAACTATGATCTCAGCTTATTGCAGTCCACTGCTTGACATAGGACACTTCCAAGTTGCATCACAACACTCGGTTCTTTGCTTTCCGCATCCAGTTTGTCCCGGGCACCTTTTCATAATCGTTGGTCCATCCAGAATTAGTAAGTTCTAATTGCAGTCACCATATTATTAAAACTATTTATAATGATAATGATAATACTTTATTTGCCAAAATGTAGGTGTAGATGATGTTATACATAATGTCATGGTGTATATGATGTTGAGAGTAGTGTTGGCCGTGTTAATGGCCCCGAATTACGAGTTGTAGCCTGTAGGTCGTTGGTTTGAATCCGGGCAGGCACTTTACCTTGTGTAAATAATTGCATCACCACTGTGCTCTCTAAGCGGTGGAGGAAAACATCGTGAGGAAACCGGTATGTCCTAGAACTAAAAATTCGATATGTGACCCAACCCGCACTGGGCTCGCGTGGTAGATTACAGCCCACCCACTCTCAATGAGAGGAGGCCATTGTTCCAGAAGGAGCATTATAGGCTGATTATGCCATAAGATCATTAAAAACCTGTCATTAAAAACCTCACCAACAAAACAGCCAACTGAAACCTAAAACTACATGTCACAAGAATGAAGTATATTTTTAGGCAAAGTTAGTACCACGAAGAACTTTATGTAGATTTATTTGGATGCTCTGCGGACTGCGGACTGTATACTGCATAAATACTAATTCTAACTAATATTGTAAATGCGAAAGTGAGCTTGTTTGTTTGTTTGTAACGCTTTCACACAAAAACGGCTGAACGGATAGTTTTGAAATATGGCAGATAAGTAGCCTGGGACCTGGAAAAGTCGATAGGTTACTTTTCGTCCTGGATCGCAGACGAAGTCGGAAGCAACAGCTAGTAATCCTAACTATATATTATATATATTATATTTATATAATATTATCCATCTATTAGAGTATTAGACTCCATATATTTTTTTTTGCGACAACGTGTATACCGAGGCAAAAAAAAACAAATATGGTTTAAAAATATGGAGCAAACATTTTTCTATGACATGCACAAATAATATTACTTTTATTCAACCACTTTTAGTTTTTAGGTACAATTTTTTACCCGACTGGCAACAGACAGGCAAAGCTAATTGTGTCTGTATTTAATTAATGTTTTTTTTTTCGAGGGTCATCATTTTGGTTTTAGTAAAGGGGTTATATTTGTTATTATTTATTTAGTTACTGTCTATACTTTGTTCATAGATGTAAATACGTTATTGTAAGGTTTTACAAACCTTTCTAACTTATATTTATAATTATTGGTTTTACAAAGCACGTTGATAAAAAGACTACTACAATAATCCTAAATTGAATTCATAATTGAGATAGTATAACTCACCGTAATTTTGACGCATCGTTCTCATAGATGCCCTGAACTGGGTTCAGCCCGAAGCACTGCCCCACAGTCAGGGTCACCTTCATAGCTGATTGGAAGGTTGTACGACGTGGCTTATCCTTTTCTGGTACCACATGTTCTTGGTACCGAACTTGTACAGGGTCTGAAAAGAACCGTACTTTCATAAACAGATCGAGATTGTTAACGGTTTTCCGGTTTTTCTACAGGGTATTTTTTGGGATTGTCCCATATCTTCCTAAGGCATACTAAATAAAGGTTAGGTGTTTTCGGGATTAGGTAAGGTTGGTTCCAGTTTGTATTGACAAGACAGTGACATTTCGTTTAAGTAGTAGAACGAACTTATATCAGTCTGCGACAGCATTTCTTCATCTTCACGACAAAACAATTAATTCTCAAATTTATTTTTCACCTATTTTGGAAAGTTAAAAACTTATAATGTTCAAAAAGTGTATAGTACTCGTACTTCTCATTATATTTTTTAAGATTTGAACTTGAATTTTCTGTTACATATAAACACATAAAAACTAAAAATAATCCACTAATTAAGAATGCTCATTACTCAATCAAGTGAATTCACATTTCCAAAGAAGCCAATTCTACTTGTTTTTTTTAAATCCTTTGCTTTAGTATTTATGTAAGCTCGGGGGAACAATAGATCTTTATTCTAAGCCCCGGATTAGTCGAAACGGGATATGAAGTAGCTTGAAGTTTACTAATTATGTGGAGTCAAGTTTTGTTCGTAGGTAGCACCATAAATAGTAGTTTTCGGAATATAACTTTGTAATCTACTTTGACATTTTCGTCTTCCAAGAAAAGGTAATCAGTCAATCCAATTTTTAATACCCAAAACCCACAAAATTAAAATATACAAAAATAAAGTCTTAAAATAAGTAAAAATTTAAATTTAAATTTATTTACTTGTGAGACATAGGTATAAAGTATTTTTTATTTATAACACCATGTATACCACCATACATGGTGTTATAAATAAAAATACACAAAATACATAAATGAAAACTGTCGAATCACTACTTATGTGCAGGTTTGCAAGGCGTACGAATATTGCTTACACAATAATTCTTCATTACGTTCTGAATTTTAATCAATCAAATGTATTACTAGAGACCACTTTATATTGGAAACATTGGTTTGAAATAAACAAGAGGTAAGATGCAAATAAAATATTGGTAAGTACGGGCAGTAAAAAAAGAAAAATAAAATCTATTACGAAGTAATCTTTAAAAACGAATCAATCTGCGTAGCCTTTTCCCAATTATCTTTCCTAACGGGATGCAGCTGAATATCAGTATTTTACATGGAGCGACTGCCTATCAGACCTCCCCAAACCAATAACTGGGTAATACGACACCCCTTGGTAAGACTGGTTGTCATATTTTCGGGCTTCTGACGACCCGCAACGACTGTCAAAGATCCACGAATGACAGCCAAAATATATTATGAAGTAATCTATAAAAAATATTATCCAAAAGTAACAAATCTTGGTATAAAAGTAAAGAGACCAAAGTTCGTAGGTAAGGTCCCATAATTTCGTTTAATATTCTTGTAGTCGTCTTGAAGTAAAAGTTTTAAGTACGGAAATAAACTAAACTGACAATTTAGGTCGTATGACGCGACAAAAATAAAGTTGAAATCAAAAAGTTTTGACAGCTAAGAATAACAGATCATTAATATATTATCCTTGACAAACTAAAAAAAATAAAATAAAATAAAAGTTTTTATTGTTTCTCATACAATTGTTCTACAGCACAAAATTGAGGCAGCCCCGGTAAGTTATGAGGACACTTGTGATGGGGTTACCTCGCAACTTCCCCTGGGTTATACATAAACAATGTTGAGACTGATTAAAAGAAAAAGAAACCGTTAGTTTAATAAGCTACATTTTTTTTTTTTAACTGAGATGAAATATTTGATTTATCATCTTTATTACTTATCGGCGGCATGTTTACTATTTCAATTCCCTAAGTAGAAGTAAGCAGTAACACCAAGGCGTCGCTGACCTTCTTGAACGAGCTGGGGTGGATCGAAGAAGCGATTTCCCACCCGTACGCAAAATACGCGCTTTGACGTGAAGTTGCGGATACCAACAGTATATATTACCTATTACTATTTCAATAATTATGACTCAATCTTTTTATCACATCGCACATTTATTACGGACCTCAAACTTAAAATACTTGTATTCGATATCAAGCTTTTCTATCTTAGCTAAGTTTAAGTCGATTCGCGACCGTAAGCAAATCAAGTATGTATAAGATTATGAGGCTGTAGCTTCATGTACTCGAGACGACATTGTAATCATTGTATTGTATTGTCGCCTGGCCATTAGGGACACGGCCCGTTTGGTATGAAAAGGCCAAGTAGGGAAACGGAGAGGCGACTTGGTCCGTCCGGCCGTTACCCTATTTGTTCTATTTGTCGGGCCAAGACTTGCCGTTCGGGAGCGTTGGAAGGCGTTTGAAGTAATGGACAAAATATAGCAAAAAGAGTCTATTAAGATTACTAAAAAACATGACGAATTCAACGATAGATCTCGTAACACTTTTAAATGAATATTCAACCATATTTTATTTTATTTTGAAAAATTATAAGAAAAGTAAACAACTCCGATCACTTTTATATATTTTAAACTTGTCCAGAGAGTACCTAGAGATTCCATCGTGCAGCTCTGATGATGAATCAAGGACCGAAGACGTAACACTATTAAATAAGTACTACTTCAACCGTAAATCTATAAAAAATCTTAAGGCAAAACAACAAAAACTCACAATTCCAATCACTCTTATATTTTTTAAACTTGTCCAGCGAGTAGAGATCCATCGTACGGCCCGGCGCGATCTTGTTCCATGTTTTGTAAAAGTAATTAACCTTATTTACTTCGCCGACGCCGATATTCGAGATAGCGGTAGTCCATCCATTTTGCATTAGGGTTCTGTAAGAGTTAATAACTATTTATTGTTGCAATACTGAGGATGATCAAGTTTGAAGTGGTAGCTTATAATCTTAGTTATTGAATGGAGTAAATCCTTTGTCATACAGGATGTTTATTTTTCTATTCAACATAACATAACATCACGCCTGTATTACCCGAAGAGTTAGGCAGAGGTGTACCTATAGGACACCCACGTTTTGCCGTCCCATATAATTATAGGGGGCGAGCCTATTGCCATCAACCGGGCAGAAATCCAGACTCCGGGCTGCTACTGAGAAATTCCAGATGGAAAAACTCAATAGTACCTTGCTCGACCTGGGAATCGAGCCCAGGACCTCGTGCTCAACTAATTGTTATTTTTGTAGATCCCGCGTCCTTACTAAAAGCGATCGTCGCGCGAGTACGCGATCGACACTATCGTGTTCGCGACTAGGTGGTTACAGGAGCTCATCCACACACAAGCGGAGCACTGGTCGATCTCGACACCGGGCTGCAGGCAGTCAAAGGAAGCTATGCCATCTTTTGATAGCAGGCTGCCCAGACGTTTATTACGCCTGGACAGGAACGGCCTGCGCCTGGTGACGGGGACCATCGCGGGACACTGCTCGCTAAACAAACATTTCCACACAATAGGCATAACGGACAGTCCTCTGTGCAGGGCGTGCATGGAGGCTGAGTTGACCGTTGCGTACGTGCTCTTTGAAAGCACGGGCGTCACACAGATTAGAACAGAAACCCTCGGGTCGCCCAGATCATACACAGATGTTCTAAACAAACCAGGAGACCTAAATATTTTCTGGAGTGAGGTGGGCTGATTGGAATAACTACCGCACGCCACGAAAGATGAGACTTGACCGCGCCTCCCGCGCTTTTTCCGCCGCCCCGATGACGCTCCGGCGGGGACCTCATACCGCTAAAGAGACTTAAAAATCGTCTACTGCGCAAGTCAAACCGCGTGGTGTGTTAAGTCTCATCTTTAGTGGCGCGTATTATTGTACACGCGCGTCCATCGCTTTTGTTTAGGACTAGGCCGATATCTAATGAATGGTAAAATTAACAAAATATAGATCAGCCTTTTGTTACAACCCGGAAAAAACCTGAGTTGATGACGCTTTTGACACTATCTAATATAATTTAGTCATCAGGCACTGTTTGTTTCAGTTAATACCAATACTTGGTTACAAATGCAGTTAAATGTGACTAGATCAACATTCATCATCATCATCATCATCATTCCAGCTGAAAGACGTCCACTGCTGGGCATAGGCCTCTTCCAAGCATCGCCATTTCAACCGGTTCTGTGCTTCTCGCATCCAGCGGATTCCTGCGGTCTTCACAAGGTCATTGGTCCACCTTGTGGGGGGCTTTCCAATGTCCCAGTACCCGGTGCCAGTCGAGAATCTCTCGGCCCCATCGGCTATTCTGTTCTGCTAGCAATGTTGGCTCGATCAACATTGATCAAACAAATAGTTTTCAGATTTCAATATTTCTAGAAAGGATCTTCTCGTTAAACAAATTACAAGTTGGTAGATCAGACTAGGAACCATATTGTTGACCTAAAAGTCTTAATAGAGTTCTTTGATTTTGATTAAAAGTCTCTTTAGACAACAATGTAAAGATATTGTCAAGAGTTTGCTTTAATTTTACTTCAAAATCTAAAATTGTGTAGCTTAGAAAAATGCCCTTTATATATAAAGGTATTTTGGAAAAACCAGGATATATTTTATTCCTTGACCTCTTACTTTGGTCGGGTAAGCTCAAGTACAAACACACTCTATATAGTAATTTATGAAACAAAAACACTTGAGTTTTACAATTTCCCTACACCCACCTGAAGCATTGCTTTGTTCTCCTGCTATTGGATGTAAACCTTGTTGGTAGGTAAGTGCTGTGTAACAGTGAGGCTTTGATTTTTTTAAATCCACAAGGAAGACAATTTAAGAAGATAAGTCAGTACACACCCCTTTATTTATAAACGTTGCTTATAGTTAAGTAATGATTAGCGACTGTTTAAACATACATTTTTGACGTTGAAACGTCTCTTAACTTTATTCAACGTGTATAAATAAACCCCTAAATTAACAAAATTATAGCGGTTCTTGATAAAAACTTACCCCCGTGTTCTAAGTCTTTCCTCGATATATTTTTTGTCTCCATTCATCGTCTTTTGAAATAGAGTGGACCTAGAGTTAAGGAGACTGTTGACAACTAATAATGGAGTAACACAGATGGAGTTGAAACTATTTTCGAGAAAACGTTTTGGAATATAGGGTTTGTCTAATAACACCCACGATAAACAATGAGACAATCCTATTCTGGTACAATAAAGTCACATTTCACAAAAAAACTTGAATCGTTCGAAAAAATGCAATAAAATAATGAAACATATTAATTGGCCTACCTCTAATACAAAAGCGATCGTTGCAGATTAAAATGCAGGCAATTAAATCGAATATTGCGATATTTTTTTTGTTTCAGAAACTATTATTTATTTAAAGCAATCGAACACTAATGGTTTTTAAATGATCGGCAAATATAAACGGAACAACAAATTTTGATGTTGTTTTCTTTTTTATAAAGGCTTTCGTGTGTAGAAGTTTAATCATGCTAGTATTGTGTAAATACTAGCATGATTATACTTCTCAGATACGAAATTGAGTAATAAAACAGAATTATAGACAGCACTCAATTTTTTTATAACTTTTATGTTGAATCTTGTTATAAATTAGGGACATTCGAAGCTTCATACCCTACCAACATTATACAAATAATGGAAAATACAAAATAACATCATCTTTAGAGTATTATTTATTTAACAGATATCTAGATTGTATAATATGTTTAAATAGCTGTCTAGAGAATCGAGACATGGTGTCGCCGTTAAATATCATGATGTCCCTGTCACTTTATGAAGTATTGAAGAGACAGATAGACTCACACCTAACCTCTAAAAGTTAAGGGTTTTCTAATAATTAGGGGGTCTGTCTCTAAAAGGAACAAAATACTACCGAGCCGAGAAACTAACAAAATTAGAAGAGAAAGCATTCATAATAAACAAACCAAGCTTAAGGGATAAAAAGAACCCCTTATTACATCATCAGACCCATTTTCAAGTCTTCAAGCTGCCATAATACCCCATGTGTACCTACTTATTTTCAAATATAGCTGATTGACTCGGTCCGGGAAAACCCCACACAAAACATTACTGTGTATGGCCTATTCGTTGTTGTTCCTGAGTGGTTGTGCATGTCTTGCCTATATCGTGATACAGGACCATTTGCTAATAAAAAACTATTATTTTTAAATACATACACTTTAAAACACAGCAGGCGCAATCAAATCAACACGATAACTGACTTAGGACCTGCGGATATCGATAATTGCGGTAATGACATGTTGAAGCATGTCTATAATTTGTGTAGCCTGCACGTGTCAATTGGTTAAACTTTGTTTTACATGGAAAAGGCCGTCACTAGTTTGTTTTTCCACATTTTGTTAGTTTAGTCATAGGTAATCATATACGCCGCAAGAAACACACCGACCACGGCTGCTTAAAAAAACAAATGAAGTAGTAATGTAGAACTCCTTGTAAGAAACAGTCTGGGTATCACCACTACTTCTACCCTTACAGCGTTACTGTAATCCAATTTCAATTAAATTAGAATAAAATTGAACCAACTTAAAAAATAACACAAAAAACACTTAAAAAAAACACAAAAATAACTTTACTTTCGAAAGTCGGTGTCTTTGGTTCTATATTTTCGTTTTTTGCCACCGACTTCCGAAATTAAAGTTATTTTGCACTTTTTTGAGTTTGGCACTACCTGCTATGTAAATAACAGTGACAGGAACTTATCATATCACCCATATAGACCAAGTGAGGAAAATATGTATTATTGAAGCTAACTCAACAACTACCCAAGCAAAGTTAATACAATTTATATGGGACCACCTCTGAAGTATGACCTACTAAACAAATAATTTCGTAATTGGCGGAGTAATTGCGTAAAAGACATACAAAAAAGAACTGTCGAATCGAGAACCTCCTCCTTTTTGAAATCGGTTAAAAGCAAACGTGCTGTTGAAATATTAGGCACAACATAAGACTTTAATTCTGGATGAAAGGTTCAATGCTATGATAGTCTTAAGTGGACTTGATGTCGAAGGTCTTACATTAAGGCACGCGTCACCAAATAACATTGGGTGAGTTTTAAGGAAAATCTATATCATATTTTTTGCTTTTATTAGGTATGCTCTATCATTGTTTTTATACTTACCAGCTTACATAACTACTAACGAATATGTTTAAATATGTTAAATAGGTACACACCATAATCATGGAGTTTTAGCTATCATTCCGCATTTCTTCTCGCTCTCGGTTCGAGTTTTAATCGAATACTCACCGCAAAATCATAATTGCATCGAACGCAAGTATGAACATTCGCCCGTTCACCTAAATATGGGCGAGTTCACATATCTTATTACAGACACCACGTACTCAAAACCATTACCATTTTACCATACATTTTACCAATATTTTTTTATATAGTTTACCATGTTTTATCATTTGTTGTATTTAAATGTTTTAGTGATTCAATAGAGAACGAACTTACATTGTTCTCACATATAATAAATTATAAATGCAATAATAGTGATGTTAATTCAGAAATATTTACAAAAAAAAAAACTACAGCCTTCCAAAAAACAAATAAAGTGAACAATAACTTTAATTTAAGAAGACGGTTCTGGTTTTATGTAAAAAAAAAACTTTTTAGTTCTGGTAGGAACCAACCCCATACAAATTCGAATACTACCTACCTGCTATGTAAATAACAGTGACAGAAAGTTATTATAACATCATCCACATAGACTAAGTGGGAAAATACGTATTAGAGAAGCTAACTCAATAACTACTTAAGCAAAGTTTATAAAATCTATATTACCATCTAATTAATATAACCCTTTCAAACAAGAAAATAATTTTCCAAATCGTTCCAGGCGTTACGAGTAATCGGGGAGTATAAATTTAAAAAAAAATTAAAAGAGTCCGACGAAATAAGAACGTCCTAATTGTTTTAAGTCGGTAAAAAAGAGCATCCATGGAGTTTCTTGCCCGTTCTTCTCCATATGAACTTGCTATCCTTTGGTATGGGCAACTATCTTTTTGTCCGACCGACTCCGTTTACAATTCAATAGCACCTGTACCCTAATTACGTAATACACGATCAATTGGAATTTGAATCGTTTTGAAACAAATTGCTCAACCATTGCTTCAAAAGTTCGAAAAAAAATCTGCTCAGTAACGTAAATAACGCAATGAATGTTGTTGAACGGTCAAAATGAAACAAATTTGTCGTAATCGTTTACGAAAATGTGTTGCGTAATTAGATAGCTGGTTTAAAATAATTGAAATAAACGCTTGGAGCTTGAGTTTTGAGGTGTAGTAGTGTTAGGTTGATCAAATTGGTAATCCTAGATGTTGAAAGGAGTTTTCCATCTTATTTTTTTACTTCGGAATTGAAATAAAACACAGATATTACTAAAACTATTGTAAGCACAAAATATTTACAAGAAATCAACACATTTTAATTATAAATCTTTGGGAACTCCATCAAAATATCCCACGATAGAATAACATTATAAATAGGACAATAACACTTTCCAAACTAATAATATCTATGGGATAGATTTTTGAGATGGGGCAGTAAGGGCAAAAAGCTTTTTGAGACTTTGGCTTTTCTAGTAGGTACCTACTCTGATTGTCCATAAGAGTATTTTAATCCCTACCCGAAACTGCAACGATTGGCATCACAAAAATAAAAAGCGAGAATTTAAGTTTTTCTACCTGAAACCTATTTTTCCAAAATCTGTGAATGCAGTTACCATTTACTCAAAAAGCTAAGGGCAGTTTCCTGAGAACGTTTCGGGCTACCACGATTAGGCTGCCTGTCCCCTGGAGCGAAGAAAAGAGGAGAGGAACGGAGTTTGCTCCAGAGTTTAGATTCCATTGGTTAATATTGGCACAGCTCCGCTCCTCTCTTCTGTTCTCCGCTCCAGTGAAAAGGCAGTTTTGAGGTACCCAGATGCCCTTACTGCCCCGTCTAACACACTCACTCTGTATAATCTGCTAAGTTCTATCCTTCCGCTATTAATCGATAGGTAATTAAATAAGTAAGCTTCCTTGCTTTCTGCTTTAAAAGCTGTTTTTAATTTTAAATAGATATAAACTTATTTAGGCTCAGACGAAGCCGGCGTTACTCCTGTGAACTGCATCAGCACTAGCTCATAGGTGACTATAGTTGCCGCAATCTGAAATAATAGAAAGCTGAATAGTAGTAATAGTTTATTACTAATACAAATTGAAGTAGATAGGAAGGGATCCAAGGATCAAGACACTGGCGAACGAGTAGTCGTCAGTTTGCCATCCATTTTGACGCTCAGATACTCCTTGTCAACTTCTTGCTTGCGGTGATACCAAGTAGAATTTGATGTCGTTTGCTTTGTCCTGTCTATCGTGTGTATACCTATATAAATGTCTTTACTTCTAAATAAACTCACGTATACGTCGTCCCAGCTTGGCTCGCCCTCACTAGCGAGTCTAACAAGAATGTACTCCGCGCGCAGCAGAACCTGACGCTGCGGAAAATCACCGGTGGCCCTAGCTACGTGAGAAACAGCGTAATTCAGCAGGATCTTAGAATCGAAAGCCTAGACTACCACTGCAGGCTCCTGTATGAGGGTTCAAACTGTTCAAACGAAGAGTTAACAGCCGACGGTTAGTACCTAATTATATGAAATAGCTGATCTTACCGTCAGCACTAATCCTCGCTTGACATGGAAGAACTGAAGGCCAGTCAGCGCTACGGTGTCTCCATGTATCTGATCCAGAAACCTCTGCACCTGCAATAATAACTAACTTTACTGACACCGCTACTTCTATATGAAAAGCACAAAAGGTCGCTGAACGGTCTTATCATCGTCATCATTTCAGTCGAAAGACGTCCACTGCTGGACATAGGCCTCCCCCAAGCAACGCGTCAACGCTTCTCGCATTCAGCGGATTTCTGCGGTCTTCACCAGGTCATCAGTTCACCTTGTGGGAGGCTTTCCAACGCTACGTCTTATAACAGATCAATATTAGACAAAAAGTAAACTGTCATGTGGTTTTGTACCATGTGCGCTGCACTTCTCTTGACTTTGCCCTGCACATCACTTGGCCTGATTATGGTACGTACACGGTACGAAAACGATTACCCCCTTATTCATAAACTCTGCTTCAAGTTAGGTAATGATTAGCGCCTGTTTAACCATACATTTTTGACGTTTAAATGTCACTAAACTTTAAGCAACGTTTATGAATAAGAGGGTTAGTGATTAATTTATTTTCAAATCTTTTTTTTATTTTGTTTGTGGAATTGGTGCCAAAATAAATATTATTACTTTATTTGCAGCTGGAGTAGGTACTGTTATTTATTCATACATGTTTTAAAGTTCATGAATGTTGGTTAACAATACGTGCATTAAAATCAAATAATCGATTGCGTCGATGGGTCAAATGACAAGCTATTAACTAATATTTATTATTTGGATTATCGGTGGTCCTTCGGTATTGGACATTACTGCCGCGGCATGCAACATAGGTATTGATGGACGATCGTGAAAATGTGGACCGAGGCACACATACGTGAGTCCATCAATGCCTGGTTGCGGCCAAGGCTTATATATAAGTATATACTTTTCTCAAATCCTCAATACCTAACGTGGTATAGGTAGTAATCTTATTCTAGGTGCATCGTCTTCACATATGTATAATTATATAATTGATGTATACAAGATATTGTGAAAACATTTTAAAAGAGTAACGGTGGAGTTTCTTGCCCATTCTTCTCCATACGAAAAGTACCTTTTGGAAGGGGCAACTAGAATCAATTATTATTTAAATGTTGACGTTCAAAAGTGCCTTTTTTGTGCCTAATTGAAATAAATGATTTGACTTTGACTTTGAAATAATGCGTGGAAATTCAACTAAGTAAATTAATTATGAATTCCACAATCAATGGCGAACGACAATAAATTTCACGCGCCAATATATTCATTTGTTTCTTCTTTACTTTAAACACTAGCAAGCCAGCCAATTTTCAAGCCAAATCGAAATGTTAAAAAAACCTTTGTTAAGTCACTTCCTTGGTCGCCATGTGCTGAAGTAAAAAGATAGTTCAATTACTATGAAAACTCATTCCTGTCGTGTTATTTACACGACAGAAATGAGTTTTCATAGTATTTTTTTATTTGGCCACTAAACAATGTCGGTGGTCAATGTTGACCGAAATTGCGAATTGCGAATTGATTGTCGAAATTGCGTTATTGGTCGAATACATGTGAGCCGGACGCTCACATGTATTCGACCAGTAACGCAATTTCGATTTATCTCGAAAAAGTTTTGTCAAAATAATGCTCGAATTTCCAAGCATGTTAAAAGTTCCTGTAATTATTTTGACATAAGTTTGCTAAAGTTTTGTAAGTATATGTTTGTTTGCTGTACTTTTCTGTGGTGGAATGAATTTGGTTAAAATAAATAAGTTTGTCGTAGTTAAAGATTTGGGAAGCTTCGTGAGAGTAGTTAGCTTTGATACAATTTTTATTTATTTTGAAAGGTCCTCTAAATAAACTTGCTTAATGTTTTTGGTGATGTACATAAATAAAACTGTTTTTGAAAATGGAAGATGCTTGAACCAATAACACGATTTCCATCTGCATGCGTCGTGTTTCTGTTGCAAGTAGTGTGTAGATATAGCCGGTGGTCACGACTTTACATCAAGTGTTTTTAGTCCCTTGGATTCCTAATCATTTCACACTGACTTTATTTTTAAATAAGGAGTTTAATACAATAGACCCTTACCTCCACGCAATAATTAGTAGAAGACAAATCATACAGGGATTGCGCTGGTTCCAAGCTGGCAGCATGAACCTTAGCCGCAGTTAGTGACACTGCCAGCGACCTGACTACCAGGAACGCAAAGGAATACACGAAGTAGATCGAATCCTCGTAACCGTTGAGGAATCTGCAATATCATACGTAGTCAGCAATGGACGACAAGTGAACAATTGTACCGTTAATAGGTATATGGTGTTACCTCTGATCTGTTTTAGAATCTGGTCTGCATCTGGGCGTTGGTTTTATTCCGCCTCTGTAATAAACAGTTTTCTATTAAATTATAGTAACTTAGGACCGCTGGGGTATTTTTGAAATTAGAATAGTTGAACTACCCTTTATCTTAGTCTTCTTGCAATATTAGATACATTAAGGTCTCTAGCCAGGATCGGCTACTTATATTTTAAAACCAACTATGTAAATAGAAGAAAGGAGTATAGAGGTATAAGGAACAGTGTGTAAAATTCACTCATCCTCTACAGAAAAGGGAGGATATTCCGACCAGACTGATGTCGTGTCTGGTGGGCTACTGCCCGACGATTGATGTTGGGACGTTGTATACATTCCTTCCGAAATATATGGGAAAAGTTTTTGCAATTTCTGACTTTTTTTGTACTCAACCCTCAGTTGGTCCAGTAGAGTTTTTTAGTCCTTAGGAAAAACCGGATCGATTGGCATAAAAAAAAGTTTTTGTGAAAACTACCTATTTTCTTGTTTTTTTTTTCAATTCTGTGAATTGACATCAGAATGTCTCAAAAAGTTAAGGACAGTCTCCTGAGACCGTTTTCCTGTAGCTGCAACGGTTAAGGTATGTACCCTTACTGCCCTGTCTCAAAAATCCACCTTGTATACATAAGCTAGTCGCGCGGTAAACTCTGCTTGCGCGATACAGGGTTTTGCGTGACGTCAGTGTGATGCATAGTTCGCATGTGGCGATGTATGTAGGTACAACATAATTTTTCGGATAGTTTACCATCCAAGGACGTTCACGTGGAATACTCACGCAAGAGTATGAAGCAGCTGAGAGCAGACGAAGAAAAGGTTGCTGGCAAAGGATATGAAGACCACGCCTCCTATGATCTTGTCCACCTGACGCACGAGGTGGACAGACCTGTTGTAATCTTCACGCATTGTACGCCAGAACGTTGATGATAACGATTCCTGTGAGGTGAATAGATGATAAATGGTTTATTAATGAAATAGGTTTTACAAAACACTTTTCCACGCCAAAAATAAATTTAACTAGTTAAGGTTGGTGTTCCCTATCCGACTGCTCTGAGAAGAAACATCGAAATAAACTCAGAGGTCACAGTTTCTTTTAAAGTCCAGACATAATCTTGGTCAGGTAAGTGTGTTATCGATCGACTCGTGCGGCTGTAATTACCTTGCCACAAGTCCCTCTAAAATTGTGAAAGACAGGCTCATAGTTAACATGTACCTTATGTTTAGCTGCAATAATCCTTTGATTGACTTGGTTGAACCTCGACGTCAAGAATATACTCATGCAAATGACGAACACGTCGGTGAAGTTCCAGTTGAATGTGCTTTGTAGGTTGAAAAACTGAAATCAATCAATCATTTAAAAGCTATTTTTTTACGAATCCGACTTCACGATTTAGTTTTTTTTTTTTTTTTAATTTAAGTATATCTAATCTAAAACGAAGATTTTTTATTTTATTTTAAAAGTTTTTCTTATTTGTCTGGTAGCCCATTTTTTTTTTAGCGTGGGAAATTATCAAATAACTTCTCCCGCTCTGGGTGGAGCGGGAGGGCGTGTCAGACTCTTACTGACTAAAACCCACCCGTGTTCTTTCAGTTGTACGTTGCCAGGGGCCACGGCCTTTCGGACTGTCCTGCAACCCCGGCAGTTCTAAGACACTCCTGACTTACAGAAAACGAAAATATAATGTGAACAAATCTTAGTGATCTACGTGGTTTAATATCGTCAGCAAGAATTCACTCAGTAATAGTCAATACGCGTTCCTTCTTAGTATGTTTTGGATTTTTCCCTAAACAGGTTGAATAATGATTAAAACTCAACTTAAAACTTAGGGAGGCTTTTGCAGTTGGTCAATTTATAAGGTAGAAACTTACGTGAGACACTAATCCAACGAAGTGGCTGTACGGGAAGTAAAGGTAGAGCCATGCAAAACTACGTTTCATAAAACTTTCGTAGAGGGGACTGTCTGGCTCGCAGTCTAAAGCCAGTGACATGCTATGCAACTCTGACAAACTGTACTCCACTGAAAATCAAAAGTAAGTTTTATTATACTTAGGTAATTCTGAATGGCAGGATGTATACACGGTGAATTGAATCACAGTTTTGCTAAAATAAACGTTGTTCAGACCATGGTCTACTACCATTGTATAGCATCCAATAAAAAAAAAACATCATAGGTTTTTGAAAAAACACAAAATCGACAAAGTTAAAAAAGTCAGGATTATCGTTACTCCCTACAGCACAGACACTGCGGCGCTCGCGTCTCAAAGTAGTTGCGGCGCGGCGCGTGGCTCACGCATAGAACACAGCATTGTCTACAGGGAAATGTACTTCGATAAACGAAATTTGGTAGGTAAGCACTTATTTTTCTGCGTCTTACTAGAAAATACCAAAGTTATGCTAGCCACACACGTAAAGTCTAACGTGACATGAGTTCGAAGAAATTTGCGCAAATTTCGTTAACTTCGGTAGGTATCATTTTATCACTGATGAGTGGCTACTTTAAAACATATTTTTATGGCTTGGTATAGTTTTGGCTGTGGTAAACTTTGGTAGTTATTTTCTGCCTACGCACGATTGCACGACGCGACACACCGTACCGACGGCGCGGCCAGTGGCTCCTCTAATTTTATCATTTCGTTATAGGTGCGAACTTACGGTAGGTACCGGTACTATCAGACATGGTTTTAATTCTATCCTGTAGGTACTACGTACGGGTACCTATTGTTTCTAACGTGAGAGTATTAGGTATTATTTATTTATTGGGATATTACAGGAACAAGACAAAAACAAAACTTATACCACAAAACCGTGTGCACCAAGACACCATTGTTAGCACTCATTTTCACAAAAAACGCGCGATGCGTGCCTATGACGTAAGTAAATCGGATGTACATACGTCACCCGCTCGAGAGATTTCGGTAGACTAGCTACCGCCCGGGCGGCGCGGGCAGCCCGCGGCAGTCAACAAAAGAAATGGGCGGAACGATACTTCGCGCGTTCGCATGTCATTGACTAATGATTTATTTGCATTTCGGCTCGCAATTTCATCCAAATCCGTTCAGTCGTTTTAGCATGAAAGCATAACAAACAAACCTTCCGTTATAAACTCTCAAAATTCTGATGAAAACCACGTCAAAATCTGTTGCGTAGTTTAGAAGAACAACGTGGTCACACAGACGACACGAAAAGCGACTTCAAGTTATAATAGTTATGTACCTATAAATATATGGATATATGTAAGAAAACAATGTTTCCAAACTTACATAAACCTAATGACAGCACCACGACACAGGAGATATTAAACTTTCTTCCTAATTTCATGTCGGTATTAGGATCGACCGACTCCACTTTAGCTATGCGCATGCATAACTTCGGCCACTTCATTGCGATTCGCCAAAACATTATCGTTGTTGTTAAACCAAAACTGTAGAATAGTAAAGCACCTAAAAGTGAAAAAAATAATTAAGCACAGTGGAAAAAATTAGCGAGCCTTACAGTAGTGTCATATGATATCTTACCTTGGTAATAAGCAACATTAAGGTGATAAGCAAAATTAAAGCGGTGGAGTCTCGTCAAGGTCGTTTCTGACAGCCAACTCTAGCACCGCGCGCGCATATTAATCAAATCGAAGGCTTTCTGTGATACACTTCCGTCTCTTTACACGAAATTTACATGATGAGATGTACGATGGTGCACATCCAAAAAATACTATGCCCACGTTCGCATGGACGTAATAAAATCGCGGCGAAATAAAAACGCCTAGCACGATTTTTTCCGCCTTCAACAGAGTGTTTGAACGAGCGTTAAAAAATTACTTGGAACTGACTGTTCGTGCAGTGCGGACGTATGATGGGTTTCGCAAAATAATTAGCGGCTACTTGTGAGACCAGGAAGACCAAAAAGAAAATTTTGGATGCATCCCTTGAATAATGAACCATACTTAAAAGGCCAATTTTTTAAGCCTAAATTATTTAAGGAAATATCCTGAAAATTATAATGAATAGCATGTTTCTTGTAATTAATTTTCTCAAATTAAACCTGTTTAATGTTTACTTGATTTTTTTATGATAAACTCCACCCAAATACTTACTACCTTTGCCCAGAACTGACCGATTATTCCAATGTTTTATTACGGCCTTGAGCATACGGTGCGTCTGCACTCTACGAGCCGGCGCATTTTGATCATCGTGCGCGATTAGTTCACGTCCGTGGGAACACAAGTATCCTCCTATGTCGCATTCAATCATCGCTCAACGCCAAGCGTTGAAAATCGAACACCGCGCGATAATAAATCGCGGCGGGAATAAAACATGGCCGTGTGAATAGATGTACTATCGAAAAACTTCATATCTAAGCAGTTTGAAAACAAAATCCCGTGAACACGATGACCACATCTGTTACTGCTCCGGTTCTATAGCGGCCGTGCGCTGCAAGCAGAAATAGTAGTTACGGTGTATAGATATGAACTTCTTCGATGGTACCGCCTTCTATTTGTTCTATTCTGAGCGCGGCACGCGATTTTATCCCGCGCTATTTATTTACGTCCGTGCGAACGTGGGCTAAAACGGGAATTAAATAACACGGATTTTATGTTGTGATTGTTTGTCTGTTGATTATAGGTATTGTAGATCGTCAGAGATTTTAAAAGCAGCGGGATAATTGCATAACATACCTCCAATAACTATGACCTTTCATTTTGACAGTTCAACAACATTCATTGCGTTATTTACGTTGTTGAGCAGATAATTTTTCCACACATATGAAGCAATGGTTTAGCAATTTCCTTCAGATTGTGATTAAAACTATTGAAAGAGTGCATTTTGTACATGAATATTTGAAAAATACGATCAACATAAGCATCAATAATTTCAGTCAATGTTATTATAGGAAATGATGCCATTTCACTTACTGGCAGTGTCCACTGGAGATGAAGTATCTTTGAATAGGCTCAGAAACAGCAAGAAAGCCATAGTGAACTGGCCTAACATACATATGTACGTGTACAAACAGCGAAATGATATGAATCTGAATCTGTAAAACAAAACAGGCATTATTCTCTGTGGTTCCGTGAGCATCAAGCGCAAAATAAATTCTCAAAATTCTTCTGAACTATCGAAATTAATAATAATCTTTGATAGATTATTAATATAAATTAATTCGATAGTTCAAAAGAATTTTGAGAACTTATAAAGAATAGTAATTTAGAATAATAAAAGATTGTTTAATAAAAAAAACCGGCCAAGTGATTGCCGGGACCACGCACAATGAAGGGATCCGTAGTTGGTGTGAATTTATCCCAAAAACAGAAATTAACGTTTTAGTTGAATAACATGTTCTCCTATACATCAATATTGACGTCACGGTCAATTCTCCAACTGCAAATGTAAGTTTGTCATCTGACTGGAATCTGACAGACAGAGGACAACGAAGTGATCCTATAAGGGTTAACTTTTTTCCTTTTGAGGTACAGAAACCTAAAAATTAAAGATAGTAATTGTAAAATGTTAACTATCAACTCAGCCTATCGTAGTAGAATGCTAGACATATAGGTATCTCCCAAAAGTTGCGACAGAACGCCTGGTTTTTCGGGTTCCGTACGTCCGAATAAAAAAACGAACCCCTTATAGGATCACTCGTGTGTATGTCTATCTGTCTGTCACAAACAATTTGCTCTGAATCTAATGGACCGACTAAGTTGAAATTTGGTACACATATGAATTTCTGTGACCCAAACACGGACGTGTAACGTAAACAAATGAATTTTGAGTATGGGGGCGAATTGTGGTCACAGCGGCCAATCCCTACGAAGACTAATAGCCAACTACGTAGGCATGTAGGCTTTATGGGCCTAATAACTAACTCGTTTAATTGTTAATAAATAAGTTAGTTAAACTGAAATAATAAATCTAATCAGGTAATTATAACTTTAATGTTTTAATTCTATTGTCATAAGATAACATGATCGAATAAAATTAAGTAACAAGATTTTTATCGTAAAATTGGCTTAAAATTCAGGATTTAAAAATGTTTTCAAACTTCTTCCCAAACTGAATGCATTGCAAAATTACTGTCTTTAACAGAATCACATTGGTTTATTCTTTCTAAATAAATTACTAGTCCTTTAAATGTCAGTCGATCATTGATTCACCAAGCGAGCGATGTGAGCGAAGAGTTTCTGCTTGAAGTCTGACAAAAAATTATTTCGTGTGTGTCGCTCCTTTTGTTTTTTTTTACTGTCATGAGATTATGCCTCTTTGATGTCAAACTGTGTCAACCACTTTTAGTTTTTTAAGTACTATTTGTTACCCGACTGGCAACAGATAGGTGTTGTTATTCAAAAGTAATTGTGTTTGTATAAACATACTATTTGTTTCTTTTCGAGAGACAAACCTGTGATTTCAGTTAAGAGGGTTCTCTTAACTACTTTCTAATTAATTCGTTTTCGTAAAAAAAATTCAAACCTTTCTTCCTTATATTCGTAATTATAATTTTATTATTAGTTTTGGAAACCCTTAAAAGGCATACTGATTAAAATATTACTACGATAATCCTAGATTTATCTAATTCCTAATTGAGATAGTATAACTCACCGTAATTTCGACGCATCGTTCTCATGGATGCCCTGAACTGGGTTCAGCCCGAAGCACTGCCCCACAGTCAGGGTCACCTTTATAGCTGACTGGAAGGTTGTACGTGGCTTTTCCTTTTTTGGTGGCACATGTTGTTGGTTCCAAACTTGTACAGGGTCTGAAAAAACAACATTTTTGTACAAATTTCAAGCAAGAAAGCTGTGGAATGAACAGCACCCACCACCACCCGACTTTGTAAAACCCCAGAATAATCTGCCACTTGGACGTGACTTGAGGTGGCCTATATGGAAAGCACTAAATAGATTGCGCACTGAAGTAGGTCGTTGCAAACACAATCTGATAATATGAAGGATTATAGGTCCTTCATACCCAGAGTGACTCCGGTGCTCCTGACCATACGATGGCCCACTAGTTGGAGTCCAAAGTGTCCCTACTCCTGCAAATTTGAGCACGTTATGAACGCTATTGAAGCGCAATCGACGTGGCCACCTACTGGGCTAAAATAATCTAGTTTCCTAGATTCCATTTTTCCGACGCATGTAGTATCATCGATTCGAAAAGAAGAAAAAGTACAAATCATCTTAAGAATCGCTTTAGGACTGTGCCACATTCCCTTGTTATTTATGAATTGACGTAGTTGTCTTTAACACGTATCAATTTATAATATGACATGGTTTTAAGTACTGTCAGGAAAGTTGCTAAGACAACGTGACAACCCGATGGAATAGATGGTGATCGTTTTTTCCTACCTCGTAAGCTATTGCGAGAGATGCGGGTTTGAGATCGTTCTCGGGGCCGACGCCAATGCTCACCATCAACTATGGGGTATGGACACGCAAAACGACAGGGGTAAGGCCTTGGTTGACTACTTATTCTCGACTGACCTATCCCTACTAAACACTGACTCTGAACCAACATTCGTAACCAGGCAAAGTCGCACAATCATACTCGTAGACCTCACTCTGGCAACAGAGGGCGCGGCGGAAATTACCACTGAGTGGCAGGTCTCTAAGGAGGCGTCCTGTTCCGATCATAGGTGGATTCAGTCGCTTCGATATCCAGGTCTGTGTTCCACCGACACCACCACGGCGTTATCCGTGAAAACGGATCGTGCCACCTGCACACGCAGCCTTGAATCCAAGCTTGCGACGCTAAGCGATCCGATGACATTTGCGGTCACGACACAGATTGAGGTACAAAGTAAGCCATCTTACTAAGTCAATCATAGACAGCTACCAAACTACCTGCTCCTAAAAACTCTGGAAAGGCTATGTGATAGGGAGCTGAGGGACGACGCTCTGGAAACCGACTTGCCTGAGCTGTATGAGTGCTGATTACCATGTAGCGGTATGGTAATCAGCACTCATACAGCTCAGGCAAGTCGACCGAATCTGGTCTTCATCTAGTGGTCAGCCAGATAGAGGACGCGATTGCTCAAAAAGGCACCTGCCTGGGCACTTTCATAGATATTGAAGGAGCCTTTGGCAAAACCAACTTCTCCAGCATCAGCAGCGCCCTCTCCAGACATGGAGTAGAACAGGTACTAACGGACTGGATTACAAACATGTTAAGCAAACGAGTGGTTTGCCTTGAGGATTGAGGATGAGCGGCAGTTGGCCATGATATTATTATTTTTTTTTCTTAAGATAAATTAAGTAAATTTAAGCTAAATACAGAAAAAATAACTTACACTGTATCCACCCTTATATGTACGATAATGATGTGAAAGAGCGGAGCCTTCTAATAGTTTTGTTTCTCCTTTTAGGCAAACAGGCATTGTCTGCCTAAAAGGAGGCTCCAAACACGTTTGAATGTAATGTAATTTTCTATTTGGCACAATAAACTATTTTGTATTTGTATTGTATTCTTTGGAATCTGGTAATTAATGACCTCGTCACTTAACTCAACGCCAACCGCTAATAAACAATAGGGTATGCAGATGACCTTGCAATCCTTGTCTCGGGGTAGGTGACGGGAACGATCTGTAACCTCACTCAGCAAACACTACATATCGTAGAAAGTTGGTGCAGGGAATTTGACCTAGCAGTAAATCCCACAAAAACTGAACTAGGCAAGCTTACCCAAAAACGAGCATTAGTCCCTTGCCACCTACGCAAACTGTTCGATACAGAACTTCAGTTGGCCAACGAGGTCAAGTACCTTGGGGTCATAGTAATCTTTAAAAAAACTTAAAATACACTAATCAAATAATGTTACGCCTGACAATACATCGCAACCATCCCATATCACAGAGAGGAAGCCTGTGACCTGGCTGTGTCCCAGTAACGGATACATTATAAACCGTTTATGGTAATCCATAGAAATGCTTATCCACAATTAACAAATCTTGGTCTAAAAGTAAAGAGGCCAAAGTTTGCAAGTAAGTTTGTGACATAATAATTATTTTGTTTAATATTCTTGTTGTCGTCTTAAAGTAAAAGTTTTTAATAGGGAAATAAACTAAACTGTCAATTTTGTTCTATTGCTCGACAAAAATTAAAATGAAATCATAAAGTTTTGACAGCTTAGAATAACAGATACATTAATATATTATATCCTTGACTAAACTGAGATGAAATATTTTATATAAAATCTTAATTAATTAACGGCTAACTTACTATTTCAACTCTCAATCTACTTATCACATAAAACATTTATTATGAACCTGAAAACATAAAATTCTTTTATTCGATATTTCCAACGTGGAAGCTTTTCTATCTTAGGTAAGTTTAAGTCAATTCGCGAACGCAATCAAATCAAGTATTCTATCTACAGAGGTATGAGGAGAGTGTGTAAAGTTCACTCATCCTCCATAGAAAAGGGAGGATCCTCCAAACAGACGGGTGTCGTATCTGGTGGGCTACTGCCCGACGCTTGTTGTCGGGACGTTGTATACATGCCAGAATTTGCGTGACGTCAGTGTGATTCGTAGTTTGCATGTGGCGATGTAGACCGTCACAAATGTATAAGATTATGAGGCTGTAACTATAATGAAGGGGTCCGATAGGACCGATGCCTGCCGGGGTTGCGGGAAAGTCCGAAAGGAAAACCGTGGCCCCTGGCAACGTACAGGCAGCGGAAGGAACACGGATGGGTTTTAGTCAGTAAGAGTCTGACACGCCATAAATCCAAACAAAAAAAAAAAGTCTGTCCCTATAGAAGGCCATATAGGGCAAAAAGCCCAGCATACCAAGTGTCGGGTTAAGACCTGCTACGGATTAATGTGAATGCCGCTTATGGTAGCGGACCAAATATGGGGTAGGAAGTTTGAGTCTAATCTGACATAACCTTTCATCTTTCAAAAGCAATCCATGTGGATCACTCAAATCAAATCAAAATAATTTATTTAACATAACTCACTTTCAAATGGTCATTCAACCATAATATTTTAGCCTTAAAAATTATGAGAAAAGTAAACAAAATACTCAAAATTCCAATCACTGTTATATTTTTTAAACTTGTTCAGAGAGTGCCTAGAGAATCCATCGTGCAGCCCTTTTTTATCCACAACGGATAAATCGGTAGATCTTGGCCTGCATCTCACCTGATGGTAAGTGATAATCAGGCCGAAGATGGAAGCGAGCTTCACCCAGAATCCTCAACCACAGAGGAACTGGCTATTTACCTCTAACTGCCGAAACACAACAATGCTGTTAACATTGTTGCTATGGGGACAGACTTAGATAAGATGGTGGTAGCTAGCCAGGCGGGCTGATGGTGGTAGAACAAGCCCTACCACCAATCTAACCAAGCTGAAAATTTTGCCCCCTCTGGGAATCGAACCCGGGACCACTGGGTCCGAGACAGGTGGTCTAATCACTAGACCACAGAGGTGGGTAACTGTGATGAAATCAAGAACCGATGACGTAACACTTTCAAATAAGTACTACTTCAACCGTAAAACAATCTTGAAGCAAATATAAAAATTAACAAAATGCTTACAATTCCAATCACTCTTATATTTTTTAAACTTGTCCAGCGAGTAGAGATCCATCGTGCAGCTCGGCGCGCTCTTGCCCCATGTTTTGTAAAAGTAATTAACCTTATTTACTTCGCCGACGCCGATATTCGAGATAGCGGTAGTCCATCCATTTTGCATTAGGGTTCTGTAAGAGTTAATAACTATTTATTGTTGCAATACTGAGGATTATTCAGTTTTAAGTGGTAACTAATATGGCTTTGTTATTGAATGGAGTTAATCCTTTGGTATACAGCGTGAATTTTTACTATTGAACAATGTGCAGGTACCAACTAGGGAACTTGCGAAATATCCGCTTCCGCAAGTTTTAAATGGATACGTAACGGAGGTCTAATAAAGAAAATCGGTTTTGAAACTAAGCAGAGATCCTTTAATGAGGTGGATAAATAACTCGAAGTTACAAGTTTTTGCTTCCATGTCGTGCCGCCACCAGGTTAGTACCTACCAATCAAAATCTGCCCAGAAATAAGGTCCAATCAATATATAATAAGGTATATATTGCAATGATCGGTGCTATACCTTGGAGCATCGCAGCGCAGTTTTCTCTCGATTACCGAGCATTGAAATATACCAGGTGGATTTTTGAGATAGGACAGTAAGGGCAGCTACTTTAACCGTTGTAGCTACCGGAAAACGGTCTTAGGTGACTGCCCTAGGGGTGCTTGGACAGGAAACCTCCCCGTGTGCCTGTGGGCTGGAGTTCCCTTATGGATGCGTCCGGGGGGAAGACCAGTCTCCGGGACGGTGCACCCTGGGGTACGGGCAATGACTCCCCATTAGGTACTTTATGCCTAAGGGGTCTCGTTGCCCGTATGCCAATATCCTGTCGGAGGAACGCTCTAACGTGTACTCGAAGAGAGCACACGTTGAGCAGCGTTGGAGTGCGGGCTCGGCGTGCACTAACACTGCCGTCGGGCAGGCAGGAGGAAGTCTTTTCTTCTGCCACCGTTGGTCTCGTAGCCCCGAAGAGTGTCAAGGTCATGTCTCTGGCACTTGACGGGGGTCGAGGGTCTTGGCTTAACCGCCCGGGCCGCGAGGAAGAAATCCTCTATAAAAAATTACCCCAAACCTCCAAGCGGCGGCGCACCGTGAGGGAGGTTGTAAGCTTGATTAATGGGTAGCTAAGGAATTAATCGCTAGTGCGAACCACAATTTTTTGAGTAAATAAAACATGATATATACTCGTGGGAACAAAAATGGAAACTGAAAATAAAAACAAAAACCAGAAGGAGGGGAGTGATGCGGGGTCGGAGTCCGACGCTGCATCGGGCGCAATGAGCTCGAGTCAGAGCTCGGAGCGCGAAGTGGTGGGAGCTGCAGGGAGGAACCGGAAGTTCCTCCGGAAGCGCTCCAAACCGGAAGAGGGGTCGTCCGCTGACGAGTGGGTCTCGGGCAATGCCCATAGGTCAAAGATCCACTCTAGTCGGCGGGGTGCGGCCCGGGGAAAAGGTTTGGGCAGAGGCCCCAAAAAGACCAAGAAGGCCGGCGAGCCGAGCCGGGCCAGCCCAGCTGAGCGGGAGAGGCCATCCTCTGAGGAGCACCAGCCTGTAGAGACCAGCACCGGGGCGGCCCTTACGGAACCCGCAGGTGGTGTGCCGGATGCCGCTGGTGGCTCCAACTCGGAGCAAGCGGCTAGGTTTGCGGAGGTCGTGGCAGCGGCAATCAAGGGTGTGGCCTTGAAGAGGATTCAGTCCTCCAAAGACAAGGCCATACCCGCGGCCATGGCCTCTATTTTGGCGGCAGCGGAGACCTATGTCCTCAGGCCTCCGTCGGACGGAATGTCCGAGATGCGGGCGGAGGTCGCCCGCTTGACAGCCGCCATGGAGCTTCTCCGAAAGGAGAACGAGGAGCTCCGAGCGGACCTGGCAGGGCTCCGAGGAGCCGGCCCTTGTGTGGTGCCGCAGGGGAAGGAGCAGCACGGGCAGGGACGACCCGTGCCTGCCGAGGATCGGGTCCTGACCCTGGTGCGGCAGGAGATGGCTTCCCTGCGGTCTCGTTTTTCCGCTCTAGAGGCCATCGTCCTGCGCCCCCCGCTGGCGGCTAGCATGCCAGCCTCTGGCCAACGGAAGGCGACATCCTATGCCGCCACCGCGGCTGCCTCGGCCAAACCGGGTTCGTCGGGGCAGACCAAGGGCGGGGCGGCTACACAGGCGGCGAGGGCCCCGGCCCAGGCAGCGAGGGCCCCGGCCCAGGCAGCGGGAGCCCCGGCCTTAGCGGCGAAACGGCCGCCCCCACCTCCTTCTTCTAGATCTCCTCCGGCTGATGCTGAATGGCAAGTAGCCGGGGAAAAGAAGAAGAAGGGGAAGGCGAAAAGGGCGGCCAAAAAGAAAGAGAGGCGGCAGCGGCGCAAGGAGCGAAGCGTCGCGGCTAGGCTCCGCGCCCCGAAGTCCGCAGCTGTAGTTATAACGCTACAGCCAGAGGCGGAGAAAAAGGGCGTGTCCTACCGCGACGTGCTCGCCAAGGTGGGGGCAGCGGTGGACCTGAAGGAGATCGGCGCCGTCGATGGCATCCGGGTAAGGGTCACGGCGACTGGGGCCCGGATGCTGGAGGTCCCCGGTGCGGCAAGCGGTCCGGCCGCTGACGCTCTGGCCGCAAGGCTTAGGGCGTCCCTAAATGCGGACGAGGCCCGAGTGTCCAGGCCCACCAAATGCGCTGATATGCGTATTCTGGGCTTGGACGACTCAGTGACGGAGGGACAGGTGGTGGCCGCTGTCGTTAGGACTGGGGGGTGCTCTGCCGAGCAGGTGAGGGCGGGCACCATCCGTCCTGACTACACGGGGATGCGAGCCGTTACGGTGAGCTGCCCTGTGTCAGCGGCCAAGAAAATTGCTGGGGAGGGCCAAAGGCTATTGGTGGGCTGGGTTTCCGCGCAGGTGAAACTGCTGGAACCCAGACCTCTGAGGTGCTTCCGCTGCCATGTGGGCAATCACGTGGGAGCTAAATGCACCTCGGAGGTGGACCGCAGCGGACTTTGCTACCGCTGTGGTCAGGCCGGTCACAAGGCCGGCTCCTGTGACGCCACGCCGCACTGCGCTGTATGTGCGGCAGCTGGCAAGCCGGCCAATCACCGGATTGGGAGCAAGGCCTGCGCTCCACCCGCCAAAGCCAAAGGCAAACCATCCGCCACCGCCGTCACGGCCGCAACCGCCACCACCGCCGCCGTGGCCGCCTCTAAAACCGTCGTTGTCGCCGCTGCAGCCGCCGCGGCAGGGCCCTCACAGAGGGCACGGGAGGGGGCTGAAATGGACTGCCAATAATGGCCCCATTACGCCTCCTCCAGGCGAACATCAACCACTGCGCCGCAGCTCAGGATCTGTTGCTCCAGAGCATGGCGCAGTGGTCGATTAACATCGCCGTGGTCGCTGAGCCGTACTTTGTCCCGCCCAGGGACGACTGGGTGGAGGACCTGAGCGGCTCAGTGACCCTAATTTCGTCGGCCGCCGCCGGTACTCCGTCCCTCGAGGCTGTTAAGAGAGGACGGGGTTGCGTTGCAGCACGGTTCGGGGAGATTGTTGTGGTAGGGGTATACTTCTCCCCGAGCCGAACTCTTGCCGAGTTCCACAACTCCCTCGCGGAGTTGAGAGTTGTCGTCGTCGGGTTCTGTTCCCTTCCCGTGTTCGTCCTCGGGGACTTCAATGCCAAGAATGTGGCTTGGGGTTCCCGGTATACGGACACACGGGGCAGGATGGTGGAGGATTGGGCTCTGGAGACAGGCCTGGTCGTCCTGAATCGGGGTTCTGTCCCCACGTGTGTGCGGATGCGGGGTGAATCAGTGGTGGACATTTCGTTCGCCAGCCCCGCTCTGTCGCCGCGTGTAATTGACTGGCGCGTCATGGAGGGGGTGGAGACCTATTCCGATCACCGGTACATCCGGTTTGACGTCTCCGCCCAGACCTCGAGCGCGCCGGTCCGACAGGCCCCGAGTGGTCCGCGGTGGGCGCTGAAGCAGCTGGACCGGGAGCTCCTCCTGGAAGCCTCGATCGTGCAGGCCTGGGTGTCACCACCGGACAGGCCTGCCGACATCAACGACGAGGCGGAGTGGTTCCGGGAGGCCATGTCCGAAATATGTGACGTGGCAATGCCCCGGGTCCAGCCCGGACGTGCCTCGCGCCAGGTGTACTGGTGGTCGCAACAGCTGACGACACTGCGCAATGCGTGCGTTGCTGCGCGACGCCGGTACACCAGGCACCGCAGGCTCCGTATTCGTCCTCCGGATACGGAAGCCATTCAGGCGGAGCTGTACGAGGGGTACAGAGCGGCGAAGACCGCCCTCCAAGCGGAGATCTTGCGGGCCAGGGGAGTGGCCCGCGAGGAGTCGCTGGAGACTCTGAACAGGGACCCGTGGGGACGCCCATACAAGATGGTGCGGGAGAAACTCCGCCCATGGGCTCCCCCGCTGACGCAGAGTCTCCGGCCGCAGCTTGTGGGGGACGTGGTGAGCGCTCTGTTCCCTTCGAGAGGGGAACATGCCTCCCCGCCCATGGCTCCGCCTACTGCGGTGCCCGATGCGGACCACACCGCCGACGACGACGACGATGCTCCGGAGGTGACCGAGGTAGAGATGAGAGTGGCGGTACGTAGGCTGAATGCCAAAAATACCGCCCCAGGACCCGACGGCTTACCTGGGAAAGCCTGGGTCCTGGCCTTGGAGGCTCTCGGGCCTCGACTAAGGGGGCTCCTAAGCGCATGCTTGGAGAGGGGCCAGTTCCCACTTCGTTGGAAGACGGGGAAACTGGTCCTCATTAAGAAGCCGGGGCGCCCTGCGGACTCTCCGTCCGCTTACCGGCCCATCGTGCTGCTCGATGAGGTGGGCAAGCTCTTTGAAAGAGTCATTGCAGACCGCCTCGTCGGGCGGCTGGTGCGGGTGGGGCCGGATTTGGCGGAGAGCCAGTTTGGTTTCCGCAGGGGGCGCTCTACGGTGGACGCCATCATGCGCGTGCGAGCCCTCACGACGGGGGACGCTGTGGCCCGGGGTGGGGTCGTCTTGGCGGTGTCTCTAGACATCGCCAATGCCTTCAATACCCTGCCCTGGAGTTGCATCAGGGAGGCACTCCGGTATCACCGGATGCCGACCTACCTCTGTCGTGTGGTCGAGGCCTATTTGACGGACAGGGCCGTCATCTACCCCGGTCACCAGGGAGAATGGAACCGGCAAGAGATGTCGTGCGGTGTCCCACAGGGATCGGTCCTGGGGCCGCATCTGTGGGACATCGGATACGACTGGGTGCTGCGCGCCGACCTCCCTAGCGGCGTCAGCGTCGTTTGTTACGCTGACGACACGTTGGTCCTGGCGCAGGGGAGGTCGCACCAGGCGGCGGCCGAACTAGCGACACACGGGGTTGCGACAATCGTGGACAGGATCCGGCAATTGGGACTCGAGGTGGCCCTGCACAAGTCCGAGGCCATGTGTTTTCATGGTCCTCGGAACGCGCCACCGTCGGGTTCCCAAATAACGGTAGGAGGAGTTCACATCGGCGTCGAGTCGACGATGAAGTACCTAGGACTCGTCCTCGACAGCCGGTGGAACTTCGTGGAGCACTTCCGACGTTTGGCTCCCAGACTGGAGCGGGCCGGGGCTGCTTTGAAGCGGCTCCTGCCCAATCTGGGGGGTCCAAACGCCTCCTGCCGGAGGCTATACGCGGGGGTCGTGCGGTCCATGGCCCTTTACGGGGCACCGGTTTGGGCGCGTTCATTGAGGCGGCGGCCAGCCCGCCGGTTGAACGCGTCCCAGAGGGTCATGGCCACCCGGCTGGTCCGGGGATACCGCACGGTCTCCGGTGAGGCGGCGAGCCTCCTTGCCGGATTACCGCCATGGGATCTGGAGGCAAAAGTCCTCGCGCACATTTGGGAGTGGCGTGAGGAGGCGAAACGCCGGGGCGTAACTCCGCTGCCGCGAGAAATCGCGGCACAGCGGACAGAGCTCCGGCGGGATCTCATGGCGTCATGGAGAGTGCGATTGTCGCAACCCAGTGCTGGGCACGCCACTATTGCGGCGATAAGTCCCCTCTTTGAGGAGTGGCTAGAGAGGCGCCACGGCGTCCTCACCTTCCGCCTGACGCAGGTCCTCACCGGACATGGTTGTTTCGGGAGGTTCCTGTTTCGTATCAGGCGGGAGGAAACGCCCGGGTGTCATCACTGCGTGGATCGCCCGGAGGACACGGTTGAGCATACGGTGGAGGTCTGTCCGGCTTGGGCAGAGCATCGCCGTGTCCTCGTGGAGGCGATCGGCGGCGGGGATCTCTCGCGTCCGGCCCTAGTCCAGGCCATGGTACGGAGCGAGAGGGCATGGGAGGCCGTCACCTCCTTCTGCGAAGCAGTAATGCTCGCGAAGGAGGAGGCAGAACGCGTGAGGGAGAGGCAAAGTTCGCGTCCTCACGCCCCAAGCCGCCGCAGGAGACGCCCTGGGCGTCGGGAATCGCAGGCCGATTCCCGGCCACCGTAGGCGCGGGCTTGCGGACGGTGAGCAATGGGTAGCTCGCCGTCCGATAAGGACCAGGCCCGGGTCGACGGCGCGTTGTGTTCCACGCGCGCCTCAAAGAGATGTCAGCAAGTGAAGGGGTCCGATAGGACCAATGCCTGCCGGGGTTGCGGGAAAGTCCGAAAGGGATACCGTGGCCCCTGGCAATGTACAGGCAACGGAAGGAACACGGGTGGGTTTTAGTCAGTAAGAGTCTGACACGCCCTCCCGCTCCACCCAGAGCGGGAGAAGTTATTTGATAATTTCCCACCCAAAAAAAAAAAAAAAAAAAAAAAAAAAAAAAAGGTGACTGCCCTAACTTTTTGAGACATTTTGATTTGTATTCACAGATTTTGAAAAAAGTGTACAGTTAGCATGAAAACAGGCAGCTTTCATAAAAACTTTTTTTGATACCAATCAAAAAAAGATTTCTTATAAGGATCAAAAAACTATGTCGGACCAACTGAAATTTGAGTACTAGAAAAGTCAGAAATCGCAAAAAACGTTTCCCATATATTTCGAAGGAAATAAGACTCCAACCTACGATGGATAGACTGGCCGAAAATAAAGATCAAAATGTCTCAAAAAGTTAAGTTTCCTAAGACAAATATTCCTAGAAAGGGTCGTCTTGTCAAGCAACTTACAAGTAGGTAGATCAGACTCAGAACCCTATAATATTGTTGACCTAAAATAATCAAGTCGTAATCGAGTTCTTTGATCTTGATTAAAAAAGTCTCTTTAAACAACCAAGTAAAGATATTGTTAAGAGTTTGCTTTCATTTTACTTCAACATCTTCATTTGTTTTGCTCACAAAAACGCCCTTACGATTCACATAAAGATATTTTTTCTTAATACGAAAAACCAGGATATCTTTTGACCTCTTACTTTGGTGAAGTAAGTTCAAGTATAAACACTCTGTATATGAAACAAAAACACTTGAGTTTTACAATATCCCTACAAACGTTTTAAGCATTGTTTTACTCTCCTCTCCTGCTATTGGATGTAAGCCTGGTAGGTAAGTGTTGTGCAACTGGGAGGCCTTGAATAAAAATATTGAATCCACAAAGGAGACAGTTTAAGTAGGTAAGTCATAATATTTAAATTACACAATTACCTATAGAGATAGGCAGAAACTACAGAACACCACCTGCTACGATCTTTACATACTACCTACTCCTTTTGCTTCGTTTACGTCCATACATTAGCTATCTAATTACGCAACACATTTTCGTAAACGATTACGTCAAATTTGTTTTATTTTGACAGTTCAACAACATTCATTGCATTATTTATGTACGTTGTTGAGCAGATTCTTTTTTCGAATTTATGACAGCACAGCACACATGACAGCTTACATGGTTTAGCAATTTGTTTCAAAACGATTCAAATTCCCATTGATCGTATATTACGTATTTAGGGCACCGGTCAAATAAGCGCGCCGGTTGCGAGTACTACGCACCTGACCTTTCTGAAGAACATCACCAATAAGGTCAATATACATAATTATGTCCTTCTAGGGCGTGTTATCCCGGCATTAGTGCCTTGTATTACCTTTTGTTAGTCGCCTTTCATTCATCCACTCAACATGCCCAATCAATCTACTAAGACACAGTTACTCAGATACTTCCATGATAAAAACTTACCTCCGTAGTCTTTCCTCGATAATTTCTTTGTCTGCATTCATCGTCGTTGAAATGAAAAGGCCCTCTAGTTGAGGAGATTATTGACAACAGATTTTTGAGTAACAGAGAGTGGAGGCGAAGCTATTTTAGAGATAACTTCTTTGAGTATAGGGCTTGTCTAATTACACCCACGATAAATGACGAAACAACCCTATTCTGATGCAATAAAGGCACATTTCACAAAAAATAAGCATCATTCGAAAACGAAAAAATGCAATAAAATCATGAAAAATAATAATTGGCCTATCTGTGATACAAAAGCGATTGACGCAGATTAAAATGCAGGCAATTACATCGAATATTGCGATAGTTTTTTGTATTTAAAACTATCAGGCACTAATTGTTTTTAAATGTTCGGCAAATATAAATGGAGCAATAATTTTGATGTTGTTTTCTTTTTATTTTGAAGGCCCTCGTGTTTAGTTTAGTATACCAACTGGCTGGTTGTTGTTTTGATAAACAAATGAAGGGCTGAAACAAGAATCTAATTTAAATCAATTGTTCCAAATGACTGCTTATTCAAATTAAACTACGTAAATAATAACGCAGCGTTGGTATTATTTTATTGATTCACTGATTTTGATAAGCAGCAGGAATGTCTTTCTATAATACCAGCATATTCCAATGCCCCGCCAGAACTTCTACATAAAAGATTATTTGAGCAAAATAGTACCATAAAACATTTTCCTAGATACATAAATTATTATAATTGAATAATTCTAATATTCCTTTATAAAGCTCATGATTAAAGTTCTCAGGTACGAAATTGAGTAATAAAACCGAATTATAGACAGCACTCAACTTTTTTATAACTTTTATGTCGAGTCTTGTCGTAAATTGGGGACATTCGAAACTTCATACCCTACCAACATTATACAAATTTGGCAATACAAAAGAACACCTTTTCAGGGTATTATTTATTTAACAGATTTGCAGTGCTAATCATACATTTAAAGAGTTGTCTAGAGAATCGAGACATTGTGTCGCCGTTAAATATAGTACTGTATGTCATTTTAAGAAGTATTGAAGAGATAGACTTACACCTAGGGTTACCATTTGACAGGCATTTTACGGTTAAGACAGGCGTTCGGTGCTAAGCTGAGATAGGCATTTCTAAATTTTGCGATATCACGCTAGCCCACCCGCCCCGATGGAACTGAGTATATAATCCTTCAAGAATATTGGAGAAGCTTAGATGGCATCCATTTTTATGGAAGTCTATCGGCACACATTGCAAATGTTTTATAAAAAAAAAGAAGATTTTTATATTTAGAAAAAAATAATACTTTGAATGAAGTTATGTCTTCGGAAAAATATCACTCAGTTTAGTAAATTCGTTTATTCTAAATTAGTTTAGTGGTCTTTAAATTATCTGTTCTGTATTATTTATTTTAATACTTACAGTTTTTTTTACAGTAGACAGGCATTTTTCTGAAAAATCAAGCATTTTGTATATCCTAGACAGGCATCCTCCCTTACATAGATGGTATAACCTAATGACTAAAAGACAAATGTTTTCTTATAATTTTGGGACCAGTCTCTAAAACAATAAAAAAAAATACTACGGAGCCGAAAAACCAGCCAAATTAGAAGACAAAGCATTCGTAATAAACACACCAAGCATAAAGCATAAGGAATGAAAAATAAAATTGTGTTTTATCATCATACCCGTTTTCAAGTTAGCAAGCCAGCTACAGGTGTAACCACTTAATTTTATAAATATAGCGGTGTGACTAGGGCTTTTCCTATTAACACTGTAATTTGAAAACATTGTAAAAACCATTTACTTTTAAAAGAGTAACCATGGAGTTTCTTGCCGGCTATTTTCCATAGAAAACAACCAATTGAAACCGTGCACCTAGCTTCTGACGTTTCATTAGTACCCTTGTAGGTTTATGTGAAATAAAATATTTTTAATTTTAGAATATTTTATTTATTTGTTTCGGATAGGGGTCGCTGCGTTTAGCCGAAAAGTCCACACAAGACATAAATGTGTTTGGCCTATTTGATGTTCCTGAGTGCTTGTGCATGTCTTGTCTGTATCGTGATACAGGACCATTTCCTAATAAAAACTCTTTATTACTATAAAATAGGTACTATACCTTTTGAAACACAGCAGGCAGCAATCAAATCAACACGATGACTGACCTAGGACCTGCGGATATCGATAATTGTGGAAATGACATGTTCAAGCACGTCTATAATTTATGTAGCCTGTACGTGTCAATTGGATAAACTTTGTGTTACATGGAAAAGGCTGTTACTAGTTTGTTTTTCCACATTTTGTTTGTTTAGTCATAGGTATCATATAGGCCGCAAGAAACACACCACCACGGTTGCTTAAAAAAACAAGGGTAGTAATGTAGAACTCCTTGTAAGAAACAGTCTGGCTGTTACCACTACTTCTGCTGTATTCTAATTTCAAAAAGCATACGTGCTTTTGAAATATTTGGCATAACATGAGACTTTTCGACTTTAATTCTGGATGAAAGGTTCAATGCTATGATAGTCTTAGGTGGACTTGATGTCGAAGGTCTTGCATTAAGGCACACGTCATCAAATAACATTGGGTGAGTTTTATTATACCTAAGGAAGATGTAGATAACCTTGAAAATTATGTTAAATTAATCTTTTGTTAACACCCGACGCAAAATGAGGGTTGTTATAAGTTTGACCGCAATGTGTGTGTCTGTCTGTGGCACCGTAGCTCTTAAACGGGTGAACAGATTTGAATGCGTTTTATTTATTTGAAAGCAGGTTTTCTAGCAATGGTTTTTAGATATGTTTAATCAAAATCGGTTCAGCCGTTTGAAGATTATCAGCTCTTTTCTAGTTGATGAATGGATGTGAGCATCTTCCACAGATCTGATCGATTGGATATGTGGTATTCTGTTACTTCAATGATATTAGAAGAACATAGTAACCTTGAACTGATGCCGCAGCATCACCTGGAATTTGCAGGATACCCAACTACCTTACCAACTTCCAGCTAACAAATTAAGTTTATAATAACTTTAATAAGTAAATGCTCTGGTGAAATTATGTTCAGTTGACTAAAATACCAACAGTCATAATAATGATATTAGTTTATTTATGTATTTTTAGGTTTATGTACCTCAAAAGGAAAAAAACGGATTCTTTATAGGATCACTTTGTTGTCAATCCGTCAGTCTGTCAAGATCTTTTTTCTCAGGAACGCGTGGAGTTATCAAATAGAAATTAATGTCAAATACGTAGGTCTGTAGTCCCTTGGAGCTCTAAAAAAATTAAGCTTCTAAAGTCAAGGCAATAAAAAAAATTGACCATTTATTTTGATACTCGCAAATAAATCAAAACAAATGGAGTACTTCCAGTTGACCTAGAATCATGAAATTTGGCAAGAAGCAAGATCTCACAGCACAATTAAAGACAAAAGTCCGAAAATAGGTAATTTGTAGTTTTATCACATAATAAACGTATTTTTTGTGACTACACACTTACATTTGCAGTTGAAGAATTTACCGTGACGTTAAGCGAATCGTATCGGAAAACATGTTTTTCAACTACAATGTTAAGTTGTTCTTGGGATAAATTCATCCCAACTACGGAACCCTTCATTGTGCGTGGTCCGACCCGCACTTAGCCAGTTTTTTCTTAATAAGGCTTCCAGAAATCAAGTATTAATTAAACAATAAGATCCTTAACCATCCATGAGCAATTTTACACCTGGAAAACTCTAACAGGACCAGACCAATTTTCCCGAATACAATTCCAAAAGTTCTTCAAAGCAATTTAGTTTAGTGCCAGAACCAACTGAGAAATACTTTTGTTGTTGAAATGAATGATGTTGTTGTTGATAAATAGCGCCACGTTCCACTAGCTGGCTCTGTGCCTGATGTAAAATAAACGCTTGCTTTAATAAGATTGTTAAATTTTAACACTAGACTTTATTTGGTCTTTGCTAATGCACCATGATTGCAAGTGATTACAGAGGTTTTGAAATGACCTCTGAAAAGTAGGGGTTTATTCGTTTAGTGTTATTTATTAAGTTGGAGATTCTGAGTTTTATTTATTTTGGGACATTGCTGAACTATTAGTTCTCCTATCATGTGACTATAGTGGCACTACCTCTGCCAATGAGAATTTAATTTTTCCATTTCATTCAGATCCAATAGGATTATTGATATCTTAGCAGTTCTCAGTTATGAAAGTGTGTAGATATCTCGCATGCATTATAATAGTCAATTAAAGTAGGAATAGCTTAGTTTATGTACGTTTACTCGTGTCTGAATAATTTTGAACTCAAATGCAGTCTCCTATTCCAAAGTTGATAGTGTTACAAGGTCGTAAGGGTACCAAATCAGTTTAAATTGGCAGAAGTGGACATCAATGTGCTATATTACCCAACAACTGCAATACACTAAACAAACTTTACAGTCAATAAAATATTTTAGACTCAACTCACGCTTGACCTCATTCTTAACGGCCCTAAAATATTTTATCGTGACATTTGGCAGATTGTCTGACATAAAACGTGAACGTGTCTGTTATTGTATAGTTTAACTTTATTGGGTCATAGTGAAATAACTATCGTACTTTGAAAAACCTGAACTTTTTTTTTTTGACCTGTCGGCTCTACGGTATTTATTTTTAAATATCGCTGCTTTATGCTGAGATAACATTTTTTTCTCGATTGTTTTATTAGCGTTAATATTCCATTTTTTTTGTTTTTTTGTCGTGTCCCAACTAAAATATGGTTCTTTCTTTCTCTTTTTTATCGTCAGTCCAATGATGTAACTTTGAGACTATTGCAGTTTCAAGTAATTGCTTATTTTGAATCACAGTAATCTTTATTGTTTTCACTATAAGGTTCATAATAGCTTACTGTCAGAGAAAAAAGGACTGTACTAAGCTTACACTCTCTGTCTGTTACTTAGTCTTTCTGTGTCTTTTCAACCGCAAAGGGTAGCCAGTTGAAATTCATTTAATTTCTGAAAAAACCTTCAGTCATGGCAAAGAATGAGTACAACTCGGATGGTTTATTCATATTACATTCGGTGTTTACATGAACCATATAAATCTATTTCCTAATGACAACTCCTTAATTTGTAAGCCGCCTGACAAATACCCAAAACTAATAAAACCAGTTAAACTACACAGCAAATAGACAGATGCCACCCGAAATAATTAAAGTATTTATGAACAAACTGAGTTATTTTAATGAAAATGTAACCCCACTGCTTTAGTCTGAATTACACTAAAAATACAAGATTAACATCGGTATTTGACATAGAGTAATTTGTTTGGAACAATCGTATTAATCTTCATTTAGTTCTTTTGGACACTTTATATGGCAGACCTGTAACAGAGCAGACGCTATTAAGGAAAATATGTGTAAAACCGTCAAAAGTTTAAGTCATAAATTTCTAGTAGAGCAGCCTAATGTCACTTTTTTGAACGGTCATTTTCATTCAATCTTACCCGTAGGTTCTCAAAATAATAAATATTTTGCACTGTGCAAGTCAAATCGATTCTAAAGCTTGAGCTTTCCATTCTCCATAAGTACGTGAGCGGAGGTTGACACAGAAATGGACCATCTCCGGATACCTCGGCCAAAATTCTCGACAAGAATATTTCAACATCAATTGGATAATCAAGTCCGTCAATGCTGGTACGAGAAGAAACCTTTTTTCTTCCGTTATACAGTAACAAAAGAATAAAAGCCTTATTTCTTTCAGCCGAACGATGAAAGTACACCACGAGCTGACGATAAAGAAAGCTGATCAGCCTTGTGGCCTACATGCATGCTTACGCCACGTGCTAAGGGTGGCCAGATGGACTGGGTTCTTTCCAGTTCAGGGGCTTGGGCAAACTTGTGCTGATGGAACGAGGTAGGTGAAGCTTTGGTTTTAGAAGTCTGTATAGCGTAGATTTATTGGCATTTGGTGAAACACTTGCATTATATATGCTGCGTTCGACACAGAGACAACTTGCACAAAAAAATTAAAAAAGCGCCAGATAATGATGATCTAAAAATAACTTTTACCCGATACAGAAACTTTTGTAACAAATTATTAAAGAAAATAAAAACTGAATATGAAAAAAATCAAATAAGCAAAGCTGGAACAAACCCCAAGCATCTATGGGCGGCAATAAATAATTTAACAAACAGGACAAAAAAGAAAGAATCTCCATCACAACTGTTAACACTTTCATCCACTCCAAAAATAGCTGTTGACTCTGTTAACGATTTCTTTGCTGAAATTGGCAAACAACTCGCTGAAAAAATAATAAGCTCACCAGAATCTATTAAATTACCCGACAACAGCAACTCAAATTCAATGGTTTTGCTACCAACGGACGAAGACGAGGTCGACAAATTAATAATGTCCCTTCGCAGTGATTGTGCTCCGGGATGGGATGGAATATCGAGTAAACTTCTTAGGAAACATAAAGCCACTATTGTGCCCCCACTTACATACATTTGTAACCTGGCCCTCTCAAAAGGTAAATTCCCCAAAGTATTTAAAAGATCCATCATACACCCGATCCATAAGAGTGGGGACAGAAACCGTGTCAGTAACTATAGACCCATAGCTATTTACCTGCCCTGTCAAAAGTTCTAGAAAGGATAATGAACAACAGGCTTGTTGATTACCTCGACAAACACAACCTTTTATCTCCAACTCAATACGGCTTTCGGTCTGGCAAATCAACATCCGACGCAGTACACGATTTGACAAACTATGTTGTCACCAACCTGGACAGAGGGGAAAAGGTGCTAGGCATATTCTTAGACCTTGCAAAAGCATTTGACACGGTTTCTGTGCCTATTCTCTCCCAAAAAATGGAAAATTTAGGTATAAGAGGGGTTCAACTAGAACTTTTTAAGAACTACTTGAGTGAGCGTACCCAGTGCGTTAAGATAGGTGAACACATTAGTGACGAACGAACAGTCTCATATGGCGTTCCTCAGGGAAGCGTGTTAGGTCCCACTCTGTTCCTTATGTATATTAATGACCTGGGTATGCTCACACTCCCCAAAGGTAGGATCGTAAGCTTTGCAGATGACACGGTGCTCCTCTTTAGCGCTGATACATGGGACGAAGTTTTTTCATACTCGCAATCGGGCTACAATACTGTGTCAAAGTGGTTACGCTGTAATGTCCTAACACTCAACGTGGAGAAAACCAACTACATGACATTCTCCCTTAGAGCAAATGGTAACGTCCCAAACTCCTCAGTACCCTACACAATTACAACACACAATTGTCCGGAACCACACGATAACACTATATGTACTTGCACTCACCTTCGCGGCACTAGACACGTAAAGTATCTGGGAGTTATAATCGATGGTAACCTTAGATTCCAGGAACACATTGATACACTTAGGACCAGGTTACGCAAGCTCATATATATTTTTAAAACCTTGAGACAGGTAGCTGATGACAAAGTAAAGAAATCAGTATACTTTGCCCTTGCTCAGTCACTGATAACCTACTGTATCACTGTCTGGGGAGGTGCTCCGAAAACCACAATTATTGATTTGGAGAGAGCTCAGAGAGCTATCTTAAAAGTGTCCTCATTCCTGCCCTACCGTTACCCCACAGAGCTTCTATATAAGGAGGCTAAAGTTTTAACAGTGCGCCAACTTTTTATCTTGAATACCTTGCTAAAACAGCACTCATTAATTACCTACCATCCCACGACCTCACATCTCAAAAGACGTTACGACCCCGTAGACCGCCGTCAAATACACCAATGTACTACGAAATTTTCAAAGCGGTTTTTTTGCCACCTTGGTGGTTTTCTCTATAACAAAATTAACAGGATGTCATCTATAGTCAACCTCACTAAAACTTTGTGCAAAAAGCAAGTTACTGCCTTACTACAACAACTAAATTATGATGATACTGAGAACCTACTTACCTCTATGGTGTAATATCAGCTATTTATCACTAATCAGCCATACAAGCCCAAATGTGACTAACACACACACACACATACACCCTCACACACACACACACACACACCCTCACACACACACACACACACACACACTCCATTCCATATACGTATAACATAACCCTATTAACAAAAGTTTAGTTTACTCTTAGTTTATAATATTAAAGTTAACATTTCCACTCGAGCCACTAATCTTTTTATAATGTTGTTTTTATATCCTTTGGTTGTCATTGTACAAGTACTTAGAAACAGAAAATGTATTATTGTAAAAGGGCGGAGACCTGGTGTCCTGAAATACAGGCCTAGAGCCTAGTTTAGGCACCAGTCTCCCACAATATTAAAATGCTGTCTGACTCTGATACCATCTAATATGTATTTTGTAATATTGTGGTGAGAAAAATAAAATAAATAAATAAATAAATATCTAAGCGACACTACTACTCCAAACCTCAGCATAGACACGATCGAGCAGTATGGCTCACTCTGTGTCCCGCGCTCGGCGTGCTCGTTCGCGACAAGTCAATCTTCATCCTGAGGATGCCTCGTTGAGAGGTGAAACACGTGTCGATTTCTTACAGGGTTTTTTATGACTCTTTGGGGATAGTTAAGCGGAATAGGTTACTAAATATATCTATTTCTATTGTATTTTATAGACACGGCACTAAATCGACAAGTCTTAAGAATAAATAATAGGGTCTAATTGACTGCTCTAATTGACTTTCTGGCGAAACTCCTCAGACGTGATGACGGGTACCGATATCTAAACACGATAAAATAAAATAAAAATTTGATAATGTTTTTGGGCTCTACAATCGCTGGTAGTGTTGCTACTTTGAAGTATGAGTTGAAAAATAGTTTTTCTTTGTTTTATCATGTTTAGATATCGATACCCAACACGTTTGCGGAGTTTTTCTAGCTAACTTCTTGTCAAGTATGGCGTTAATAGAACTTATGTGGTCTTCTTGAGCAATTTTAAATAATCTTCTTAATCACATTCTTTATTGAACTATTTTACTTACAGGTTCAAGATAAAATGTTACTACTGCTGTTACTACATTGCCACATTAATCGGACAATTGGTGATATCTAGTTTCAGTATACTGTTTTTCTTTCAAAGTGAAGTCGATTTGAGTACTATATGTAAGTATTATTAGCTGTAGGGTAGTTTCAAAATCAAATAAAGTAGTACATAAAATACCTACTTATAATAACACCCGTCTATAACTGTCTCACTGCATAAAAGGCAAGGGGCCTTTTATGCAGTGAGACAGTTGTAGGCCTTAGACCTTCTCATACAGAGAAGGTACGAGCATTGATCATCACGCTTGCTCAAAATGGGTTGGCGATTTCAGACTTAGATTAACTATAAGTTCAGATTTCTTCACAATGTTTTCACCGATGCCAGTAATGTCCAAGATAAACCCACCTATAGCATAATAAAAGTAAAAATAAAATTTGTACGCGACGATGCGCAAGCGGTGCACGTCTCTGGTGCGCACCAGAGACGTGCACCACTTGCGCTTCTGTGAGCGCCTCCGCGAACATGCGTGAGGCGTTGCAGTGGTGGAGCAGCCCCACCACCGACCGCCCTGAACGCGTATTTTACTGGACGTGGAGGGCGTTGTAAGCCGCACGCGTATACTTTTCCCACAGGCTACACGTGTGGAGGGATATACAATAAGCTCTAATGAGCGTTATTTTTACCTCCCTCGAACAACGCACAAACCTACGCGCTATCATAATACCTCAAACTGACAATGCCCTCCGGTCGACTTTTAGGTCAGCTGTAATAATGTGACTCAAGTATTTGAACTGTTCCACTGTCTCAAGCGGTGCATTATTTATACCCACAGGGGGTACAATATTCACACTTCTTAGACTAGCCCCAATCACCAATAATTTACTCTTCCCTGCATTATATTTCAACCCATGGCTCGAAGCATACTCTTCCACAGGTCCCCATCAATTTAAGACCCCAGAGCGATGCGCTCATTAGCACAATGTCATCAGCGTAGCTCAAGTTATTGACGCATACTCCATCCACATGGCAAGCAACATGCTGGCTGCTGAGCGCAACGATCAGGGCGTTCACATAGAAGTTGAAGAGCGCAAGAGAGGTCAACCCCCCCTGTCTCACCCCGCATTCCAACCTATATGGTTCCGACATTACACTCGCCCATCTGACGCTATTGATCTGATGTCTGTACCAATATTTGAATGTTTGAGAGTTCTGGGGGTAACCCGATACTCTCCAGTTTCTCCCACAGGATGTTATATGACACCAGATCGATGGTCTTGGAGAGATCCAGGAAACACGCGTACACAAAAGTTTTGCGATACGTATTATATCTGACTATATGCTTAAGACTCAAAATCGCAGCTTAACTCATAAGCTTTTAGAAATAATAAACTGAATCCAAATCGAGCCAATAACATCGGAGATATTATGGCAAAACATGTAAAGCAAGGTCACACCGCTATTCAAAAAATTTAAATTGTTTATCATGAAAAATATTAAAGATAGACCCCCCTTTTAAAGTTAATGTTCGATAATTTTTCATGAATATTCAGAAAAATACGGGTAGTCACATGCCCATGGGCGGCATTGTATAAGCACCTTATGAGATAACATGTCCTACCCTGTTAAGTACGTTACCATAATGTATAAAGACATAAGCAACCCAAACTCAAGAGAACTTTAAGTTTACCTTCGTACAAAACAACTTGTTGATTGCCTAACACTCCAAAATTTTCCAGCCAACATTATATTTTACGTAACGAGCGTCATTTCGGCCATATTACTTCTAAAATTGTCCCAACAATGGCCACGGCTAATGGCAAAGGCGACTGAAACCGAACAAGGTCTAACTGAATTGAAATTGGAGAACAAAACGGTTGTGCAATCCACTGTGATTGCTTACGTGGTCATGACGGTGGCTTTGGGTATGTCGTCATTATTATTTTTAATTTGAACAATTTGTGATTTTCAGAAAGACATTGCTTCTAAATTGGAACCATTTGCATGAAAACTGACTTTTCATAAGTTTTCAATGATCTGATCTGCGTTTTCAAGCTTATTTTGTTTGTTTTACAGTTGAACATATCCTATGCACGAATTTCAATATCAGGTTTGTAATGAACTGCTTGCAAGAAGCTGGGAAAGTCAATCCATCAAATGTGATCACATCCAATGTGATGGAATATTACGTCATTCATAGGATGCCTTATGTCTTCAATTACGTTCCTTACAGCGCTTTCAGCGCGCTTGTGTTCGAGGTGTTTATTTTATTTATTTTCATAAACAGTACTTTTAGCTGCATTTTCCCAACTCTTAGCTATTTTATTTAAGTTACTTTAATACTATTAAGCTTTATAGAAACACTGTAATACAATTTTGGCTTCTGTACATTTTTTTTCACTTTTGATGGCTCTAATGTTGCTTCTCGTAAATATTGCATAAGCCCTGGTATCTACTTCTGTTATTATTTTCGGAATTTGTTTGATTTTCAGTACATATGCCTTCAAGCCACTTTTCTTTGGAGTTTTAACGATGTGATGATCACCTGTTTTAGCATTTACATTACAGCATACTTACGGAATTTAAATGAAGTTATAGCTGCCAACGCTAAGAAGAAGAAGGTAAGGGGAAAGTTCTATATAATTATTTAATACTTGTCTTGAATAATCTTATCTATTACTTTCTATGGAAGACGAATTTTCTCTGCCCAACCCTTCGGAGAAACAATGCATGATGTTATATTCTATTCTCAGAATGGAATTCCTTGGTCAGTTCTACGAGTACAATATACTAATTTGGTGAAACTAGTAAAAGAGATAGACGTTCAGATCAGTTCTTTCATTCTGCTCTCATTTTTTACTGATCTCTTCTACATCTGTCTGCAGCTCTTCAACTCTTTGCAGTAAGTCAAGCTTGCCATGTTTAAAGTAGTTATCAGATGCTTTTATCTTATTTGATTGTTGGAGACTCATTTGAACATCTTGTAAGAAAAATGTTTAACTAACTCAAATTGATGTCTAATCTCTTACTTTTTTAGTCGGAATCATGTCAGCTACAAATATTGCGACGAAGCAAAAACCACTGAGTAAGTACAAAAGAAAGAAAAAGATAAACAAAGCACTGACCTTAGTAGTTCGTTTTGACCTTAGTTTTCGTAGGCAAATAATAAATAATGAAACAGGTAGGAAAAAACAGCGAAATACTGAATTTAATTTAGAGACTGTACATGGCACTATCAACTCAGATGTAGAAATAGCTCAGGAATTTGAAAACTTTTTTGCTAATATTCCCCTTAAAACTACTGAAGCTTTAAATTCCTCACCAGCGCTTTCTGCTGCCTTACTTAGACAGAATGTGAAGGCATGCTCTTTGGAGTTCAGGTTTCAGCATACAAACCCCCAGGCTGTTATAAAAGCTTTTAAAGATTTTAAAATTAAATCAACAGAAGATCTCTGGGGAATGTCTGTAAAAGTCTGTAGATCTATTATCGAAACCATTGCGCCCTATTTAGCTTTCATATTTAACACCAGTGTAGACCAAGGAGTCTTTCCGGATCTCATGAAACACAGTAAAGTAGTTCCATTATTCAAATCCGGTGATAGTAAAGAACCCAACAATTACAGGCCTGTATCAATTTTACCAGTTCTCAGTAAGGTGTTTGAAAGGTTGATGCTCAATCAAATGTTACGTCACTTTAATAAAAATTCCATCTTTCATGAACATCAGTACGGTTTCACCAAAGGGCGTTGTACCACTGACGCCGGTGTCACCCTAATAAAGAACATTTTTAATGCCTGGGAAGAAGCACAAGATGCCATTGGTATCTTTTGCGACCTCTCGAAGGCGTTCGATTGCGTAGACCATGAGACACTTCTGCTGAAACTGGAGCACTATGGGATTAGAAATACAGCTCTTGATTTACTAAGATCATACCTGAAAGATAGAAAGGTTAAAGTTCAAGTAAACGGCGTAAACTCATTGGGGTCTGAAATGGCAATGGGCGTTTCTCAAGGTTCAATATTGGGTCCATTCCTCTTTTTAGTTTACATTAATGATTTACCCCAATTACTTCAAAATCAACCGAAGATGGTGTTATTTGCAGATGACACATCATTGATCTTTAAAATCAATCGACGGTCACAAAATCTTGACGACGTGAATAGCTCTATTCTTCAGGTCCAACATTGGTTTACGGTAAATAATTTGGTACTAAATAAAAAAAAAACCAAATGCATTAGATTTAAATTACCTAATGTTAGAAGTAGCGAATGTGACATCATATTGAACGGAGAAAAACTGGAATTTATTAATCAAACTGTTTTCCTGGGAATCACATTAGACGAGAAATTACAATGGGGACCTCACATAACATCTCTTGCGGGGCGGTTAAGCTCAGCCGCTTATGCTGTTAGAAAGATAAGACAGTTAACAGACGTAGAAACCGCGCGATTGGTCTATTTTAGTTACTTCCACAGTATTATGTCGTATGCCATTTTACTGTGGGGTCGGGCTGCTGACATTGAATCCATCTTTATTTTGCAAAAGAGAGCTGTCAGAGCCATTTATAATCTACGTCACCGCGAATCTCTCAGGGAACTATTTAAAAGGATTAATATTATGACGGTACCTTGCCAGTTCATTTATGAAAATATTATGTATGTTAGAAAAAATCGACATCTTTTTAATAAAATAAGTGATAGACATAATTTTAATACTAGAAATAAAGATAAAATAGATCAACCATTTTTCAGATTATCTAAAGTACATACATCTTTTATGGGGTACTGTGTTAAATGTTACAACAAAATATCTTGTGATATTTTGCAATTAAATGAAAGAAAATTTAAAGCTCATATTAAAAGTACACTTTGTAAACAAGCATATTACAAATTAGAGGATTATATCCAAGATAAGAATGCTTGGAAACATGCTGGTCCTGCTCCATAGGATAATTTAGAATCAAGACAAAATCAAACTGGTTGCAAATTTAAGTGTATATTTTATTATTATTTTTTATTACCTATATGACATTGATTTTACATTCTATGACCAATTCCTCGCACACTGACTTATTAATTGTGGAATCTTAGGAGGATCGTCTACTTTTACAATGTTTGTAAATATGTGAGCACCATGTATCTATCACATAATTAGTTTATCTGTTGTTGCTTCATTTTTAATTCTTAATTCTTTTTACCTATTGTGGTATAATAATTTTATTCTAGGTGCATCGTCCTTTTTTTTTTTTTTTTTTTTTTTTTTTTTTTTTTTTTTTTTTTTGGGTGGGAAATTATCAAATAACTTCTCCCGCTCTGGGTGGAGCGGGAGGGCGTGTCAGACTCTTACTGACTAAAACCCACCCGTGTTCCTTCCGTTGCCTTTACGTTGCTAGGGGCCACGGTATCCCTTTCGGACTTTCCCGCAACCCCGGCAGGCATCGGTCCTGTCGGACCCCTTCCGTTCTGCTGACATCTCTTTGAGGCGCGCGTGGAACACAACGCGCCGTCGACCCGGGCCTGGTCCTTATCGGACGGCGAGCTACCCATTGCTCACCGTCCGCAAGCCCGCGCCTACGGTGGCCGGGAATCGGCCTGCGATTCCCGACGCCCAGGGCGTCTCCTGCGGCGGCTAGGGGCGTGAGGGCGCGAAATTTGCCTCTCCCTCACGCGTTCTGCCTCCTCCTTCGCGAGCATTACTGCTTCGCAGAAGGAGGTGACGGCCTCCCATGCCCTCTCGCTCCGTACCATGGCCTGGACTAGGGCCGGACGCGAGAGATCCCCGCCGCCGATCGCCTCCACGAGGACACGGCGATGCTCTGCCCAAGCCGGACAGACCTCCACCGTATGCTCAACCGTGTCCTCCGGGCGATCCACGCAGTGATGACACCCGGGCGTTTCCTCCCGCCTGATACGAAACAGGAACCTCCCGAAACAACCATGTCCGGTGAGGACCTGCGTCAGGCGGAAGGTGAGGACGCCGTGGCGCCTCTCTAGCCACTCCTCAAAGAGGGGACTTATCGCCGCAATAGTGGCGTGCCCAGCACTGGGTTGCGACAATCGCACTCTCCATGACGCCATGAGATCCCGCCGGAGCTCTGTCCGCTGTGCCGCGATTTCTCGCGGGAACGGAGTTACGCCCCGGCGTTTCGACTCCTCGCGCCACTCCCAGATGTGCGCGAGGACTTTTCCCTCCAGATCCCATGGCGGTAATCCGGCAAGAAGGCTCGCCGCCTCACCGGAGATCGTGCGGTATCCCCGGACCAGCCGGGTGGCCATGACTCTCTGGGACGCGTTCAACCGGCGGGCTGGCCGCCGCCTCAATGAACGCGCCCAAACCGGAGCCCCGTAAAGGGCCATGGACCGCACGACCCCCGCGTATAGCCTCCGGCAGAAGGCGTTTGGACCCCCTAGATTGCGCAGGAGCCGCTTCAAAGCAGCCCCGGCCCGCTCCAGTCTGGGAGCCAAACGTCGGAAGTGCTCCACGAAGTTCCACCGGCTGTCGAGGACGAGTCCAAGGTACTTCATCGTCGACTCGATGCCGATGTGAACTCCTCCTGCCGTTATTTGGGACCCCAACGGTGGCGCGTTCCGAGGTCCATGAAAACACATGGCCTCGGACTTGTGCAGGGCCACCTCGAGTCCCAATTGCCGGATTCTGCCCACGATTGTCGCAACCCCGTGTGTCGCTAGTTCGGCCGCCGCCTGGTGCGACCTCCCCTGCGCCAGGACCAACGTGTCGTCAGCGTAGCAAACGACGCTGACGCCGCTAGGGAGGTCAGCGCGCAGCACCCAGTCGTATCCGATGTCCCACAGATGCGGCCCCAGGACCGATCCCTGTGGGACACCGCACGACATCTCTCGCCGGTTCCATTCTCCCCGGTGACCGGGGTAGATGACGGCCCTGTCCGTCAAATAGGCCTCGACCACACGACATAGGTAGGTCGGCATCCGGTGATACCGGAGTGCTTCCCTAATGCAACTCCAGGGCAGGGTATTGAAGGCATTGGCGATGTCTAGAGACACCGCCAAGACGACCCCACCCCGGGCCACAGCGTCCCCCGTCGTGAGGGCTCGCACGCGCATGATGGCGTCCACCGTAGAGCGCCCCCTGCGGAAACCAAACTGGCTCTCCGCCAAATCCGGCCCCACCCGCACCAGCCGCCCGACGAGGCGGTCTGCAATGACTCTTTCAAAGAGCTTGCCCACCTCATCGAGCAGCACGATGGGCCGGTAAGCGGACGGAGAGTCCGCAGGGCGCCCCGGCTTCTTAATGAGGACCAGTTTCCCCGTCTTCCAGCGAAGTGGGAACTGGCCCCTCTCCAAGCATGCGCTTAGGAGCCCCCTTAGTCGAGGCCCGAGAGCCTCCAAGGCCAGGACCCAGGCTTTCCCAGGTAAGCCGTCGGGTCCTGGGGCGGTATTTTTGGCATTCAGCCTACGTACCGCCACTCTCATCTCTACCTCGGTCACCTCCGGAGCATCGTCGTCGTCGTCGGCGGTGTGGTCCGCATCGGGCACCGCAGTAGGCGGAGCCATGGGCGGGGAGGCATGTTCCCCTCTCGAAGGGAACAGAGCGCTCACCACGTCCCCCACAAGCTGCGGCCGGAGACTCTGCGTCAGCGGGGGAGCCCATGGGCGGAGTTTCTCCCGCACCATCTTGTATGGGCGTCCCCACGGGTCCCTGTTCAGAGTCTCCAGCGACTCCTCGCGGGCCACTCCCCTGGCCCGCAAGATCTCCGCTTGGAGGTGCATCGTCCTCACATATAATTATATAACTAATGTACTTATACAAAATATTGTAAAACATTTTAAAAGAGTAACGGTGGAGTTTCTTGCCCATTCTTCTCCATACGAAAACTACCTTTTGGAAGGGGCAACTAGAATCAATTATTTTTTTTTGTAAATTTTTGACGTTCAAAAGTGCCTTATACGGGCCTACTTGAAATAAATGATTTGACTTTGACTTTGACTTTTACAAATCAAAGTACTATGACCTCTTTTATAAACTACACGTGCGTGGAATCATACCTATTTCTATATCTATAAGTGATGAATCAAATGAAAACCATCTTGAGAGATGGTAAAATTACAAGCAATTCTAACTTTTCTAAGTCATCGGCTAACCCTTAATGCTTCAAGTGTCTATAAGGAGCCGTGACAACGACGGCCATATTTACCAATTGAAAACACCTGTCCCACCGCCGATGAGGAATCGACTGGCTGGGAATCGATTTTTTCGCTCAAAAGAAACGAACAAAAGATTTTATTACAAATCCCTTCTAGTAAATCGCCGGCGGTGAGACAAGCGCCTAAGACACAATACATTAATTATGAAATCGACTATTTCTACAGTCATTTGTTTTCAGAGCATTATCATCTCCGTACTATCTCCTGTACTATTTGTACTCAGTCATCTTTCTGGTCCTGCGAACACTGATGCTATCATTATTTGCTTCCAACGTGCACTGTGCAGGTCTTGAATCTGTATACTCCGTTTATGATGTACCTTCCTCAGTTTATGATATTGAGGTAAGAATCTTTACTTTTATAATAGTAATTTAGTGGTTTTTGTTCATTGGTTCAGCTTTTATAATAGCTCCTCTACTGTTCAGTTATCGTCTACAACTCTGCCATGGATCAATTTGGTTTGGAACCATCTATAACTTCCACCTGTCCGAAGCCCTGGCTGACATCCGTTCCTTCGAGCCGGATGAAACCAAGAATTACTTTAAATATTGTGACCATGAAAATTCAATTTCGAGTATAAAGTATATATTGATGTTATTAACGTGAACCCTTACTTTCACCTTAGGTTCGTCGGTTCCAGTTCCAACTACAACATACTAACGTCGGATTAAGTGGAAAGTTCTTTTACGTAACCAGGAACATGATTCTACAAGTAAGTTAAATACCACTCTAGGGTTTCCAATATTCGTTCATTTTAACTCAAACTCAAAAACTCAAATAATTTATTTCAATTAAACCATTTACAGGCACTTTTGAATTCTCAAGGAATATTCGAATTCAAAAAATTTACTATTCGGGTACCTACTTCGAATTTTTCGAAGTTTTCAAATTTTACTATAAGACGGTCATAACCAATGATTAAAGGTCATAATCATAATACCTACAAGTGTGTGCCCTGCCCTTACGAAATGAAAACATATTTATTTTTCAAAAATCCTGTAGTAGTAAGTAAGTAACATAATGAATGAGTTTAGGAAGTAAGAAGTTGAACACGAACGGCAGTCTCAAGCTCATTCATCCTAAATAGCGATGACGTCGATGCTGTAGGTTGATTCTGTTTATTGCTAAGGTCTATCTATCTTTTGACGAAATTGTTCTTTTATGTTCTTTCTTGTTAAGCTATTCTGAATTTCTGTCTCCCTATCTCTCAATTCTCTCACCTCGATTAGAGAAAATTTTGTCTTCGTCATCGTCATTAATATTGACACTGTTGTCATTACAAAAATACTTATGTCTTATTTATATGAACCGAAGTTTTAGTAAAAATATTATTAGACGGATTTGGAAAAGATTGACTTGATAGAACTTTGAAGGGTTATGCCTCCATATTGCGGTCATTTCTTGTCTGAACTCCGAAACCATCAATTTCACCTTCAGTGGCACTGTCAGCACTTTGGTTGGCGTCAGTTTCTATTTCTGTGTCTCGTTCACGGTGGTTTTTTTTATGCAGAACATCTCATTGTATACCGTGAGCAGTTGACTGTAGGCATTTGTCTTTTTTCCTAAAGCTCGTATAACTCTGGTTCCATCTGTGAGTATGCACGCCGTGTCTTTTTCTAGGTCCATTCCATAGCACCATAGCTTTGTGCTCATTATAATTATTATGAAAATTGTCTACCGTGCCACTTCCTTGTATCCTCGCCAATCCTAGATTTCGGAAACTACCGTCATGAAGTTTTGGAGAATGAATGTTCACATTAACATATCTACGATTTCGGATGAATGTCCATGCGTCTAGTGCGTTCATTTCATGAGTATTCGAAATATTCGGAATATTTGAATACTTGTGTCTGTCTTATTCGAATATTAGAACAGGCGAAAACTCGAATATTCCTAATATTCGAGTATTCGAATAATAAGCCCTACCACTCACATAGCCTTCGGTAAAAGTTTCAAGATCTAAGAGTACCATTAAAAAAATTTGAATACCCAATCACCAAAGTTGACATATTTATGACTCCAGATAACCAACTAGTGACCCGCCCCTACTTCGTACGATACAATGTAGTGATGTGGCGCCATGTCGAAACATCAAGATTGTTGTGCTTTATCTAAGTTCAATATTAATGTATTATACGAATACACATAAACCTTCAGGAGTAAATTCTCTAAAAATTATAAAAGCCATTATGTAATTTAGAAGGCCTTAGCGGTCACGCGAAAAGCGACTTTATTTTATCTGTATTAGTATTGATACGATTTCAGAAACCGCCTGAATAAGGAGGCCTATCAGCATTCATCTAATCAGTTTTCCATACTTTCAGGTAGTGGGTACAATAATAACTTACGAGATAGTGTTGCTACAGTACTCTATAACGCCAGAGACTTACTACAATGGTACAGCCGTGGTCACAATTGTTGAAAACATTACGGGTGTATACGGACGGATTTAATGAATATAAATAAATTTTGTTTACTTTTTTTGTTGTAACCTTTATTATTTAATCAACACCTGAAATAAATGTCCTATCATACGGTTCTTATAATATTACAAAAAAAAAAAAAACAACCTACTTAAAAAAAAAACACGAAAAGTAAATTTTCACATTGTAGTGTTTTCTTAGAAGTCGGTTGTTTTGTTTTTTGGTGAAAAGTTTTCATTTTTATTTGTGGTACCTACTCCACACAAATTCGAATACCACTACCTGCTATGTAAATAACAGTGACAGAAAGTTATTATACGAGTAACATCATCCAGATAGACAAAGTGGGAAAAATACGTATTATTCAAGCTAACTCAAAAACTACCCAAACAAAATTAATAAAATTTATACGCGACCACATCTGAAGTGTGACCTACCAAAAAAAAAAAAACCATCAAAATCAGTTCATAATTGGTGGAGTAATCGCGTAATAGACTACAAAAAAATCTCCTTTTATAAAGTCGGTGAAAAAGGAGTTTCAAACGTGATGTATCAACAGCATTTTGTGATCAAACTGCTAAAAGAATTTTGATGATATTTGACAGCATGCATGAAAAGGATAAAAGCTTGTTTTGACCTCAGAACTTCACAAATGGACAGAGATAAAACTACAGCTATTTCACCCGGCTTTGTTTGTTCGTAGCTGCCGTTCATCTCTATGTGTCAGAATAATGCGTGAGTAACATACCATCGCATCACGCCTGCATTCCTCGAAGGGTTAGGCAGAGGAGCACCTAAAGTACACCTACATTTCGCCAGTTATGTCTGAGTCCCATGTAATAGGGGGCGAGCCTATTGCCATAAACTGGGCATGTACACAGAGTCCGGGGAAATTCCGGACCGAAAAACCCAATAACACTTTGAACCCAAGATCTCAAGCTCAGCAGTAGTGCTTGCGACCACTAAACCAATCGAGTACTGCACTTAAAAATGTATCTTCTAGTTAATAAAAATCTTAAATTCATTCATTAATAGACAACTTACAGCCTAAACCAGTCGGTCTAGAATATTACGAAAGTGATCAAAAGTTTTTTTTTTTTGAAAATTCATTCCCTAAAGGGGAGGAAATTTTGTACGGCAGCTTTTTATTTTTACTGAAGGGGAATCTCATCAGGGATGCTAAATCACGTTCCAGTTCATACAGTCTATACCCAAATCGCTTTAGCGTGGCTATATGCCCTGTCTCTCCCTAGGAACCCAAACAATAAAACATGTATGTTTTTTGTTATTGGAACGTATTGAAGATCACGATCAGGACGTGAACGGCCTTAATTTCAGTTTTTAAATAAAGAATGTTAGAAAATGCAGGTGGGTCAATGACCGCTATTGCCACGCTGAAGCGATTCGGATATACACTGATCTAGAATACATATAATATGAGGAAAGAGCAACTAATAACCGTTCATATATGACTAGATCCTGTATTATCTACTGCTCCTAGAAATGCAATACCAAGACCATGTAGACGACATTGCTGTCTATAATTGGTGTTAGACAACGTCATAAGTAAGAGTAATGAACTAGCGGAAGCAGAGACGACCAAGTTCAGATGCAACTTGATTAAACCTGTCGGTTTAGGTATAGACAGCAAAACAGTTTGGTGTACACGAACAATCTTGCAGTAATCATATTATTATTTGCACTACGCAGGGAAAACATTTTGAACATGAAACGAGACATAACATAGAGTTGACAACTTGCAATGTGGGTTAAAAGAGTAGTTGTAGATGTGCCTTGTTACTTCTTCCATTCTCCCCTCTCCCTCTCCATCCATCAACATTATTCATCATTCTTATAGTTGCATGTTTAGATGTGCCTGTGTACCTATCTCTTTCGCTGTCTGTACACACCCGCAGGTGGAAGCGTTATAACACCTCGTGACGTTTAATATATCTACTATGAACAAGTAGTTATTCAACTGAAGCTTCTACACTTTATTAGTTTGTGGGCGCTCATTTAGGTAGGTAAATTAATTGGGAGAGAAATTAAAATTTATCCACTACCTTTCTCGTTCACTTAATTTTTTTTATTGCGTTGAAGATAAGTTTATTAGGGTTCCGCACCCGAAGGGTGACTAACGGAACCCTATTACTAAGCCTCCCCTGTTCGTCCATCTGTCTGTCTGTCAGCGGGCTGTATCTCATAAACCGTTTTAGGAAGATAGTTGAAGGTAAAATTACTTAAATTAAACGAGTTAAAATCACATAGGATTTGAAAATTTCTCGAATAATTAGCCTCTAGTATTTTCATTTGCAATAATATTTGTGACATTCACTTCCTTCATAAAGTCAGAAACACACTTGCCAGTATGTAACTTGCAGAGAAGTATACAAGTGTAGCTGCATAAGGCCCTTTGTACACAGCGCGGTTTATTTGCGGTACGGCGTATAAACCGCGCCGTAGAAAAAACGTGTCTGTCAACAAGCTTCCATAGTGATCCATACAACACTGACGACCGTGTGGCCAAAACTAACGCCACCATCTTGTTTTTATTTCAATATAATTTCATAATATAATGGGGAAGGTCGGTCAAAACTAATTATAGATGGCGTGTCCATAGCTAACAAAGAAAAGTGTCAGAATTAAAAACCTTAAATATTGCTTATTTCCTCGTAATCACTTTCTTCAAAATATTTCCCACATAACCTCAAATTCTGTTTAATTCAAATAATTCTCTATGAATAGGACTTCTTGTGTCTTTAAGATACAATCCTCTAAGCTAAGCGTCTTTCGGAAAATTGGAGGCTCCAATTTCCGAGCATTATGGAACACAACTACAAGTCATTTTCACAAAAATAAATAAAATCACCACAAGCTTGTTTCGGGAACTAGCTACGACAATGCAATATTGACGGTTGCCTCCCCTATTTCACAAATGTTAACCAATAACAATTTCTTGTCAATGTCATTCAAACACCAAACCCTTTTAGCTCTGTAGCTTACATGCCATTGTTGGGCATTTATGACAACATGGACATGTCAAGAAGTCACAATGCCATGCAAGATACTTGCATACTTTTGCGCGAGTTACTGGCGTATTATATTCCTGGGTGAACGTCTGTTGTACGAGTAAGACCGATGCGTCATCATAATAAAATCTGCAGTATGAAGAATGAAATTCGGTAAAGCTCGATGTTCACTTTATTACTCTCATTTCTCATTCAGCTCACACATTAAAGCTCGTATATTTCATGCAGTATTCCTCTTTATTAATATAACGTAATAAAATACAATTTTTCATAGACTCCGCCGGGTTATAGTCATGAGTAAGTCGCAACAAATAAATCAGTAAAGTTACAATGTTTCGCTAAATAAATGTTCAGCGAATCTCAAATTTCGGCCGGAATCCCTCATGCAGCCTGCTTACTTTTTTTATAATTCTCGCAGACTGAAAAAAATAATTAAACCCTCAATTTCACATATCTTTACAAAATGTAATATCTCTAGAAAACTTATGTGAAATGTGTATTAAACGGTAAAAAGTAAAACATTCGTTTGGCCGAAAGTGCAATGATGACTCCTTTATGGCTGTTAAAATTTATACAATATCCTCTATAATAAGAGTGCCACTGAAAACCTTGACAACCAACAAATAGCAGCAAAACCATCCAAACGGCCAGTCAAGATGGATGGTATTTCCTACTAAAAATATAATTATTTGACATCATCTTCAAAAAGATTGAACACCGCTGGTACAGAGGTCACGTAAAAATGCTTCCATTGTTATTTGCAACCAATTCATCTTCAGAAGCTAACTACAATGTTGATACATGTGAGAAATGTGAGCACAGCTGTGTTGAATGTATGATGTATTGTAGCAAGATGAAGAAAGATAATCTATTCTAGAAAGTTTATGCATTCTCAAAACTGTGAATCGTCCTAAACATTTATAGTTAACTAGCGACCCGCCCTTTTCGCACTGTTTCTAGATTTATTTATTAGTTGCTGTTTTACATAACGGAGCTGTTTTGTAAAACAACGAATGGTTTTGTTAAACAGCCGATTCGGCAATCCATCTGCGACATTATACCTTTCGGAATAAGCTTTCTTGCATAAAATTTATTGCATAATGTAGACAAACAACGCGGTCACACAGATAGACATGAAAAGCGACTTTAAATGATAATAATGTAGATAGATTACTGTATTTATCCCTATTTGTAAATGAATGAAGTATCCATCAAATATATGTAAAAAAATGTCGATTCAAAGTTTTTGATAATAAAAAATACATGAATTTACCAAAACGTATTTATATAAAACAACTTGTCGATTTGATCAAGTTTATTATCAACTGGCCCATCAATATTGACCTTGAACATTTAATGAACATGTTTACAACTCAATCTTCCAACCTAATATTAATAATCGATCAATCAAATTGTTGACAAAGACTAACATTTATTTTTGAAGTAAAATTAATAGAGTTGAGTTATTTGTAAACAACTTTATAAACAACTTTATAAACTTAATATCAGATTGAAAATGGTGAAGTTTGCTTTTATTTTACTTTAAATCATGTATTAAGATTCCCGCAGACAGGCGCGATGCAACTCCGGTGGAACAATTTCTATGAAAACTTTACGGAAATTTTTCTACCGGTGTCGCGTCGCACCTGCCTGCGGGATTTTTTATTCACTGCCCCTGTGGTGGAGTTTCGATGTTCGAAATCCCCACTTTTTATGTGTTTTAGCTAGATCACCACTGCCATCAAAATGGCGATTATCGACTTGGATTTTATAAAGGTAAATTAATAACTTGTGCACTATAGGAAGGATTTAATGGCGTTAAAAACATGAGTCTTTTTTAACAAGGTCGCGTCAAATAACTTTGCCACTCTGAAGTTAGGTTACGCATGCGCGCTGTCATGCACGCTACAGTTTTATAAGTAAGATTGACTACTGCGCAATCATCTGTAGCCTACTTCAGAGCCGCAAAGTTATTTGACGCGAACTTTAATTATTTACCTAATCAATTAAGGATGTCATATGTCGTCATTCTGGGGCCCAATGGGACCCACTACCGAGTTGGATCCAATTGGGGGCGCTTCTGAACTACACGGTTAATCATTTTATCTCCAAATAGTTATCTAGGCAGGCACCTATTTCTTTACTTTTAGGGCTGTAGGTATTTCAAACATTGCTCCATTATAACAAATTTTATATTTTTGTTCAGAAACTAGTACTCTAAACGTCCCTTTTCCTATGGAAATTTGACTTATAATAAAATGAAATGCTGTTCGTTGGTAATCACAGAACTTAAGAATGGCCGAACCGATTTGGCTATATTTATTTTAAAAAGTTTGTAATAGTCCGAATCACGATTTTATGGTAAGAAAAATTGGAAGAGTTTCCGAGAAAATCATCATATTCGGGAAAAACTGAACATCCGTTTTTGTATGAATTATTTAAATTTGGACAGGACAACATCAGTCCAGTCGGCTAATGTTTAATAGATATAGAAGGTGTGTGCTGCTTACCTCCATACATTAAGAAACGCAAGATCTACCCACTTAACTGCACTCTTTTGACGAAAACTCAATCTTATACCATTACATCTCTTAATAGCCCGGCACAGCAGCTATTAAAAAACTCGTTGTCCATTTCAGAAAATATACGGCGTAAGCATTGTAAAGAAAATTCTCCTTTCGAGCATTTTAAACTTAGTTGCAAATTACTACGGAAGCAATCCTCAGATTAATAAAATAAATTGTAATTTTGCTGAGTTAAATAAAGCTGTTTTATTATGAGGCCTTTGGCTATTTTCATACTACATTGGCTATTTTTTTTCTGGTCATTATGAGAGAAGAAAAATGGATAGACCTTGAGTTTGGTCTAAATATAAATGCGGTGAAGGTGTCGACTGCCTCGGACACCATGGCCTATCCTGCAGGTAGGAGCGCAGGCCGCGTAGCACGGCACGCCAGCATCAATGACATCATCCGTCGTGCTCTTGTCAATGCTGTGGTGCCAGCTGTTTTAGAACCCAATGGCTTAGCACGCGACGATGGGAAGAGACCAGACAGAATGACCATAATGCCTTGGAAGTTAGGTCGGCCTTTGGTGTGGGATGCAACATGTGTCGACACCCTTGCCATCCCATCTTCCTAGTACGGCGGGCTGTACTGGGGCGACAATCTTATTGGAATTGTTTGGAGGTCCGAGTGCCCACTTAATTTTTCAAGACATCGTCAAACGGTTCGTCGACTCGTGACCAGTGGGCTAGCCTAGTTTTTGGACAAAGGATCAGCATTTCCATACAACGTGGCAATGCTGCCAGCCCTTTGGGCAATTTTCCTGTTGACAGCGATGCGGACGAATTTTTTTATGTCCTATGATTCTGTCCCCTCGCTTTTTTATATATTTGTGTATATATCCTCATGTATTTATACAAACTCAAAGCATTCATTTCAATAAAACCATTTACAGGCAGGCACTATTGATCGTCAAAAATTTGGACAGTGGTCAGAAAGTTGAAGCTCGTTGCCCGTCCTAAAAACGTAGATCTCTATTAAAAGAACAGGTGAAAAACTCCATGGACACTCTTTTAAATCAAGATATAAAAAATCTTGGGTACAGAAATTCAAGAGGAAGAAAGCTCAGGTCCAGTCATCAGGAGTGGTTGCGGCCAACTCGAGGCTCTTTGAAAACAATGACATGTCTTATTTGTTAGGCTTGATAAAGTGTTGTTGATACGCTACAGTACATCATACCTAAGTAAGAATTTGATCAAAGAAGTTTTTTTTTTTTTTTTTAAGAAAATTTATAGCTAGTACATTTGAGTACCATCATTTCAGCTGAAAGACGTCCACTGCTAGACATAAGCCTCCCCCAAGCACTTCCACTTTGACTTGTTCTGTGCTTCTCGCATCCAGTGGATTCCTGCGACCGTCACATGGTCAACAGTCTACCTTGTGGGAGGTTCCAACGCTACATCTTCTGGTACGCGGTCGCCATTCCAGAACCTTCCGACCAAGTTGAATTCGTTGTGATGTTATGTTTAACAGCAGCAGGAAACCGTATGTGTATGTACCGAAATATTTCTGCCGCTAAGCAAACGTGTTCTAGTGTGAAGGGTTTTCCGTTCTTATAAAACAAAGTCTCACAAGACTACTTACATTTTTTCTGAACAGGGCCAAGTGATTCCCATTCAAACATTCCATCCTGCTTCTCTCAACGTATTTGTTCGTCATTTACAATGCGTACGGAAATGAATATGTTTGATATATCGGTGTTTGTGTCGCAAAGAAAACAAAACTGACGGGGTCTGTGAGTCACAGATCCCATATCTGTGACGCGGGGATGTTTTTCCGTTTTCAAGGCTAAATAAAATTAATGTATAATCCATGCTTAAATAAAATTCGCTAGCGAAACCCAACAAACGTGATGGATAACGATATCTAAACATGACGAAACGACAAAAAAAAAATTAAATAATATTTTTTGGGGTCCACGACCGCGGACCGACTACCGTGGGTAGTGAAGTTACTTCAAGTTTGAGTTTAGATAATCAGTTGAAGTAACTATAATACATGTTTTATCTTGTTTAGATATTGATGTCCAACACGTCTGCGTGGTTTTGCTAGGTAATTTAATCTGACTCTGTATAGATTACATTAATCCAATATTTTTATGAATCTGATGAAAACTGGAAAGCGTTTTGTAAATATGATCTTCTTGAAGTTTATGTTCTGTAAGGTAAACGAACTCTATAGAAAATTCAGAAAAACCAGCAAGTATTTCAATAAGAACCTGGTTACATTATATCTTTTTGTATCATACCTCTTGTTTAGTGGCAAGACCTAAGGTGAATGCCCCTTTCCCGTCCGAGGCTGTCGTGAAAGGTGACAGAGAATGACCTGTAGTTACTCATAAAAAACCGGCCAAGTGCGTGTCGGACCACGCCCAATAAAGGGTTCCGTAGTGACCATAGACTTCTTATAGGTTTTCATGTAATTTATGATAGTTTTATATGTGACACGGTACAGTTTTTAATTTTCCAATTTGCCCCCTAAAAGTGACCCCCATATACAAAATTCATTTATTTACTTTACACGGCCGTGTTTGTGGTACAGAAATTCAACTGTTTACCAAATTTCAACTACATTAGTACAGTAGATTCGGAGCAAATTGGCTGTTACAGACGGACAGCCAGCCAGCCAGCCAAACAGACACAAGAGTGATCCTTAATGGGTTTCATTTTTTTCTCTTTGAGGTACGGAACCCTAAAAAGCTTGTAAAAATAAAAATCAACTGATACTGATAGACCAATGAAATTGTGAAGGATGCAGTAATCCGCTGGATCCAAATACCACAGAACTTGTGGAAGTGGCGGTGCTTGGGAGAGGCCTTTGTCCAGCAGTGGACGTCTTTTGGCTGAAATGATGATGATACTGATAACCTTGTGGGCTGGCTTAGCTTCCATGTCATGAACTCCTTTACAATCAGAATCAACACGACGCCAGGCAAGATCAGCATATTAATATCTAAAATCAGCAATATTTTATTCATAACCTACCAAAACTACACGAACAATTCTCAACTCCCCTCCGCATCGAAATTTACGTGGATTACATCAATGTGGGCCGAAGTCCAAAGTCCGGACTTCATTTACATTTCAATATCAAACGGCACAGTTTATGCAAATATCTGGACCTTGAATAGACCTCGAATGTTGCCATGGACTCCCAAGGCACGTAATGACACTTCTAGTTTACGAGGGTGACACTGAAAGTTCTTAGAAAATCAAAAACTGAACAAACTATTATTAGTTTTATTATATCTTTTCAAAATAGTGTCCATCCAACATCAATACATCCGATGGAACCACTGAGAAAAGCACTTTGCCCACTCGTCCTTAGGGGTCTCTTCGACGGCATTTTGAAACGCAGCCACTGCTTCCTCGGCGTCCATAAAACGTTTTCCTCGAAGTTTTTCTTTTATTTTCGGAAATAAATAAAAATCGCAAGGTGCGAGGTCGGGGCTATAGGGCGGGTGACCCAGTAATTCCACGTCTGGCGTGCCAAATAGTCGATTGTTTGCTTGGCGGTGTGCGACGAGGCGTTGTCGTGGTGAAGGAGGATCCTACTGCGAGGTCATTTTTCCCGAACTTTTTCCAAGACAAGTGGCAAACAATTGTTACTGTACCACTCTGCAGTAACTGTGTTTCGATCCTCTAAAACAATTGCTGCGTAATGACCTGTCCTTCTGAAGAACGAGGCCACCATTTTTTTCCCACGCTTCGACCTCTCTTCACTTTAGTTGGCAACTCCTCGGAAGGAAACACCCAGACAGCAGACTGTCTCTTAGTTTCAGGATCATAATAATAAATTCAGCTTTCGTCACCCGTAAGTATGTCGAACACAGCATTTGAGTCACTTGCGTTAAATCTTTGAACCATTTCACGACACAAATCAACACGATGGAGTTTTTGGGCCTCTGTCAAATTATGAGGTATCCACCGGGCACAGTGGATACCTCATAATTTGACAGAGCTTCCTGAACCCTAAATGTTCAAGGAGGATTTTGTGCACTTAACTCATACCGATGCCTAAGCTTGTCCGAATTTGCTGATAAGTCACTCTTTTGTCAGTCTCTATCATACGCCGCACAACACTGATGTTATCTTCAGTCGTCGCCGTAGAAGGCCGTCACGCAGATCATCGGTGAGATTAGTGTGACCACGTTTAAACTCATTAAACCAGTTATAAACAGTGGCACGAGATGGGACTTCATCGTAAAAGGCCAATCGAAGTATATCATAACTTTCTTGTTACCTTAAATGACATCGCAAGTGATAAAAAATCATTGTACGAAACTTTTCTCGCGTTAAATTCATGCTGACGTGACACAGACGATTTTCAATTTGCCGCCAAATCGTAAATAAATGACAAATGAATAAAATACATACACAATAATATTGGCAAAGAGTTCCATTTTCAAAATTTGAACTAATTGTTTTATTATATCGTTTACAAGTGGCCAGTTCTAAAAACTTTCACTCGTATACAGCATGTATCAGAAACGTGTGGATAAATTTTAGGTTGTGATAGACACATTGATATTTTTTGTTTTTGTTATTTGTTTTTTTTTTTTAAAGGTAGTTAATGCAATGGATGCCTTATACTTTGCCTAGAAATTAGCATGGTTTTGAAGTTTGTGAATTAAAGTGGGGTTTTTTTGGGTACAGGGTTTTATGGGTTGGCATGAACTGAGTTTTGGGCTAAGCCCGTAACAAAATACTAAACTATCAATTTGTGCATGGAATTGAATGATCAAGGGGTTGAATTATATACCGAAGAAAACAAAACTTTAAAGACTGAATTCAATATAAAGCATTAAAAATGTGTATACAAGTGACAACTAAAACAAATACTAGAACAGAAAACTTCATCGGATTTTTTTCCTAACTGCTGATCTTGATAAACGTATCTTCTTTATTTTTTTCTATATTAGGCCACAAAAAAGTACCACCTACCATCAAAAGTGGCATCTGTTTGTTGGGTATAAACACCCAGATCTAGACTGGAAGAGAACAAAAGCAGCTGAAACATTATTTGTTTAAACCCCTTATTTTGAGTCTACAACACAGGCTGACAAAATATAACACAAAAACTATGATGTACTGTAAAAAATGTATGTTAGTTTGAGAGTAAAGTTTTTGTTCTGTGGCACTTAGGGTGAAAGTCACAATTGTTAGACAGAATTATTTTAGTCGTATTATTTCTATTTCGGGGTAAACGACGAAAGGAGGTTTCGTTTGCACACGATCATGTTTATATTCGCTGAATAAGGGTGTTATTGGGTATCGTAAAAAGACCTTCTTTGTGTCGTTTACACTTTTTTATTTATGTGTTGGGTGGAAGCAGTCACTTGTATACGTTTGTCTGTAGTATTAAATATTAAGTACCTATGTATTGGTTTGGTTTAAGATCAAGGAGCATTGAAAAACTTATTGGGATAATGTCTGAAATGCACTTGCAGAGAATTTCGACGAAAAGAACAAAAAAAAACAACATTGGAAAATAAATACAGCAGGAATGTAATAATAAAATTACTACAGCTGCAACATTAATCACATTCACTGAAGTATAATTAACACATACCAATCATTTAAAAATCGAGTATTGTGCTCAACGGGATTAAACGAGTTCTCGATTAATGATCGATAGTCGTTTGTTAAGTAATACTATTCGATTGTACGCATCCCGCATTCGATTGTCGATCATCGGTGTTTTCGTGAATATTTTAACGTCAGCGGCATGCCCTTTGTTCCTCGCATTCAATTTCTATGGTCCAACTCGTCGACTGTTCTCTACAAATAGGTAGTAAATTGTATTGAGAAATAAAAACTTTAAAGAAAATAATATTGTAAGGAATTAACATTTATTTACATTTACTTGCTTGCGCGATGCAGGATTTGTGTGACGTCAGGTCTTTGATGTGTAGGTCGCATGTAGCGTTGTAGATAAACAGAGTAAACGGTCAAAAGGAAAATGGCCGTTTGGCAAATGGATTGATATGCCGTTTTATTGCTCATTTTCTTGACCGAATCGTCCTGATCCGTATGTATACCTTCAGTTTCTATGTTTCAAACTATTTTTTAATCCTTAACCATGGACATGGACATGGTCTTACAACTGGATTATTTTTCAAAATGCGAATAAAAGGAGTCTGAAATGTGTTGTAGGCATGTTTATTACTGCTAGAATTGTTCTCATATATTTAGTTCTTGCCCAATACCCATACCTACGAAAGAAAATCCAATAACCACTTTTATCATAGTAGTTAGAAAAAAGTATTCGAAAAAAACTAAAATCATTTATTCCACCACCACCCTTTACTTGACGCGTCCCAAAACTGTAACTCAAACATCATCCCGTGTTAACCCCGTGTTATTCTAGAAGTGACAGCGTAATAAAATATTCATATTCTGATGACACACATGAATTATTTTGAGTAAAGTGATACTAGAATAAGTGGGCCAAATTATAGGGTTAGGTTAAATTTAAACAGTTGTATTATCTTTGTTTGTGACAATACTCACAAGGTACTTAAAATGAAAGGTACTGATTTTGGTGGCAAGATTTTTGGTAATATATTTTTTTAAATTTTATATATTTTTCCGTTAAATATCAGCAAGATATCCTTAGCTAGACAGACTGAAGTGCGCAATTAGAGTTTACCGCGCGAACGACATATATACAAGTTCCCGACTTAAACCATTGGGCAGTTGCCCGCCAGACACGACACCCAACGCCCCGTCTGGTCGGAGGATCCTCCCTTTCTAATGAGGATGAGTGAACTTTATACCCTGTACCCCTGTTGAGACCGTTACTCTCAACATCGCCGCGCGCTGGCGGCAGTGAACGAGGGGTGCGGGGACAGCGGCGAGTCAGCCGGCCGCACGACGGAAGGCGGGCCCCCGCGCCACACCAGTCAGCTGTTGCACACCTCCACGCACGGCTGCGCTTACGCGTTTTTTATTATTCTACATTTCTTATTTCCTTACTACTTTATATAACCGACCCGTTGTAATTCATATTATTCCATATTATACATGTTATACAGTCCACTCATTTTTACTTGCTCCACTACGACCTATCGTCGCGATCATTGGTCCTTCGACCGTTAACGTTTGAACCGAACAGAAAAAAAACGGTCTGCATTCAAATTTCAAAAAATCAACGGTTCGTCGGTTGGAGAACAAAGGACTTCATCTTCGTGTTCCAAGTTCTACAAGAGCTCCTCTTTTTCTACGTGTCATCGCCTGCATTTGGTCATCGTGAACGTCGATACGGCAACAGCCGTCTTCATCGAGTTCTAATCAACGGGCGGCGCAAGAAAAGATCAAGATCAACTTCGGGACAAGAAGACTTTGAAGTCATTTTTACGTCAACATTCGTCAGCTGGTACCGGGAAGGTCCCAGGATCTACTCATCAGAAGCACAGTTCGTCAGCTCATCATCAGAGGTTGACAGCATAAAATCGTGAGAACGTTCCAATTCCTTTGTTCCAACATTTTGCCTGGTCATTTTGCCTATCCAAATTAATTTACAATTAATTGAACTTTTAATAATTATAATTCAATTAATAATCCCGTCAATTCATGATCTTCAGCCTATCAGCTTGTTTAAACATTTTCTTTTGTTTTATACTCGTACAGTATCAAGGTTATAAGCCATTTACAATAGTAACTTTATTTTATTCAGTGTCCCAATAATTCCATTGTTTATGCCATTTTTATTCTAAAACATAATTAATACAATTTACAATCGATATTAATTGATTTATTCCATGTAATTGAATTGAATTTAATTTGTTTTTAGTGTGAAGAAAACATTGCATCATTCGTAGCCATTACTCAGCAGATTCGATCGGAAACGCCTAACGCTTTTGTAATAGCAATCTTATTTCTTACTGTTTATAGCTCTCGTGCCCGCTACGCAACTTATTGCTCATCGTTTAGTATCAGTAACTTTCGTTAACATATTTTAATCATATCTACTTATTTTTTCATCTTCTCTTTCTTACTGCTACTGCTAAATTTTCACTGTCATGGCTGATGTGAAAAGCTATATTAAGAAGCGAGCTTCAATAAAAGCCAAGCTTACGCAGTTTACTTCTTATTTAAATATTTCTAAGTCTTGCGAAAAGTTGAGTGAGGTACAAGTCATCGAAATCGAATATCGACTTAATATATTTGAAAGCTTATACGAAAAATATGATGCATTACAGGATGAATTAGAGGCGTTGGTGGATGACCCCAGCGAGCAATATGCGGAACGCGAAGAGTTTGAGAAGCTGTACTACGGTTTGGTGGCTACTGCACGCCAGCTGATCAGCGGCGCAAGAAAGCTTCTTGAGGGGGACTCTGCAGCCGAGGTGGATTCTTGTATTACTAGTACACACAAACACAATTCAATTCGTTTACCCAAAATTGACTTACCTAAGTTTTCAGGCAGCTATCATGACTGGCTGGAATTTAGAGATACCTTTCTGTCTATAGTACATAACAACAAAACTTTAGATAAAATCAATAAATTACACTATCTCCGTGCTTCCTTAAAGGGTAGTGCTTCTCTTGTTGTTGATAACCTTGACTTCAGATCAGAAAACTACGACGCAGCCTGGAAGTTACTCTGTGAGAGGTATGACAACAAAAGATTGCTTGTCAACAATCATGTGCAAGCACTCTTTAATGTTCAACCTATAGATAGAGAGTCAAGTAAGTCACTACGTTACATAATTGACACAACAAATAAAAATCTTAGAGCTTTGGCAACCCTTGGTCAACCAGTTCAAAACGCCTTCGTCGATGTACTCATCATTTACATAATGACCAGTAAGCTCGACCACGTTACAAATCGTCAGTGGGAAGAGCACAGAAACACTTTTTCCGAACCACCTACATTATCTGCATTCACTAACTTCATCAGTAGCAGGGCTGACCTACTGGAGACACTTGAGGAGTCTAAGCCTATAGCAATCGCTAAGAGTGAACCCACGACACCTGTGACTAAACCTAAGAGCAGTTCCGGGCTATCTGAGAAATCGTTAAAACCTTTGTCATGTCCCATGTGTCATCAGAATCATTTTATTTTTGCATGTGAGCAGTTTAGAGGTCTCTCAGTACAGGCTCGTATTAAAAAGGCTCAGAGTTCAAATGTATGTATGAATTGTCTTCGTCCAGGTCATGACATCTATAAATGCAAATTGGGTCATTGTAAATATTGTAGTCAAAAACACAACACTCTGTTACACATCGATAGTGACAATGTTCTTCCTAGTGCACACAACACTGCATTATCAGCTAGTCAATCAATTACATCTCGAGTAATTTTACTTTCTACAGCGCTCGTGAGGGTGACCGACGCTGACGGTAACCACCATACAGCACGAGTCTTGTTGGACAGTGGAAGTACAACAAATTTCATCTCGGAGGACTTTGTTCGTAAGCTACATGTGTCTACCTACCTTACCAAGTCCAAGGTAACAGGTATCAATTTTCAAACTTCTAGTTGTACTCAAATGTGCTCAGTGTCATTAAAATCAATTGATGGCAATGAGTACGAACTTAAAATTGATTGTCTCGTATTACCAAAAGTATCAGCATCAGTTCCTAATATTTATGTTGATACTAGTAACATACGTATACCTACGAACGTGCGTCTTGCTGACCCCACTTATTATGTTCCGTCTTCGATCGACGTCCTTGTTGGTGCGGAAGTCTTTTGGGGTATCATAGGCACTGGCCGTATCGCATTAGGTACCCATATGCCCACTTTAGTTGAATCAAAACTAGGTTGGCTCATTTCAGGCGCATATCATCAGTCTGATTCCTCTTCACAGGTTTGTATGCATACTAATAACTTACAAGTAGATTTAGATCGGTTTTGGGAGTTAGATTCTGTGTCGTCCATACATAAACACTCTGGTGAAGAGAGATCCTGTGAACAACATTTTATAGATACCACATATCGTAGTTCTGATGGGCGATTTGTGGTAAGTATTCCTTTTAAAGAGTCACTGAACGTACTGGGTGACTCATACATGATGGCTAAGCAGCGATTCCTATCTCTTGAACGTCGTTTGTGTAGAGATCCTCGCCTTAAAAGCCTATATGTTGACTTCATTAACGAGTACATAGAGCTGGGTCACATGTCTGAATCTATAAGACACCCACTCGACTCAACATGCTCAAATTATTTACCGCATCATGGTGTTCTGAAGGAGTCAAGAACTACTACCAAACTAAGGGTAGTTTTTGATGCTTCCGCCAGAACTGCATCAGGTAAGTCTTTTAATGACATACAGATGGTTGGTCCCCCTATCCAAGATGATTTGTTGTCAATATTACTTCGGTTCCGTCAGCATAAAATTGTCATAAGCGCGGACATTGAAAAAATGTACCGACAAACTCTTGTTCACGACAGTCATCGGCCCTTACAAAAAATCCTTTGGAGGGCAGAGCCAACTAATCCATTAAAAGAGTACACACTTAATACCGTGACGTATGGCACGGCATCAGCACCCTATTTAGCTACCAGGTGTTTACTTCAATTGGCTGAAGAGTGCTCAGATTCATCAACAAAGTTTTCGATAGCACGTGACTTCTATGTGGATGATTACTTGTCCGGTGGATCATCTGTTTCAGAAACTTTGAAAAAAAGCCGCAGTGTTGACGATGTTCTTCGGACAGCAAAGTACAATCTTCGGAAATGGCGGTCCAACTCCAGTCAGGTGCTGCAGGCGCTTAGCGGTGAACACGACGTTTCTGATGTTGTTGACCTGAGCGACAGCGAGCAGTCGAAGACTCTGGGGCTTCTGTGGAAGAGCTTAAGTGACACATTTTCTTTTTCTATAAACTTAAGCTCCACTGACAAGGCTACTAAACGTCATATCTTGTCAACCATAGCACAAATTTTTGATCCCATTGGCCTGGTCGTTCCATGCATAGTGGAAGCTAAAATTATCATGCAGCATCTGTGGCTGGCCAAATGTTCTTGGGATGAGCTTGTTCCCACGCATATTCAGTATGCCTGGAATGACTTTCAAAATAGCCTGCACCTTCTTAACGAGTTCAAGATACCTCGGTGGGTGTTGTGCGAATCTGCGTCCTGTCTACAGCTGCATATATTCACTGACGCATCCGAAAAAGCTTATGGGGCGTGTGTTTATGTTCGCAGTGTTTCGAGAGACGGCGAGGTTAACGTACATCTCCTTACCGCTAAAAGCAAGGTAGCTCCAATCAAATCCACAACCATACCGCGGCTCGAGCTGTGTGGTGCGTTGTTGGGTTCAAGGTTGTACTCAAAGGTTCGTCAGTCACTTACTTTACATTTTGATGAAGTACATTGTTGGTGTGATTCCACCATCGTCTTGGGATGGCTATCGACTTCATCAAATCAGTTAAAGACATTCGTTCGTCATCGTGTGTCTGAAATTCAGGAAACTTTAGGAGGGGAGGCTTGGCACTACGTACCGTCGGCTGAAAACCCCGCAGACCTCGCTTCGCGTGGACTTAGAACTGATAAGTTGTTGTCGTCTTCATTGTGGTGGTCAGGACCACAATTTCTTCACAAAGATACGTCTGCATGGCCTCGGTTCCCTGAATCTCATCATAATAATTCTGAGTTACCGGAAACAGTCTCTTCTTGTCATGTTTCTAATCATGTTATTGAAAATCCTATTACTGCGTTGTTTTCAAAATTCTCAAACTTTAGTACATTACAGCGTGTGACAGCATATATCATGCGATTCATTTCTAAATGCAGTAAAAAATCGCTTGAGTCTGGTCCACTAACTTCTACTGAACTTAACAATTCTTTAAACTTGTTGTTAGGACTTAGTCAAATGGAATCTTTCCCGGAAGAGTACCATTTACTTAAATCAGGTAAACAGTTACCAGCAAAAAACAAACTGTTATCATTATCTCCTTTCTTTGATTCTCTGTCTAATCTTATTCGTGTTGGAGGAAGATTGAACAACTCATTTTATGACTACAATATCAAGCATCCAATTTTATTATCTAGCTCTCATATAACTTGTATTCTTTTGTTCAACATGTTTCATAAACGCCTTTTACATGCTGGGCCTCAGCTTTTACTTGCCACTGTTCGTCATCACTACTATCCCATCGGAGGTAGGAACCTGGCTAAAAAGATCACACATCAATGTGTAAAATGCTGCAGGATCAAGGCCAACACTATTCAACCAATCATGGGTAATCTCCCAGAGCAGCGCTTACATTTAGAGTTTCCTTTTTTAGACACAGGGGTAGACTACGCCGGTCCCATCATGATAGCTGACCGGAAGGGTAGAGGATGTAGACTCATCAAATGCTTCATTTGTGTGTTTGTGTGTCTAGCTACGAGAGCCATCCACCTCGAGCTTGTGTCGGACCTTACTAAAGAAGCCTTCTTAGCTGCACTAAACCGCTTTATTGCTCGAAGGGGAAAACCCCGTAACATCTTTTCTGACAATGGTACAACCTTTGTCGGTGCTTTCAATGAGTTGGCCAGGCTGCTTTCGCAAGATTTAAATTTAAAAAATATCGACCCTGGCATAAACTTTTCTTTTATACCTGCATATACTCCACATTTCGGAGGCCTATGGGAGTCTGCAGTCAAATCCACCAAGCATCATCTACGACGCATTTTGGGTTTGACAAACCTAACCTTTGAGGAGATGGCTACCTGTTTAATTCAAGTTGAGGCTATCTTAAACTCAAGGCCTTTAACTACACTGTCCAACGACCCTTCTGACCTCGCTCCTTTAACCCCGGCACACTTCCTTATTGGTCGTTCTCTGATAATGCTGCCTCATCCACAGATCCAGAACGCCAACGTCAACAGCCTCCAAAGATTTCGCCGTATTGAATATTTGAAGCAACACTTCTGGGCTCGTTTCTCCCATGAATATGTTCTGTGGCTACAGGAGAGAACGAAATGGCGCCGGTCGTCTGGCGAGCTCAAACAAGGAACATTAGTCGTCATAAAGGACAAAAATTTACCTCCTCTTATGTGGCTTTTAGGACGCATCACACATGTTCTCCCAGGCGGAGATGGCATCGCGAGGGTCGCCGACATTCTCACAAGAAGGGGTGTCATCCGGCGCGCCTTTAACACCATCTGCCCGCTGCCGGTCACATCTGTTGAAGACTCTTCAACGGGGGGAGTATGTTGAGACCGTTACTCTCAACATCGCCGCGCGCTGGCGGCAGTGAACGAGGGGTGCGGGGACAGCGGCGAGTCAGCCGGCCGCACGACGGAAGGCGGGCCCCCGCGCCACACCAGTCAGCTGTTGCACACCTCCACGCACGGCTGCGCTTACGCGTTTTTTATTATTCTACATTTCTTATTTCCTTACTACTTTATATAACCGACCCGTTGTAATTCATATTATCCTTATTATACATGTTATACAGTCCACTCATTTTTATTTGCTCCACTACGACCTATCGTCGCGATCAACCCCATACCCCTAAAATCCATCATTGCATCTCATCTCATGAATTAACCTACAGCTGCTCTCAAAACGGTGAGGAAAACATTGTAAGGAAACCGGCATGACCTAGATCCAAAAAATCGAAGACATGTGACATCTACCAACCCGCACTGGGCCTACATGGTGGATTACGGCCCACTCTCTCTCACCGAGAGACGGTTTGTGTCCCAGGAGTAAGAACATTATCGGCTGATTGTGTGTAGCATTTTGGTTTAAGTTTTTTGCGAAAAGCACAATAAGTATCACTCTTAGATATGAATAAAGTCTTAAAAGTACGTACCTAATCAAAATATGGGAAGAAGAGTATTAGAAATTATAAAATCCGTTCAACATTTCGTTTACTTCGCGCGTTCGTGCTTCTGGGCGCAGTGGCGAAAATTAGAAGAAGTGAATGACTCGTAGTGATCTAATGATAGGTGATCTTGATAGATTAATGAAGGTTAAATCTGAAGATTGGACAAACTGTGATCTCGAATCGTGACCAGCTCCCAAAAAAGTATTACAAAATAACAGTTTGCTCTTAAAATCAGCAATCAAATTTAAAACCAAACATAATCAAGAAAAAGATCTTTTCAGACCGAAAAAAGGCCAATTTAAATCTTAATTTATTTATACGTGTTGATTTTTTTACAGAACTTTCAAAGGAATTAGAAATTATCAATTTCAGAGTTCTGCAAGAGAATCAGTTGAATGAGTAAGCATGTATCGGTTCATTGTAATTGTATGCTTGAAGGATTATTATTTTTTATCTTATTTACTTTTTATTATTTTTCAGTAGAGCCAAAGACGGGAGCACTAAGCATTGGATTTCGGAAGACAGTGAGTTTTTTTCTTTTAAACATTGTTTTACTAAGCTTAGAAAATACTAACTTTACCTAAATTGTAATGAACGTGAGTCAATCTGCCTAGCCTTTTCCCAAAAATATGTTGGGGTCAGCTTACAGTCTAACCGGATGGAGCGACTGCCTATCTGACCTCCACAACCACTGGGTTGTGTTGGGATTACCCTGTTACTGAACAGGGTACTACGATAACCCTTGGTAAGATTGATTGTCAGAATTTCGGGCTTCTGACGACCCATAAAGATGGTCAAAGATCCACAAATGACTGCCGGGACCAACGGCTTAACTTGCTTTCCGAGCCACGGAGCAGTTCTCACGGAGCAGATCCCATCCACGGACCAACCCCGGCAAGGGTAGGTTAACCTGATGGATCGACCCGTGCGGCTGTTATTACTTAGCCACGAGCTCCTCGACTGTGATTGTCCAAAATCGCAGACTTTTAAGAATCACATGTACTCTGTATGTACTATGGTTCACAATAAAGAATAATTACGATTGATTGAGAATTATTGTATTCGTAAAAAAAGTCAAGCTGAAAGATGTGTACTTACTATTTGAAAAAATATAATTCTGTTCTAAGATTATAATTTTTTTATCAATTATTTTGTAGGTATTAAGACTTTTATTTTTATTCAGTTCATTAAACAAAACGTTCCTTTTAGCCAAACGAGTCGATGACGGGAAAAAGAAAATTAAAGATCAGTTCAAATCGTTTCAAAAAGCTATGAGAGGGGTTGTTGTATGGGGCCAATGTATTGGATTGAATCCTGTGACAGGAATATTTCAAAAAGATGCATCTAAAATGAGGTAAAATTATAAAATAAATCCCTCTAATAATAAAAAGTTTGTGAGTATGGATGGATGTTTGTTACTCTTTCGGGCAAAAACTACTAAACGGATTTGGATGAAATTTGGCACCCAGATAGTTTATAATCTGGATTTACACATAAGATACTTTTTATCCCGATATTCCCTCGGAATCGAGACTCATGCGGGTGAAACCGCTGGGTGCTGCTAGTATGTAAATATACGATGTATCTGATTAGAGACAAGAACATTTACTTTATGTAAAATACATAATTATGTGTACCAATTTGTATAAGGTTTGAAGACAAAAGGAACTCCGAAATTGTTTAAAGAAATATATCAAGCCGGGGCCCTGCCTTAAAAACTAAACTCGCATAATTAATAATTAATACAGTCAGAGCAATCAATGAGGGTTTTCTGAAATGTAATTCACTAGGTGGCAGCACTGAGAAGTCAGGTCCGGGCACCTGTCAAAAGTGTCAAAGCGCCTATATATTCTTTAGTCGTGATTGAATGATGAACGAATGAATGAAACGAATGATGACAGACATCATATATTGTATATTCATTGTCGAAATGGAAGATGTCTTGTCAACGTGGCGCCAACTGATGGTGTGAATTTTTATGAAAACCCTCATTGACACCAAGTCAATTTACTGTCAAAGAATGACACTTGTTATTTGAATAAACGGACAATTTAACTTGGTATTAATTTAGCTAAAGAATGAATTTCTCAGATTTGACATGTAGACATTTCCGGGTTAACATTAATTGTGTATTTTTCAGATTCACTAAATGCTCATTGAAGTTTTTGTTCGCCTTAAACATGGCCATTGCTCAAGCCATAGGAACAATGTTGTGTCTCTACAGACTGCACAAGAATCATAATAATATCAGTGCACTAGGTAAGTCTTTGAATTCTGTTGAGTTTTTATTAAACGCTTTTTTATTTTTATATACTACGATTTCTCCATGATTTATGGAGACCACAGATCACCTGCAGTATGTTTCGCTGTTTTGATTAATTAGGCGATATTACTGTTTGGAAATATGAAATATATCTAAAGTGAACTAAAATATTAATTATGAAATGCAATAATTAATACCGTTACACCAAATATTTAGTTTGAGACGTTTACCTTAAACGGTTACAACTTTAAATTCAGTGTTATAATTGCAATTCATTATTAATATTCTAGTTCACTAGTTAGCGATATTTCATATTTCCATACAGTAATATTACCAAATTAATCAAAACAGTTAAATATTTTACAGCAATTTGTGACGTTGCCAACTTTTACAATAAACGCTCAAAACTATTTTACATTAATTGTTCCTCAAATCCACAACTTTATTTATTTTTAATTTTATTCGTAAAGTAAAAAGTGTAAAGTGTAAGTGGGGATGGGCTGGCCACGTCTGCCGCATGCCATTCGGCTGTGGGCCAAAATAACCACAATGAGGAACCCTGAGACAGCCAGAAGGCGTCGCGGCAGAAGATAGCGGGACGAGCTGGACAAAACAAACTACCAGTGGTCCACATTAGCACTGGATCACAAGCACTGGAAGTCATGGGGAGAGGCCTTTGCCCAGCAGTGGGATGATACGGGGTTAGCCTGTATAACAATATTATTTTTCGTATGATTTTTGCAGGTTTCGTTACATTCTTTTCGACGGCTTGCTGTACTACGATTTCATTTATAAGAGTCGCTCCAAAATGGCCGACTTTGATGAAACAGCTGATCAATTCTCGACTCGATGAGTACGTCCATCCTAATGTGGTTAAGAAGTGCAACGTAGCCTGCGGTGTGTTTGTGGGAATGGCTGTCAGTAAGTTGTTATATTTTTACAGGCAGATTATTTTTGTTCGTATATAAAAATAAAAAAATGTTAAAGTAATTTTTGACGTACCTATGTTACAAAAATCTATAAATTTAATTATCTATATTACTGGTTGAACATCCAAGAATAGAATAGAAAAATAGAAATAGAAATAGTCAAATAATACAAGAATGTATTTCTTATTATGAAGGGACTTCTCTATCTTCATCTGGTCTAGAGGAAGTGACCCAAAAACTAAAATAACCGCCTCATTATAAATAGGAAAAAAAAAAAAAAAATAGTGTTTAATATTTTATTTATATTTAAGTACTCATAACATTGCCGAAGAATTGTCAAACTTAAGTGGCAGTGGGCATTGTTCGTAGAAAAGATGGCCGATGGAACTGAAAAGTTCTGGAGTGAGGACTGCGTAACAGAAGACGTAGCGTTGGAAGGCCACCTACAAGGTGGACCGATGACCATGTGAAAGCCGCAGAAATTCACTGCAAGAAGCACAGAACCGGTCGAAGTGGCGATGATTGGAGGCCTATGTCCAGCAGTGGACGTCTTTCAGCTAAAATGATGAATGATGATGAATCATAGCATTATGAAAACGACGGTTTTTCAAAGCATAGTGCAATAAACAATCTGTTGCATTGTCTTACGTTGTTAGGTTTATAGCTTAACTGAAACTTTGAATGATACATATATTTCAGTGGAACATATCATGTCAATAGTATCAAGGATCTCGAGAATACTGGAATGCTCTGGGGACGTAGCTGATATCGGAGAGGTGTTTGTTAAAGTCACATCTCCCTGGCTGTATGACTTGAATGTACCGTACGTTGATTGGTTAGCAGTTATTATTCAGGTATGTTTTCTACAGTTATGTAATACTTCATACCTATATGAATCTCCCGCTCCGAATGCATTCGTCTTGGGGCATATAATACGCCCAGTTTCTCTTCAAAAAAGTAATTACGTAACACACTTACAATGTGGATGCTTCTCATATTAGTCTTCTTCTTTTCGTGTAGTTAGTGACAAACCTGGTGTCAGAGTTTTAAAATCTGTGATGACTTTAACATTAATATTTTAGAAGATAATTCAAATACCACTAGATTTTTAAATTTGTTCAAATCATTCAATTTTTCAAATGTGTTTGTAGAACCAACCCGAATACATGTATTGATATTGTGTTTTGTGTTTTGAATTTAGATAAATCAATAGTTAACTATCTCCCTTCTGATCACAGTGGTCAAACCATAACTTTTGAGTCCAACATACGAGTACCAATACAAAAAGTGCAGATACAATACAGACCAATAACAGCTGTTAAATTAAATAAATTGAATAGCACTTTAGTTTGTAAGTTAAGTAATCAGGACCTTACAATGAACAATGTTAATATTTTGTATAAAGAATTATTTTTATAATTTGATAATTCTTTTAAGAAGAACACTAAAACTATCAGCCCTAAGTTTTTATTTAGTGACTGGGCTACTAAAGGACTTAGGTAAAGTCTTATATTAACACGGAAACTTTTGATAAATATGTTGCTACTTACTCTAGAACTTTTAAGAACATTTGTAAAGCAGCTAAAGCTTTATACATTAGCAACAAGGTTAAATCAGCAGACAATAAAATACAGACGGTTTGGAAAATTATCAATAATGAAATGAACAGGAACAAAAAGCATAATTCGGAGTACACCCTGAAGACGTCATGTGGTGGTCTCATTTGCGATAGCAAAGAAGTTGCTCAAGAATTTGTAAATTTCTTTACCAGTAACCCACTTAAAATTACTGAAATCTTAAATTCCTCACCCTCGCTCTCTTTTGATTCAGTAAGTGCAAACGTTTCAGCATGCCCGATTGAATTTAACTTTAATCATTAATATGCTTAAAGTTAAATTCAATCGGGCATGCCTCATAACAGTAATAAAAGCCTTTAAGCAAATCAAGATCAAATTAACCGAAGATCTTTGGGGAAATTCCATTAAAATCTGTACCCCTATAACTGAAACCATAGCGCCTTACTTAGCCTTAATATTTAATTTGTGTGTGAATCAAGGAGTCTTCCCGGATTTAATGTACAGCAAGGTAATTTCACTTTTCAAATCCGGGGACAGTAAAGACACCAATAATTATAGACCCGTATCCGTGTTGCCGGTTTTCAGCAAGGTGTTTGAAAAGGTAATGCTTAATCAAATGCTCAATTATTTTAACACAAATATAATCTTCCACGATCAACAGTATGGCTTCACCAAAGGACGTTGTACGACCGACGCCGGTGTAACCTTATTAAGACACATTTTTAACGCGTGGGAAGAGGCCCAAGGCGCAATAGGATTTTTTTTTTGTGACCTTTCCAAGGCATTTGATTGCGTCGGTCACGAAACTTTACTCTTGAAACTTGAGCATTACGGACTTGGAAAACTTGCGCTCAATTTAGTAAAATCTTATCTAAATGATAGACAACAGCAAGTTCAAATAAACGGTATCAATTCACAAGGTAGGTTTAAAAGTAAGAATGGGTATGCCACTAGGCCCGATATTGAGTTCATTCGTCATTTTAGTGTCTTTTATATTTCTCAGGTGTTCCTTAGTTCCCGGGTTTCCTCACGATGTTTTCCTTCACCGTTTTTGAAGCAAGTGATAATTGTACAATATGCACATGAATCCGAAAAGTCAGAGGTGCGTGCCTTGGGTTCGAACTCGAGACTTATGACTCGGCAGTCTGATGGTCATTACCCAACTTACTTAATTTTGGTAGTTTAACTACATTGTGTTAATTACGTTATCGACCAGACAAATTTTTCGAACATAAGAATCAATGGATTAGCAATTAACTTCAAAATCCTTGATTTAAAGTTAGAAAGTTATTGTGATTCAGGTCTACCTGGGGGCTGAGGATTGTCCTTAAACAATTTCCACAATATTTAATCTAAGTCCTATGAAAAAATATTGAAATCAATTAAATACTTAATTCTGAAAAAATACTTTCGTGTGTTCTTTACACGCGAAAGTATTTTTTGATATTTTTTATTATTTTTTTCAATTTTTTTTTTATATAAATAATAAATTGGAGTCGTCCTTCAATCTACACTACATAGTGACCTCATTGACACACATCTTCGTAAACGATTACGACTAATCTGTTTCATTTTGACAGTTCAACAACATTCATTGCGTTATTTGCGTTGTTGAACAGATTTTTTTTCGAACTTATGAAGCAATGGATTAGCAATTGTTTCAAAACGATTCAGATTCTGATTGATCGTGCATTACGCAACTAGGGTACAGGTGCGTAGTACTCACAACCTGTATGCGTGTATGACCAGATGTACTCGTATAAACGTAAACGAGGCAAAAGGAGTATATAAAGATCGTAGCAGATATCGTTCTGTAGTTTCCGCCCCCATGGGAAGTAGGCGTCACTTTATGTATGTATGTAATAAATTATTTGGATTTTCTATTTGTAAATGTAGTCTTATTGTTCCAGTACCTAAATTTAGTAGCAACAGCCACTTGGAACTACGCAGACATTTTCATTGTGTGCATGAGTTTATATTTGACTTCGATATTGGAACTGATCAACAAAAAGATTGCTTTGACGGCTAGTAAGGTACGTATCTATTTAAACAATTAACCAACATGTAAGTAGGTACGTTCGTCATGCGCTGAGATGCGAATTCTACTTATTTGAGTTGTATTGTTAACAATCCTAAAATACTTGCGTTTACGAAAATAGAAAGTTGTTTTTTTTATTATTTTTTTTATCTAAAACAACTCTTACAACTTTCCTTACATCGACTCTACGCGTTTAATATGAAACATTTTTAATTTCAAGTTTTAATATCAATTTTTAAATATTCAATTAAAATTAAAAAGTTTGTAAAATATGTTTATTTTTATTTTAGAAACTTTTAATTAATTAACGCTATGTTAAAAAAAAATGTGTATTTAAATGTTGAGTATCCATAGAGTACTGTTTTTTTTTCAGAATTATGTACCAACAACAACATGGGGCGCTTTAAGGGAGGACTACACGCGAGCAACAAACTTGGTCAAACTATTCGACGATGTTTTCAGTGGCATTGTGCTTGTAATATTCGCAAATGACCTGTTCTTCATATGTTTACAGCTTTACAACGTACTTGCGTAAGTACTTATATTCATGTTCAGAAATGAAAATGTGTTTGGAAACTTAATAAGGTCATAGAATATAAAATATATGGCATTTAGTAAGTAAGTAGTCGGTATTAATCGGCACAGCCGGGGGACAAGATCAAATAGGTATAATAATCAATAACATATGCAGTGTGGCGATTAGGTTACTACATTAATTGAAACAACGAACTCAAAAACTCCAACTCAAACTCAAAGCATTTATTTCAATTAAACCATTTACAGGCACGTTTGAATTGTCAAAGAGTCGGTCAGTTAGTCAGAAAGTTGAAGCTAGTTGCCCATTCCAAAACGTAGATCTTTATGGAGAAGAACGGGCAAGAAACTCCAATTCTAAATTTAAATTCGAAACGTATTCTAAACATACAAAATTAAAATAATTAATAACAATTTGATATTCTAGCCGTGGGACTTTTTTTTTTCGTTTTAGTAATTGAAAACATAAAACTTAATTTGTGACTATTTGGTAAGAATACCATAAAGTTTGTTTAATTGTTGATACCATCGCCCCGCGCATGTTAGTGCCTTATTATCAAGGGTGGTTTATTTCATGACAATTTTTACACTATTAATTTTGAGTTAAATGTTTATTTTATTCTTTGCAAAGCTTTTTAATTCTTTTTTTGTTAGGAACCTTCTCCGGCGTAGACATATCACAATCTCGAGTTCAAACCCTAGGCATCTGACTTTTCGGATTCATGTGCGTATTGTATAATTATCACTTGCTTCAAGAACGGTGAAGGTTAACCGTGAGGAAACTGGCACACTTGATAGATATTTCTCGACGACATGTGAAGCTAAGTCAGAAGCCCATGGGCGGCATAAGAACTCTGACACCAGGTTGGTTACTAACCACACGAAAAAGAAAATAATCACAATCGATCGAGCCATTTTCGAGTTTTTGCGAGACTAACGCACGGCAATTGATTTTTATATAATACGTTTCTAGCTGACCCGTCAGACGTTGTCCTGCTAAAATTTCAATTCAGATGTTTCTGCTGTTCCTTTGGGGTTTTCCTAATTTTATTTTTTCTTAAACCACACCAGTAGTGAGGCGAACAAATAAAAAAACAGGTCAATTGAAGATAGATTTAACAGACTGATATACAATACAATTTATAATAACCGCTGTAGTATTTAATGTGATAACCTAATCGCCACTCTGTAACTCACAACACCCTGTATGTAGTCATTGCTTCGGTTCGGCTTTGTTGTATAACAAATATTGTCGAAGCAAATGTGCCGAACCGAAACGGTGTCTAACACACCTAAGGAATTCTGGACCACTTTCATAAAGTAATATTTTTAATACGGTCTATGTTTTAGTAATGGAGTCAAATCAGCGCAACTCATCAATAAATTATGTCCTAGGCATGAGAACAGGTGGGTACTAAAACAATTTGCTTACACAGTGAAGTGTTCTCCGCTTCTCTCGGCTCAAATGAACTAACAGTTATTTCAGTGTATTCCGTGCCTACTTGTACCCCGCGTACCTGATGTACTCGACTGTTTACCTCTGCGTCCGCTTTCTGACAGTGGCGCTAGTGGCTTCGGGTGTGAACACAGCCTCATTGTTACCTCTTCCCGCCTTGTATACTGTGCCTACGACGTCTTATAGTAAAGAGGTTAGTATCATTTGAGTAGTTTAATATTTATGGTAAGTATTTGTGATTTAAATGTATGGCTATGGCTGCCTTCTGTAATTCAGTAAAAATAGTCGATCCGTCCTACTGTTACTAAGTTTTTGCCAAATTGATGCGAGTGAGCGAGCGGGATGCGGGAACGACTGCGCGCGTCGATTGTTATAACAAAGACTAGAAAGTCACATGACTATGCGCGCCAGTTTGAACAACTCCATACAAGTTAGTTGACACAATCGGTGCGACGAATTTCGTTCCACATCCCGCTCACTCACCGCTTCAGTTAGACCGGTGCTTTATTATTTAGGTACCTACTCAACGTGGGAAGAGTAGAAAAATAATGAAAAAATACATTTAATTCCTTGAATCCTGAAAAACTTATTTATAATGATTTTGTTTGTTTTGATTCCCTTTGACTTGTTCCCCAGGTTGAAAGGTTCCAGAACCAAATTAGCGGTGAAATTGTGGCACTCAGTGGTCTGCACTTCTTTTATATCACTAGAGATATCGTCCTCACAGTAAGTACAATAATCAGTACATATTGTTTCGTCTACCTACATAAGTAGGTAGGTACATAAGTCTCGATCTCGTAAGAATATCGGGATAAAAAGTATTATAAACATAATATAGCGAAACCATTTACAGTTTACAGTAAAATAACAAATAACGACCAGCCTTTGTTTAAAATAATAAAACATTCTATATAAATCCATTCATTATAATTTATTGCGCAAAATAAGTATGACTTTTAGCTAATCTGCTAGCTATAGCAAATAAGTGATTCAATTAATTTCCATTCAACAATATTTTTTATATAAAACATCAATTTCACTACAAAATAATCAGAAAAATGTATTTTCATTCATTTTAATTAACCTTGTTCAACAAACAAATTTTGAAATAATAAAAAAACAAAACACTGCTCTAATTTCAAACATCAGAATTCTTCATTTGAATTTATGATAATCATGCAAATAAAATTAAATTTAATGAATCTGATGGCCAGGTTTATCTTTTTTGCGTAAGAAGCGACAAAATGCTGAAGTACTTAGATAAGTATTTTAAGAACTCAAAATACGGAATTAATTAAGTTCTTCAAAATAATAATTATGAGGAGACAGGAAATTTACTTGATAAAATATTTATAATTAATGAGAGAATATTATTTTAGGACGAATTTGGATAAGTATTTTTATTTTATCTATAGGATTACTGTATATATATCATAGGTAAAAAATTATAACCATAATCTTCATCAGCCTTTATCGTTCTCACTACTGGGACACAGGCACAGAGTTTTCGACACAGGCCTTCTGGCACACATGTTTATCATACAAATTATTGTTCTAGATCTAATCCTGCGCAGTACTACAACTGACCTCTCGGACACTGCACAAATCACAACGCCCGATTTTTTTGTTATTGTCTCCAAAAAATGCGAACATCACGACGATGTTGCCGCTCCAGTGTAACGCGCGACGTGACTAGTTTGTAACGGCTTTGATACGAGAACTCTTTTATACAAACAGAAAATTTAAAAAAAACATTGTTTAAAAAATAAAGTTTTGAATTTCATTAACCTGAAATGCGTCCGTCTTATACTTACCCGTCGGAGGGGTGGAGGGATATGTGTTCGTCCATAATTCCTTAAGACGTGAATAGCTTTTTACAAAGTTATTTCTAACTTATTTAATAATATATATTTCAAATTCCATGGATTCCGGGAGTGTCCATATTAGGGCAACGTATCGCAAGTACAAAAAATTGCTCTATAATAATAATATTGTTTTTAATAATATTGTTTACTTTAAGAAACTTAGACATAGATTACATAATATTTTAACAGGCAAATTTAGTTCAGAAAAAGTGGTGTTGTCATCTGTAGCCGAACTAGGCAGAGCGTGTAGTTCAGCTATCAGTGCCAAACCCCTCGAGTACTATACAAATATATAAAAGCCATAAAAAGCTATAAAAGCCTATCTACTCCGATCACTGCTCAAAACGTATTAAACTTTACAATGTCAGTAAAATAAACAAAAATCAATCTTTCAGGCTTCGCCACAGTAGTCGAGTGAAAATAACGCACTGGATATATTTGGATCCAAAAATATGGCTTCTTATTAATTCGCTGGTTACCGTTTCGCACATAATTATTATAGTAATTTAATAACAGCTGTGCCTGTGGGTGTGCGCACGTGTCAAGTTATTAAATATATCGGTTTAATTAAAGTGTAGGATGTGTGGGTAGGGTAGTGCTTCATCGTTTTTTCTTGTCTGTTCTTCTCCATAAGAACCTACGCTTTGGAATGGGCAACTAGCTTCATATTTCTGACTGACTGACCCCTTGATAATTCAAAAGTGCCTGTAAATGGTTTAATTGAAATAAATGCTTTGAGTTTGAGTTTTCATCAATTATTCTGTTGTGAAAACTTAACAATTTTAATAAAACATTATACTTTGGAATTATTATGTAAATAGGCGTTTTTTAAGGTTCCATAGTTAACAAAGAATCCACGGTTTCACCATGTCCGTTTGTCTGTCCGCGGTTTAGCTCAGAGACTAGAAAACGGTAATTTTGGTGGAGATGCTTTTTTGTTTCTCGTCTATCCCATGGTATGGGGTGGCGTTAGAGAGATCGTTTCATAATTATTGTGAGTTTGTGAAATATTAAGCTTTAAAGTGCTAATTTTTGTTAGAGTCAAGTGTCCCCCCCCCCACCTCCCCACCGGCAAGCCAGCTAAATGGTTGGTTTTGGATATGTGAAAAAAGTCGCAGCAGTAGTATATATAACGAAATTAAAAAGAAAACTATCACAGCTAAGTAGGCTCTACAAATTAACAAGTAATAAACGACTGACTTACATTTGCAGTTGCAAAAACATGTTCTCCTATACATTCCGTAAGGGAGAATATGTTTTTCAACTACATTGTTAAGTTTGTTCTTGGGATAAATTCATCCCGACTAACGGAACCCTTCATTGTACATGGTCCGACACGCACTTAGCCGATTAGATATTAATACTTTAATTAGAATTAAATGAAAGAAAATTTAAAACTCATATAAAAAGTACACTTTGTGTACACTTACAAATTAGAGGATTATATAAAAGATAAGAATACTTGGAAACATGCTGGTCCTGCTCCATAGGACAATTTAGAATCTAGACAAAATGTAACTGGTTGCTAATTTAATTGTATTTTATTTATTATTTTTTTATTATTGATTTTACATTCTGTGATTACTTGAACTCAGACACTGACTTATTACACCTATTGTACCTATTACTTGCAAAAATGTTAGGAATATCGTATAATTTTACAATGTTTGTAAATATGTGAGCACTGTGCATCTATCACATAATTAATTTATCTGTCATTCCTTAATCTTTCATTATTTTTACCTATCGTGGTATAGTAATCTTATTCTAGGTGCATCGTCTCCACATTATAATTATATAATTGATGTATACAAGATATTGTGAAAACATTTTAAAAGAGTAACGGTGGAGTTTCTTGCCCACGAAAACTACCTTTTGGAAGGGGCGACTAGAATCAATTATAATTTTTTTGTAGATGTTGACGTTCAAAAGTGCCTTTTTTGTGCCTAATTGAAATAAATTATTTGACTTTGACTTTGACTTACTTACATTCAAACCTTTCTGTTTTTTTTGTGCGTTCTTATGTTAAATCGTCAGGGTTATGATAGTGCTATTTCTCTTTGTTACAGGTCGCAGGAACCATAGTGACGTACGAACTGGTACTCCTACAATTGGGCAATGACGACAAATAAAACTGAGAATGAACCAACAAGCGTTTTAATAAATCGATAAACTTTTATCAAAGTACATATTTAATTAATAATCTTTCAATAAAGTTGTTTTAAAGTACAAACATTGTATCAGTTCTAATAACGGTTCTAATTTTGAAATGTTATAAATTCCAATTAAAAGTTGAATAACTGCTTTGGCATTCATTGTGCGTGTACCGTCAATAACAATGGAAGGTTCCGTAGTTGGGATGAATTTATCTCAAGAAAAAAACTTGGACGGACAACAAAGTGATCCAATAAAGCTGAATTTACATTACGAATTTACATTATGCAAACTTAGATATTCATTGATAGTTTCACTTGTAAATAGATAATTGTATAATTAACTAATTACGTAATACACGATCAATCGGAATTTGAATCCTTTTGAAACAAATTGCAAATCCATTGTTTCATAAATTCGAAAAAAAATCTGCTCTACAACGTAAATAACGCAATGAATGTTGTTGAACTGTCAAAATGAAACAAGTTTGTCGTAATCGTTTACGAAACTGTGTTGCGTAATTAGATAGCTTGTTTAAGGGTTCAATTTTTTTCCTTTGAGGTACGGAACCCTAAAAATTAAACGATTCACAGAAACTCGATAAGTTCTACAAATAAAAACGTTTTTTTCATAAATAATAAAAAGTAATAAAATAAAATTGAATTTTAAATTGAATGTTGGTGTACTATTTAATTGTTGGCATGTTTTTCCGAACTGTTACTACTCTCAGTTTATTTTGTATAATTGGTAAGAGTTTACGTTGTATTTTAGCCTCTATTTGCGCAGACAGTTATTCGAGGGCCACGACCACACTCTAGAGTCAATATCGTGCTGTTTTGGAAGGTCGAGGTCAGAAAATAATTGTCTAAAGAAAAAATGGTATTACAAATATCTTCGCGAGACATGAATGGGTTATATTGTGACCTGAACTGCACCCTCATTGCGTAACATACGATCAATCGCAATCTGTTTCATTTTGACAGTTCAACAACATTCGTTGCGTTATTAACGTTGTTGAATTTTTCGAACATTATCAAGCAATAGATTAGCAATATCCTTCAAAATGATTCAGATTATGATTGATCGTGTGTCGTATATTGTGTGTTTTTATTAGAGTGCCGGTTCAAACAGTGAAGTTTGAGTATAGTCGTAAAAATATTTATGATTTAATTTAAAACAATACCGTCGCCATGAACCTACTACAATCTCTCAAAGTTCTTTAATAGATTTTCAACTTTATCACTAAAGCATAAGGTTCAAAGTTGATCGGGAAAATTTGACAGTTTCGGGTAGGATGTTGTGCTTGGCGTCTGTACAACAACACAGCATAGAAGGAAGGTTATACAACTTAGAAGCAGCAAACAGATTATAACACGTTTATTCTAATTATTAGAACACGTTTATTCCAACCATTAGAACATGTTTATTCCAACCATTAAAACACGTTTATTCCAACCATTAAAACACGTTTGTTCCAATCATTAGAACACGTTTTTTTCCAATCATTAGGGGCCAGGGGTATACAAATATATTTTTAATTTCTCTGGCGTACCTACTCCACGAATTGATCAAGTTTTTTAAAGTAAACCCTCATTGATATTTTGAAGGATTTACATTCTCAGTTCTACTATTGTCCGTGCAGCAAAGTGCATATTATCGTGTTTAGCAGTGTGTACCATTTATGGCTATTACGGCTCAAGTTCGGCTATCTACGACGTCCGGAGCGACCACTCCCAGAAGCAAACCGGTTTAACTGATGAGATTGTTTCGTGTATGTGCATTAGATCAGGATCGTCTGTCCTGGTTGATCTTTAAAGCCTAATACCTCTTTCATTAGTTATAGCATCAGCAGCACCAAAAGTATCAGACCTCCTGAAAGAGAATGCACCAGCGAACGAGGAATGTCAACATGTTTGCCAGGACTTGCCTGAGACCGACCTGGAGCCGGTCTGCATGATGTTCAGCAGATACAAGAAGGGGTTTCAGTTCTTTGTCAACATGTGCCACGCGAGGAGGGCTGTTTGTAAAGAGAATGTGTGTAAGTAGCTTTTGCCTGCCGCGAAGCCCGCGTGAAGGTCGAAAATTATCCCACGGGAAAGTGCTACAGAGTTAAAAAGTATCCTATGTCCCAACCAATGTCATAGTCTATTCGTGTGCCCAAACACGAAAAGATAACAGGCAGACAGACCGACATACAGACATACTTACTTTTAGAAAAATTACTTATAAATAAAAAAGGCAAAAATGCGAATTATTTATCAAAAATCACGCTGCGACTCAACATAGTCAAAGTTAAAGGCACTTTTGAACCTCAAAATGTACTTCAATCTCATCCATTTCTCTTTCTCAATGGAACTTTGTAAACGCGATACAAAAAAAGAAAACGCCTTCATAATCTCAATTACTCACACTTTCTCAGAAACAATTGAAGTCTTTAAAGCAACGCATATACATACTTAGATACGTCCTAAGCGCTTCGGTTCTAAACGCGCTACCAAGTGGTTCATTGTGATGGTCTTAAAAATTCATTGCGTTAAGAAATTCACTGTTTGAGAGCTAAAGAACCCTCGAAAATTCAAGTCAGCAAAACTTTAAGTACTCAGAATGAACAGTTGAAAAGGTGAATTTGAAAGGAGAGAGTTCGAAAATTACCTTCGGTGGCGTTGATTCGACGGAATTTTAAGTATCTTTTAAATATTCTGAGTGTTTCAATGGAAATATTAATTACTACTGAGGGATTGATAGCTTAAAGGTTAGTGCTTAGAATTGGTTACTAATTTTGTGAAGTCTTTGAAAAGCACACTTATATTAAGTTACAAGCTTTTACCGGCGTGGAGGTTGGAAATTATCCCACGGAAACTTATTACCAGAAAAAAAGTATTAAATGTACTAACCCAGATCATGGTCTACCCCTGTGCCAAATTTCATCCAAATCCGTACAGCCGTTTTACCATGAAAGTGTAACAAACAAACAAACTCACTTTCACGTTTATAATATTAGTTATAAGATTAGGTTTGGATAAGTATCGAGTATGGATAGATACGCTATTGAACCTTTTAGCAGCCTTCTAACACTAATTATGTGTAACATGAAACATTTAACGTTAAATCCAGCCCAATTTAGGAACACAACACCATTAAGTAATATTGTTAGCACAGTTTCTTCCTCACGATACATGGTGTTAATGGATTACGCCGTGTACACACTGGCGACATCTACATGCAATTGTGTCGTGTAATCCGGGGATTACTATAGGTCGGGGGTGCGTGTATACCGGCCTTATTCAATCTTAAAATGTTTGTTTAAGACGTCGGTTAACATGGATGTGAAACAGTTCAGAGGCTTATTTTAGTGTTGTATTTTATGTCACGTTAACTAGAGCATTTTGTCGAACATTTCCATAATATTCTTGCGAATGGTCGACGCTGCGTTCTACGTAATGCTCACGGCGAGTGAGTGTTTACCTACCTGTAAAATTTATTCCTACCTCGTGTTCATTGTAACGACCTGCCCTGGCTTACGCACCGCTTTCCGCGCCGCCCGCGCTCGTGCCTTTGCTCGATAAAATGTTACACCAATACGCTCATTGGTTTTTAAAATCAGATTGTCACAAAACAACGAGCGTCGTGTTCGAAATGCGGTTCGATAAAATTTAAAAACGGTGAATGCTCGATGTTCTGTTACAAGTAAATGCTCTAGTCTATACTCGTACTTACCTTTAGGTTATTGGAACGAATTTCCCTTCCTATCGCACCTTATACTCTGCACACTTCTTGGCGAATAAGAGCTTAACCGTTTATTACGTAACAAAAATGAGATGACGGTCAAAATGCTACACTTTATAGGATTCCGTACCTACGAATGAAAAACGGAACCCTTATAGGATTACTCGTGTGTCTGTCTGTCTGTCCTTCTGTCACAGTCAATTTGCTCCGAATCAAATGGACCGGTTAAGTTGAAATTTGGTACACATAAGTATGAATTTCTGTGACCAAAACGTGGACGTGTAACGTAAATTAATTAATTTTAATTAAGATTTCACTTTTAGGAGATAAAAAAGATATAATTTAAAAAAAGATTTGTATACTGTACCGCGTGACATATCACATAAAATGGCTTACAGTAAGGGGCTTAATTTTTTTAAATAATTTTAAAATAAATATTGTTATAGTTATAGAAAATAGATGAACACATCAACATATCTCCGAAACAACAGAGCCAAAATTAAAAAAAAAAAATGCAGAAGTTAGTTCTATGCTTATAGATTACAGGAAAACTTATAAGAAGTCTATAGTTTTATTCAAATAACATGGAAAATCTCTCAATATTGTGCGTACAACATTTGCAGTTGGAATGTATGGGAGAACATGTTTTTCTACTCAAATGTTTAGTTTGTTCTTGGGATAAAATCATCCCAACTACGGAACCCTTCATTGTGCGTGGTCCGACTCGCACTTGGCCGGTTTTTTTGGTAAGGTCTAATTCAACCGGGTGTCCCACAACAATTCCTAATTGTTTTTTTTTTATGCTTGCTTGTTTAAGACGCAAATAGATGCCAGTGACCTTGAATGGTTAGCTTGTGTGTTCTGTACTGAGCTCACGCAACGCGTCGTACTTACGTCCAGCCAGTAATAGGACTCGACCACCAAAGAGTGCTGTCCTAAATTAGACTTATTGTTAATGTATTATACTCGTACATAAAACAAAAGGTATTAGAATAAAACATATATACTAAAGATCAAGAATTAAATTATCTTTAAAATGGTGAAGGTTTCAGAAAAATACGCTTGATTGTTTTTGCGTGATTCTCAGTTTTTTATCCGCGTTAGACATAACTTTACAAATTAATTTATCTATGTAATATAAATACAATCTAAAATATTCATAAATATAAAGTTATAAAAAAAACGCTCCCATTTAACATATATTTTTTCCAAATCATTAACACTAATCGCTTAGACGTGATCTTCAGTGTAAAATTATTAAAAGTCTGTTATTATCGCCTTAACATAGCTCATTGTTCAGTCTTTTGATCCTCGTATGTGTCAGATATTTTTATCAAAAAGTGCAAGTCAGACCAAGAATAAGCTGAACAATCTTTTATTTGAAAACGCTTTACTTTATATTCTAAATATTAAGAAAGATTTCACACTCAAACTCAACGTGATTGATCTTGCTCAGTCACCGTTGCGTTTGGGCTTTTTTTGACAAAAAAACTCGCTTAAATCAAACCTATTTATTATTTTACAGTGCTACACTTAGTACATCCCAGCAGATGCAAGATGAGCAACCAATTCTTCCTGCCCGTAGTCTAAAAAAACCCATCACGACCGCACTTCACCCCGAAAAAAACAAAAAAACATCGCGTAATAGACTTTGAAACACACTGAGGATTTTGAAAGATATTCCTAATCCATTGCTTCATAGGTTTGAAAAGTTCGTCTGCTCAGCAACGTAAATAACACAATGAACGTGGTAGAACTGTCAAAATGAAAGACATTGCGATAAATTGTCATTTTATGTATGTTTCGCAATTTCTCCGCTGACTTCACCTCGAGAGAAACAAAAAAGCATCGCAACCTCAAAAATACTTAAGATCTAAAAGAATACAAATAAAGAATTTGTCAAATTGGGTAATTAATTTTCCTTTAAAAATCCTTTACAAAGAGTTTTCTACCCCTTTCTCTTAATTGTCCAGATAATAAAATCCCGATGAACAGATGGATAAAATTTTAATTTGTTTTGCACTTTTTGCATTCTATTATTGTCTAGAAGGCATTGATCACCACGCTTGCTCAAGGAGGATTTGCGATTTCACACAATGTTTCCTTCTCCGTTGTCAGTAATGTCAAAATAAAATTACATATGATTTGATAAAACCACATTGGTACTTGCCTGGATTTGAACTCACAACCTCATGCATGAGAGACGAGGCCTTAACCACTGAGCCTTCACGACATTCTGTGATAACTTTAATTTGATTTCTATTTGTTGTTTTATAAAATCGCAATAGGCTCCTCTAAAGGCTACTTACTACACACAGTGCTTGTCTCACGGTCCGCCGGCTTTTGCCGAGCGGCACTCCTTTGTACGGCAAATTGGGCGCACCGCAGCTTGCCCGGTGGCAAGGCACTTTGTGTAGGAGACTTAACTTCAAGAAACTTGAAACTGGTGAAATGTGGCCGTATTATTACACCTCTAGCTAACTTTCAGTAAAGATAGCGAAGTAAGAAACAACATTCGGCCTATTTTTAGGCCAACGAATCAGCATTGTCATATGGCAATGCTGCCAGCCTTTCGGGCACTTTTCCCACTGAAAGCGATGTGGACCAATTTGTTTATGCCTAATGAGGTCTTCTCCTTTTTATATATTGTTGTACATAATTGATTAGGGTAACGGATAGTTGTATGTGTTTTTAAATAAATAAATAAATTTGTCTCTTTCGTTATTATCAGGCATATTTTAACTACTGTGGGTAGTGTTGGTTATTGCGCAATAGAAAAACCGTTTGCAGTTTAGATTAAATTATAATTTACTATCAAATTAATCACACTAGCAATTCACACACTGTAGGTACTACACAACATAACTATAAAGAACGCACGTCAGTTTCTAAACGTCTTCACTGCTTGACCGCCAACCACGAACTCAGCGTAGCTCCGGCCGGTCCGAGCGTTATGATGTAGACTCTGTCGAGCACCGCTAGGCGGCGCTGGAGTCCTGATTTGTCAACTCAGTAACGTAATTCATATATTTATATATATATTTTAGCGGTAGCTTGTATTTGATACCTACTTATAATTACAGAAATAAAACAAAATGGTTAAAAATAAAACATTATTGTAATTTTAAATTTATGTTATGACAGCTTTAAAATAAAATATCATCATTAAATATACATAGTATAATGTTTTTAAAATGTACTATATTTTTATTTCATTTTCAAGCGCTACGACGTTATCACCTTATTGGAAGCCGAATGTGAAGACGTTCTTATGTGGGTCATTCTTTTTTTCTTATTTGCTCAGTTAGTTTTAATGATGGTTTGGCAGTTTGAATAATTTATGCGGCCTACCCAAATGTCCTTTCTTTGGTATTGTTCGTCAAATAGTTAAGCTCCTTAAATTCTGAGTTGAGCTGCACGGTTACTGACAAATGCGTGCACTGACTGGACGGGTCCACTCAATCTTTGTGGTTTTTTCCTCAAAAGACCATTTCAGACACCCATCTATATGGTCTTCACATAATCTGACAAAGATTATGTCTGGACTTTAAAAGGGGCTGCGACCTCTAAGTTTGTTTCGGCCTTTTTTCTCAGAGTAGTCAGATAGGAAACGCCGACCTCACCTAGTTTAAAAAAATATGACTGACTTGTAAAAGTGTTTGTACAAACCTACTTACAGAAAAAAGAAACATTTATCATTTATATTCTTATTTTCTCAGGCTACCTTTTAGAACAAAAATATGCTAAAAAGGGAACCTGTCTCTATTCTGATATCTCGAAATCACTTGCTCCAATCTGTGTTTCAAAACAGAGTGAGCATTGCGTAGACAAAATCATAGGCCAAATATTCATCTATGGTAATTCCTTCCTTTTGATGTTTTCGAATTCCGTCGTATCTATGAAGAGCAAACCCATATAATGTTAGTAATCAAAACTAAAGGTATATTAAGTAAAGGTAGGTGCGTTTTTGGTTAAGGCATCAGGGCAAAAACCGAAACTATGATTTATAAAGTAAAGTGGTGAAATGCAAAACCGTGTTTCAATCCAGAACGATTTTAAAGAAGACCAGAATACTGACTGTGCACGTGAGATAAAAATATCTCTAGTTAAGATTTAGGTAACTTATTAACAGGCTCATTAACGGAAACGGGCGAATCGTCACTTTTAAATAGTATTATTTTTTCGATACGCGATTCGCACGAAGTTAATGTATTTGTAGGTGAATCAACAACTCCAGAAATACGTATTAGGCAATAATTGGCACATTTTAAGAAAAAACCGGCCAGAAGGCCACAAAGAAGGGTCCCGTAGTTGGGATGAATTTATCCCGAAAACAAACAAACAACAGATATAAGTCAGGGTCAATTCTCCAACTGAAAATGTAAGTTAGTTATTAAAAAAAAAAAATCTGATACAGCTACAAATTACCGATATTCGGACTTTTTCCTTTATTTGTGCTGTGAGACCGTGCTTCCTGGTAAATTTCATGATTCTAGGTCACCGGGAAGTACCCTGTAGTTTAGATTTATTTGCGAGTATCAAAATATGTCACACAAATTGCCGTATTTTTTTATTGCGTTGACTAAGAAGCTTGATTATTTTTTAGCTCCAAATGAATGATTTATTTGAGATTAATTTCAACTTGATACCTCCACGCGTTTCTGAGAAAATGGGCCTTGACAAACTGACAGACAGACGGACGGACAGACGGACAACGAAGTTATCCTATAAGGGTTCTGTTTTTTCCTCTTGGGGACGGAACGATAAAAAGTACACTAGGTATTAGCCAATTTTTTTTAAAATTTTATTGCATAAAATTCAAAATGTGCCAATTGCCTATCTACGTATTTCTGGAGTTTTCGATTCGCCCACAAATAAATTAACTTCATTGAAAAATTAAATTATTGAACAGGGACGATTCGCCCTTTTAGGGCGAGTAAATACGTGCGAATGAACCAATAAGCCCATTAACAAGACAACATCAAAGATGGCGGCCGTTTTCAGCGAACTGTCAGCATTATTTTTTTTATTTTTTTTTAAACTATGCCCGTACTAGGAATTTCTCCTGTATTGTGGGTGCGTTTACAAACATTTAAACTCACATACACAAACAGCCAGACCCGGAACAACTACTTGTAGGTCATACAAATATTTGTTCCGTGCGGGAATCGAACCCGCGACACGCAACGCAGCAGTCAATCGCTTAACCACTGCGCCAACCGTGCCGTCAAATTAATAATTATAAATAATAATTAATTAATTTAGAATTACTTAGTGCTTCAGGTTGGTTTATACTAAGATGGTTATTACCAAGTTTTCCATTTGGCTTATCATATTAGTAATATATTCGCCTAAACGCGGCTACACACATCTCTTATTAACTTCTGTGCCCCTATTAATATTTATAAACGTAAATTATATTCTGCAAAAGGCACGCGCCAACCTGGTGTGTAATTTTCTCTGTTTGCACTGAAAGGGTAAATAATTAAGAAAATATTACTACAGAATTTTTCGTGTTCTAGGAACCCAAATTAAATTGACTTTTTGTGAGGGTAATGATTAACGCGAAAAATAACTAATATTTTGTTTACTTAACTCTAATCAAAACTTCCCAAACCAATAAATTATACCGTATACCTAATATTTAGGTATGCATAACTTCTTTGGCTACTTCTATATCAGTCAAAACAAAATAAGGTACACTAGGTATTTAAGGTGTACCATGAAAATTATTTCACTTTTAAATTGTTCAGTTTTAGTAAACATAAAACAATGTCCTTGTTTACCGTTTAGGCTAGTAACTGTTTAAATAAATTATCAATAAAAATGTTTATTTAACTTTAATTATAATGAAATGACAATTTAAGATAAAAAACACAAACAACGACACTTGAAAAATTCTCCACTTTTTATTCACAATAAAACTAATATTTTGCTACTTAGCAATTAGTTAATGTTCTTCAAATCACACTGAAATGTAAAAATAACAAGTGGCCCTTATTTTGTTTTGAGTCGTATAGTTTTAATGACAATTATCAACTATATTTTATTGTAATGTCATGTTGTGTATCTATGTTTTATCTTTCTTTTTATCTATGTTGTCTCTAGACAACAACAGGATAAAAATGACATGCATTTGATAAGAATACACAACTAATTCAGGGTAATACACAACTATTCTCTGTACAAAAAATGTATTCTTTGTTTTCAGAACAAATACTACATGATTTGAACTGCGCCAATTTATTCAATATGCCATCAACTGACAAAGTAACCACTTAATCGCATAGATTTACAATACACATGGCTCTTAAACTATTCGATTCTGACTAACTTAACCACTCAATCAATCTGCCTAGCCTTTTTCTCAACTATGTTGGGGTCGGCTTCCAGTCTAACTGGATGCAGCTGAATACCAGTATTTTACATGGAGCGACTGTCTACCTGATGTGGAGGTCAGGTACTCAGTAAATGGGTAATACGATACCCCTTAGTAAGACTGGTTGTCAGACTTTCAGGCTTCTGTCGACCCGTAACGACTGTCAAAGATCCAAGAATCGAACGGAGGAATCTCGATATGTAAAGATCTCTATCCACAGACCAAACTGATGGATCGACCCGTGTGGCCATTATTACTTAGCCACGAGCTCCTCTCTATACTAGCTTGACCACTAATGGCATCTATATGGGATCTAATGCACCATGATGCGGTAGTATTACGTTACTACATTATGCTTTGATTGGCTTAGAGACTCCAGTGACCTGTGGCAGAAAGGAACAAGAAGATTTAGCAAAAAGAAAAGCAGTACCACGATATAAATGTTCGTTTAAAAGAGCGAGCTTTTTAGCGTGCGGGAAAGTGGGGAGGCGTGGCGGCTCTGCCTAAGAATGGGCGGCTCGCGCGCTAGTATTTCCTTCGTATTATTAAAACAACTATACATTTTGAAAATGTAAAATGACATGTTACAGAAAACATGTAGTTTTGTTATTATTAAAAAACTGATGACCTTCCGTGAAGTATTTCCGCCGTACTAAGGGTTTATTTTGTTTTTAGAGATTACTTTGGATTTTCTTTCTATAGAGGAAACCACAAGTAATCGTGTTTCTAAAGTGATGTATAGAGTGAATCCTTAAATATCTTACATATTAAGAGGGAACAGGGTCTGCGATAAACAAAAAGGGGAATACAAAATATGTATTCCCCTTTTTTTTCTGAATAATGCCACTAGAACAATATTTTTTTTCAAAAAATTAAGTTCTGCTGAAGACACGTTCCTATTATTTCCTTTTTTTCAGCATCTTATTGGTAATGAAAATATGACCATCCAAAAATTACATAAATGCCCCATTTTTACCGCCGTGATTAAAGGACCAGACAAATTGGAAAAGTTTTTAACATAAAAGAAAATGATAGGATACTAGACATACTCTTTCCTAAAATTTTAATGTAAAAAATTATTGAATCGGATCAGTTTTCCAGGAGAAAAAAGGGGAATACGAACTTTTTTGTGATATAATCGGTCTGAGCTGCAGCTGTCCCTGTCGCACTCTACGGAGGCAGACTTAATGTAAGGCGACGGCAGACTTAATGTAAGACGACGGCAATAGTTTGTTCAAATACCTATTTTTCAAATTCCTCACAGGCCGTGTTCCCTCTTAATTGCATAGCTAAGGTTAAGAAATTACGATGCAGCAAGGGATCAAACGAACGCAATTATTTCATAATCACCTCAGCGCAGCAGAAAAACTAAAATTGAGTAGGTATGGAAAATTTGCTCCTTATCGATTACGTAACTCCTTAAGTATCAATAGGAATCATCAACATTATTTCATATGACAAACGTTTACTGCCAGACATAGGCCTCTTCCAAGGATTGCCACAAAGACCGGCCCTAGCGTTGGTATGAATGAAGTTAAGACAATTTCCACACAGGCTCCGCCCCCATGCACCCCGCCACTCCACTATGTGCTAAACGCTAACACATCAGTAATAAAGTTAAATATCGCGTGCGCTCTTTGATCGTGTTCGAGCACGAAACTAAATGGCGTAGGTCTCAATTCTTATTTCATTTATAACTAAAGTAACAATTGATCTAGAGAAAAAAGATTTTGTGGTTGGATAAAAAACTATATTTTCTCACTGTGAATACTTATTTTGGACATAAAAGTAATCTTCATTTTATTTAAATAATCTTTAAAAAAAAACATGATTTTGGAATTAAAAAATTAATCAAGCGAAAATGTTACAATTACGTAACTGTCTTGTACATGGAAAGAAAACAATCTAATGAATAATATACTAAAGTTCCATTATGATTGCCTGCGCTATTGTTTCAGAATATTAATTCAAATTAGCAATATTAGCCAATCAGTAAGGTGGCCGAGCTTTCTGCCCAGGGTGCATAAAATGCAAGTTTAAGTATCTATCACCAAATCGGATCGGGAGGCTTTTTAGGGTTCCGTACCTGAAGGGTGGCAAACGGAACCCTATTACTAAGCCTCCGCTGTCCGTCTGTCTGTCAGCGGGCTGTATCTCATGAACCGTAATAGGTAGACAGTTGAAATTTTCACAGATTGTTTATTTCTATTGCCGCTTTAACAACAAATAAAATAAAGTTAAAAATTAGAGGGGTTCACATACAAGAAACGTGATTTTTCTGCGTTTTTTGATAAATATTGTACAATGTTACAGAACTCTTCATGTGCGAGTCCGACTCGCATTTTTCCGGCTTTTATTTATTTTATGTCTGATCTGATTTCTCGTACTGAAGAGTCAATTCATTTTTCATATTCATATTTCTTTTAAAAATACTGCTACAACAAAACACGTCTACAGAAGTGATCTCAAATTAATTTAACAGTAGCTATACTGTGACTTTTAAACTGTTCATTACTAGTATCCGAAACAAAATGATCGCCCACACGATATCAACTCTTATTGAAATTGTTGGCAAGTTCCCAAACTCGATCGTTGTAAAGGGAAAAAGCCTCAACAATTTACGCAAATATATGAATACTTAACAGATTTAAATTCTTTCTTTTTCAAAGTAAAGTACCCATTTACTCTGTAGAAAGGAATCCATATGAGTGCGAATAACATTCAAATGTGGCGTTTCTTGATGTCAGATTTAGCCACACATTTTTCCAGAACATACCGAGAAATACTGTTTTTATCAGAAATATAAAGCGTTGTTTACTAGTGTGAACGAGGCAGTTTGAAAGAATCATAATGGTTTAGATCATGTAATACTAATAATACCCACATAGGTTTACTGCCAAACTTGGCTATCTAATGTACAGACAATATTTAAATCCTTCACGACGTTTTTTTAATGGACATTTGTCGTTTTTATCCTAACCATTTGAAATAAACGCATCAAAATGACAGTCAGTCTAAAGAAATCTTATAAATATTTAGTTACTGCTTTTATCAGTCATCAGGATGCCGCAGACTAAAAACAACAGTATAACAGAATGACACTGAACCACAGCCTATTCAAATGGAAGTAAGTTGAAGCTGACATTAATATTCCATCGTCGGCTTACTAGTTGAAAAACTCCGTTTTTTTCCCGCAAGTATTCCATACTTACTGTCGCTTTTAATACTCGTATATTAACGTTGTCGCTTCACGTATTTCGGATATGTGAGTGAATAATGTAATGCCATATTTAGTGTTTTTTTTAGGTATTTGGTAAATCAAAACATTCCATTTTATTGAATAAAAACCTATTTGTGAGAAAGAGATTACTTGGGTCTCCTGATATGCTAGTTACAATAAGACATTAGTTAACAGTAGTGATAGCCTCTAGGTGTGACCGTTGGACTCCCAAGTCATAGGTCTCGAGATCGAACCCAAGGCACCTCTGACTTTTCGGATTCATGTGCGTATTGCATAACTATCACGTGCTTCAAAAACGGTGAAGGAAAACATCGTGAGGAAACCGGCATGCCTGAGAGATATTACTCGACGGCATGTGAAGCCAAGTCAGAGGCCCATGGGCGGCAGAAAAACTCTGACACCAGGATATTCACTAACCATACGAAAAAGAAAGAAAGAAAGATTAATTAATAAAACCTGAAACAAAAAACATTGTCATTACTAGCAAGACAACGTTTGTAGTTGTAGTTTCACCTATTTTCTATTTCTATTACATAGCTTTCTTCAAAAAACCTTTTTAAAAAGCTCATGGGCAGCACGCGTCGATCCATCAGGTTAAGCTACGCTTGCCGCAGTTGGTCCGTGGATGGATTACCATTTTTACATACCGAGACTCCTCCGTGCCTCAGAAAGCACGTTACGCTGTCATGTCACCCTGAAAGTCTAACAACCAGTCTTACCAAGGGGTATCGTATTACCCAGTTACTGGGTTGTGGAGGTCAGATAGGGATTCGCTCCATATAAAACACTGATATTCAGCTGCATCCGGTTAGACTGGAAGCCGACCCCAACATAGTTGGGAAAAGGCTAGGCAGATTGAATCGTCTTAGATGTTTCACTCTTTTCAAATATTTTAAATCTCAAACAAAATAACTTCAAAACATCGACACTGTAAAAAAAAGTATTCATTTTTTACAGCTTTATCATAATCATTGATGGAATTAGATGATAGCACACCTCTGCCGACCTCCCTTGAGACAACCACTAGGATGTTGAAGAGAAATATCCATTTAACAAATTGCTAGACCATTATTTATAGTTTTTCTGCAATTCATCTGGGAAAACTGAAACTGAAAACTGCTCTTAAAATAATAACGAAATGGTTACGAAATTTAAAAATTTTGTTTTAATTTCTTCGACGCGGCGTTGGATTTGATTAAATCTGTGCTTTACAGTAATTGAAAGGGTATACTACTCGTAGAACTCGATCTGAAAATACTAGTAGTTGACTAGCTTTTGCCCTCGATTTCATCCGCGTCTTTCTTGTTTTAACATGAAATATACATCTCCCTACGGCCGTCTTCTTTCTGACTTTTTTCTTTTTGCAGGATCCTAAGGGTCGTAGCGTGATGTTAAATAGCCTATAAGCTTCATCAGGAATGAGGCTACCAATGCAAAAAAAAATGACTACAAATTCAAAATGCAGACATGGCTATGGACCTGTTATCTTTTACAAAGCACACGGAAAGAAAGACAAATACATAGCCTAGTCTATGAAAATGATATTGCCACATCACCTGCACTTGATCTTCTACATCAACTTCACGATCTTTCTTCATCTTTTTAAAATTCAAATCAAATAACACAACACACATACATAAATCACGCCAGTATTCCCGAAGGGTTAGGCAGAGGTGTACCTATAGTACACCCACATTTCGCCAGTTTTGCTTAAGCATAACGTTGTGTTGCGTTGTGTTGCGTTGTCGTTAGTTTGCGTTTTTTGACGTCAAATAATAATATGACGTCAAAAGGTAACAGACAGATCTAAATATAGACAAAACGAAAAACAAAATTAGCTTTCAAATCTAATTATAACTTTTCCACAAATACTTCCCCCAATCTAATTCCGAAAACAAACTTGTAAAGGGCAACATTTAAATAGATCCCTAAAAAACTGAATTGTTAATTAGTAAAGTTTCTTGCATCTTGATTTACATGGCGTAATGATTATTTTACGTGATTCAACTAAGAATAAGCGGCTTTCTTTTGTTTACCTAAATATCTGTATACATTAACATATTATATATCAAAGTCGCTTTTCATGTCTGTCTGTTTAACTGCGATGTTCTTGCAACTACGAAACATATTTTTCACCATCATTAATTAGAGAATTTATTCCGGAACGTTTTTGAGGATAATAAATAATTATTTAACTTAGATATAAAAAAGAAAACTTCGCGTTTTATTAAATCATAAATGACCGTGCGAAGCAAAGGCGTGTAGAAAGAAAATAAAAGAAAGAAAGAAAAATATTTTATTTGGGACACGCACAGGAAATACAAACAGTAAAAGAAAACAAATTTACACAAAAATAAAATAATGAAAAAAGGAGCATAATATTAGGTTGGGGAAAAAGTCTTTTCGCATTATAGTATGTATGAACTTGTAATAAAATCTCTTTGGCTATACTATGTGTATCTGGCTGGTTTTGGTATCATTGAAAGTTTAAATTTTAAAGAACATAATTCCAAATTCAAATTAGGAAAATGTGTGATTTTTATTTGTTTTTCGTACTGTCAAGATGAGTGAATCTAATGAAGAAATTCGATACATTTTAAAATTTTACTACAAAAAAGGTAAAAATGCAACGCAAGCCGCGAAAAAAATTTGCGATGTTTATGGACCTAGTGCAGTGTCTGTGAGAGTAGCACAAATTTGGTTTAAGCGTTTTCAATCCGGAAATTTTGATGTCAAAGATGCACGTCGCTCTGGTCGCCCTATTACGGATAAAATGGATGCCATTTTTGAAAAAGTGGAGCAATTAGTAGTTACGACGTAGCTGAAGAACTGGGAATTGACCACAAAACAGTTTTGGCGCATTTGAAAAAAACTGGGTACACAAAAAAGCTCGATATTTGGGTACCTCACGAGCTCACTGAAAGAAACCTAATGAACCGTGTACTCATTTGTGATTCTTTATTACGACGTAATGAAACCGAACCATTTTTGAAGAAGCTGATAACTGGTGATGAAAAGTGGATCACGTACGACAAGAACGTGCGAAAAAGGTCGTGGTCAAAGGCCGGTCAGGCTTCACAGACTGTGGCAAAACCCGGGTTAACTCGCAACAAGGTGATGCTGTGTGTGTGGTGGGATTGGAAGGGCATTATTCATTATGAGCTGTTACCACCAGGCAGGACCATCGATTCTGAACTCTACTGCGAACAACTGATGAGATTAAAGCAAGAAGTTGAGAGAAAGCGGCCGGAATTAATCAACAGAAGGGGTGTGGTTTTTCATCATGATAACGCTAGACCTCACACATCTTTAGCCACTCAGCAAAAATTAAGAGAGTTTGGCTGGGAGGTGTTAATGCATCCGCCGTATAGTCCTGACCTTGCACCTTCAGATTTCCACCTGTTTCGGTCTCTTCAGAATTCTTTAGGCAGTGTCAGGTTAACATCACGGGAGGACTGCCAAAACCACTTGTCGCGGTATTTTGATCAGAAGTCCCAAAATTTCTATAGCAATGGGATCATGTCCCTACCTACAAGATGGCAAAAAGTTATCGAACAAAATGGTACCTACATACTTTAGTTAAATGTAAACATACTATGTTAAAAAATGTTTTGAATTTTCTTAAAAAATACGAAGAAACTTTTTCCCCAACCTATTATTAAAATCTAACAAAATAATAACGACCTGTGCGAGGCCAAAAAGGCCCCATATCTCAGCATAATACGGAGATATTTAAAAAAAGAAATACCACCGCGCTGGTATTCTGATAGGGCCCACTGTGATGCCACGGATACACTTACGGACTTAGATAAATCCCACTAGAGGATTACAAAAAAAACGACCCGCCCAACGACGGGTAACGACCCGCCCCAAGGAATAAAACCCTTAAAATTGGTAAACGAAAGCGAAAATCTTAATCAAAATTATTGCAAAAGTTAATTTAATTTAAGATCAATCACGCCTTCTTTCCCGAAGGTGTCGGCATAGGTATAATACACCCACATTTCGCCAGTTATGTTTAAGTCACAGTAATAAGGCCGAGCCTATTGCCATCAACCGGGCATAAATCTAGACTGGGCAGCTACTGAGAAATTCTAAATAACACTGCCCGACCTGGGAATCAATCCAGGATGCAAAGCTCAGCAGTCACACTTACAACCAAAGAGACAATCTACTTAACAAGGTTTTTCTTTATTGATTGTTTTTTGTACTTTAAAAGAACTAAATAAGGCAAAGTAGTGTAATTAGCGTATTCGCAGAGAGAAACTTTGCCCGGGAAGCACTAACAAGTCACAGCGAGTGCACTTCTGTTGCTTGCTGTATAAAAGAAACATCATTTGTTCAGAACTTAAGGCTATGGTTTTTCTTATTTATTTCTATACGAACGAGCTTGGAGTTTAAAGAAGGCTGTAGAGTCGTCTGCGAAAGACGAAATATTTTCAAAACTTATTCAATAATTTTATTCACTTATAAATTTTTCGATGAAATTTTTGACTTTAATCTGTCAATCAATAGATACAGAAATTATGTTTTTGACGACTTTATAAGCATAACGTTGTGAAATTATGTTTTCTTGTCGACTATTTTGATTAAGTATAATCTGTGCCGAACGCATAATTTCACCTCAAAGCTACTTTATGAATTTCATATTCATAGAACATAACAATTCTTTCATAAATGAAAGAGAATTCTCTTCTCTCACATTATGCAAATGAAATAATACTAGCTCCCAGACTACACTTCACTGAGGGCGAATAATCTCGCGGACATGCTTCCGAGAAAGTAACTTAGACGTATTGCGCGCTGGAAAATAGTTGGGACTAGAAGTAGGTAGGTATTATTATGTTCGGATCTGGTAAATTACTTGTGTTTATGCGAAGTTTATTGAGTAAATGTGGGTCGAATTTTTTACAACATCCACTACTAATATGTTACATTTACAGTACAACGATATTATACGCTACTACGCATTGCTACGCTTCTACACATTTCTACGCTACTACGGACCGCTACGCTGCTACGCATCGCTGCTACGCCGCTTGTCTACGCTACTAAGCATCGCTACGGTACTACGCACCGCTAGCACGTAACGCTACGTATCGTAACGCTACTAGGCATAGCTACAGGGCTACGCATCGGTACACGGCTACAGCTTGCTATACTGATAAGCCATACTCCGTTGACAGCAAAAAATGATGCGTGTGTTCTACGTCGTCAATTTAAAAGTCCATTTTTGGTTGTCACAAATGTAAGCGCCTTCTCCAATACCAATTTTTTCTAAAATCTATGTCGAAACCAAGCAAGAGCAGCTTTGAGGGGAGAGGCGAATGGAATTGGGAGCTTATCAGAGCTCGAGCAAGAGCCGATAGCGTGTGAACCGTCACCTCGATGCGACCTGCTTATGCGGTTTTTATAAGACACTGAAATGGTAATCTTTGGCGTTTTAGAACATTCAGGTACGGGGAGTGCACATGAATGCTTATATACCGACTTCAGAGACGGTATCCCACTTGAATATTATTAATATTGAAAACACTTATCAACCAGCAGCTGCCCGCGGCGTCGCCCGCGTGGACCCTGATTATTTTTCTAAATTAAAAGTAAGTAGTAGTACTCCTCATCAGCTAACTGCCAGTGAAAGTCCCGTCAAACTGGTGCAGCCGTTTCGGAGATTAGCCGAAACAAACAGACAGGCAGACAAAAAATTAAAAAAAAAAATTGTTATGTAAGTACCATATATACGTTCACATTATGCATTTAGTAAATAGCTGTTATTTTGACATTATAAACAGACTATATTATTTGTAAGATAATATACTTAAGGTCGGTTATGTAAAATGATGAATCAGTAAACTTAATACAATGTGATTAATTAATAAAAATACACATACAATAGAATCTTATGATTTGGCAATTGATTTTACTGAAGAGTAAATTAGATAGGTTTTCAAAAAAATCTATAAAAATAGACCAGTTTCTTTGAAAATTCAATCTGCAATGCACTAGAAATTGATTCCACTTATACTGTTTCCTTGACCCCTACAGAAACTAAATTATATCAAGATAAAGAAAATCTTGAATAAATTGAAATTCCAAGCTCTGATTAAAAGAGAAGTTTTTCATGAGATCGTATCTGGCAAGGTTGAAAGTTGCCAGTTAACTCATTTGCAAATATTTCTGCAGATAAGTTTGACTTAAAGAGAGCTTATAGTAAATTGAAATAAAGTCTTGATGGAGTTAAAGATGGCTCTTAATCTCACTTGATGCTCTTTTGTTTGAAAAATGGCTGTTATACTCACTTGATGCTCTTTTGTTTTATAAAAAGCTAGAATGTACGAGTATTATCTTGCTCATACTTAGTTACTTTATTATTGAAGTGAAAACTTCTTTAGGCGAGTTGAGCGATTTTTGGATTTGAATTTTTGAGTTCGCGTAGTGCTGGGCTATAGAATATAGATGGCGCTAATACCAGTTTTAAGTTTTTTAATAGTATTGTTTTTTTTTGGAGATACAGGGCAACAGAATCATAATGGTGATGATGATAATGATGAATAATGTTTACATCATATATACCAGTTTTAAGTTGTCACTTATGTCGGCGGTCCCCATGTTATTCAATACCAACGACCCGCCCCTACTTCGCACGGTTTTTACAACTTGACAAACCATCGAGATTTCTTTGTTATATACCTATGTAAGATTAATATTAATTTATTAATATTCATCACCTTCATTAACCTTCCAGAATAAATTCTCTAAATCAGCGGTTTATAAACTTTTTCGGCGACGGAACCTTTTTGAAAAACTAAATATTTGACAGAGCCCTAAAATAATCAAAAACTGCGTTTTATGGATTATTCCACTTTGCCCCACTAGTGGATTATTCACAATTTTGTCGTCCACTGTGTTCCACTAACTGATTTTGGTGGGGCAATAACATTCGCATAAACTCTCTTTTCCCACTAGGGCTAGATTTCATTTTTGAATTAAATAAAATATTATGGCGAAAATAAAAACAGTTTTAAAATGATAAATGAAACTACTCGTACGAGATTAGGATTATTCTGAATATGATATTTTAGCTGCTTCACGTTACGTTATTACGTCAACTATTGTGCTAATATTTTCGCGTAGCCCACATAGGCTTTGCGAGCCCACACTTTGATTTTATAGAATTAAGACTATGATTATTATAATCCCATAAACGCACGTTACAGTTTATAATACCTGATAGAAAATATCACACATATTCATTACATTTCATGTGTTTCATACAAATTTAAATTTAAATACTTTGAAAAGCTCTAATCGTTGTCTCAATCCCGTGACCCAAATGTAATTTGATTTATGTTCGTACTTAAATCTATCAGAGGTAACAGCCTTCAATATTCTTGTTCCACTTAAATTTCTCGAATTACGTCATAAACCTGAGAACGATACCTGACATTGAGCGATTTAATCTTTATTAACTGAAATTTAATATTTCTGAAGATATCTATCGGAGTAAAGGTAGCCTAAAGTTGATAAAACTCTTGAGTTACATAACATAACATCACGCCTGTATTGCCCGAAGCAGGGCAGAGGTGTATCTATAGTACACCCACATTTCGCCAGTTATGGTTAAGTCCCATTTAATATGGGCGAGCCTATTGCTATCAACCGGGCACAAATCCATACTCCAGCCTGCACTGAGAAATTCTAGATAAAAAAACCCATTAGCACTATACCCCGACCCGAGAATTGAACCCAGGATCTCATACTAACGATCACCTCATGAAGACCTTTCTCAACAATGATACCTGTAATTACTGAGTCATTTTAACCTGACTGCATTTAAGTTATAATAATCAATGTTTGTAAGGAACTTTGGCTCCTGAGATACTAGTATCTTTTTACTTAGTTCAGGAGCCAGATGTTCTACCTGATTTTGACCACCACTTGTACAATCATGTTAAGTGTAAACTTTATGTGTTTCTCTGTGTACAATAAACTTATTATTTATTTATACACAGTATTAGCGCGTAGTCAGGCACTCCTTACTAATATTTTAATGTATTTAGTTTTTTATTAACGGTAATCGAGAATGGTACTATCAGGTGTTAAAGTTCTCACAGGAGCTATTTTCCAGACATTGGAGAAATTATGTTCCTAGGTATCAATCACGTTTTTTTTTTGGCAATTTGTCCGTTTGCGAAGAAATTTATACAATTAAACACACACACACACTATAGCGGAATGACTAACAACATTGTCAGTTTCACTACTTAAGCAAGATTATATATATATATATATTTTTTTTTTAAACATTGCCCCACACTAGGAATTTCTCTTGTGTCGTGGGTGCGTTTACAAACATTTAAACTCACATACACAAACAGCCAGACCCGGAACAACTAATTATAGGTCATACAAATATTTGTTCCGTGCGGGAATCGAACCCGCGACACGCAGCGCAGCAGTCAATCGTTTAAACATTGCGCCAACCGTGCTGATGATGTCACAAAAAATAAAAAAAACGTTGCTGATGCTTTTAAAATGTCTACTAGATTGTGAAAAGGGATTCCCCTAAACTACAAATATAAAATATACAAAGGTACATAAAAAATAGACAATTATTTTAAAACCCAACGATAACTAGAATTCATACAACAATAATGCTTTGAACATACTAGGCTCTCATAGAAGTGAAAGTATAAAACGAATTAGCAAATTAAAATTCTTAATATGAAATACGGCGCAGGATGTCTATTGTTCGAACTACAGCCTCCCGTGGGAGTTTTTACATGACAAAGTACAGTTTACATAACTTTACATATTATAACGCTGCTAAGACAAATGTGAGTAATTCAGTTTTACTGGAGCCGTGTGGACTTTCGTACTTTCTGATACCGAAAAATATAGGTAGGTAGGTATTTTAAGACAACGACATTAATTATTATTTCCTTCTTTTTTATTCGGAAAGATTCTAAGCTCGAACTAGTTCATAAACACCTTTTTGTAAATTATATTTAGCTCCCTGTCTCTTTCTGTTTTTTCTACACTTTTAATCTTAAATTGTAGAAGGCAATAAGTACATTTTCACAATAAACAAGTCTCACCCATTTTTTTGTCACCCTTGCATTGTGCGGTGATCAAAATAATAATTGCAAAGATATTATACAAACATGATCTTACGACCTACAATCACTTACAGTCACCGTTTATTTTATTTGAGTTGGCCAGTTTGAGTACTATTTTATGTCAACAATTAGCATCATAATTAAAATCATCACGCCTGTATTTCCCCGAAGGGTTAGGCAGAGGTTTACCTATAGTACACCCACCTTTCGCCGGTTATGTTTAAGTACCATGTAATACGGGCGAGCCTTTTGCCATCAACCGGGCACAAATCCAGACTCCGGGATGCTACTGAGAAATTCCAGATGGAAAAACCCAATAAGACTTTACCCTACCTGCGAATCGAACTTAGGACCTCATGCTCAGCAGTACCACTAGACCAACAAGGCAGTCTTCATTCCTTTTTAGGTTTATCAAATAGCTTTATTTTGGTGATTCTCATAGAAATTCCCCGACAAGTTACGAACTCAATTCGAGCCTAATTAACGCAAAGCACGTAAATAAAGCCATACATACCTACATAGCCTTGAAAAAGTTACAAAATGTTTTAAAATGTCTCCTGCCTACAAGGTCCTACCTCTCAAAGCATTCATCAATTTCAGAAGTAGGCAAAATTGAGTTTTAGTGAGCTCTCGATTGAAACTTGAAAAAATATTTTATATCCCCTCCAAAAGTAATGGATTCCACCTGGGAGATATATTTCAGCTGAGACCCTTTGGTTTAAGTATTACTGGCACTATAAACTTCCCAGCCTCTATGCGTGACAAGAAATGTAAAGGTATACCTTTTTTAATGTAGATTAGAATATTAAGCAGATAGGTCTGTGGCGCCATCTACATCGCCACATGCGAATTACGCATCACGACTAGCATATATACAACGTCCTGACTTCAATCATAGGGCAGTTGCCCACCAGTCACGACACCCGTCTGGTCGGAAGATTCTCCCTTTTCTATGGAGATGAGGAACTTTACACCTTTTTCCTTATACCTCTATAGGTCCTGTTTTCTTGGGTGGATTATAAAAAAGCCTTGAACACTAGGTTCTTGTATTACCTACCAAGGGATAATATTAGCTAGGATCACAAACATCTCAATCTGTGCTAGAGCAGTGGTGGTCCAGTGGAAATGGCCCCGACTTACGCGTTGAACTAAGGGAGGCATTTTCATCACTACTGCTCTCAAAACGTTGAAGGAACGCATCATGAAGAAACCGGCATGTCCTCAAACCAAAAAATCGACGACATGTGACTTCGTCCAACCTGCACTAGGCACGTGCACGAGAAGTTAACAGCCCTATTAAAATAAAACAATTAAATAAATTACACAAGATGGAGTGCGTGGCTAAATGATAACAGCCGCACGGGTCGATCGAAGGTTAAGTTATGCTTGCCGCGGTCGGTTCGTGGATAGGTGACCATCCAATACTTATTGGGACCGACATGCCTCGGAAAGCACGTCGGTCCCGGCTGTCATTCGTAGATCTTTGACAGTCGTTACGGGTAGTCAGAAGTCCAAAAGTTTAACAACCAAACCAGCGGAGGTCAGATAGGCAGCTAGAGTGGAAGCCGACCGCAACATAGTTGAGAAAAGGCTGGGCAAACTGATTGACATAACACAAATTGGGCCAAAAATAAGTAACGCCATAACAATGGGCGCACACCACACACCGTCCTACTATCACTGTTTACTATTATTGTTTACAGTTCTTCTATGCCCAAGAAATAGTAAACCGTAGACAATGGGTCAGGACTTCAACATTCTATACGAATTAAACAGTTTTATCTTAAAGTATTGTCTTGGTGGGTACAGTCAGCAACAACAACGAGAGTTTACAAATACGTCTGATTAAGTTTTGCAAACAGTCAAAAATAAATTGAAAATTTTCCACGGCAGTAGCTACAATTTCAATTCATATGTAGTTTTTGAGTATATCTTGGACATTACTGACATCCGTGAAGAAAAACATCGTGAGGAAACCGGGACTTATAGTTACTACACTCGATTTTTTCACCGTTTTTAAGAGCAGTTATGATGAAGTCATTTACACAAAGTAAAGAGCCTGTCTGGGTTCGAACGTACAACCTACAACTCGTAAGTCATAGCCGTTACCACTGAGCCACCCCTGCTCACCTGTAGTGTATTATTATTTATATTATTAACTCTACGCTACTGACTGTATGTCAGTATGCTCTATCTCACGAATTTAGAACGTGTCTTCTCACTTGAATATTTTAACGTTTAAATTCACTAAATTGGTTTATTAAAACTTGCATCAGCTTTGACAAAGATGAGAATTTTAAAACTTGGTTTAAACTTACCTACAAAACTTCTAACAATCATAAAAAAACAATTGCTCTTTCTCCTCCTTTGGGTCTAAGAAACTTTGAAATGTTCTAAATTCAAAACTATCATAAGAAAGTTACTTGTGCGTTCCGAAACTAAAATATAGTGGTCAAAGTTGGTCCGTAGAGTATAGTTGGAACTAAATCTACAATACAGTAATTCGTCTACCTAAACAGGGAGTATTAGCTAAGCACGGACGTGCTTTTATGGCAGCGATTTTTTTTGTACACTGGATTTTCAACTCTCGGTATTGAGCAGAGCATTGAGTATCCAACAGAGCGCATCCAACGCGTATCCCTGCCCGTCAAGAAAACACACTGTTGGATATTCAACTCTCGGCGCTAAGCAGAGAATCAAAAATTCAATACCTACGCGAAAAAAAATCGCTGCGATTAAAACACGTCCGAACCTGGGCGAACCTGGGCTTAAAGACACGTTATTCCTTTCAATTACAGGAAAGAATCGTACGATTTACAAGAGAAAAGTTACAATAAAATTGTCGTTATATCACTATAGCAGAAAAAATCTATTCCAATTTGCGATTTAAGACCAAAATCAATCAATCAAAAAGTGAGTTAGTTTGTTACCCTTTCACGATAAAACGGCTGAACGGATATAGATGAAATTTGGCAAATAGGTAGACCAGGACTTGGATTAGGTCATAGGATACTTTTGTCTCGGTAAGACGCTCCCGTGGGATAATTTTTGACGTTCACGCGGGCGAAACTGCGGGTAAAAGCTGGTAACTAATTATAGATGTTTATGTCTTTTTACTATTTATATGCTCATCTACTAGACTAAAATTGTATACCTTAGGCTGAAATCCATGTAAATCACTGTACACAGGCACAGGGTAACTGTATAATATATAGATAAGTTATCGATGAATTTCATGAAAGAAATAGAAATAGTTTATTGTCCAGGTAATACAGTAAGCAGGTTTACAAGTTAACACCAAATTGAGACGACTTGAGTAGCTTAAAATATTTGCTATAGCTATGTTACAAAATATTATTTGCCAGTGAATCCCAAACTAGACAGTTAGTCTGTATCTTGGGGCTCGGGGTACGAATTCCAGAGTGGAGACTTTAGAGATGTCTGGTCTATTATGTTGATTATGTTTAAAATATACCTTGGTACCGTTTTCATTAAAATACATTGAGAATATTTTGCAAATAGAATTAATTAACTATTTATCGGCAAGACTCATGCATATGCAATCCACCACACATGCACTTAACTCTAATTGCTTCTCATCTTCATAGAACATTTTAAATCATACACATCTTCTACTTAAACTTTCTGCTAAAGAAACCACAATTCCTCTTCGTAAATACATACTTACATAAAGTGACACCTAAGTCCCATAAGGGTAAGAAGAAATTATAGAACGCCACTTGCTACCATTCTTACATACTCCTTTTGACTCGTTTACATCTGGTCTCCGACTGGTTCTGGTACCCGATTTATTATGTCAAACAGGGGGACGTCAATATGTCATTCCTTAGGTAATTGCTGAAAACCAGTGCTGTTGAAGTGTTGACGTTTGGTTCGCCTGAAGTCACTGCATTTTGCTGAGCAACGACCTGTTCTTGCACAGATGCGACGCACTGCTTCATTTTTCTTGTTATTTGTTACAAAAGTAACAAATATATTTTATATAGTAAGTTAATTCTGTAATCGGCATTCTGTTTTTCGTTGTCATTTGCCAATGTCGAACAGTAATTACGCAATATTGTCTTTGGTTCGTGGCCTTGACATCAACCAATGAACAACATTGTCAAACTTTTATTTATTGGTTGAATACGAGGTTTTTGGCTACTTTTGTATGTGTGTATTTTAAGTCTTTTTTTCATTAGATGTGCGTTTTGTTTGTGCAGAATAAACAGTTTTTCTTTCTTTATTTCTTTTCTTACCTTCTTACACGCTCGCCGATTGCGGTTCGTTTGCCTCTTCATCTCGAAATGTTATTGACCCAAGAAGCTCACGTTATTACGCAAGTAAATTGGATTTATCAATTCAGGTGCTTACAGGCTTTGAGGTTTCGGTACGTAGCCTTAATTACCACTTAACTACATCGCCCCTTGGCAGGATGGAAACACCCTAGCAGACGTGGTAGCCTCGGGCATTGGGTGGGCTCTGGTTTTTACTAGAGAATTGGGCTCTATTTTTTACCCGACTGCAGCGAAGCCAATAAAAGGAGGTTATATGTTTGACCTGTATGTATGTACGTATGTCCGTCCCTATGGTCCCTCGTAATTTCTAAACGGTTGAACCAATTTTATTAAATAATAATTCGTTAGATCCATCTTTATTGCGCGTTGCGCATGTCACTGGGTATATTAAAATTGTAAAGAACAAAATGGTGGATTTTTGGCGCCAAAACCAATGCTTTCAAAAACAAAAACTCCCAATCTCTCCTATCGAATGGGGTATCAAAATGTTTTAAAAGGTGATTACAAAAATGTTTTAATGCGTTGTTTCATTTTCAGATGCGTTGCCTTCTCAGAGATAAACCTCAAATGATGTAACTGCATATAATTAGGTATGCTGGCACTCATTATTTTTAAACCGGAATACGGCAACGGTGCCCGTTCAATATTAAGGGATTAAAATACTCATTAGTTTCATATCACAATTTATTATTACAAGTTTGAGCATAAAATCGGTCGTGAAGTAGTTGGTTTTACACACAACTAACAACTGCCTAAAACCTTTCTAAACTGCACGACTTTCACATTAACTTCAATAATTAATAACTTATAAGAATTAGCTTCAAACTCAGCGTTGAACTCGGCGTCATTCACGTGAATGTGTGGTCACCATTAACCATGCTAATTAAATGACCACTTTAATTGCCATCGTCTTGTTTAAATTTCAGGTTGTGTCGCTCCAGTCATCATTTATTTAGATTTATTGCTCTAATTAACTTCTTCCTTGTTATTTTTTAAAATAAGTAGCTGCGGTTATATTTCTGTTTCTTATGAAGGTCAGCGACCGAATACGTAATACCAGCAGACTTATTGCCTTATTGGAGCGTATAGTGATACGCTCCAATAAGGAAATAAGTCTGCTGGGCTGAAGTGGACATGGGCCATGTAGGCCAGAGTCGTCACGCAGTGGGTGGCACAATACGGGCGTCATCACCGAGGTAGGCCAAGGAAACTCTGGCGTGATTACTTAGATGGATTACGGGATATTGGCCGAAAAACCCAACACACAAGAAACAGTAAAAAGCTATGGGGAAAGCTATTAGGGGAGACCTTTGCCCAGCAGAGGGTCAATAAGGTCGATCAAATAAAAATGCCTATCCTTTTTCCAACTATGCTGGGGTTGGCTTCCAGTCCAACCGGATGCAGCTGAATACCAGTATTTTACATGGAGCGACTGCCTATCTGACCGCCACAACCCAGCAACTGGGTTATACGATACCCCTTGAAAACCTAGGTCGATCAAAAAAAAATATAAAAATAATCATCCTCGCTGGATTTAGGTCCAAATTATTATTTTCTATTCTTAGAAGACATTTACTTAACATCTTGCTCCAGCTGAATGCTGAAGAGATGAAACCACAGTTCAATCATGCCTATTTCCTTCTTTTCGAAAGGGTTGGATCTGTTTTTCCGTTTAAATCCGAACGAAGACATACGTCATCATCATTTCAGTCGGAAGACATTCACTGCTGGACAAAGGTCTCCCCACAAACAACGCCACTTCGACCGGTTCTGTGCTTCTCGCATCCAGCGGATTTCTGCGGCCTTCACAAGGTCATCGGTCCACCTTGGGGGAGGCCTTACATTGCTACGCCTTCCGGTATGCGGTCGCTACTTCAGATCCTTTTGGTCCCATCGGCTATCTGTTCTGCGAGCAATGTGCCCTTCCCACTGCCACTTAAGTTTGGCAATTCTTCGGGCTATGTCGTTTACCTTGGTTCTCCTACGGATCTCTTCACTTCTGATTCGATCACGTAGGAAAACTCCAAGCATAACCCTCTCAATTGCCTTTTATATGACTTTTAGGTATTTAATGTGGCCCATTGTGAGCTGGTCGCTTACTCGTTTCATTGTCATAGATCTTCCAACACGCATTGGTCAAAGACTTTTGTCTGAAAACACTGTGGTATGACGGTCTTGAGGTAGACATACATAGTTTAGATTAAATTACAGTACCTAACAACATACCTACCAATAACAACAAATTTTCTAGAAACAATATAAGTTAGCAAGAAACCAGTCTCCTGTATTGGTCAGTTTAAGGTTAAGTAAACTTCAAACAAGTCTAGACATTGTAAAAAAGGGCGCTAGTCCCAGCTGTAGCTGAACCCAGACCCGGCAATATAGCCCCTGGTTCTAGTATACTGTCGTATACAAAGAATTACTTGTTTACAAACAACGAAAGAAAAAATAACAGGGTTTTACTGGCACAAAGGAAACTTTTGTAGTTTAATTCTGATAGCTAATGGATAGGCTTTCAGAAACCAAGAGTTTAACCATATATTTTGGCCAATTCACATTCGATCCGAAGGTTGTGTTTTGTGTTTACAAAAATGGAACCGCATAAGCATATTCAACATATAATTTGCCCACTGCTGGAAAACAGGCCTCCTCTTCGTGAGGAAGTGGGCTGTAATCTACCACGCGGGCCCAGTGCGGGTTGATCGATATCACATGTCTTCGAATTCATGGTTCTAGGAAATGCCGGTTTCCTCACGATGTTTTCCTTCATCGTTTTGAGAGCAGTGGTGATGAAATTATTTACACAAAGTAAAGCGCCTGCCTGGATTCGACTCCACGACTAACTCGTAAGTCCACTGGGCCACCACTGCACCTTTTTCATAAATAAAGTATTTGCCTACCAGGAATTTGTCCGGTCAGCTTCTTCTGTGAATATTTTAATTTACAATAAAGACATAAATACGCTCAAGCACATGTGCAACAAAAGTATTTGGGATTCTAAATGTTCGCCCAGACAGAATTTTACATGTGCCTAGACTAATTGAAACGGTACTTGATAAAAACACTCCTGAATGGCGCCCAATAAGTACATACTATTAAACTTTCTACCCAAGTTTATCGATAAAACATAAAAGTATAAACGTACCTTGTACATTGCGTATGTAAATGCGTTCCATTAGTACTGACATACCTGCTCGTTACAAAAGTTTGTTACAATTTATTCCAAAACTTTTCGGTCTTAAGCAGGACTTGTTTGTTGTATATACAGGGCCGGATTTAGAGGTGCAGAGGCCTCGGGGCAACAAAGGAGCGGAGGCCCCCTCGCCGCAAATTATTTTCCAAAAAAAGTAATCAATTTTGTTTCAGTCGAGTTTTTCAATAAATAATTTATTGTGAAACCAAGTAGATTCCCTTAATAATGAACAAACACATATAAATATAACCGGAAACAAGAATTATCTGAAATTAAATTTTAGGGTTAACGAACGGAACCTTTCGAGCTTTTTTCGCCGAAAAATCATGTATGTGCAAAGTACTGTAGGCTGTAGGTAAAGGTAAAAGAGCAAAAAAAAATATCAAAGGAAAAGATGTTTACTAGTGTTTACTAGTAGGAATTTGAAAGATTTTTTTTTCCGAAGTCTATTGTGGGGGCCCCCCGTTTGTGGAGGCCCCGGGACTTTCGCCCCGGTTGCCCTCCCCTAAATCCGGCCCTGTGTATATATGAACGTGAAGACTGCTGTATCGTTCGTAGGATTTTAAGAGTCAAATACGTATTTATTTATTTGGGAACTTGGAATTTCTATTAATTCTGGAGAGGACAATATCCACGGCCGGAAAAGTTAATTAGAAAGTTTTGGTATAATCAAATTATTTTTGAGCAAACAAAATTACTTAGCAACAATAATTATTTAGTAACATGGTATAAAAGTTACGACATTTTGAATGATTTATTACTAGCTTGTGCCCATGTCTCCGCCCGCATGGAGGTCGGAATTTTCCCACGGGAACATACTATCGGGATTAAAAGTATTATGAGTTATTTCTGTGTGCTAAATTCCATCCAAATCCGGTCAGCCGTTTTTGCGTGATTGAGTAACAAAAATCTGAACATACAAACTTTCACATTTATAACATTAAGTTACATAGGTGCCTGATATCTTGTACAGAAACCTCGAGTGAACAAAATGTTTGGTAACTCACTGCCAAATAAGATCCTTACAAGTACAATACATCACACAATGGAGAACGAAGTACTGAACACATTATGTTTTTCTTATTTTTATTCAGCAAATCTACATTTCTTTTAGGTACTCGGCTTTGAGCTCAATTTCAGCTACATTAAAACAGTAATTTATTCCTTTCACGGACAAAGCCGACTGCATCCAACACTTGCACAAAAGCTGTTTGTTATTGAATAATGTGCAACTGCATATAAACGGCAAACCGGAAGAATAATGCTTACAGAATTACCTAATTTTCATTGTTTAAAAAACAAAAGTAGGTTTTAAACTACTAGGTTTTTCCGATTATTTGTATAATGTAAGATAAAGAAAAAGGGCAAAGTGTTATTTTGTGTTTTTTCACTAAGAATTTCTTTCTTTTTTTGTACCCGGTTTTAGGGGTTCAAATTACCCAATTGAATGAGTTTTTCATGAAATCATGACATTTGAGGCTAGTTCTAACTCTAATCTAATAATTATAATTCTGAAAAATTCTTTATTTGTTACGGTCGTGAAACATATCTTGGAAAAAACTTAAGAAAAATTTAATTTCGCGGGTTACCCTGGCGATTTCGCCTTACGGCAATACATTCACTCCCTATGCTGTGTTCGTGTGTACACAGCTTATCTAATTTAACCCGTTCGAGTAATACATCTGTGATCGTATGTTGTATATGGTAGCAGTAGTTAACAAATTGTACCTAAATAATGACCGGCTCACTCGCTAATAAATGGGGATATACATCGAAGAAAAATAAGACTTCGTTTTAAAAAGGAGGTTTAGTTCGATTTTCTGAAACTACATTATACTGAAAAGAAACAATATTCAAAAAAGTATCTCCCATGTATCCATGGGTCTAAAGTAAATAAACAACTTTGAGATTATTTATTGTAAGCTGCCATTTCATCATCATTTAAGTCGAAAGACGTCCACTGCTAGACAAAAGTCTCCCCCAAGTACTGCCACTTCAACCGGTTGTGTGCTTCTTGCATCCAGCGGATTCCTGCGGCCTTCACACGGTCATCGGTCCACCACCGTGTGAGATGCCCTATCCACTTAGTAACCTAAATTCACTGACAGACAACGCATAGCCTAAATCGTTGGGATCGTAGAAGCATGAAATTATGCACAACAGTTTCTTTTATAACAAAATGAAGCACTAAAGAAGATTTTTTTTAAATTCATCCCCGTAACTTCTTGCTCGCGACTTCGTCCACGTGAAATTGATTGTTTTAACATATATTATATATCCTGTGACACTCGGCAATATTGTAGCTTCTCATTAGTGTAAGAATTTTTGGAATTGGATCAGTAGTTTCGAAGATTACGTCCTACATACAAACTCACAAATACCTCTTTTTAATATTAATATAAATAATTATGAAATATATATATAAAATATAAAATTAAATATAAAACTAAATATGAAATACAAAATTAAATATAAAAAACAATATTATTATTAGTTTAGATAATTTTAGGCTATCTTATAAAAAGCAAAGCTTATGGCTATATTTATCAAGCAATATGTTAATTTCCTACCTTACTAAACTCCGGGAACAATTCAACACAGATAGTTATCACAACAATGCATGTATCGCGTGCTACATAAATAGCTCGTGTTGTTTTAAAATTGTTTAAACTGTTGTTATGTCAGAACAAACAACTATTAAACATGTGTTTGCTACACGTATGCCGTGTTATATGATTATGTACCGCTTTTTATGAATAATGACGTGTTATTTTAAGAATTTACAACTTTTCTATGTTCTTGTCAATATTTAGATTTAGATTTGAGTGAACCTGACCAGTAAAAGCAGACCGCTTTTACTGGTCAGGTTCACTCAAATCTGTGTGGTTTTTTCCTCAAAAGACTATCTCAGACATTAATCTGCATGCTCCTTATGTGCTCTGACCAAAATTATGTATGGACTTTGAAAGAGACTGTGACCTCTGAGTTTGTTTCGGTCTTTAATCTCAGTTAAGAAACGCCGAGCTCATCTAGTTTTTAACAACAAGTTATTATTGACACGTCATCAGCAACACGGGTCGATCCATCCGGTTAAGCTACGCTTTCCGGGTTTGGTCCGTGGATCAACATCTTTAGATACCGAGACTCCTCCGTGCCTCGGAAAGTACGTTAAGCTGTTGGTCCCGGTTGTCATTCGTGGATCTTTGACAGTCGTTATGGGTCTTCAGAAGCCCGAAAGTATGATAACCAGTCTTACTAGTAGTAACGTAACGTATTACCCAGTGACTGAGTTGTGGAAGTCAGATAGGCAGTCGCTCCATGTAAAATACTGGTATTCAGCTGCATCCCGTTAGATTGGAAGCCAACCCCGACACAGTTGGTAAAAAGCTACGCACATTGATTTATTATTGACACGTCATTTAAAATTGTAAACGTGTTTTTTTAACCGATTTACAGAATTAAATGACATTCATGATTTATTACGTGTTTTATTAGAATTCACAAATTATCTATGCTTGATTATGTACATAGATTTGTTTTTACTATCCCGTACCTACAGCCCTTCTCCTTGGCAAAACCCTCTCCCATTCCTTCTTTTTCTTCTGTTGTAGCTCACCAATTCTTGAGGAACCCATCGCCATCTTCTCTGTGATCTGCTGCGACCTCAACTAGCTATTACATTGCAATATCTACTTAAATTCTCTAAGCCACTAAGTCTGGAAGCATGACATTTTACACAAGAGTTCCTTAAATACCAAAAATGAGCTCAAAGTAAGGACTTTTCCCCTATAAGGGAATAAATAGGGAATGAAAGTTTGTATGGAAGTTCGTAATTTTTGCTGATGAAAAATCCCACCTGGAACACAGCTTGTATCTTAAGACAAAACCCTGAAAAAAAGCAGCTATACAGTGTAAAAATATGATGTAAAATGCGCTAAATGACCGATATGAGCAATCGATATTCTCTCATACTAATACAATATTGAAACTCAAACAAGGTATTTATTTCAATTAAAACCAATTACAGGCACTTTTGAACCATTAAGGAGTCGGTCAATCAGAAAGATGGAGCTGCTAATTACCAAGCGTATTAGGTACTGTGGCGCCATATACAATCGCCACGTGCAAACTACGCGATCACACTGACGCCACGGAAAATTCTGCATCGCGCAAGCATAATTTACCGCACGATCAGCATTTTATTTATAACTTCCCGACATCAATCGTTGAGCAGTTGCCCACCAGACACAACACCCGTCGGAGGATCCTCCGTTTCCTATGGTGGTTGAGTGAACTTTCCTCATGCCTCTAAAGTAGGTACTTTAGAGGCATGAGGAAAGTTCACTCTACAACTCTACAGAAGTTGGACTTTCTTGTCTGTTCTTCTCCATAGGTATGGAGAAGAACAGACAAGAAAGTCCAATAATATAGAGTGGAGTACTTAGGTACTTAAGTTAACTGGCTATATTAAGGACCAATATAATAAACCATGCCACCATAGCACTACAAATGAAATACCAACCTTTGGAAAATATAATACCAAAACTGCAACAAGCCATAGTTTAATAGTTTAGCTTTAGAACAGTGTAAACACCAAAGTCTGTACATATTTTACTCTCACAGTAACTCTAGAGGATAATAAACACTACTCGACAAACAGCTTATTAGTGCTCAGATATTAATAAACATGAAACCAGGACCGCCTCAGGTATGTTTGCTTGAGAACATTGCAGAGAAGGCATGAGCATTCATCACCACGCTTGGTTAAGACAGGTTGACGCTTTCAAAAGTATGCTTAATCCGTATCTGGGAAAACCTATAATTTAAATAAATAAATAATCATTTATTTCAGACTCATCCTACGATTACATCCATATTTGTTAGTATAATTGCGAGCTTACAAACTATTGTTAGTAATAATTAATAATTGGTTGACTTATGATAGTAACAATAAAATAAAATATATTAGGTCTTTACCTATGAAATTGCCGTTCTACAGTACTGGCCATTTCAAATCAAAATAATTTTTGTTTGGCTAAGAATTCTAATTTCAAATTAATTTTATTTTAAAAACATGGATTTTTTTTTCCAAAAGTAGTCATTTGTTTATTGATTAGTGTTACATTTTCATCGCATTTCAATCTTTTTCGTCATCATGGATACGTTAAAAAATCGAGTAATTATGGAATATGAGTACCGTCGTGGCAGCAACGCGGCACAAGCGGCACGCAACATCAACGACGTTTACGGAGCTAACACTACAAACCAACGCACCACCTGTTATTGGTTTGCTCGCTTCCGTTCTGGAAATTTCGACCTGAAAAATGAACCTCGCGGTCGTCCGAAGACTTTGGTCGACAATGACGAATTAAAGGCGATTGTGGAAGCTGATGATACACAATCTACGGCTGAATTAGCAGCAGCTTTCGACGTTAGCGTCAAAACAATATTGGTCCATTTGCGTCAAATTGGCAAGGTAAAAAAGCTTGACAAATGGGTGCCCCACGAACTCAATGACGTGCCTTGCACTGCTCAACAGACACATGAAGGAATTTTGAACCGCATTGTTACCTGCGATGAAAAATGGATTCTGTTTGATAACCGCAAGCGCTCAGCAAGTTGGTTGGATCCTGGTTCAGCACCTAAACAATGCCCTAAACGAAAACTTACCCCTAGAAAAGTGATGGTCACTGTTTGGTGGTCTAGCGCCGGTGTGATTCATCACAGCTTCTTACCAAACGGGGTGAGCATTACTGCAGATGTGTACTGTGAAGAACTGAACACAATTATGGAGAAGCTGGCACATCTCCAACCAGCATTGGTCAATCGCTCGTCTCCGCTGCTCCTGCACGACAACGCGCGACCTCATACTGCACAGCAGACGGCCTCCAAGTTGCAAGAACTGGGGTTGGAAGCTCTCCGTCATCCGCCCTACTCACCAGACCTTGCGCAAACAGACTACTACTTTTTCCAGAATTTGGATAACTTCTTGGCGGGAAAAAAATTCAATACCCGAGAGGCAGTACAAAATGCCTTTGAAGAATTTGTTGCCTCCCGTCCCGCTGATTTCTTTAAGAAGGGCATCAATAAACTGCCACTGCGTTGGCAAAGATGCATTGATTGCATGGGTGATTACTTCAATTAATACAAATAAAAAATACATGAAAAAAAATCGTTTAAATTTTTTCATACAAAACGGCAATTTCATAGGTAAGACCTATTAATAATAATAGCATTTTTACTATATCCTATTCGATTAAACAGTAAGTGGCAGGTCCGGGTGGACTCCCCGATGGTGGTGACAAATCACTTTATGACTGAATGCATCTGTATCTAGCGAGCCAGCAACAGAGAGTCCCGGTAAAATTTTGGTAACAATTCCTAAATATTGAATTAAAAGCGTTTACAGTTTAAAAATGGATCTCCTTTGGCACCAAACTAAGAATACTTTGCTTTGATTTTATAAGACGCGAGATAGTCAATACCTGCTAGCCTTCATCTATCTCCCTAACCTTTTCCCCACTATGCTGGGGTCGGCTTCCAGTCTAACCGGATACAGCTGAACACCAGTATTTTACATGGAGTGACTGCCTATATGTCCCACACAACCAAACTGGGTAACAAGATACCTCTTGCTAAGATTGGTTGTCAGACTTTCAGGCTTATGTCAGCCGTAACGACTGTAAAAGATCTACGAATGACAGCCGGGAACATCGGCTTAATGTGCTTTCTGAGGCATCGACGGGTCTGGGTATGTAAAGATGGACATCCACGGACCAACCGTGGCAAGCGTAACTTAACCTGTTCGATCGACCCGTGTGGCTGTTATTTCTTAGCCACGAACCTCTTTTATAATTTAATATAATACAATATTTCTCTATTCTATTGATAAATTATAAATTAATACAAAATTCGAAAGTAGCATGATTTTATTGATTTGAAATGAAAATTTTATTGAATTTTATGAATTGACTTATGACATTTTTTTATATTGTTTTACTTTTTATTTTTGTTTTATTATTATTCTGATTTTAATATAGTTTGGATAATTGTAATGATATAAATAAAAATTGCATGCATGATGTTTCCTATATATTTAGTTATAGAAATTCAGGCACGATGTAAAAATTGTTATTGAATAAATGAATTGAATTTAAAACGCTTACTTATTCCACATTACCCAATCCAGCCCTGCCTTTAGTAATTACAGTCTATTGGCTCAAATCGTAATAAGCTTCTAAAGTCAATATTTGTGAAACGTAAAACAACAACTCACCCAAGTTTGTGAAATCATCGACTTTGCACAAACTCGCATAAAATATACTGAAACAACACGAATAAGAACTGGTAATGTATACTCTAAACATGTTGATTTTCTTCTTCGTATGGTTAGTGACTAGCCTGCTGTCAGAGTTTTTATGCCACTTATGGACTTGGTTTCACATGCCGTCGAGAATTTTCTCTCAGACATGCCAGTTTACTCACGATGTTTTCCTTCACCGTTTTTGAAGCAAGTAATATACAATAATTTCATGAATCCGAAAAGTCAGAGGTTAGTGGCCTTGGGTTCGAACTCGAGACTTGGCAGTATGACACCACACCACTAGGCTATCGCTGCTGTATAAAAACATGTTGATGAAACTACAATATTAGAGATATTTCAATCAAGTTATGTACTATAGAATACAAGAGAAACAAACAGTAAAATTGCTTTTTTTTTTAATTAGTTTAGCATCCGCGATAACTTTCATAAAAGACGCGTTATTTCCTGAATGCATTTACTCTTTACCTAACTCAAAACCATTGGATTTATTTAACTATATCATTGAAAATTGTGTCGTAAACTTTTACAACTCAATAAAAATTACAATCATAATACTCAAATAAAAAAAATCCTAGCCTGATTATCAATGGATTTTTTTGTTTGATATTTTCCTTTCAAGTTTGCATCACGTTTTTATAAACACGTCTGTATCGCACCACTGTTAATTTGTGTCTGACCAAGTCCGTTCCGTATTCAAATTAAGTCAATTACTATCACGTGACATTAGCAACTAACTTCACGTTCCATTTACAAAATGGTAAATCCGTTCTTCTTTTGTGCTTATTTGACTGTGCAAATAGCAATGGTTTATTCTCAGTTTCAAGACTTTTATTATAATGATAACAATCACATGGTTATTGGTAATCTAAGACGGAGAGAAGTAAGACCACTGAATCCTTACTTCAGCCCTTATAGCAGAAGACGATACGGTGTGGATGCACAGATAAATCTGAATTATAGGAGGACCAGAGATATACGAGATAAAGAAGATATCGTTGATCGCAGGTTCGAGGTAAATGATGATTATCATTATTTTCTTCTAAAGGTTCTAAAATGTTACGAGACACAAACCTTATACTTATAGAGCTTATTATTAGATGCCAAAATGTGCTGGAAGTTTGGAATTGTATTCGAGATAAAGTAGTAGGTCAAGTTATGTTTCGCTCGCTGCCATCTGGCGGAAAATATCACTGAAATAATGACAGATACATGTGACTCCAATAGTAACTGTCGGTTACCTTTATAACACTATTATAGGCATATAACTCAGTGCATTTAATATATAACCCATCGATAAAACAACTTTACATCGTTGAGAAATCAAAGCGGAAATAAATAATGTTGTTTCATAAAAAATAGGCATTAGTATTGTAAAAATTAATAAATCATAGAGGAATATGTTATTCATTCAAGCAGTCCACAGCTACATTGATTTTACATAGCCGTGAAATTGGCGATCAGTTAACTGATAACAAGAAGTTATTACACACAAATTGCGTATACCTACTATCCACTCTAAATGCACAGGATAAGAGCCAAATAGACATTGAAAAACAATTGGGTTTACACCGCGTCGTAACCAAAAACGATCGTCGCTGCTATCGCTATAACGCGTATTCACACGACTATCGCTTTTCATGGCTTCATCACGTTCCATAATATAAATTCCGACATAACAAAACTGTAATGGGTTGACAATCAACCGAAATACCAATACGAAAACTGTCAGTTTGTGAAATGGTCTTCAAGCGAAAAAGTGTTAGGTTCATATTTCGAACTTTCAAAGCAAGATATAATTACAAATTATTTATTCTTCTCCGTTCCAGTTGTCAGAAGCGCAGCTAAGGGAGGAAAAGATGAATAATATAGAAAACTTGGAAAACATGCACAACGAACAGAGATGGCTGTCTTTAGATGACGAGGATGGGACCGGTACCCCTCACATAATGTTACTATAATCACAGTACACACTAGAATATCTATATAGAAGCGGGCAACACTGACGCACTCACCAGTACGTCTACGTCCCCTTCAGGAAATACAGAGAATACAGAATACGTGATATAGGAAGCCACACAAAATATTTGCCGTCCCACTCTCTCTATTTCCTTGTAGTGCAGGGAGTTTAGCATCCCATTCAGAGAGCTTAGGATCCCATTCAGAGACTTTAGCATCACATTCAGAGACTTTAGCATCCCATTCAGAAAGTTTAGCATCCTATTCAAAGAGACTTGCATCGTGTGCGTCGAGTTTTTGACTTGAGTATAGTAGTGGAAACGTGCAGATACTCGCCAGCTAGGCGAGCTATGAAGATACTCAGTACTGTTTTATTCTTTGTATTCAACCTTAAACCACTAAAAAGTTCAGCACATATGTAATTCTTATTCCATTTACAGATACACAACGAAACATGATGATTATCGGTCAACGATAACTGAAAAGAGTAGCTTCAAAAAGTTACCTTTTTGGTTCTAATATTGGTTTTATAAAGAAAATTGTAATATCTCTGGTTTTTATTTCGCAGTCTCGTAAAGAACGTTTTTTCCTTTTATGGAATTTTATGCCTATTGCGAATGAAGCACACAATGTGCGCTCTATATATATTGCATATAGCTTCTAGTTTTATTTCATATCGTGCAGCAAAGTGTGCCGTGAGTTTTTGGATTTTTTTTTAGCAAAATTAATATTAGAAAAATTTGCTCCCCGTTTTGTGAAGAAATTTATCTCTTTTTCCCATCCACAAATCAGCGAAATAACATGGTGTCTTTTGGCCATTCAAAGAAATAGTTTATAGGCTGGAAGTAAGTTAAATGAATGTTTGTGTTTCATTCTACATCTTAGGTTGTGATCAGGAGGAGCGGTTTGCTTGAGAGTAACAATCTCCGCCAATTCACAGCGGTGTGACTATAAGCTTACCAATAAATTGGATCCTAAAACACTAGCTCCAGCAAGGTCCTTGCTACTCTGTGAACGCAGGCTTATATGACCATATTATAGCTATCCTATCTATTGAAGTTTGAACTTAGGTTGCTAGATCTTGAACCTCAAAAACCAATGAAAGCTGTATAGAATAAGGTTTCCAAATAAGTCCACTTGCATTTGCGCGTATTATGTAGTATAGCTACTACGGAAGCCATGGTTTCACTCAGGCCCCGTTCATGGCCTCGGGCGATACGACTTGCGATGCGATTTACATCAAGCGACAAGCACGCGCGATTTCGACGCCGCCACGCTGTTAGCTAGTACATTTGATTCACTCGCGCGTGCTAGACGCGCCACACCGTGGCTTCACAAGTCGCGTCGCAGTGACTCGTGGCATGCTCTAAACAACTTCTTTCATTTGTTTCTCCGGTGTCGCTGTCACAAGACGCGTGTCGCTTGAGCGTGTAGTTCGTAGCCATGGGGTTCGGCTTCAGCTGTGTGTACGCAGGTCACTACGAACGTATTCTGAAACACAATCACCATCACTCGCCGATTCCTCATCGAACTACCGCTGATGACTTACTTTAACCATTTATCTCTTGAGCACAATTAGTATTTAGTCATTTGGTAAAGGAAAAACTGTAGATTGGAATCCCTTTATAAATATAGAGAAAACGGAGAAAACGGTATTTAAAGAATATAACACATGGTATAGTTTAGTTCCCTTCTAGCTGGTCCGTGAACTACTTACTATCACGCTCATTACCTTGATAGCTAGTTACAACTTGGAAGTCTTTTAGCATAGAGTGAATAGATTACTTCTAGGTAGATGCGTTTTCCATCGTCCTCATGATGAGGGTGAGAAAGGAGCCAACGCGAGCCTAAATAAAAATACTGCATATTTCTTCTACCAAGCATTACTGATACTATTTGGTTTCCAGTTTGAAAAAAAGGGTCCTTGTGAAATGGAAGTTTTGACGTCATAAATTCCACCTTTAAATAAAACACAAAATAGTGACATAACGTCAAAATAGTGGCATCTTGTAAGGCCTTTTAGTCTCAAAATAATTCAGTTTTATTAGGAAAGTGGAATCGCTATCATCGCGACATAGTACAGGAGTCTGTAATAATCCTCAATGCGAGGAGGCGAGCACGAATACCATCTGAATGAGATTCGTGGTTTAAAAGTTCTTGTTAAATGAAATCCTGTAAGCTGGCCCTTATAGATTGTTACAGTTTTATACTATACTTAATCTCCACTAACTAAGCTTGTAAGTTAAGCCCCATTTACACGATACCATTTTCTTGCCTGTGGCATACAACAAAATTGTAGCAACGAATGAGAGATATTTCTCAACGGCATGTGAAGCCAAGTCAGAGGCAAGAGCTTCTGACATGGCTTCACATAACTGGCTCATGGCTAAACTGGTGTCAGACTTTCTCTAACTCTGACACCAGGTTAGTCAGTAACCACACGAAAAGAAGAAGAAGACCCACGGCTCCGCTCGCGTGGCGGCCAAGTTACACAATACCTATGTTTATAAATTATAGCCTATGTGTTATTCTGATGTATAAACTATATAACTGTAAAGATTCAACAAAATCTATTCAGTAGTTTTTGCGTGAAAGAGTAACAAACATCCCCACCAACCACACAACCTTTCGCTTTTAAAATAATTAATTAATTACTAGCTGCGCCCTGCAGTTTCGCCCACATAAGTTTCAATCCCGTGGGAATATCGGGATAAAAGTATCATTAGGTCCTAACTCAAATCATGGTCTACACATGTGCCAAATTTCATCCAAATCCGTTCAACCGTTTTAGCGTTAGTGCGTAACAAACAAACAAAGTCACTTTCGCATTTATAATATTATATTACGAGTATATTTACGATTTATTTCAGAGAATCTCCGTGTAAGTTACATAATCATAATATCACAAAAAGAACTTAAAATCATAAAATGTTAGTATGTTCGTAACCAACCTTTACCTAAAATGATGTTAGTATTGTTAGTACCTATACCTAACTGATGCCTATAGCTGTCCTTATCCACTGATTTTAGAAAGGACAGTCAAAACGGGCAGCAATAGCATTTACGATGCTGTTGCTGCTGCTTCGTAGATGGTACAACAAGGAGTTTGCTTTCTTGCGCATATTCTTCTTAGCGTGTCGATGGTAAAAAGAATTTATGTATTTATTAATTAATAGGAGAACCAACAGCAATAACAAATGGATAACAGTTGATTAAGAAACATAAAGCCAATTACAGGTTCTCACGGGTAAAAACGAATGGCAAAAAATAATAATAATGGGCAATTGACTTCTGTCGATTGACTAATCCTTTCACCACGATGGCAAATACAAGTTCTTGCGCATGATGACTTGAAAGCCATCCGTACGCGCTTCAGCAAACATACCAAACGCGCTGCAACGCCACAGCAGCCGCAACAGCATCCTAAAAGCGTTATTATGTTGATCAATGATCACACTCGGCCTGGCTATTAAGTACCTAACACCTTCCAACCTGTCATTACAATTCAAACGATTTTCTATCTAAACTAATATTCCAAGTACCTGCATCAATATTACCCAATCACTCTCAATTCCAACAATAAATACGATTCCAATCAATCACTTTCAAACGAACTTCTAATTCGATTGTTAACCAAATTCGAAACTGTACTCAAGAATAAATGACATAGAAATACCTTTACTATTTGATACAAAATAAACAATACTAATTTGGAGCTGAGCCGATAATAATCCACTGTCGACTGTATAGGGTGGGGGGCATCATTTATAAGGCTAACACACGAACTCACAGTTCCCAGAACTTTTAGGTTACAATCAAAGGTATATTACAGTTAGATACTTATCCTAATGTAAGGGATTAAATTATTAAATAAAATATAACATCAATTTGTATTCCCCAAAGCTAGCCTTTGGAGAATGGTAGCATAATGTTTTGCAGAGTTTTTTCTGTATTTTTTCTAGTTTTGTTTAAGTCCCATGCAATATGCAATAGGGGGTGAGCGTGCCATAGACTGGCACAAATCCCGACTCTGGCCTCTGGGATGATACGTAGGAATTCGTGACAAAAATACCCAATGACTCTTTGTTCGACCAAGGTAATCAACCTGGGACTTTAGGCTTGGCAGTCGCATTTGCAACCATTCTCCGCGTCTTATTTAAAAGGGTTTACTAATGATAAGCATAAATATATTGTCATACTTTACATTGGTATATCGAAATTCAGCATAATGATCATTACAAATAATATTATTAGGCATAAATGTTTTGCCACAATGTGTATTAAATACTGTTGGCATAATAATAATGAAGCATAATTTTATAAAGCATAATGTTATAAATGCATAATGATTTTTACACATAATTTTCTTTGGAATACAAATAATAAGCCCTAATATAACTCATATAAAAACAAACAAGTTCGCCGCCCAGCCGCACCTTAACCTAATCTAATAGAGTAATTCCCAAATTATAATAAATCATGTTTATATTTATGGATCACGATTACATAATAAATAATAGACGAATAAATATTATGCCTTAAAAATGTATGCAACTCCAAATTATGCCAAAACAAATTAGACGAAATGACGGAAAGTTATGCGACAACGTTATGCCAAACAATATTATGGCTTAAAATTGTATGCATCGCATTTAAAAGCGATCGTCGCGCGAATACACGATCGTTCGAACTTTTCGTTCGGTGAACCAGAACGCGTGTCCGCGCCGGCATCCCGAGCGCGTTACAGTTTTCCGAACAAAAAGTGATATATGCGCAAATACGCGACCGATCGCGTATTTGCGCGACGATCACTTTTAAATAGAATGCGACCTTAGGCCCTAATTATAACAGGTGGCCGAGCCACGCGACTAGTACGCTGCGTTTTGGGCGCTTAATAAAATTGTACTAATTTCTATGAAACGAATTAGGTACATGACGCACGCCCTTGGACGGCAGCGCTTGATTAATTCGTTACACTGAGATTCATACAATTTATAACTAGGACCTTAGACTGAAGACTAAGTCCTTCACAACGGTCTTGTCTTATCTTTCTGAGCGCAATGGCAGTACCCATCCATCCTTCTAAAATATTGACCTTGTTTCTGAATGCCAAGATATAGAAGATTCATATTATGTACAGCATAGATATTTCTTATTGCAATTCTAACGCATCGCACGCGCTCCCGTTCAATGCATTTATCAATTCCTAATCAGACGACTTAGTAGCAAGGTTCTCCGGGATTTGTATGTTTCTCTCAAAATATAGGTCAAGTTGCAAGCAAAATATTACACATAAATATCGACGATATTACTTAAATATTTTCAGTCGGAAAATTCTTGAAGGGGAATAATATAAGATTAACAAGACTCTGATATTCGTGTTTGTTACAGCTGAATAACAAATCAATTTTGAAATTGATCAAAAAAATTACTTGAAGTTCGGAAACTAAGCGGAGGTTTTGGTAACATAACTTCCCTCCAAAACCAATAATTAATATCTAATTTAAAACTTTCCTATATATTTGAATCTACGGTCCGACAACTTAGAAGTTCTAATCGATAACTTTTCAAAGTTCAAACACAAATCAACACAAAGTTGCTATCATTCCATCTTATACGATAATTGTATCAATTCCAATGTCAACTGAAGGTTCTAATTTATTAACTCTCTAATGGCCACCACAGTTGAACAGTAACCTACATACTACCACGTCAAAGGGACCTACATAACAACGCTGGTATTCGTTAACCAGTAACTGGTGACCATAGTCAGTTGTTAACTTGAATTACGGCACTTTGTTAATCTAAATACTGATCGTTTTGTCATCAATTTGTCTGTGGGGGTCCCGTATATTATTATTTAGAAGTGGTTGGTAGATGATGAAAAATCCTGAAGAGATTTCCAGCCAATCTTATTGTCCCACGTTTTTAAAACTAAAACAAAATACTACTGACTCACAAAATTTAGATGAGTCATTTAATTGGTTGTCAAAGTGTCTTCATTTATCATTAATAATATCATTATTGACAAGTACTATTTAATTTGTATGATTATAATATTTCCTTAAAAAAATAACCTATCTTGTATTTACAATATCTTTGAAAAATAAAGTCCCATCTACTTCAAAACACATTTATCAACTGTAGAAATCGAACCAGAAAACCACAACATTTCAAATACCGTGAGGACCCCTAATGCGTTGTCACGACACTAGTAAACAAGCAGTCCATTAGTGTCCAGTACTATGATAGCAGCAAATAAAGTATTCAGAAACACGAGTATTCTTCCACACTAACAGTAGCCAACATGGGCCAAACGAGCTTCAGAAGAAACATGACCTTTTGGGTACCCGTTAAAAGTAAGTACAATATTATTTTTATAAAAAACAAGACTAGATTTGTTAAAAACATCTGTGCAATTCCTATATAAAGTAAATTGGCTATGTCACTAGTTTGTCTAGGCTATAGGACATCAGTTCTAGACTCTTAAATTTTCTACAATCTACTAGGCCTCAGAAAAGATGGCCGATGGGGCCGAAAGGGTCTGGAGTGGCGACCGCGTACCGGAAAACGTAGCGTTGGAAGGCCTCCCACAAGGTGGACCGATGACCTGGTAAAGGCCGCAGGAATCCACTGGATGCGAGAAGCACAGAACCGGTCGAACTGGCGGTGCTTGGGGGAGGCCTATGTCCAGCAGTGGACGTCTTTCGGTTGAAATGATGATGATGACTAGGCATTGTATGGCTGAAGTCGACAGTTTTTTTATCCAACATTTTGTACCTTTGCATCTAGAAATACTGAATCTTATCTTAAGCTTTAAATAAAATAAAACCTAGGTTTAATCATATTAAAGTACCTTGTCGACCGAGCTCTGTCCGGGTGAAAATAGAGAATGCTTATTTAATAGCATAGGATAGTTCATACAAATTCCATGTATAGGACATGCTAATTACATGCTGCCATGATAGTACATACTAATTCCATGCTGCTATGTCATTATTCTAAAGTAGCCATCTTGTTCTAAACTTTGGAGACCGAGCTCTGCTCGTGTGAAAATACGGAGAAAAATATTTTTCTTCCCAGATATGAGAACTAGCTAGATCGATTATTCGACCCCGTAAATACCTATATTGCAACTTTCATCGAAATCGTTAGAGCCGTTTTCGAGAACGTGATTACAAATGTTACAGTAAATTGACTAAGGCGTGACTTTGCTGAAATCCATTATAAGTTAAGCGGATTAGGTTACTAAATACACGTCGTCTATTGTACCTATTATACAAATATATAGCCATATATATATAGGTACAAATATTGCTCATTTAATAGTATAGGATATATCATTATATCTTGACCAGATGGCTACGAGTGGTAGTTGGCAATATACCTTTCAAAAAGGTTCGTTTGAAGAAGGACCTGATTCTTTCGCAGCAGCATATTATGTTTCAGCTTAAAGGTTATGGGTAAGCTGAAAAGTAAATTACAGGTACCTGATACTTTTTAACGTTCTTTGGGTGACGAGCTATGTTGACAATCTCATAATGAGCTCTACCTAAGGCCCTTTCCTCACGACTCTGTACGTCAGCTGTGCGGGATTAATATGCGTGATATACTCGGTACCGAAAGCTTACCGGGCGCCTATATTTCAATGAGCGTTTCCTGATTGGCTCGGTATACTCGGGAGCGGGGCGGTACGTTTCGCTTTACCGCGTCTCGGTAGAAACATCCAGTGCAGTACCAGATCATGTCACGCGTTTTACAGCATGCTAGGTATACTTGGTACGTAAAGCTTATGGAGTGCCTATATTTCAATGAATTAGGCGGTAATGCACAAATTTTACCGAAAACATAACGTCAGGTCCGTAAATGGAAGTAGTGCGGTATCGTTTCGGTATACCGAGCATACTATACTGACACGATACCGCACCGTCCAATGAGAAAACGGCCTAAGAGTCATAAGTCCGTAATTCCATATTAAAAAAAACTTTTGCTTCGTTTTCGTTAACTCGTCTATTAGAACGGCCAATAGACACATTATAAACACAATTATTGTGTGCCTCATACTGAAGCAAGCGTACATCCATCATAAAAAATAAATTGCAGAATCATTAAAAATGAATTGGTTAAACTGCTACTAGAATTGTTAAATTATCAAGACATGACATCTATGAATCAACAAAATGGTTGGAACAACAAGTTTATTAAACAATAACTGACACGTTACCAATAACATATCAATAGTTTCGTGTACCCTGTATAACACGCCATCACCACAGTCTATGGTACTTCCACAGTAGATTAACGTCTTTGACCTTTGACATTTAAACATTGAGTCATTTATAATGTCAAACCGTTGATGACTCAGAATATGAAGAAGTCAACACATGTGTACATGCAAGACCTAATAAAATAATGCGAGAAGTTATTTATCAAGAGATATAACTAACACTTCGTTGCTCTAACAGTAAATGAACTCCTCGACCAAACTATGTATGTAATTACGAGTAGTTATACGATTAAATTACCACAAAAACTCTGTACAAAGAAACGCATTTGCTAGTCTTGTCCTACTGTATTAAGTACGATAGTCGCTACACTGTGGCACCCTCCACCCTTTTCTCAAACAGCACGTTCAGCTTCGGCGTCTAATAATAAGGACCACAGTCTACAGAACGCTTTGCTTGTGTTTACAAAAACAAAACATGTTTTCCACCCTCAAGAATATGCTTCGGGTGTGGAACAACATTACCATAACGTTTCGAGAATATATTATGGGTGCTAAAATGTTATGACAGCAGTGGGTAGCTATTTCGATATTAGGAGGGATTATCAAGTGAGGTATACTGACAAACAGGTACATAGTTAGGTACTGACAGTGGTATTGGTCGTGCAGTGTGTTTTCTGGTTTGCGGCGAACAACATGGCACCTCTTCTTTTAATGAGCAGTATGTACTAGCAAATAGGTCATAAAGAATAAATAGGCGCAATATTAATTTTCTTCATCTAGTTTATATTCATGTATTCCAGTAGTGAAAACATAATATTTCGACAGCTGGGACACAGACCGTCTCTCTATGTGAGGAAATGGAGAGGAAGTAGGTTGTAAACCACTTCGCGGACCAAGTGCGGGTTGTTGAAATATAGTTTCCCTTGTTATCCGGTCATAAACACACCACGCACGCACTTCTCCATCTACCAAGGTATAAAATTATCTTGGTAATATTTTCTTCTTTCAGAAAACAAGGTGGACGTGGTCAAGTCTCAGAAGAGCATCACAACCTTCCCGGAGGCACTGAGAGCAACCCTCATCATTGGCCAGGTCTTCTCTCTGCTCCCCTTTGTTGGCGTGTTCACCAACGTCGCCAGTAATGTCAAGTACGATTAGGCCTTATTATAAGGATATAGAATACATGATGGGTAGAGCATTGAGTTATCTTACTTACACAACTTGCAGGCCGATGTTCAAGTTGGCTGCAAAGTTTGTTGAAGTTTTGAGCTGCCCAAAACCAACACAAAGTATGTTGGTTGGCAAATTGGCCACCATGTTTATGGCCATTGTAAAATATTTGTTGGCAGGATAATGTCGTTTTATGAACGTTATATGCACCACATTAATAATCGGTTGAAGAGCAATGAACGAGACACAATAAAAGTTTTATGATTGTTATTACGGTTTGGAGCGTTTAGTGTCATCAATGTGTTAAAATATTAGGATAAAAAAAAAACATTTTCTCGATCTTCTTAATTGAATTATGTCCTGGTGCCAGGTTTGTGAAGAAATCATGGAAGTGTTTATACTCGCTACTGTCGCTCATCGGTCAGATGTTCATGGCGGTGCTCTGCATCAACAAAGTAGCCAAGTCCAGTGTTTCCCTCACTGCCGCTTGTAAGTAAAACCAACATCCATACTTACTTATATAAATTTGAAAGTAACCCTGTCTGTCTGTCTCTTACAACTTAACAACTCAGCCTATCTATATAACCACTACTGGATAGAGGCCTCTCCCAGGCTGTGCCACAACACCCTGTCCTCCGCCTTCCGCATCCAGTCTGTCCCAGACACCTTTTAATTCAAATTCAAAACTCATTTATTCAAACTAGGCTGAAAATCAGCACTTTTCGAACGTCAAAATTACATAAGACAGTCCCCCAAAAACGCCCGCCCTTCACCACTTCCTAGTGCTTTAGCTGGGAAGAAGAAGTGGAGCAACAAACTTTAAGGTCGACGGTTCATCTAGCAAGGGGGCGTTCCCCACTACGCTTGCTGATACGCGGTGTCCACTTCAGAACTCGTCTGCTCCACCAGTCATTGGTCCTTCGAAAAACATAGCCAGTCCACTGCCACTTGTTTACTCTGCAAGTTATGTCTCTTACCTATTCATGCCTTAACGGATGATTGGTTTTAGATGCTCACGGACCATGACCAGGGTTAGGAAATAGAGTATGCGTGGACATGGGATTATTACCGACACTACGCGGGTGAAGTGGCGGGTAAAAGTTGCATTAAAAAAAAAGTGGCATTTGCTTTCAAAGCGTTTTGTATTCCTACAACTTTTCAATAGAATAAAGGCTTTGCCTTTTGGCAGCACTGAGACGTCAGGTCCGAGCACCTGTCAAAAGTGTGACGTGACTGAATAATGAACGAATGAATGAATAGAATGATGATAGTCATCAAATACTTTATATTAATTGTCGAAATCGAATTCTCTTGCTAAAGTGGCGCCAATTGGTGGCGCGAATTTTAGTGAAAAAGCTTTTCGGTTGCATACATTTTTGACATTTCCATCATCATTATCGCTGATAGAAGCTCTATTTGTCTATGCCCTCTTGTTACAAATTCTTTAACCAACTCACTACGGCGAACTTTTTCGTAAATCAGAACTTGGCTAGACCTCTCCTACTTATGACTTTGGTACTTTTTCTATTTCCAGCGACAGTAATCTTCTACGTGACAACCTGCGTGACGATGACGATGTTCTTCCAAGTGGCCCGACGCTGGCCTCAGCTGGTCCAGCACATAGCTAAGGCCGAGGAAATGGACCCCAACTCTGATTGCAGTCTGACTAGGAAGTGTAATATTACTTGTGGTGTGGTTCTGATGCTGGCTTTATGTGAGTAGAATTTTGGATCTTAACGAGCGGAATAAGAGTAATGTAAATTCAAATTCAAAATACTTTATTTCACATAAACCTACATGGGCACTTATGAAACGAAAAAGAAAAGCTATGTGAACAAAATGACATGTTTTATATTACGAATACATTTTACATCAAAATATGCATATGTTTTAATAATACGAAAGAAATACCTAAATTAGCGCGCGAACCGCCCATTCTTAGCCAGAGCCGCCACGCCTCCCCGCTTCGCCGCCCGCTAAAAAGCTCGCTGCGCCCTTAAGAAATTGTTGGTGGAAACCTGTCTAGTATAGTTATGCCCTGTGGTCGTCTTTTGATTGTTGCGATCATGATGATGTTCTTATTGCAGTGGAACACATCCTGTCTCTTCTGTCAGCTTTCGCGGGTGCCGCAGCTTGTTTCTCTAATATGGGGACCTATGAAGGCTTCGTCACACATTTCTACCCTTGGGTCTTCAACTATTTGCCGTATTCCATCGCGTTGGGCGTTATCACTCAGGTAAAGAAAATAATATTATTTTGATATTATGAGACACGATCTACAGAACTTTTTTTTATTTTACGAAAGTGATTTTAGCTTAGTAAGAGAACTTGTGATCCACCACTATTGATTTTGAACTGCTGTTTTCCATACTCTTAGGTCGCATGCTATTTAAAAGTGATCATCGGTCGAATACGCGATCTTCGCTTTCATATGTCACTTTTTGTTTGGCGAACGTGAACGCGTGGTCGCACCGATAGAGGGCGCTTAGGTGGAGGGGTTAAAGGTGTACATAATAGTACAAGTACAGAAGATTCACTCCATAAAATCATTTAAATAAATAGTGACTTGTAGCAAGAGTCGCTATTTATAACACACAATAAAGTGCAATTCAGGTAGCACAGCGCTAATTACCTACAGTTATATTCACCTAAAAGTTGCCACTCTTTTTATCGCGTAACGCTTATATCTTCAGATTACGTTACGCCCACTGAATTGGCCCGACAAGTCGAGCCCGCCGCGTACTTGTAGCTTCATACCTAAAATGCGGAGTTCGCCTGGCCTACCTGTGTACCTATGTTCGAGATATTCTCATTTTTTGTTTTATCTAAGCTTTAAAATGGTGCTTCTTTTCAGTTCCTCCACTTTCAATCAACATTTATATGGAACTTTTCCGACTTGTTCGTGATATGCATGAGCTACTACTTGACTTCAAAACTGGACCAGGTCAACAAAAAGCTGCTGGCAGCACAAGGCAAGGTATAGTTTAGATCGCCTTTCCTTATACCTGTGAAGTGTATACTCCAAAGGAGTTGACCACCTTGCTTCATCGTCTAGCTTCCACAGGAAAAAACTAAAATTGGCATGTACAAGGTCAATCCATTACACAATCGTTAACATAGATCTCTACAAAGTATCTTTTTTACGATGAAAAGTCTGAATTGTTTTAACATTTTACACCACAACAAAAAATAGTTTAACTAATTCGCTTTTGCATTATTTTAAAACTCCAAATTGTAATACCTGAAACACAATTTGTAAAGGTATGCACACATACTGCGGACTTCAGCCGTACAGCCGCGGGCACATTCCAGCGATAAGTGCAAACTTGGCACACCGGAATACGTACAATAATATAATTATGTGGTCCGCAGTGCATTGGTGTACTTTCTGAACAAAAGCAAAAATTCAGCGCTGAATTTTGTGTAATTTAAATAAAATTTTATAAAAATTAAATATAGTAAAACTTTGTGCTTCATACAGATGTTAATCTTATGAATTTAAAATTGTATTTAAAGCCTTCTTGCTTTAAATACAATTACTGGCTTTAACTCGTGAATTCGTTCGCGTACAAATCAAATCAAAATATTTTATTTAACATAAACTCACATGAGCACTTATGAAACGTCAGAAGCTAGGTGCACGGTTCCAACTGGTCGTTTCCTATGGAGAAGAGCCGGCAAGAAATTCCACAGTAACTATTTTAAAAATAAATAGCTTTACAATGTTTTCAAATTACATCGTTGATAGGTATGGGAGGACAGTGTAGGCCTGTCAACAAGTTGGTATCAGGTACTTAGCAACATAGAGAGTGGTCTACAAATCTAAAGTCTATTAAGCCTACAACGTGGTCACATTCACAAAATCTATATAAAAGCTTCAATTCTCCGTAACCTGTTTTATTCGTTATTTGTATCTTTCTTCAAAATAGCACTGATAGCCTAGTGGTGTGACCGTCGGACTGCCAAGTCATAGGTGTCGAGTTCGAACCCAAGGCACCTCTGACTTTTCGGATTCATGTGCATATTGTATAATTATCACTTGCTTTAAAAACGGTGAAGGAAAACATCGTGAGGAAACCGGCATGCCTGAGAGATATTTGTCGATGGCATGTGAAGCCAAGTCAAAGGCCCATGGGCGGCTTGAAAACTCTGACACCAGGTTAGTCACCAACCACACAAAAAGAAAGACGATCAATCAAAATTAGCACGTCTCCTATATAACATGTTATTGTATTATGTACACTTTGATATATATCCTTTCTTTCACCAATGTGTACGCACCCTAAAGGCGAAAATACTCATGCCTGTAAAATGGAACGATAGCTTGCAAGACTTGCTTGCTTTAACCGCACAGTGCAACTGGCATGCCAGCTGTACGGTGCACGTACATGGGTTTTAAAATATATTTATTACAATAAGTTAGCCAGTAGGGTCGCGTATTTGCACTTTGGACGCGACCTACATTTGGCAGTGCATTCAGTGCATTGACACTGACATATTGCATTGTTCTATGCATTTTATGTATATTACATTTTTTAGTGTTCAATTAGACGTGGTTTGAGTCGGACAACTTGCAGTTTTATTTAGATTCATCCCGTTGAGCATTCACTGACATTTTCTGCATTTAAGTTTAAATTAGACATTTTACATTTGCATTGACATTACTTATGTTAGGGAAGCACCCTACATAGTTTTTTGGTCCTTCGAAACTATTGCAAGTACCATACAGTCCGATACGTCGGTCGATAAGGCGCCGCGCGGGATCTGTGTCGTGTCGTGTCATACCGGGCCACGTGTGTTGCCGTGCAGGAGCATTCGCGGAGGTAGCGGCGGTCCAGGTTCCAGAGCGTCACATTGCATCGCATTTGCATACAGGGAGAGTTCCTGAATTTCAAGTAAGATCGTTCATTATTTATCTTACGGCTTTACAATGGAGGGTTTAATTGTGCGTCAAGCTGAGATCCTCGAGGAAGTGAAGAGAATCCATTCTAATTTTAAGAAGGATTCAGCGAGCAGGAAGACCACCGATTACATTCGTAAAAGGCTTGAGAGGTTAGACGTACTATGGAAGGAATGTGAAGAGAAGAACCAGGAGCTGAGTGCAGTAGAGGAGAAAGATCATCAATATTTCACCGGTAACATTTATGAGGTCATGAAAAGCTGGTACCATGGAACGCGTCAGGAGATTGCAGCGTTCGAGATGAAGACTCTTGCTGGACCCAGTAACGCCGGCCATAGTAAGTTAAACGTAGAATTTGACAAAACTCTGTTCGAGACATCTGTAGGAGCAGAGGACAAGCTACTCGAGTTACAGCAGTTGCAACAAGCTAACTTCCGTGCATTCACTAGGTTAGTAAATCGAAGTCGAGACGAGGTTAAGGAGAAATGGGAAATTGAGGATATGCTTAAGACTGTAGAGTTTCGGTAGAGTGCGATTGACAAATTACATTTACAAATTGATGGCATATTAGAGGGGAATTCACAGGACTATTATGAGGAGTTCTGTCGTCACGAAAATGCATTTATCAATATGAAACGGACGTTGAACTCAAAACTAAACGCTTCCATACATCAACAACAAACATTGCCTAAAATTGACATACCTATCTTTAACGGCAACTATACCTTATGGCCTACTTTTATGGATCTCTACGTAGAAGCGATTCATAATAATTCGGCGATTGCAAAAACTCAGAAAATGCAGCATCAAGCGGAAAAACTCGTGCAACATTTACACATTGCACCTGAAAATTATGACACGTGTTGGGAAATTTTGAACCATAGATATAATAATAAGTTTCTGTTATTTACCAGAAATTTTCAGGCATTCATGCGCCAACCTAACTTGCAAAAACAATCTGCGTTCGACCTCAAGCGGCTATATGACACTAGCAACGAGACCATAAACGCCATACACAACTTGGGCGTTGATACAAGCTCATGGGATCCGATTTTAGTTTACGTGCTATGCGAAAAATTAGACTCCGAAACGTATTCGGAATACATGCAGTCCAGGTCGGATCCGCGCGAGATACCAACATACAATCATTTTATGGTTTTCGTTGAAAACAAGTTTATGGCATTAGAACCATTGCACAGGAAAAAGCCAGAAAACGGTGATAAACTTGCATCAAAGCCACATTTTAAGACGCAACATCCGTTCGGCAAAAATTCCAAGTCAGCGAATTCACAACCCAATAAAGGTTCAGCAAACTACTCTCGCAATTTCCATGCGTCAAACGCTGGACAATTCAGCAAGACTATTTGTCCATTGTGCAATACGAATCATGCATTATTTCAATGTTCTAAATTCACTGACATGCTGAGTCCGGAAAAAATGGCATTTATAGAAAACAATAAAATATGCAAAAATTGTTTGTATGTGCATACTAAGGGTTACTGTGCGTCGCAGAGAAGATGCAGAGATTGCAACGAACAACATAACACACTTCTGCACAGCGATATTGTGAATTCAGCGCAAACGCCCTCAGCAACACAAACGGCACCTAAACCGTCGTCATCGACTTCAACTAGGTCAAACAAAAATCCGCAAAACAACTTCGCATCAAATAATGATGATGAAATATTATTACCAACAGCAGTACTGCAAGTAGCCACAGCTAGAGGTGACTACATTACACTAAGAGCTCTAGTGGATCAAGGCTCACAAATTACGTTGATAACGGAGAATGCAGCTCAAAGATTGGGCATAAAGCGACAACAGCTGAATGCAAACATAAGCGGCATCGGTACTTTATCCAACAGGAGTAAAGGAAAGGTCCACCTATCCTGCAAGTCCTTATATAACGACTTCCGGTTTACAACGGAAGCGTTAATCATGACACGGGTAGTAAACAGTCTGCCTAACGTTACATTTGCAAAGAAACCTTGGGGTCATGTGACAGACATTACACTAGCCGACCCAGATTACAACTTATCTAGGCCCATTGACATACTTCTGGATGCACACGTATTTTCCGAAATACTCATGAATGGCTTAGTCAAAGGGGAGGTTAATGAACCCATGGCTCAACAAACACGGTTGGGGTGGATATTGTCAGGCAATGTCACCAAAACATTTAATTGCAACGTCGTAGTTAATGAAGACTTGTCAAAATACTGGGAAATGGAAGACATCAATGGAGATGCATGCAACTCTATGACGTCAGAGGAACGATATTGTGAGGAGTTCTACACGGCAACAACCAAGCGATTAGGTGATGGCAGATATGCAGTTCGTTTGCCAATGAAGCCTAACTTTAATCAGCTGCTGGGCAAGTCAAAGCCACGAGCTGTAGCACAATTTATGCAATTAGAAAGGAGATTAGGCAGGGATGACAAATTATCAGATAGATACATCAAATTTATGCAAGAGTACCTGGAAATGGGACATATGAAGGAGAGCAAACCTGGCTGCAACACGGCATGCTACTTACCTCATCATGGAGTCCTAAAACAGGACTCAGTGACAACAAAATTGAGGGTGGTTTTCAACGCCTCCCAGAAAACTGACACAGGTTACAGCCTGAATGACTTGATGGAATGTGGCCCTAAGCTTCATCAAGATCTATTGACATTATTATTAGGATGGCGGCTATACAAGTACGTCTTTACTGCAGATTGTGAGAAGATGTACCGCATGATCCTTGTCCATGAAGAAGACCAACACCTGCAAAAGATCCTGTGGAGGGAATCCAACCAAGGTCCTTTAAAGGAGTTCCAGTTATGCACTGTGACGTATGGCACCAAGGCAGCACCATTTCTAGCTCTTCGAACGCTGAAACAGCTTGCAGAGGATGATGCACAGAAATATCCGTTAGCAGCGGATGTCATCGCTAACGAAATGTACGTTGATGACGTCTTCAGTGGCAGCAACTCCATCGAACGAGCACAAGAAATTCAAAAGCAACTCATCGAAATGCTGAGCGGAGCTGGCCTTACACTACGGAAGTGGTCAAGCAACGACCAGACCCTGATTGAAAGCTTATTTTCGTCAGATCTTAACCAAACGACAATGCATTTTACAAACGATGGAATTACAAAAGCCCTAGGAGTCCAGTGGAATCCTACAACTGACACATTTTCGTTTACAAACAAAATACAATTTGACAATAAAAACCAATTGACAAAAAGGAAGCTACTATCGGAAATCTCAAAAATTTTCGACCCACTGGGCTGGCTGACACCTTTGACAGTAAAAGCAAAACTGCTGTTCCAAAGCGTCTGGCTATCGGGATGCGAGTGGGATGAAACCTTACCTGATAGCGTGCAAGAAGAATGGAAGCAGTTTACTAGCGACTTACACAACATAACCGAATACCAAATACCAAGGTGGCTGGGAGATATTACGAAACCATTCCAAGTACATGGGTTCTGCGATGCGTCCGAAAAGGCCTACGCATGCGCTATATACCTGCTGACAACAAATGACAAAAACGAGCCTGCGATTAGACTTATCGCTGCAAAGTCGAGGCTATCGCCAATCAACAAAAAATTGACACTACCGCGACTCGAATTATGTGGAGCACTGCTACTTTCACGGCTCATGAAAAAGGTCCTAACAGCCTTTAAATGGGACAATGTGCACAACAATACATACGCCTGGACGGACTCGATGATTGTATTAGGCTGGCTGCATGGGGACGTCACAAAATGGAAGTCGTTCGTCAGCAACAGAGTACAGCAAGTGCATGACGTAATCCCAAAACAGCACTGGAGGTATGTCAGGTCCGAGGAAAATGCTGCAGACTGTGCGTCACGCGGAATCAGTTGTTCACAACTATTGCAACATCCTTTATGGTGGCAAGGTCCCTACTGGATGAAAAATTACAGTGAAGATACCTTTGACAAAATTACAATTACACCGACAACATGCGAATCAAAACAAAAACAAATGCAAACGTATGTTGTGAAATGTGAACCGTCTTCAATAGTAATTGAGTTATTAGACAGACACAGCGACTTGACTTGTATTACAAGGGTCATTGCCTGGATGAAACGTTTCATAAACAGCTGTTCGAACAACGACACTCATCATTCTACTACTTATTTGACATCTACAGAAATACAAAGCGCTGAAAAGCTAATAATGAAACATATTCAATTGCATGCTTTCAATGACGAGATTACGAGATTGAAGGAAAACAAAGGTTTGAGCACAAAAAGTAACCTTTTGAGTTTAAATCCATTCCTTGACAATCATGACATTCTGCGAGTGGGTGGAAGGTTACGTAATTCAAGCTTACCCGAAGACACTAAACATCCAATTCTACTACCCCATGACAACAAACTGACAGAGTTATTAATTTGGCAAGCTCACAGAAGAACATTACACGGAGGTCCTAAGTTAACCCTGACACATCTACGACAAAGAGTTTGGATCGTAGGAGGACATCGCGCCGTCAAAAAGGTCTTACACAAATGCGTAACATGTCGCCGATTTAATGCTAAACAAACAAACCAGATTATGGCTGATTTACCAGAGCCGAGAGTGACAGTATCTCGCCCTTTTACACATACAGGTGTCGATTTTACTGGACACGTTGAGATCAAAGCAAGTAAAGGCCGAGGCGTCAGAACATTGCTGGCGTACGTTGCAGTATTTGTTTGTCTAGCAACAAAAGCCATCCATCTAGAACTGGTATCAGAACTATCCAGTACAGCATTCCTATCGGCTTTCAAGCGCTTTTGTGCACGTCGAGGTACGCCACGGGACATGTACAGCGACAACGGCACGAATTTTGTGGGTGCAAATCGGATTCTATTGCAACAATACAAATGCATTGTAGAAAACATTGACGACTTCTTCTTGGGCAAAATATCAGAGATGGGAGTTCAATGGCACTTCAATGCCCCGGTCTGGCCAAGCGCAGGCGGACTGTGGGAAGCCGCTGTGAAGGGCATGAAATATCATCTCAAACGGGTTATTGGAGACCAACGTCTGACATACGAAGAATTTACCACTCTGCTATGTCAGATAGAAGCCTGCTTGAACTCACGACCACTATGCACCGTTTCAGAGAGCGCCGAAGAGATTAACTGTTTAACTCCAGGACATTTCTTAACCGGCACATCACTCATGACAATTCCAGAACCAGACATGGACAATACTTACCGTTTAAACACGAGATGGCAAATTGTACAACAACTTAGCAAGGATTTCTGGAAGAAATGGTCGCAAGAGTACCTCCAACAACTACAAGCAAGACTAAAGTGGAAACGACAGAATACTGACATAAAGAAAAATGACATTGTGTGCATTAAAGATGAAAGGTTACCTGCAGGAAAATGGGCACTGGGTCGTGTAGCGGATTTACACCCTGGAAAGGACGGCCGCACTAGAGTTGTGACATTACAAACTGCAAAAGGCGAAACAAAACGACCTATTACAAAACTGGTACCACTAGTGGAGGCTGAGGAACAAAACAACACTGACACTGACAAACTATCCAAAGACAAGCGAAACCGAACTAAAAGGCTTACCTGGAACAGCTTGGTATGTTATATGCTGATGCTAGTTATGACATTGATAACAGCTACTGTCCAGCAAGATATGAAAATTACTCAACTGACAAAAAATCAAACAATTTACTTTGACAAGATTGCAAATCTACAAGAAATTAGAGATGAATGGAAACTGGTATTCTATTACAATATGACAAATTATTGGCGCAATGTGGACACTCTGCAAGCATTCGTATCTCATATAAAGCAAGCTCGTTGCGAAGAGTGGTTGATGCAATTTCATGTTCTGATTAACCAACTTGAACAAAGCACGAATGAACTAAATTATTACAACGAACTACTGAGGTCCCAGCGGATAATTCAACACAGGTTCAAAAGAGGAATGATCGACGGAGTAGGATATGTTGCAAATTCGTTATTTGGAGTGTTAGATCAACATTTTGCAGAACAATATGAACAGGATATCGACAAAATCCAACACAATGAAAATCACCTATTCCAGCTGCTAAAAAACCAGACAAGTGTTCTGGAAACCGAGAACAACATTGTACAGCGTAACGAAGCAACAATGGTGAAGCAGTTCACTTTTATCAACGATCACCTCACGTCCCTAGAAAACAAGACGCTCAAAGACAAACTTGAGAGTTCAAATGCATTCTACATCATTACATCGGCCATAGCTGCAGACAGAATGGCCCAAAACTTAAAAGATATCCAAGACTCACTCATCAACACACTGACAAATATGTACCAAGGACATATGGACGTACATCTATTATCACCAACCCAAATGCAAAGCGAACTAGATAGAGTAGCTCGACTACTACCTCGCGATTCTACACTACCAGAAGTTCGTAATGACATAAGAGACATCTACAGGCTGTTCAGAATACATGCGCGCATAACACAGCACTACCTGTTGATGGAAATAAAAGTACCGATCTTGAGTGATGCCCTATACGAACTGAACAGACTTATCAGCATTCCTCAACGTATTGACATAAATCGGATAATGTACGTTATTCCCAACTCTGCATTAATAGCATTTAACGCCAACCAATACTCATTTATACCCTTAGAACAATTTGACATTAATGAATGCCAAAAATTACATGACCAAACTCTACTATGCAAACTAAATCACCCTATATACAACACCGGTGATCGTCACAAATCTATTTGCGATGTACAGCTGATTCGAGACAACGAAGAACACAGCGTTTATTGCCATACGGAAATAAAAGCATGCACCGACAAATGGGTCAAATTACATAAACAAAACACCTGGTTTTATTATTTTTGTGACACGTGCGAAGTACAATTAGTGTGCGGCACTCAAATGACAACGGAGTCGTTACGTCACTCGGGTCTGATAACGCTGAAACAAGGATGCAACTTGCAAGGCGACTCATTCACATTGCACGCATATATGGAACATTCAAGTTACATTTTAGTCAACGTACCATATGCGATGACCGTGCCCACGATATCTCCAATCAACAACATAATCAATACCTCGATTCGTAACTCATCTTTGCATATTGAAACGCACGAAGAGACGTTCAAGAAGATTGACACGCAACTACGCTCTATAGAAAAACAGTCTAAGCTAGACACCTTATCCTCTCACGACGTTCATCACTACATTGCAATTTATGTGGTTGTTGCGATTAGCATTGCACTGTTCGTAACATCGGTGTACTTTTGGCGAAAGATGGCCACCCAAAGACAGGGGGAGGGTCCGCAAGACGCGAGAAGCAGAAGCAGACGAGAAGAAGATCATGGCATCGAGGACAGGAATAAAGTGTCAAAAGTGAATAAAGTGTCGTGTGCTAACCCTACCTCAAGTGAAGTGAAATTTGACACTGAAAAACATAGTGAGGTGTGCTAATTTATGATTATGGTGACATTCTATTTAAAGACTTTAGTTATATTTCTTCATAGTAGTCGTAGAATAACCATATTTACATTAGAGTCCTACATTTTACATTTTTTACATTGTTTTTTACATTCTTAATTTTTTTATTTTTACATATTTTGGGATTGTTTTAATTAGTTATTCTCTTTCTGTGTTGTGGCAATATGTACGGTGCACGTACATGGGTTTTAAAATATATTTATTACAATAAGTTAGCCAGTAGGGTCGCGTATTTGCACTTTGGACGCGACCTACATTTGGCAGTGCATTCAGTGCATTGACACTGACATATTGCATTGTTCTATGCATTTTATGTATATTACATTTTTTAGTGTTCAATTAGACGTGGTTTGAGTCGGACAACTTGCAGTTTTATTTAGATTCATCCCGTTGAGCATTCACTGACATTTTCTGCATTTAAGTTTAAATTAGACATTTTACATTTGCATTGACATTACTTATGTTAGGGAAGCACCCTACACCAGCTACTGCTCCATTTTACAGGTATTTTTGCCATTACACACCCATCATTGAATTTTCATTAATTTTAGAATAAATAACACCAAATACCAGCTGAGCTCCTAAGCAGTCATTTTATCTTCCAATTTAAGATTACATACCACACATAAAGTCACCCCATCTTCCCATAGGAATAGGCAGAAACTACAGAACGCCACCTGCTACGATCCTTACATACTCCTTTTGTCTCGTTTACCTTCATATACATGCCCGCCGGTTGTCAGTACTACGCGCCTGCATAAATTCTAAATGATTTTGAAGGATATTGCTAGTCAATTGCTTAATATGTTCGAAAAACAAATCTGCTCAACAACATAACTAACGCAATGAATTTTTTTGAACTGTTTAAATGAAAGCCATTGCTACTGTACGTGTGATACGCAATTACCCCGCTGACTTTTCTGAAGAACATCACCAGTAAGGGCAGTAATGTGTCCTCCTAGCGTCCCTCACGTCGTGAAATCCAATCACATCTGCCTCATTAAGAAAGTTTTTGAATATGAACAACAATTTTCTCATAAACTTTCTGACTTTTACTCATAAAGCCTCACACAGACCTCGCAAGTAAACTCCATTAGACTTGGCACTTAATCTAGCAGTCTGACAGTGTAATACTCTTATCAGGGACTTAGTGAAGTTTCTCGTTGAGCATAAGTGAGTGGTTATGTCGCCAGGGGGCGCTGTTCCCACGGCAAGTTTAAAACCAAACAGAAAAAGGTAACTACTTAGGTAAAGTCGATATCGAACCCTTCTATTTTCGTTCATTTTTGCCGAAATAAACAGCAGTAGTAGATTAGTGTCTGAAATGGTTTTTTGAGGAAAGAACCACACAGATTTTAGTGGACCTGTCCAGTCAGTGCAAGCATTTGTCTGTAATCTAAAGAGCTCAACTCGACGAACAATAGCAAAGAAAGAACGTTTGGGTAGACCGCATAAACTATTCAAAATACCAGACCATCATTAAAACTAATGTTGGTTTCAACAATGTCAATGTGTATATAAAACTGGTTTATTTTAATGATTTTACATAATAATTAAAATGTCAAATTTTATGGTTTTATCACAAGGCTTATCAGTGCGAGCAGCTCAATCCCAAGCTTTTTTATCTTCTAAATAATCTAAATTTTATAGTACCCTTTTTTACAAAGTTTGGTTTTAATACAGCATTTAAATCGCTTAACGCTGGGTTGTAAATGGCTCGAACAGCCCTTTTCTGTAGCACATAGATAGTATTAATGTCCACACAGGTTCCCCAGAGAAGAATAAGACAGAGAAGACTTAAGACTATGAAAATAACTAAAATAAACGATTCTGGCTGTATCTACGTCAGTTATCTGTCTAATTTTTTTAACAGCATAAATGGCCGAATTGGGCTTCATTGTAATTTACCGTCAATAGTAATTCCAAGAAAAACTGTGACTCAACAGGGTCCGACTCTATGCCATTAACTTGAACATTGGTAGTTAGCCTGACATTCGGCGTTGAAAAAAAATGAAAATTTAAGGAGTTTAGTCTTTTTTTCGTTCAGATGAAGATTATTTACATTAAACCAATGCACAACTTTAGAGAGTGCATCATTAACTTGTTCAAAGTTGATTACCTGACGTTTGATTTTAAAAATGAGGGAAGTGTCATCTGCGAATAAAACGATATTGTGATTATCCCTTATGTGGTTACAACGTCTCGACATCAATAATTGAACGTAGCCCACCAGACAAAACACCCATTTGGTCGGAGAATCCTCTCTTTTCTATGGAGGATGAGTGAACTTTACACACTGTTCCCCATACCTCTGTAACATAATACCCAACTTTCTACTTCCAGTATTTACCAGAGATCTTCTGGAAGGTAACTCGGGAGGACTACTGCAGAGCAACGCAGATCGTTCGCAAGGTGGACGGCGTCATCAGCGGCGTGGTCTTCATATCCTTCGCTAACAACTTGTTCTTCATCTGTTTGCAGCTCTTCAATACTTTGGAGTTAGTATCAATTTGTTAGAAGGTAAAAACTCCTATAGAAACCAGAGTGTGGTATGTTATTCCCGAAACACAATTTGTTAGCGTGGAGATAATTGACCTTATCCTTGCATTGAGACAATTATAATAGCTGAGAAAGATGCTTAACGTCTGACTGAAATTAAATTGTTTGTTCTGTAATAGGATATCGGAATCACTTTTACACGTCATATTAAAAATAGTTCGGCGTTTCTTATCTAACTACTCTGGGAAGAAAGGCCGAAATAAACTCAGAGGTCACGGTCTCTTTTAAATGCCAGATATAATCTTGGTCAGGCCATATGAGGTTCATGTAGATTTGTGTCTGTAATGGTCTTTTGAGGAAAGAACCACACAGATTTGAGTGAATCTGTCCAGTCAGTGCAAGCATTTGTCAGTAATCGTGGAGCTCAACTCGACGATCAATAGCAAACTAGAATCAATTATTATTTAAATGTTGACGTTCAAAAGTGCCTTTTTTGTGCCTAATTGAAATAAATTATTTGACTTTGACAAAGAAAGGACATTTGAATCGGCCGCATAAACTACTCAAACTGCCAGACCATCATTAAAACTAGTAGTAGCCACACACGTGAAAAATAAAATATCCACATAGTCCTCACTTCATCATCAACTAAAACAAAGCCATACAAGGTCAAATTAAATTTGCTAGCAAAACTCCGCAGACATGATGATATTGATATCGAAACATAATAAGATGAAATAGAAGGTAATTTGATGAGTTCTGTTTGGGGTCTTCAACCGCAAGTAAAGGAGACATTTGAAATATCAGTTTAAAAAAAAACATTTATTTTTGTGTAAACTTCACAGACGTGTGTACCGATATTTAAATAAATCGTAACTCATAGCGGGCGCAAGTATCATCGTCCTTTGAAAGTAACAATGATACTAGCGCCAGTAGACAAAATTATCATTTTTAAATTTTTTTATGTTGTGTTAGGATTCGATACTCATCACGTAGCTAATTTGACCCTGTATATTCAGCGCTTGAAGAAAAATGACCATGAGAAGTAGACTGCTACACAGTGACCAACTATTGTACTGTATCAAAAGGTAGTTTCCTAGATATAAAAGATATTCTAATGCTACAAATTGTAAATATCTCAATGCTCAAGTAATGTTGAGAGTTAGTGAATGATAGCGTGACGGTTGACAAGACGTGACGGTTGAGAATGGAAGAAGAAAAGGTGGTGCGCCAACCCCACGTTATATGGGACAAGGACAGGAAGATGATGATGATGATTTAGTAACTTCGATGTTTTCGTTTCAGGGATGGCTTAAAGGGTACCGGTGAATGCAGCGGTAACAAAACAAAAAAGTAAGTAATTTTTTTTTCAGTCGGCCAGCGTGCCTTGCATATTTTTTTACTAAATTCTGCCCTTAAATGCGGTTACCATTAGTTAGTCTCTAAATCGAAAATAGGTGGAGGACAACATTTTTAGGTTATCTAGGAGGTGAAACATTACTTAGAGCTCGTGCACAACTATTAAACTGGGTCTTTGGAAGAACATGGTTCCAATCTCCAAAGATCTATTAAAAATGTTGGGTACCTTCCAATCTTGCAATGACAGCACGTTTCCAAAGTCTATTCTAATACTTGTTTACAATTGATGTTATTGTCACGAATGTATATCGAATGTATACGTTATGGTAGTGTAAATTAAGTTGATTTCAAAATGACTAGTTAACATTGAAAAGTTCATAAAAAAAATTTAAGCGCAAACTGGACTTTATAATTATATGGGTGTTGTAATTTTTTTCCCAATAACACATATTTTGTTTACAAATGTTTGGAAACAAAGTCGCGAACTCAGATTATATGCACGTTTTATCATTCACAGAATTATCGTCTCCAAGTCCGGTCCACTAGGCGGCCATGAAGCTGCGGCATACTTCCTCTTTTCCCTGGTCTATCTGCTGTCGCGGTCGGTGGCGGTATCCCTGATAGCCTCTCAAGTGAACAGCGCGTCTGCTGTGCCAGCGCCCGTGCTGTATGATGTGCCTTCACCGGTTTATTGTGTTGAGGTAAGAAGATAGAGCAAATAAAGAAACGCAAGGAACTTAAACAAACAAAAGGTACTGGGGCTCAGGGCAACCCAGAGCAGTCAATCTCCATAGTTGAGCTCCTTAAGTTCTGAGTTGAGCTCTACGATTACTGACAAATGCTTGCACTGACTGGACAGGTCCACTCAAATCTGTGTGGTTCTTTCCTCAAAAGACCATTTCAGACACCAATCTACATGGTCCTCATATGGCCTGACCAAGATTATGTCTGGACTTTAAAAGAGACTGTGACCTCTGAGTTTGTTTCGGTCTTTCTTCTCAGAGTAGTCAGATAGGAAACGCCGAACTCATCTAGCATTTTCTTCTTATTTTTTTTTAATATGACGTGTAAAAGTGATTGCAATATCCTATTTACAGAATAAACAATTTCATTTCATTTCATTTCATTTCATTTCATTTCTCACTAGCAACTAACTGAGTGGCTAATACATTTATTATTTATTTACATGGCATGAGCTATTTTAGATTTTAGGCAATGGAGCTCCCACACACGGATGGACCCAGCATTATCAGCGTATTATGTCCCCACTGCTGGAACAGACGCATCCTCTCGGTGAAAGGGTGAGTGTCGCAATCCACCAAGCGGGCCCAGTGCAATTTGTTTAAAATCTGGACTGTGACCCAGCATTTGGAACATTATAGGCTGATTATGCGCGACACTCGATGTCAAGAACTCAACAAAAACATGTTCAAAATCTAGTCGCAATAACATCTGTTGTTATGTTTAATAACGAGATTTGGGTCTTCTGATCTGCTACTAGCCTTGCTTTACTGGCTTATCTTTGCGTGCGCGATATTATCATTGGCAAAGATATGTAGATAGACAGTCAAAACTGTGAACTTGGAGAAAAAAAATAGCGTCCAGCTGTTAGCCGGTAAATGCACGCACACTAAAAAAACACAATGATGTGGCGCGAGTGTAAGACGCAGCTGTCACGCTCACCAGCATTACAAAGTTGGCCTGTTTGTTTTTGTTCGTTTGCAGCGCGACACTCATCTAGACATATAAATAATCAAAGACATAGCTCTTGTTGTCGCTAGAAAAGAAGAGGTTTGGTGGGTTCGATACCTACATTATATACTGGTTTTAAAACAGTAGAGATATAAAAAAAAACAAGTTTAAACTAAAATTATGATTTAGATTAATAACAATCGAGTAATATTTAATTCTGACTGTAATTAAGACCAGCATGATCAAGATTTTTGAAAACCTGTGTTTCAGGCCATCAATTTACATAAAACTAAAGAAGACAACAATAACTTTATTAGAAGTTAAATTAAAAATAACATATAATATTTTCAATGACTTATAGAGTAACCTAGGGCCTTATGATAAAATGCAACAGCACGAAAAACGACGATAAATTTAAAGGTTTTTAAAACATTAGCAATTCTGTTTCACAGGTGCAGAGGTTTTTAGACCAGGTCAACGGGGACAAAGTGGCGTTAAGTGGCCTACAGTTCTTCTCGGTAACCAGAGGATTACTTTTAACTGTGAGTTTTCTTTTCAAAAGTGTGTTTATTGTTGTTTGTTTGTTTTAGAGGCAGGTTTATGAAGCGAATGCTACGGTTAGTTAGATTTTTATCAAACCGGAACTTTCACTCAAAACAAAATTGCAAACAAAACGTTTATACTTTCCAAAATGAAAACCCGAGTGTGTTTTGTTTTAGTTTATTTCATTATTTTCAGAAACCTTTGTTGCTTTTCAAGCACGTAAAAGGTTTTCAATGCATCAAATATTTGTTTACGGTTATACATAATTGTGTAACTTACAAGTGGTATATTTTGCAGAATATTTTTTTATTCTGCAAAATTTGATTGCGATTAATGATCACAATAGCCTCAAATTAATAATCCAAGTACACGAGCTGCTCTGCCTCGGACTGGTCTGATGCTCACAAGCGCTACTGCTGACCATGTTATGAGGGGCTGGGTTGGATTCCCAGGTCGGGCAAAGTATTATTGGGGTTTTCCTTCAGGAATTTCGTAGTAGCAGCCCGGAGTCTGAATTAGTGCCCGATTGATGGCAATAGGCTCATCTCTTATTACATGGTAATGAAATTAATCCGGTGAAATGTGGAGGAAGGTACTATAGGTACACATCTGCCTAACCCTCCGGGGACTACAGGCGTTATGTTATGTTATGTGTGTGTGTGTGTGTGAACCGATATTCTTTTTCTATCCACAGGTAGCCGGCACCATAGTGACGTATGAGCTAGTGATGTTCCAATTCAACTCATCATCGACACCGGCTCTGAACATCACTTCACCAACTATGCTGGCTGCTATAGCGCCTACATTGACAACTACTGCACTGACTTCTTGAGAATCTGTTATTATATAATTTCTTAAACGACCCATCTTACTTAAGGACTATAAATCTGCCGAACATTTCATCAGTCTTAGGTAATTTAAAATGATAGAAACTCTCCTCGTAAATTATTACATAATGATGGACTAGAACATTTTTTATTTAACCAGATTCCACCATATAATTAAAATAAAAAAAATCCATCCCACATGTATAAAAAGAAAAACAATGGTTATCATTTTCATTAAAAATACAGAGAACGAAACAAAAAGATAAAACAGATAATCCAGTAGTACTAATTCTAAAGAAACCTCCACAGACAGACTTGCGAGAGAATTGTAACAAAAAAATATGAAATGTAGATTTCATTTACAGTATAATAACCCCCTATTCAGACTTACCAGCTAGAAACAATACGCCTAGCAACAACAGGTGGCCTCATCAGCAAGATTTATTTTGTAACCATTACTTTACACAAGTACCGGGTATTCATAAAGCAGACGCAAGTAATCTTGATATTACTTATCGTCTACCATTACGCCTTCTAAGGTAATATTTTTGTACTAGTTTATGCCTGCAGCTTCGCCCGCGTAATGGTCGGAAAATATCCCACAATCACGTTCTACCGGGATTCAGAGAATCTTTATCCTAACCCAGGTCATGGACTATCCATTAGCCCTATTCATCTAAATCCGTTCAGCCATTAAGACATGAAAGGTAACAGGCACATAATAAATCTGTTTAGGGTTCCGTACCTCAAAATAAAAAATTGAAACCCTTTAAACTGACTTCGCTGTCTGCCAAGACCCTTTTTCTCAGGAACGCGTGGAGGCATCAAGTTGAAATAGATTTCAAAAACTTAGATCTACCTACGGTCCCTTGGATATGTAACGAAAATCAAACTTCCAGGTCTACGCAATAAAAAAATACGGCCACGCACTTGTAAATAAACCATACCATACTACTTAGTACTTCCCGTTGGCCCAGCAGCATGAAGCGAGGCGAGGCTTGGCGAGAAGCAAGTTCAAGTAAAGAGCAAAATCCAAAGATTGGTAATTTATAGTTTTATGTGAACTGCAAAGTTAAATTTGTTTTTCAATCTGGGATCAATAATTCATAGGCCTTGTCTTGTAGTAACTTTTAGTCTGTATTTCATTCAGTGTTGGTACTTTCCACTCTATTAAAAGTTTCTTTTCAATTGAAATGTTAAGTTGGTCCTTCAATCCGGATTTGGACATTCGGACAGCCGAGCAAAACAGCTTTGAGACGCAACCCTCAGGGCGCAAGTCTTACTCACATCTGTAGGGTTTAAAAAAAAAACTGGTTTATACGATTCTAAATGCCATAAAGTACTAATTATGCATTTTACTATTATTATTACCATTAATTTGTAAAAAGACACAAAAAAGCAATATTACATATGAATTTTAAAATCATCCCCTATTTTACCCCTTTGGGGGATGATTTTACAAAAACGCATAATTCTTTATTTTTACCAAAAGCTTCAATTTGAATTTTCATATCCCTAACTTAAGAAATGCTGGGTTTCCCATACAAACTTTCATCCCTTATATCACCCCCTTTAGGATTATTTTTGAGACAAAAAGTAGTCTATATCCTTTTCCAGTATCTATCTCTTTGCCAAATTTGATCGAAATCCGTTCAGTGGTTTTGCCGTGAAAAGGTAACATACAGACAGATCGGGAGCAGGGTCCAAGCTGCCGGCGGTCAGGGCTCCAGAGAGAGGAAACTCCTAACAATGCGAGCCGTGTCCAAGAATACCACTTTCTGAATCAAGCCCTGAATCCAGCTACCCAACGAGAGCCTTCTTAGGTATTGGTCGAGGCTTTTGGCACTTAAGCCATTTGCTGATACGACTATCGGCATAGTGATCGCTGAGTCCACATCCCATGCGACAAGCTCGTGAGCCAAGTCAAGATACTTAATTTGTTTATATTTCTCGGCTTTCACGAGGTTCCCGTCATGCGGGACCGTTATGTCACTAATCATTGTGCGCCGCGGGGTAAGTATAGTACAATCTCACTAATCCGGCACTTCAATAAACCGATACGTTCAATAATCCGGCACCCTCCACCCGCGCCCTCTCTCGCCCCCCCTTACGCCACACACTGCGTATGAGCTCCGTCGTCGTCTATTTCTTCTTATTTATTATGATTTTTTCGATACAATCCAGTAATCCGAACATTCCAAGAATCGGGCACCCTCTGGTTTTTAATAGTGCCGGGTTAGCGAGATTATCCTGTACCAACATTTTATAAAAAATGACAGATATTTTTATTTATTACCTCCTCACTATAGCCAGAATGATTACGATCAAACATAACGATAGTAATTTTGACTATACTCCAAATTCGCGTCTTGTCTGTTTTATTTATTGCAGAATAAAACGGTGAGTTCCGTTTACCGTGAAATAAAACAATATTGTTTTATTTAACCACGGAACATCATAAAGATAGAGGCTGCCTCGTTGGTCTTGTAGTCACAAGCGCTACTGCAGAAGATGAGGTCTTGGGTTCGATTCCCAGGTCAGGCAAAGTGTTATTGGATTTTTTTATCTAAATATTCTCAGTGGCACCCCGAAATCTGGATTTGTGACCAGTTGATAGCAACAGGTTTACCCCCTATAACATGGGACTAAAACATAACTAGCAAAATGTGGGTGTACTACAGGTACACCACTGCCCAACCCTTTGAGAAAACAAGGCGTGATGTTATGTTATATGTGGAACATCTTAGAACTAGTAAGCCTCCTTCAATTTTGAAACTAAATCATATGTCAATCAAAATCAATCAATCTTCCAACCTAACCGGGTGCAGCTGAATACTAGGATTTTACATGGAGCCAATGCCTTTCTGACCTCCACAACCCAGCTACTGGGTAACCCGATACCCCGTGGTAAAACTGGTTGCCAGACTTTTGGGCTTCTGACTACCTGCAACGACTGTCTAGGATCTACGAATGACCGCCGAGACCAACAGGTTAACGTGCTTTTCGAGGCCTTGAGGGGTCTCGATATGTAGTGAATGGTCACCCATCCACAAACCAACCGCGGCAAGCGTAACTTAACCTTCGATAGACCCGTGCGGCTGTTATTATTTAGCCTCCAAAAACTCATAGGTTTTGAAGACTTAATAGGTAACTTTAATAAAAAGTTGGGTGATAATCCTATACTATTAAATGAGCAATATTTATTTAATACATATTTGTATAGCGTTCTCGAAAACGGCTCAAACAATTTCAATGAAATTTGCAATATAGTGGTTTACGGGGGTTAAAAATCGATCTAGCTTGGTCTCATATCTGGGAAAATTCGTTTTCTCTATTTTCGCAGACTTGGGAATGTGATACAACGTTGGTATACCTGGATGATATGTTTATTTATATTCACCCGAGGCAGCAGACCTCGATCGACCAGGTACTATCATTTTAAAATAATAGAATTATGTATTTTGAGTTCTTGTTCAAGTCCTCTTCATTTATAATTCATTGACATCACTTATTTGTACAGAAAACGTACACACCGACTGATAGAGGTATTTACAAATGAAGAAAAAGCAAAAGGTCGAGAGACTTTCGATGGTCGGTCGTTTTACGGCTGTAGACGGTAAAGGTCAAGTTCCGAACAGATTTGTTTTTCTTTTTTTATGCCATGGAGTGTCAAACGAGCTGGCGCCACACCTGAAGTGAAGTGATCACCGCCGCCAATGGACATCTGCCAAACTGTTCTGTAAAAATCTCACCAACAAATCATGGGTAAATTGAGCAGTCAATAGTGTCAATCCTAGAAGCTAGGCATCAGGTGAAAAGACAGCAAGATTTCAATAGTGTGAGCTGTCATTCCATTTTATGCTAGACATTGGCAGTTTTTACAGTCAGCTGGAGTACCACAGGTGCCTACCCGTTTTGAAGAGGACCTACATCAGTTTTACTACTAGAAGTAGGCCTAGCCAGAATGTTCCCTTGGTCTTACTTGGCCAGTACTGCCAATAAAAATACTTTTAGATTAAGGCTGCCCAACCCTAGGCCCGCGGGCCGTTACTGTAGGTAAGTTTTATTTACTAGATGGCCCACCTACCGACACGGAATCAAAATTATGGCCCACCTTCAAAATTGGATGGGCTGTCTTGTAGCAGATTATCGATTCTAGCGTTTTTGGGATGAAGAGCTGACGCAAAAGGTTACAACGAACTTTCGTCGTCGAATTTTTTAAACATGTATACCATATGTCTGCAATAGAACTAAAGAATAAAAAATCGTAGAAGAGTATTCTTTAGAATAGGTTTCTTTTAAATAATATTTTCCCACAGCTGGTTAAAGACTAGAAAGCTATGGCAGGCCCATAGAAAGTAAAAAAATAAAGAAACATTGTATAGTCTGCACAAACTTAACGTACATTACAATAAATGAAATAAAAAATACACATTGAAAACTAAGTCAAAAGCCTCGTAGTCAAGTAATAAAAGTTTGACGAATTCCATAGCTTTCCAGTCTTGCCTGTGTGTTATCTTCTCCGGTCAATCTTCCATGAGCCTAAGGCTGGTTTCACAGTCAGCTCGCGCGGCAAACGCGGCTAGTAATTAAATTTGCCGCTCGTAATTTTCACAATAAAACTGTATAAGGCAAATCTATCTCATGCCCCAGGCGTGTGCGTAATCATGGCTATGAAATCACCCTAAGCCTTAATGTGATTTCATAGTCAGAGATGCCTTAGGGCCTAAGGCATCATGCCAGCGTTTCCTAGGCCTCCCTCGGCGACGACGCTCGTCTTCTGGCACCCTCTGCGTGACGACTCTGGCCCATCTGTCACGATGCATTCTTGACTTTATATCTAAAATATTCGTTTTAGTACCATTACTGCGGATAGTCCCGGCCGAGATACGTTCAATTACTTTTGATACGTTTAGTACAAAGTTTAATAAGGTGCAAAATATTGAAGTAAGCCCCCGTAAGTGGACATTAAGGCGGGTAGAAAATGATTTGCAAGTTATGATAAAAATATTAAATAGTGCTCTTGAAAGCAGTGAAGTTTTTAGGAATTTACTATTTATTAAGGGCTGTGTTTGAGAAAAAATAACTAATATTTTACAGATAGATGAAAAATATACATATTTGTCTCATTTACGGCTGATTTTACCAAAGTCTGATGTCTTTTATTCGTAGAACAATATTGATGTCTGATAGTTTTTGCATGGAAAATAACAGGACTCTTACACTGTTTGTCCACTGCACAAAGTCAAGGTGAAGCGAGATTATTGAAAGCGACGGACACGTCTCGGTGGTGATGTGCGGTGGACACGTGGCCACCGTAAATTTATGTATTGGTACTTCGGCGCCGTCATCTCGTTCTCGTCGACGTCCAAACGTCGGTGGACAAACGTCCTTAGGGCATCACTAGTTGGCGATATTTCATATTTTCATACAGTAACAGCGAAATATTTGACAGCTATTTGCGACATTTTCCCACTTTCAGTATCGCAAATGCTCTTAATTTTGCGATATGTTTTGTTCGGGAAACTGGCCTTTAGGTTCTGTTATGAAGTTTTCCTGTCCTCATTCACACATTTATTGATGAGATCGAGACACTTTTCAGTTACAATGTTAGATGGCATCATTTTATTCAGCTGTAATTTTTGTATCATGAAACAAAATTAATCAAGACGAACTGCATGGCAATTCATGGATAAATCAGTTTCCATTTCATTGACGTTCTTCCGGGTTCCAGGTGACTGCTTAAATATCAAGAATCGAAAATATACGGAAAAATAAATGGTCGAGAGTTTTTAGTTTGTTTGCTCCTGTACAAAGTTTCTTGATTCATATTGGATTGTTGTTCTAGATTGGTTGTTGGTCAACTTAAATAATAAATATCTATGAGACCAATGTTCAAATGGGTCTACCATATTATCCTACAGTAGAGTTGGGAGTTTCGCATTCCACACATTTCTGATTATTCCGTTCTTAATTCTTTGTTTTATCTTGACTTTTCACAATGTTACACATTGTTACTGAAGGACTGTCAAATAAATGATATTTATTTCTGTAAATTACTTCAAAAATGTACACGTTTAAAATAATTTGTGTTTTAAAACTAGATGAGTTCGGTGTTTCCTATCCGAGCACTCTGAGAAGAAAGTCCGAAACAAACTAGGAGGTCACTGTCTCTTTTAAAGTTCAGACATAATCGTGTTCAGACCATGCAGATTTGTGTCTGAAATGGTCTTTTGAGGAAAGAACCACACAGATTTAAGTGGACCTGATCCGTCAGTGCACGCATTTGTCAGTGATCGAGTAGCTCAACTTAGAACTTAAGGAGCTCAACGAAGACCAAATGAGTCAGTTTCTCAGCAAGTAATGTCAATATTCCACCCCGTGTGTTTCCATGTAATTTGCATAATGTTACGATTGCAAACTAAAGAAAGAAAAAGAAAGAAAGAAAATACGTTTATTCTGCACAAACAAAACTGGATCTGCCATCGGAATAACATCAACGTTTCCATTTCAATATTTTGGATCGCGTTCGCTTATCGTTTTTAAGGACAATGATTTCTGTGAGTCGCATGACTCTTATTAAAATTGGGATTCTTTTTGTTGGCTGATATTGAAAAATGGGAAATTCCCTCTTTCACCTGAAGACTGCTGTTTTAAAACAAATTAACCGTGCCTATACAAAAAGCCAACGGTCATAAAACGAGGGGGTGAGACAACACAAGAATTCTTCCCGTGCTAAATATTTCCGTCTCACTCGCATGTTTTATGAGCACGCCTGCTTCAGCACGCGTAGCATGAACAGAATAGAAACGGGTCTCGGGTCTTGCGTGTAGAATAAATTGATGTTGTCATTTGACACAAGCAGACAAACAGTCAATGTTAGTGTAGTTTCGTTCATTATGCAAACTATGTTGATTGAACTAGGGTCTTACGTATAGATAAGTTATTAGTCTTGAGGTAATTAATCACTTGTTCCCCGTTCTACGTTACCTCCTTGTACATATATTCCACCAATGTTGGTACTACCCGATAACGTAAATTACAAAGGTACTATATAATTCACATGTTGATTCACATTACGAAACGGTGATATTATGTTACTAGCTGCCCGCCCCGGCTTCGCACAGATAGCACTAAGTACTTATCTATGGCGCACCTACCTACCTACCTTACCTACCCACCCTACCTACCTACCTACCTACCCTACCTACCTACCCTAGCTTCACCTACTTATCCTAAGAACCTTGTCCTGAGAATAACGAACACAACAAAAAAAGAATTAGCGAAATCGGTCCAGCCGTTCACGCGTGATGCCGTGACCAAGGGAAATAGGGATTCATTTTTATATATATAATAATATATAAATAATAAAAATATATCAAGATAAATCTGCGCGCGACTGGTGGCGGGGTGCTTAATTCTATGCTGTAATATTTAAAATATTATTCTCTTTATCTCTTTATCTTTAATAATAATTAATCTTAAACTGTACATCCCGCGGAAGTGTGGGGGTCGAGGTTTCTTAAAGGCTAAAACCCTCCACAACCGCGAGATCTGCAGTCTCAGGGAATATTTCCTTCAAAATAACGTGGGGATGCACCGAGATATGATCGCAGTGGACAAGGGCCTCACCCCGCTCTCCTTGGCGAAAGGGAACTGGCGCAAACCTGCAGTACTTGATACTAACGATCGTAAGGAAGTATGGCAAGGCAAAGAGCTTCACGGGCGCTTTTTCCGGGCCCTCCATGGACTTGATGTTGACTTTTTAGCATCTGTATCCTGGCTGCGTTTCGGCGACCTCTTCGGGGAAACCGGTAGTTTTGTCTGTGCGATTATGGATGAAGTTATCATGATGAATAATTTATCGGAAATACATTGTCAAGGACATTACGGTTGACATCTGTCGGGCATGCCACTGTCCCGGTGAATCAATCCGACATATTATTTCCGGTTGTTCTCGTCTTGCTAACGGCGAGTACTTGCACAGACAGAATCTAGTGGCTAGGATTATCCACCAGCAACTTGCCATGCAGTATAACCTTGTACTGCATGGCAACCTTTGAACTTTTCCAACATTTAATTCCCATTTAAGTCCTTCGGACTTCACAAGGTTATACGTAAGGGTACTACAGGTATGTGCCCGACCCAGTTCTCGAGAATGGTCACGCCACATTGTACTATGATCGATCTATTATCACTGACATGACTATTGTAGCCAATAAGCCTGTTATTGTGGTGATAGATCGACGAGAGCACCGTGCAAGGATTGTTAATATCCCTCATGACGAGAATCTCGTGAAAGATGAGAACAATAAAAAAATCAAGTATTGACTTAGCACACGAGGTTGTCGACATGTGGGACGTGGACTCTGCAATCATTGTACCAATAATAGTTTCGGTTAGTGGCCTAATAGCGGAGAGCCTCGATCAACACCTCAGGAGGCTCTCATTGCGCGGCTGGGTCAAGGGCTTGATTCAGAAAGCAGTACTTGGACACGGCACAAAAATTGAGGAGGTTCCTCTCTCTAGAGCCCTGACCACCGGCAGCTTGGACCCTGTTCCTGATGCCGATGGGCCACTATTTTTAAATGTTTTTTTTATAAAAATATTTAATAATGTAAATAATATGTATTAAAATGAAATAAAAGATTAATTTTAATATTATTAATCTTATATTAATATTATGGCAAACGCGGATACGGGGGAGGCTTATGTCCAGCAGTGGACGTCTTTTAGTTCAGCCGAAAGACACTGCTGGACGAATGATGAATAATATTATTTAATTAAACAAATCTATACGTAATTTGACCTAAATGAGATGACTTATTAGTTCCGATTTCAACCGCGCGCGGGCTTATCTTGCTAACACTCTATGTTCAACCTTTTTTTCCCCACTTTACAACTGAAGGAAAATTACACTAAATGTCTCTTTGAAACTATGTTTCCAAGGAAAAAATGCCCAAAGCATTTTCACGTAAGGCATAATTTTAATAAAACAAAACGGTTTTGCTTCGTTGAGTACTCAGCTCTTAAATAATGGGGGAACGCTAAAAGAATTCTCGTATTACACAGGAATGTCATAAAACAGAACGTTTTGCCTAAATTTGAAGACGTGAAGTTAGTCTGAAAATATAAATTCTTTGTCCTTAGAATGGCTGAGAGTTCTTGCGAACCCTTGAGTACAGGCTGGATTTTATTTGAATCTTTTTGGTCTGACTTTAGGGTCGAAAATTCTCAAATCCTGTTAAGTACACTTACATGAAATTACGCCGGTAATCCCCGAGGGGTAAGGCAGAGTTGCACCTTAGTAAGCCTACATTTCGACAGTTATGTTTGTGTCCCATAATATGTTATAGGGGGCGAGCCTATTGCCATCAGCCGGGCAGAAATTCAGACTCCGGGCTGCTACAGAGAAATTATTGATGGAAAAACTCAATAACCGTGTTAAATACAGTGGTTTATCATTAATAGAAGACAATTCATCAGGTGATATGATCATCACCAGCACACGTTGCATGACAATCATAGAAACAGATTTTCTACGGGTTTCGAAAAATGTGAAGAATAGACATATTGTGATTGTTTATCTGTTATTTTGTTTATTCTTCCGTCGACAAAACCCGTTTCTATTGTGGTCATGCTAAGCGTGCAGTTCGATAGAGAAAGATGGATCTGTACAAGACGGATAGCACCATCATATTCTGGAACGGAAAAATCATGGCTTTAACAGCTCAAATTACGGCCCCAGGCCTAAAAATAGTAGTTAATTTGAAACAATTAACTTAGAAATATTTCTTGGGATATTTAAACTCGTCAGGATAAAAGCATTGCTCTTTTCGGCCGGACCGATTTGGAAAATATATTTTTTTGTTTACTTCCTAGGACCTAGGTGGTCCCATATAAATTTTATTAACTTAGCTTGTGTAGTTATTGAGTTAGCTTCAATAATTGGTACGTTTTTTTCTTATTTAAAGCTGTAATAGCCAGTTTGCTAAAAATACCAGTGTACACCACCCCTTACAACTGCGGCGAGTGTATCGCTTTAATTGAACAAATAATGTCGATAGCACCACTTTGTAGACCGGGGCTTAAAGCATTCTTACTTTAAAGCCCTACTAGGCTTTTAAGTTTCTATTGTGGCTGCCATTAGGTCGATAGAGTTCCTGGAAGAAATGCATTGTTACTTGTTAAAACTGGCTTTTAGTTAGCTTTTGTTAAGTTCGATAAAGTTGTCTGCGTATTGGCCACGATTCTGTTGGCTTCCGACGTCCCTGATTTTTACAATGACTTGCAACAATATAGCAACAGAGGCAAACTTCATTTGATTATTCGAAAGGCTTCATGTAATGAACGTAATGTAATAAACGGACTACACCTTCAGATAATACTGTGCGATTTAACTTTACAATTGAACTTGAACCTGCGGGGCAGTTGCGTAACATACTTACAGTTCGAATGACATTCATTTTGACAGTTCAACAACGTTCCTTGAGTTAATTTACGTTGTCACGTGACAGAGGTTTACGAATTTCCTTAAAAATCCTTCGGATTACGTATAGTACGCGATTGGGATGCTGTTACTAAAATCGTTGGGTATGTTGAACAAACAATTATCACTAACACTGGTGTAGTCGTTAGCCCACATTTTTCGAATCAGTGCACTTGAAACGTTGGGTATTGACACCCTTTACTACTTCGGGAAAAAGCCTGAAGATGTCAAATACACTCAGTCTAAAGATGCTGATATACTTGAGCATTCACTTGTAATGAGCATTCTAGCGAATGTTACATTATAGACAAATAAATGCAGCGTTTTAGCGAGCATTCTAGCTAAACGACGGTAAATTTGCTTCGAGCTTTTTGCCGACCCGAGCTATTCTATCATTGTTCCGCCACCGTGCCTCTATGCCCAGAGCATTGACTAGAGCGTTCGCTAGAATGATCGTGAAAATTTTCATAGCGCTGTTTGGGCCTATGCTTGGCACTGTTCGTTGTTCAGTTCGACAAATTTAAAAACGGCGAATGCTCGATGTTCTGATACAAGTGAATGCTCAAGTCTATCAGAACATTTAGGTAAACTCCATAGGCATTTGGGTGAAAAATCAAAGCATAGATAATAAAATTGGGTCATTTGTTCGAAAAGTAAGTGCTTTTACAGTTTTTACCAACTAGCACTGCATGTCCGAAACCCGTAAAAAAGCAAAACCAATGACAAAACATCCCAAATTTCTTTTTAAACAAAAGTCAACCCCTGAAACGCTTGAACAACACAAAATATTTGTCCTGAGCACACTTTACGTAAGCACCGGTGGCGTAGAGATAAATGAAAATTTTATTGTTCATATATTTTAGGCGGCGTAATGGCAGGCGTGAGTAAGACGAGCTATTACGTACATCACTTTATGAAACCGTTGTTTTAAGAAATATTATTGGTAGAGAGAAACTGAAATGATTACATAAGTAGATACTTCAAGTCAACCTACGACACTCTAAACAAACGATATCATAGAAAGCATATAATTTGCCTACTACTACTACAGTCCTTCCACAGTTATTTTACCTATGTCAAAAGTAACCCAGCAGCAACCTTATTGTAACGAGAATAAAGATCACTGTGATTTTGATAGATGTTAGTGTCAGCAACCCAACAGCAACCTTATCGAAAGGAGAATAAAGATCACTGTGTTTTTGACAGACTCTTGTTAGTGTCAGCAACCTTATGGTAACGGGAATACAGATCACTGTGATTTTGACAGTCTCTTGTCAGTATCAGCAACCCAACAGCAACCTTATTGTAATAACAATAAAGATCACTGTGATTTTGACAGACTTGTCACTGCCAGCAATCCAACAGCCACCTTATTAGAACGAGAGTAAAGAGCACTGTGATTCAAGCTTAAAGAAAAAGTAACTGTGAAAGGACTGTATAGAAGCAATAGCCTGTCCGCACTTCGTCGGTCACCATTCTTTGTCAATCATTGTCTGCGCCGAGCTAAGCCAATCACGGTACAGCAGTACTGCTAGTCCTCCTGCCGCGTTCCGTTCGCGAAACATTGACAGCGGGAGTGAGTGTACTGCTTTTGTTTACGGACGTAATTGGCATCATAACATAACGACACGCCTTGTTTCCCCGAAGGGTTGGGCAGAGGTATACCTATAGTAAACCCATATTTCACCAGTTATATTTAAGTCCCATATAAAAGGGGGCGAGCTCAGCCGGGCACAATTCTAGACTCCGGGCTGCTACTGAGGAATTCCAGATAGATAAATCCAATAACACTTTGCCCGATGGGAATCGAACCCACGATCTCATGCTCAGAAGTAGCGCTTGCCACTACTAGACCGACGGGGCAGCGGCATAATGTGAAGGAAATCGCTTCCTCCTCTGTTCTTGCAACGATGAAAAGTGATGACAGCTGTAGCAAGAGTTCCATAGTATTTAAGAAACATATATTGAGCTCCATAGTACTGGCTCCACACAGGCTGTAGGTAATAGCCTAATACCTACCTTCTTACTCTTGTCTAGACTCAATTTTATAAGGTACCTAATACAAATATATTAACTTAGTAGGCGATAGACTGTAGACGATAAATAATATCAAGATTACTTGCGTCTGCTTTATGAATACCTAGTACTTGTGTAAAGTAATGGTTACAAAATAAATCTTGCTGATGAGGCCACCTGTTGTTGCTAGGCGTATTGTTTCTAGCTGGTAAGTCTGAATAGGGGATTATTATATTGTAAATGAAATCTACATTTCATTTTTTTTTGTTACAATTCTCTCGCAGGTCTGTCTGTGGAGGTTTCTTTAGAATTAGTACTACTGGATTATCTGTTTTATCTTTTTGTTTCGGTCTCTGTATTTTTAATGTAAATGATTACGATAGGTATTCTTTTTATACATGTGGGGTGGAAATATTTGTTAATTTTTATTAAATGGTGGAATCTGGTTAAATAAAAATTGTTCTAGTGCATCATTATGCTATAATTTACGAGGAGAGCAGCTCTTATTTTAATATTACCAAAGACTGATGAAATTTTCAGCAGATTCGTAGTACTTAATTGAGATGGGTCGTTTAAGAAAAAAAATGTAAACAGATTCTCAAGAAGTCAGTGCAGTAGTTGTCAGCATAGTTGGTGAAGTGATGTTCAAAGCCGGTGTCGATGATGAGTTGAATTGGAACATCACTAGCTCATACGTCACTATGGTGCCGACTACCTGTGGATAGAAAAAAAAGATCAGTTGACGCACACACATAAACATCACTGTAGTCCCCGGAGGGTTAGGCAGATGAGTAATTATAATTATTACCTTCCTCCTTCCAGATTAATTTCATTACCATGTAATGTTACAACAAAATACCTTGTGATATATTGCAATTAAATGAAAGAAAATTTAAAACTCATATTAAAAGTACACCTTGTAAACAAGCATATTACAAATTAGAAGATTATATCCAAGATAAGAATGCTTGGAAACATGCTGGTCCTGCTCCATAGGATAATTTAGAATCAAGACAAAATCAAACTGGTTGCAAATTTAATTGTATATTTTATTATTATTTTTTATTATATGACACTGATTTTACATTCTGTGACCAATTCCTCGCACACTGACTTATTAATTGTAAAATTTTAGGAAAATCGTCTACTTTTACAATGTTTGTAAATATGTGAGCACCATGTATCTATCACATAATTAGTCTATCTGTTGTTGCTTCATTTTTAATTCTTAATTCGTTTTACCTATTGTGGTATAATAATTTTATTCTAGGTGCATCGTCCTCACATATAATTATATAACTAATGTACTTATACAAAATATTGTAAAACATTTTAAAACAGTAACGGTGGAGTTTCTTGCTCATTCTTCTCCATGCGAAAACTACCTTTTGGAAGGGGAGACTAGAATCATTTCAATTTTTTTGTAAATTTTTGACGTTCAAAAGTGCCTTATAAGGGCCTATTTGAAATAAATGTTTTGACTTTGACTTTGACTTTGATTAATAGCAATCAAATTTTGCAGAATAAAAAAATAAAATAGAAAACTACACAAACATACCCATACCAATTGTATGTTACACAATTATATATAAAACCAACCGTTAACAAATATTTGATGCATTGAAAACCATTTACGTGCTTGAAAAGCAACAAAAGTTTCCGAAAATAATGAAATAAACTAAAACAAAACGTACTTGGATTTTCATTTTTGAAAGTAGGTATAAACGTTTTGTTTGCAATCTTGTTTTGAGTGAAAGTTGCGGTTTGATAAAAATATAATTTACCGTAGCTTCATAAACCTGACTCTAAAACAAACAAATGAACAACAATAAACACAGTTTTATAAAGAAAAACTCACAGTTAAAAGTAATCCTCTGGTTATCGAGAAGAATTGTAGGCCACTTAACGCCACTTTGTCCCCGTTGACCTGGTCTAAAAACCTCTGCACCTGTGAAACAGAATTAAAAACTTAATGTTTTAAAAACCTTTAAATTCATCGTCCTTTTTCGTGCTTTCGTTTCTCTACTGTTTTAAAACCAGTATATAATGTAGGTATCGAATCCACTATACCTCTTATTTTCTAGCAACAACAAGAGTTATACCAATGATCTTTGATTATTTATGTCTACATAGAGTGTCGCGCTGCAAACGAACAAAAACAAAGAGGCCAACTTTTTTATGCTGGTGAGCATGACAGCTACGTCTTACACTCGCGCCACGTCATTGTGCTTTTTTATGCTGGTGAGCGTAACAGCTACGTCTTACACTCGCGCCACGTCATTGTGCTTTTTTATGCCAGTGAGCGTGACAGCTACGTCTTACACTCGCGCCATGTCATTGTGCTTTTTTATGCCAGTGAGCGTGACAGCTACGTCTTACACTCGCGCCACGTCATTGTGCTTTTTTATGCCAGTGAGCGTGACAGCTACGTCTTACACTCGCGCCACGTCATTGTGCTTTTTTATGCTGGTGAGCGTGACAGCTACGTCTTACACTCGCGCCACGTCATTGTGCTTTTTTATGCTGGTGAGCATGACAGCTACGTCTTACACTCGCGCCACGTCATTGTGCTTTTTTATGCTGGTGAGCGTGACAGCTACGTCTTACACTCGCGCCACGTAATTGTGCCTGCCGTCATTATGCTTTTTTATGCTGGTGAGCGTGACAGCTACGTCTTACACTCGCGCCACGTCATTGTGCTGTCATTGTGCTTTTTTATGCCGGTGAGCGTGACAGCTACGTCTTACACTCGCGCCACGTAATTGTGCCTGCCGTCATTATGCTTTTTTATGCTGGTGAGCGTGACAGCTACGTCTTACACTCGCGCCACGTCATTGTGCTGTCATTGTGCTTTTCTAGTGTGCGTGCATTTAGCGGCTAACAATTGGACGCAATTTTTTTTAAAGGTTACGTATCTTTGACTGTCTACCTAGACATGTAAGATAGACCAGAAGACCCAAATCCCGTTATTAAAAATATTCAAAATCTTTTCGCAATAATGCGTGACAATAGCCGTCTCTCACTGAGAGAAGGCCTGTGACCCAGCAGTGGTAACATTATAGGCTGATGATGCGTGACAATCGATGTCATGAACTTAACAAAAAATTTGGGAAAAATAAACGTATTTTTGACAGACAGATTGAGACTGTGAGATACGTACGTACCTACTTAAAAATACATCGTAAGTAATCAAATCTCAAATCGTTTATTGCAATCCATAATGTACAATTATAGGGGGTAAATAAAAGAAATAATAATAGAAACAATTATGGACCCTGTCGGCCACAACAATTTTTTTAATAAGTAGAGAGAGGAAGAGCGCTTTATTCATTTTCCTTAATTATTTAATATCCTATTACCTATGTACTTATATTTCCATTCATTCACTTATTCTATTAATATTTTATATGCAGGTCTATCTATATTCATATATTATTTATTTAATTATATTTAGTATTGCTTATTACTTTACTCGCTTAAAAATTGTTTATTATTATTAATGTAGTACAATTATTAAGTTATAATTTATTTTTGTTATTTTACTTATTAAAATATATCTGTTATTCATAGAACTTATGTATTATTATTATTGAATTTAGCCATTAGGATTATTTTATATCCTATTATCTATATATTTATACGTCGTTCTTTAGTATCATAATTTTATGCAACTTAAGCGCTTATGTACTAGCAGTACTTGCTACTAATAAGTAGGTGAAATCTTCATAGCTCTTATGTAAACATTTTTATCCGTCAGTTTCTTTGTCGGACGAACTGAGAGTCAGATATCGTCGCAGATAAGTAAACGCTTCACAACTACCGACCCAGTTTTCTATCTAACAGGTCATAGTTTCTTTAACACGCTAGTATTAGAATATTCAACTATTACTGCAGGACAGAGGCTATTTTTTTACAAAGAGCATCTTTGAAAAATGCATGCCATTGATAAAGTCAGGTACACACTCGGTATTGGACATGCAAATATTGTTTTACAAGAATTTCAGTGTTCTGGGTCAGTCACTCCCAAAACGGTGTAGGAAAACATCGTGAGGAAACCGGCATGTCCTAGAATAAAAAAATCGAGAGCATGTGACATCTGTTAATCCGCACTGGACCCGCTTGGTAAATTATAGCCTCCACCGAGAGGAGGCACGTTTTCCTAGCAGTGGGAACATTATAGGCTGATTATGCTGAGCTAAATTAATCTGTCTAGCCTTTTCCCAACTATGTTGGGGTCGGCTTCCAGTTTAATGGGATGCACCTGAATACCAGTTTTTACATGGATTACTGAATACCACTTTTTTACATACTTTTGTTTTGTGCTTTATTTATTTTATTATTTATGTACACACAGACATAATCATAATTATGAGTACAAAGGTACTGCTTATTTCTTAAGAAATTTCTTCCAGCAGACCTGCGATAGGAGAAATGAGAAACTGAAACTGAAATGACTTTATTTAGTTTAAAGAATTGTTGTTACATAAAATGTTATTTTTAGGTTAAGTTTTGTTATGTTTAAAAAACAAAGGTATTTTTCTGTACCTATATCTTATTAAAAATAAGTAAGTACCTATTAATGTAAAATTAATTTGCATAAACAGGCAAAATATGGACTGTACATTAAACCACCAAATTTAACAACTGGTAACACCTGTATTTTCTGCAAAATTCTCATTCTAATGGAGTGACTGCTTATCTAAGATCCACAACCCAGTTACTGGGTAACACGATACGCCTCGGTAAGACTGGTTGTCAGAATTTCGACAGCCGTTACGGGCTTCTGACGACCCGTAACGGCTGTCAAAGATCCAAGAATGAGAGCTGAGACCAACGGCTTAACGTGATTTCCGAGGTACGAGGGGGTGGTGGTATGTCAAGATGGTCATCCATCCACGGATTAACCGCGGCAAGCGTAACTCAACCTGATCGATCGACCCATGCGGCTGCATTCAAATAGCTCATGCCATGTAAATAAATAATAAATGTATTAGCCACTCAGTAAGTTGCTAGTGAGATTGACTGCCCTGGGTTGCCCTGAGCCCCAGTACCTTTTGTTTGTTTTAGTTCCTTGCGTTTCTTTATTTTCTCTTTCTTCTTACCTCAACACAATAAACCGGTGAAGGCACATCATACAGCACGGGCGCTGGCACAGCAGACGCGCTGTTCACTCGAGAGGCTATCAGGGATACCGCCACCGACCGCGACAGCAGATAGACCAGGGAAAAGAGGAGGTATGCCGCAGCTTCATGGCCGCCTAGTGGACCGGACTTGGAGACGATAATCCTGTGAATGATAAGACATGCATATAATCTGGGTTCGCGATTTTGTTTCCATACACGTAAACTAATATATATATGGGTTATTGAAAAAAAATTTTTTTTAATGAACTTTTAATTTTAACTGGTCATTTTGAAATCAACTTAATTAACATTAACATAACGTTGATTTTCGTTTAAGTGACAATACCATCAATTGCAAATAAGGATTAGAATAGACTTTAGGAACGAGCTGTTATTGCGAGATTGGAAGGTACCCAACATTTGTAATAGACCACTGGAGATTGGAACCATGTTCTTCCAAAGACACAGGTTAAAAGTGGTGCTCGAGCTCGTAGTTAATGTTACACCTCCTAGATAACCTTAAAATGTAATGTTGTCCTCCACCTATTTTCAATTTAGGGATTACCTAATGGTAACCGCATTTAAGAAGGAACAAGGCCTGCAATTCTCCATACAAATGTATTCCCCTTTTTCTTCCTGAATAATGCCTCTAGAGCAATAATTTTTTTTTCTCATGAAATCAAAGTCTGCTGTAGACACGTCCCTGTTATTTTCTTTTTTTTCAGCAACTTATTGGTACAGAATATATGACCCTCCAAAAATTACAAAAATGCCCCATTTTTACCGCTGTGATGAGAGGACTACCACATAAATTCGAAAAGTTTTTAACATAAAAGAATGATTGGAACCTAAGCATACTCTTTCTTAAAAAAAATATGTCAAAAATAATTGAATCGGCTCAGTTTTCGAGGAGGAAAAAGAGTAATTCGAAACGTCGATCTCGTCAATTTTTTTCGTGATATAATCGGTCTGAGCTGCAGCTGTCCCTTTTGCACTCTACGGAGGCGGACTTGAGGTAATACGACGGCAATAGTTTCTTCAAATATTTAATTTTCAAATTCCTCACAGGCCTTGTTATCTTAAGGAAGGAATTTTGTGAAAAAATGTGCAAGTGATACACGCTAGTCGACTGAATAATGCGACAGTAAAAAAAATGTACTTACTTTTTTGCTTTGTTACCGGTGCATTCACCGGTACCCGTTAAGCCATCCCTGAAACCAAAACATCAACATTACTAAATCATCATCATTATCTTGTCCCATAAAACGTGGGGTTGGCGCACCACCTTTTCTTCTTCCATTCTACCTTGTCAACCATCACGCTATCGTTCACTCTCATTACTATTCTCAAAATTAATTTGTGGCATTAGATACAGTATAGTAGTTGTGTCACTGTGTAGCAGTCTACTTCTCATTATCATTTTTGTTCAAGCGCTGAATATACTAGGTCAAATTAAAATTAGCTAGTGAAACTCCGCAGACATGATGAGTATCGATACCTTAACACGGCAAAATAAAAAATTATTCGATGTTTTTTTGGGTCTACGGGCGCTAGTATCATTGTTACTTGAAGTATGAGTTGAAAAATCTTTTTTTTTTGTTTTATTGTATTTAGATATCGATACACATCACGTCTGTGAAGTTTATACAAAAAAAAAACAGATTTTTTAAACTGATATTTTTTTTGTCTCCAAAAAGAACACATCAAATTAACTTATTTTTCATTTTATTATGTTTCGATATAAATGCCATCATTTCTGTGGAGTTTTGCTAGCTAATTTAATTTGACCTTGTTTGAGTTGGTTTTAGTTGATGATTTAGTAGTGAAATTGTGAATGTGAGGATTATGAGGATTTTTTTTTCTTATACTTGCGCAACCTTTTTGCGCAAGTAAATCGTTACGTGTGTGACTATTAGTTTTAATAATGGTCTGGCAATTTGAGTAGTTTATGCAGCCTACTCAAATGTCTTATCTTTGGTATTGTTCGTCGAGTTGAGCTCCACGATTACTGACAAATGCTTGCACTGACTGGACAGGTCCACTCAAATCTGTGTGGTTCTTTCCTCAATAGACTATTTCCGATGCTAATCTACATGATCGTCATTTTGGCCTGACCAAGATTATGTCTGGCATTTAAAAGAGACTGCGACCTCTGAGTTTATTTCGGCCTTTCTTCTCAGAGTAGTCAGATAAGAAACGCCGAACTATTTTTAATATAATGTTTAATATTACGTGTAAAAATGATTCCGATAACCTATTTACAGAACAAACAATTTCTTTTCTTTTCATTTCAGTCAGATGTTAAGCATCTTTCTCAGCCGTTATAATTGTCTCAATGCACGGATAAGGTCAATTATCACTACGCTAACTAATTGTGTTTTGGGAATTACCTACCACACTCTGGTTTCTATGGGAGTTTTTACCTTGTAACAAATTGATACTCACTCCAAAGTATTGAAGAGCTGCAAACATATGAAGAACAAGTTGTTAGCGAAGGATATGAAGACCACGCCGCTGATGACGCCGTCCACCTTGCGAACGATCTGCGTTGCTCTGCAGTAGTCCTCCCGAGTTACCTTCCAGAAGATCTCTGGTAAATACTGGAAGTAGAAAGTTGGGTATTATGTTACAGAGGTACGAGGAACAAGGTGTAAAGTTCACTCATCCTCTATAGAAAAGAGAGGATTCTCCGACCAAACGGGTGTTGTGTCTGGTGGGCTACTGCCCAATGATTGATGTCGAGACGTTGTAAATATTAAGGTTCTTAAATTAAACGGTAAAGCGTGATTTACACGGTGCGATTTTATTTTATTTCATACGTTGAAGCAACAATAAAAGCTGCACCGTTTAAACAGTGTTTAGACGATGCAATTCATTAGTTGCTTTCATTTTATAATAATATGCCACAGGCAAGAAGATTCAAGTGATTATATTTTGTGGGACATCAATTAATGAATTGAGCAAAAAAGATATAATGGAGTCAAATGAGTTCATAAGTAAATTACTTGCAATCAATCATCTTAGATTACTGCTGTTTATTTCGGCAAAAATGAAGGAAAGGTTTGATATCGACTTTACCTAAGTAGGTAACCAGGTATTATTTCTGTTTGGTTTTAAATTTGCCGTGGGAACAGCGCCCCCTGGCGACCCACTCACTTACGAGTATTACACTGTTAGACTGCTAGATTAAGTGCCAAGTCTAATGGACTTGACTTACGAGGTCTGTGTGAGGCTTTATGAGTAAAAGTCAGAAAGTTTATGAGAAAATTATGGTTCATAATCAAAAACTTTCTTAAAGGCAGATGTGATTGGAAACGACGTGAGAGAACGCACTAGGAGGACATATTTCTGGTGATGTTCTTCAGAAAGATCAGGTGCGTAGTACTCGCAACCGGCGTGCGTGTATATGAACGTAAACGAGGCAAAATGAGTATGTAAGGATCGTAGCAGGTGGCGTTCTGTAGTTTCTGCCTACCCCTATGGGAAGAATTAAATTAAATTTAAGATAAAATGACTGTTAATGAACTCAGCTGCTATTTGGTGTTATTTATTCTAAAATTAATGAAAATTCGATTATGGCTGTGTAATGGTGAAAATACACATTCCTGTAAAATGGAGCAGTAGCTTGCATGCCAGTTACACTGTGCAAGTAAATGTCACACTGTGGATGTATCCACAAGTATTATTAATGTATTTTAGGGTGCGTTCACATTGGTGAAAGAAAGAATATATAGCAAAGTGTACATAATACAATAACATGTTAAACAAAATACGTGCTAATTTTGATTGACTGACTAAATACAGATAATATACAGCGACTAAAAAGAGGTAACGGAGTATTGAAGCTTTTATGTAAATTTTGTGAATGTGAGTACGTTGTAGGCGTAATAGAGAATGGTCTACAGATCTACAGGATCTGTAGACCATTATCTATTTTGCTAAGTACCTGGTACCTACTTGTTGGCAGACCTACACTGTCCTCCCATACCTATTAACAATGTAATTTGAAAACAATGTAAAAACCATTTATTTTTAAAAGAGAAACCGTAAAGTTTCTTGCCGGCTCTTCTCCATAGGAACCGTTGCAACCGTGGAACCGTGCACCTAGCTCCTGACGTTTCATAAGTGCCCATGTGAGTTTATGTGAAATAAAATATTTTGATTTAATTTGTACGCGAACGAATTCACGATTTAAGGCTCGTACAGACCAGCGCGACGCGACGACGCGACGCGACTCGAACAATACAATTTCTAAAAAAACTTCACGGTATAACAATAACCGGTGTCGCGTCGCGCTGTCGCGTCGCGCTAGTCTGCACGAAGCTTTAAAGCCAGAAACTGTATGTAAAGCCTTCTTTTTTATAAAATCAACATATGTATGAACCACAAAGTTTCACTTTATTTTTTACGTAGATTACACAGAATTCTGCGCTGAATTTTAGCTTTTGTTCAGAAAGCACACCAATGCACTGCGGACCACATAATTATATTATTGTACGTATTCCGGTGTGCCAAGTTTGCACTTATTGTTGGAATGTGCCCGCGGCTGTACGGCTGAAGCCCGCAGTATGTGTGCATACCTTTACAAATTGTGTTTCAGGTAATACAATTTGGAGTTTTAAAATAATGCAAAAGCGAATTAGTTAAACTATTTTTTGTTGTGGTGTAAAATGTTAAAACAATTTAGACTTTTCATTGTAAAAAAATATACTTTGTAAGCTGTATGTAAATAATTGTGTAATGGATTGACCTTGTACAGTCACGAGCTTTAATTTGGGACCCATTTCCGTTAAATGTTGTTAGAACAATCATAATGCAATAAGGTCGAAACTTTGAAACTTTGCTTTAAGGTTGAAATGTTGAATGTCAAGTTAAGACATAAAATGTCTTATCTAATCGACCTATGAAATGATAACCTCGTTGCAAAAAGCTATCATTACGATTTTCTAATTACGAACATGTGTCGTGTCAGTGTCATTTAAGAAAATAGTTTAATGTGATATTTTCACAAAATATAATTTACCAATTAATAAAATGCTTGCGGCTAATCGTGACCAAATAAGGCTCCAAATTATTGATTTGCACGAACAAGGAGTAGGCATTCACGAGATATCGCGACGAATAAATGTGACAAGAAACACAGTTCGCCGCTGGGTTCGACGCCACGGGAACGAGGAAAATATTATTGACTTACGACGAAACAACCATCACCCGCAAGTTATAACACAAGAGCAGAGCCGCTTGATGCAAAGGCAATACCTGATGAATGGATTTACGCCAACGAGGCATTTTGCGGAAGCGTTTGAAGTCCACCCTTCAACAGTTAGAAGGCATCTTAAAGCTATGGGACTGCACCACAGGCGGCCTGCAAAAAAAATTGCGTTGACGGATGCCCATAAAGCTGCTCGACTTATTTTCGCACGTCAGTATCTAAATTTTGACTGGACGACGACGGCTTTCATCGATGAAAAGACTTTTCAATCTTCCCAAACGGGCAGACTACATTTGTGGCGAATTGACAGGACGCGATACACGGAAGACCACGTCATAGCTAACAACGCGTCTGGTCGCATTACAGTTAACATGTCTGGCTGGATTAGTTCAGCCGGCATTGGAGAACTAATAAATTTACCACCCAGGGCCACTGCTCAAGATTATGTCGATTTATTAGACGAGAGTGTCCTTCCAACATTGCAACTATATTATCAACAAGAAGATGTTGCTCCAATAAACTTTGTTCAAGATAACGCAACAATTCATACGGCAAGAATCGTTAGAACTTGGTTCGACAATAATAGAGCAAATTTAAATCGTATTCCGTGGCCTGCAAAGTGTGCCGATTTAAATCCTATAGAAAATTTATGGGGCTTAATGGTTCAAAAATGGTCAAATAGAAACGAAAGAATGGATCACTGCCTCACAGTCTGGGAAAGTTTAAGGGGTACTGACATATGTGACAAATTGATTGGATCCATGCGTAACCGGCTCCAGGCTGTGATTGACAATGAAGGTGGATATACGCGGTTTTGAATATTTATGATAAAAAATTACTGGAGAGATTTAAATTAATTTAGTCGTAGCCTTCGGTGATAAGTGTTTATTTTGTGCACCGCTAACCATGCTTTCTATATAATTGTGTTAAGATTGAGGTTTGTGTCATAAATGTCTTAATAAATATAAATAATAAAAAACTTTGTTTTTCTAAAGATTTTATTAATCAATATTTTAGCTGAAATCTTCTAAGCCCCCATAATCATAAACGGCCTTTAAACCTATTTTATTTTAAATATGTTGTTTTGGTCCGTCACTTTGATATTTATGTTTGAGAAAGAGACAAAACTTTTTAACTAATATAGGTTTGAAGAATAAGCGGGTTAGTTGACTAGCTATCATATATTGACAATATAATTTTGTTCTTTTTTATTTGTTTCTTTTTTCTTATGGGACCACAGGACCAAAAAGTAATTATTACTCGGAAATCGGTAATGATCGTTTGCCCTCGCTCCAGTTGACGTTAGCCCCTAGAAACGTAAAGTTGTCGATGGTAAACATTATGACGTTTATTGTTTGTGCAGTGACAGCGTTAACATAATAGCTCTAAATGGCGAAAGTTTGCTACACGATATTCAACCTTAGGTGGGTCCCAAATTAAAGCTCGTGACTGTACATGCCAATTTTAGTTTTTTCCTGTGGAAGCTAGACGATGAAGCAAGGTGGTCAAATCCTTTGGAGTATACACTTCACAGGTATAAGGAAAGGCGATCTAAACTATACCTTGCCTTGTGCTGCCAGCAGCTTTTTGTTGACCTGGTCCAGTCTGGAAGTCAAGTAGTAGCTCATGCATATCACGAACAAGTCGGAAAAGTTCCATATAAATGTTGATTGAAAGTGGAGGAACTGAAACAAAGCATCACTGTAAAGCTTAAATAAAACAAAAATGACAATATCTCGAACATAGGAACACAGGTAGGCCAGGCGCACTCCGCATTTTAGGTATGAAGCTACACGTACGTGGCGGGCTCGACTTGTCGGGCCAATTCAGTGGGCGTAACGTAGTCTGAAGATATAAGCGTTACGCGATAGAAAGAGAGGCAAATTCTAGGTGAATATAACTGTAGGTAATTAGCGCTGTGCTACCTGAATTGCACTTTATTGTATGTTATAAATAGCGACTCTTGCTACGAGTCGTTAGGTAGTTTTATTTAAATGATTGAATGGTGTGAATCTTCTGTACTTGTACTAATATGTATTCTGTGGCACAGATTAAAACTATCGCATCAACCCCGCGTCCTAAGCGCCCTCTATCGGCGCGAACACGCGTTCAGGTTCCCCGAAGAAAAAGTGACATAATATATGCGAAGATCGCGTATTCGAGTGATGATCGATTTTAAATAGGATGCGATCTAAGAGTACAGAAAGCAGCAGATTGAAATCAATAGTGGTGGTCACAAGTTATCTTACTAAGCTAAAATCACTTTATACTAGTTTATATTTTAACCAAACCGACGATGCTTATAGTAAATTTAAAAAAAGATCAGTAAATCGTGTCTTAAGACTATCAATATAATGTTTTCTTTACCTGACTAATAACGGCCAACGGGATGGAATACGGCAAATAGTTGAAGACCCAAGGGTAGAAATGTGTGATGAAGCCTTCATAGGTCCCCATATTAGAGAAACAAGCTGCGGCACCCGCGAATGCTGACAGTAGAGACAGGATGTGTTCTACTGCAATAAGAACATCACCATGATCACAACAATCAAAAGAAGACCACAGGGCATAAGTTTATTCGCAGATAGATGGGAGTCTCCAATGCTGCGACATTGGATGAAACTCCACACAGAGTGAAACATGTACCTATGTCTACTAACACTAGTATTTAAGACCATTGTTACTAACACTATGGGCATAGCCCGAAATAAATGCTATAATAATAATAATAATAACTATACTAGGCAGGTTTCCACCAACAATTTCTTAAGGGCGCAGCGAGCTTTTTAGCGGGCGGGGAAGCGGGGAGGCGTGGCGGCTCTGGCTGAGAATAGGTGGATCGCGCGCTTATTTAGGTATTTCTTTCGTACTATTAAAACAAATGCACATTTTGATGTAAACTGTATTCGTTATATAAAACATGTCATTTTATTTTACGAATGCGCAACGTAAATAAACGTAACGGAAATTCGTTTTCTTTTTTTATCGAAATTAAAACTATCCTACGTCACGTTGAACGTAAATGAAGTGTGTGATTAGTACTCGAATGAATTAAGTATTAAGTAAATGAAGATATCCGTAGGTGAACCAAGGAAACCGACATAGCCCGAACAATTGCCAGTTAAGTGGCAGTAGGCAGGGCACATTGCTCGCCGAAAGGTTCTGGAGTGGCGACCGCGTACCAGAAGACATAACGTTGGAAGGTCTCCCACAAGGTGGATCAATGACCTGGTGAAGGCCGCAGGAATCAGCTGAATACGAGAAGCACAGAACCGGTTGAAGTGACGGTGCTTGGGGGAGGCCTATGTCCAGAAATGGACGTCTCTCGGCTGAAATGGTGATGACGTTACGTTACTGTTATTCCGCTCGTTAAGATTCAAATTCTACTCACATAAAGCCAGTATCAGAACCACACCACAAGTAATATTACACTTCCTAGTCAGACTGCAATCACAGTTGGGGTCCATGTCCTCGGCCTTAGCAATGTGTTGGACCAGCTGAGGCCAGCGTCGGGCCACTTGGAAGAACATTGCCATCGTCACGCACGTCGTCACGTAGAAAATTACTGTCGCTGAGAATAGAAAAAACTATAAAAGTCATAAGTAAGTAGAAGAAGTCGGCCCGAGGTTTTACCAGCATAAGTCTCGATCCCGTGGGACTATCGGGATTAAAAGTATTCTTTGTCCCAATACAAATCATGGTCTACCCATGTGCCAAATCTGTTTAGCTATTTTAGCGTGAAAGAGTTACAAAAAACAAACACTCACTTTCGCGCAATCACTCACGTTCGTATTAGTTAGGATGGATAATATGGATGTTGGTGTTACTTACAAGCTTCACTGAGGGAAGCACTGGACTTAGCTACTTTGTTGATGCAGAGCACCGCCATGAACATCTGACCGATGAGCGACAGTAGCGAGTATACACACTTCCATGAAGTCTTCACAAACCTGGAACCACGGCATAATTCAATTAAGAAGATTGAGCAAATCGATTTTTTTAATCCTAATATTTTAACGCATTTATGGACACTAAACGCTCCCCGGCGAAAAAATAATAATAAAACTTCTATTGTGTCTCGTTCATTGGCAACCGATTATTAATGAGGTGCATATAACGTTCACAATACGCCAATATTCTGTCAACAAATATTTTTCAATGGGCATAAACATGGTGGCCAATTTGCCAACCAACATACTTTGTGTTGGTTTTGGGCAGCTCAAAACTTCAACAAACTTTGCAGTCAACTTGACCATCGGTCTGCAAGTTGTGTGTCATAAGTTCACTCAATGCTCTACTCGAACATGTATTCTTACTTGACATCACTGGCGACGTTGGTGAACACGCCAACAAAGGGGAGCAGGGAGAAGACCTGGCCAATGATGAGGGTTGCTCTCAGTGCCTCCGGGAAGGTTGTGATGCTCTTCTGAAACTTGGGCTTAGCAACGTTAACCTTGTTTTCTGAAAGAAGATATGAACAAGATAATTATACCAAGGTAGATGAAGAGCTGCTAGTGTTTATTACCAGATAACAAGGAAAACTATATTTCAACAACCCGTACTTGGCCCGCGAGGTGGTTTACAACCTACTTCCTCTCCATTTCCTCACATAGAGAGACGGCCTGCGTCCCAGCTGTCGGAAGATTATGTTTTCACTGCTGGAATACAGGCCGCCTCTCTGGCTTATTATGCTAAACAGATATTTAAAAAAAAAGTAACATAGGCGGTCTTATCGCAGAACGATTTCTGCAGGACATCCCCAACAAGGTAGATGAAAAAAAATAAATATTGTGCCTATTTATCTTTTATGACCTATTTGCTCACAACGGCAACGGTCGTAAAAAAGAATTTATATTATAAAAGTACATACTGCTCATTAAAAGAAGAGGTGCCATGTTGTTCGCCGAAAACCACAAAACACACTGCACGACCAATACCACTGTCAGTACCTAACTAGGTACCTGTTTGTCAGTACACCTTACTTGACAGTCCTTCCTGATATCGAAATAGCTACCCACTACTGTCATAACATTTTAGCACCCATAATATATTCTCGAAACGTTATGGTAATGTTGTTCCACACCCGAAGCATATACTTAAGGGTGGGAAATATGTTTTGTTTTTATAAACACAAGCTAAGTGTTCTGTAGACTTGTTATTAGAAGCCGAAACTGAACGTGCTGTTTGAGAAAGGGGTGGAGGGTGCCACAGTGTAGCGACTATCTTACTCAATACAGTAGGACAAGACCACCAAATTTTAATGCGTTTCTTTTGCACAGAGTTTCTGCGGTGCTTTAATCGTAAAAACTACTCGTAACTACATAGTTCGTTTGATCGAGGAGTTCATTTACTGTTATAGTAACGAAATCTTAGTTATACCTGTTGGTAAATAACTTCTCGCATTATTCAAACTTCGCCAAAGTTTTTCAGGAATATTTCTTATGGCTTGCATGACCTTACTCGTATTTAGCATTTTTACTGTCCCCTCCTCATTCTGAGTCATCGACGGTTCGACATTTAAATGACCCATTTCAAATTGAAATTGGTCATTTAAATGTCAAAAGGTCAAAGACGTTAATCTACTGTGAAAGTACGAAAGGTTGTGGTGATGGCGATACAGGGTGCACGAAACTATTGGTGTATGTTATTGGTAATGTGTCAGTTATTGTTTAATTAACTTGTTGTTCCAACTTTAACATTTTGTTGATTCATAGATGTCATGTCTTGATAATTTAACAATTCTAGTAGCAGTTTAACAAATTCATTTTTAATGATACTGCAATTTATTTTTCATGATGGATGTACGTTTGTGTCAGTATGAGGCATACGATAATTACATATTTATAGTGTATCGAAGCTCGAGGTTTGCCCGTAAGCTATGGAGCGCAGTATACTGGGGGTTCAAATTTAAGACCGTATAAAGACCGTGACCCAGGAATCAGCTAAGCTTAAGTGGGTCTGGGCCGGTCATGTCTGCCGCAAGTCAGATGACAGATGAACTAAGAGAACCGGAATTTTTGACTGTGAAATGACAATCTCATAATCATGAGGCTCATGATTATGAGATTGTCATTTGTCACCGAAATGATAGATTACATAACAGCAATAGATAGTTAAAAATCTACCTATGCTGGATTTATCTTGGACATGTTACATTCACTTTGGTCCCGGCTGTCCTATGTAGATCTTTGGCAGTCGTTACGGGTAGTCCGAATCCCAAGAGACTGCCAGTTTTACCATATAGAGGGTATCGTGTTACTCAGTAACTGGGTTGTGGAGGTCAGATAGATAGCCGCCCCATGTAAAATATTGGTATTCAGGTGCAGCCGGTTAGACTGGAAGCCGACCCCAACATAGTTGAGAAAAGGCTAGGCACATTGATTTCGCTACATTCACACTACATGACATTGACATATTTTAGGAACACTGCAATAAAACTCAAACAAACAAATGTCTACATGGAATTGCACCATTTCAAATGAAGGAACACACTGAAGGCCTAACTGATAATCATTCGCTATTATGTATTTATTTATTTAAGCATTTATGTACACACATATATAAACAGACAAGAAGAAAAGAACAGAAAGAACAAAGTTGATGCTTATTTCTAAAGAAATCTCTTCCAGCATACCTGCGATAGGACAGAGGGTAAAAAGAGATGTAGACACCGTGTGTAAGAGTAGAGAGAAAGTAAAATACATAAAATCAAAACAGTTCACTTCATAAAATAAAACAAGTTATATGCGAATATACTTACAAATTCAAAATATTTTTATTTCATATAAACCTACAAGGGCACTTATTAAACGTCAGAAGCTAGGTGCACGGTTCCAATTGGTTGTTTCCTATGGAGAAGAGCCGGCAAGAAACTCCACGGTTACTCTTTTAAAAATAATGGGCTTTTACAATATTTTCAAATTACAGTGTTATTCGGTATGGGAGGACAGTGTAGGTCTTTCAACAAGTTCCAGATACTTAACAGAATAATAATGTTGAACAAATCTACAGTCAACTAGGACTACAGCGTTCTCACATTCACAAAATCTAAAAGAATCTATATAAAGATAAATAAATTAATAAAAATAAAAACGTATTTAAAACGAAATGACGTGATTGCTATTAGCTGTATCAAATCTGAATAATTATCATGTCCTTTATTGTTTATGTCTTTATTGTTACTTACATACATACATACATACATACATACAATCATACATACTTCTAAAATAAAATATGACGAAGTGTAAAGTTCTTTCACTCTTCTTTTAAATACTGCAACAGTTTGGCAGTCCCTAATGTTAGTTTTTTTTCTTTTGCTCAGCTCCTTAGGGTCGTAGCGTGATGTTACAAAGCCTATAACGTTCCTTAAGAATAATTGGACTATGCTATATAAAAATATTTTTTCAAATCTGACTGGTAGTTCCGGAGATTACCCCCTACATACAAACTTACAAGCAAACAAACAAATACCTCTTTATAATATTATTACTAGCTTCTGCCCGTGACTTCGTCTGTAACCCTTTTCAAGAATTGGACTATATAATGCAAAAAGATTTTTTTAAACCCGATTGGTAGTTCCGGGGATTAACCCTTGTTTTTTTTTTTTGTGGGTGGAAATTGTCAAATAACTTCTCCCGCTCCCCGCTCTGGGTGTCAGACTAAAACCTACCCGTAGTCCTTCCGTTGCCTGTACGTTGCCAGGGGCCACGGTATCCCTTTCGGACTTTCCCGCAACCCCGACAGGCATCAGACCCTTTCATTTGCTGACATCTCTTTGAAGCGCGCGTGGAACACAACGCGCCGTCGACCCGGGCCTGGTCCTTATCGGACGGCGAGCTACCCATTGCTCACCGTCCGCAGATTACCCCTTACATACAAACTAACAAACAAAAAATAAATTTAAAAAAATACCTCTTTGTAATATTATATAGTATAGAAAAGCGTAGATAATTATAGATAGGTATTATTTTATTTAAAGCTTAAGATAAGACTCAGTATTTCTAGATTCATGGATAACGTCAAAGGTACAAAATAGCACATGAAAAAAAATGTCGACTTAGGCCGTACAATGCCTAGTCATTATCATAATTTCAGCCGAAAGACGTCCACTGCTGGACATAGGCCTCCCCTAAGAACCGCCACTTCGACCGGTTCTGTGACCGGTCCATCTTGTGGGAGGGTTATTGTACATTCGCCACAAAGTAAATTCGTCACATTTTGTAAACTCCATACATTGAAAGTGTATTCGTCACATGCATAAAAAATATGTGTAAATTCGTCACAAGTCTGAGGCCTGCCAACGCTACGGCTTCCGGTACGCGGTCGCCACTCCAGAACCTTTCGGCCCCATCGCCCATCCTTTCCGAGGCCTAGTGACAGAAAATTTATGAGTCTAGAACCGATGTCCTACAGTCTAGACGAACTAATGACATAACCAATTTACCTTATATAGGAATAGCACAGATGTTTTTCGCATAATATATCTAGTCTTGTTTTTTATAAAAATAATATTGTACTTACTTTTAACGGGTATCCAAAAGGTCATGTTTCTCCTGAAGCTCGTTTGGCCCATGTTGGCTACTGTTAGTGTGGAAGGATACTCGTGTTTCTGAATACTTTATTTGCAGCCATCATAGTACTGGACACTAATGGACTGCTAGTTTACTAGTGTCGTGACAACGCATTAGGGGTCCTCACGGTATTGGAAATGTTGTGGTTTTCTGGTTCGATTTCTACAGTTGATAAATGGGTTTTGAAGTAGATGGGACTTTATTTTTCAAAGATATTGTAAATACATAGGTTATTGAAATGTTATAATTATAAAAATTAAATTGTACTTGTCAATAATGATATTATTATTGATAAATGAAGATACTTTGACAACCAATTAAATGACTCATCTAAATTTTGTGAGTCAGTAGTCTTTTGTTTTAGTTTTAAAAACGTGGGACAATAAGATTGGTTGGAAATGTTTTCAGTATTTTCCATAACCACTTCTAAATAATAAAATACTGGACCCCCCACAGACAATTCGATGACAAAACGATCAGTAATTATTGACTATTTGCCGTAATTCAAGTTAACCACAGATTATGGATCACCAATTACTGGTTAACGAATACTCCAGTGTTGTTAAATCGGTCCCTTTGACGTGGAAGTATGTAGGTTACTGTTTAACTGTGGTGGCCATTAGAGAGTTAATAAATTAGAACCTTCAGTTGACATTGGAATTAAAAATTAATCAATTATCGGATAAGATGGAATGATAGCAACTTTGTGTTGATTTGTGTTTGAACTTTGAAAAGTTATCGATTAGAACTTCTGAGTTGTCCGGACCGTAGATCAAAATATATAGGGAAGTTTTAAATTAGATATTAATTATTGGTTTAGGAGGGAAGTTTTGTTGAAAACTCCGCTTAGTTTCCGAATTTCAAGTTATTTCTTTGATCAATTTCAAAATTGATTTGTTAGTTCAACTGTAACAAACATGCAAACATGTTATTGATACGAATATCAGAGTCTTTTTAATCTTATATGATTCCTCCTTCAAGAATTTTCAGACTGAAAATATGTAATATATAGATAGTTATCCAACTTGACCTATATTTTGAGGAAAACATACAAATCTCGAAGGACCTTGCTACTAAGTCATCTGATTAGGAATTGATAAATGCATTGAACGAGAGCGCATGCGATGCGTTAGAATTGCAATAAGAAATATCTGTGCTATACACAATATGAATCTTCTATATATTGGCATTCAGAAACAAGGTCAATATTTTAGAAGGATGGATAAGTATTGCCATTGTGCTCAGAAATTTAAGTAAATACCGCTGTGGAGGACATAGTTCTCTCAAGTCGATATATTTATCTGTAATAAACCTACATTCAAAAACCAAATAATAAAAAGCATAAACGAAGGCAAATAACAAACTATAAATGTCTTAATTTACAACCTTTTTTTTTTTTTTAATTTAAACTTAACGATAAATAATATACCTGAAATAAAACAATTATTATATTATATTAAAATTGCACCTTTTAATTTATATATTTCTAAGTAGTCCGTTCGCATGTATTATACTTATCCTAGTTATGCAGGGAAACCTATTATTAGCCTTACAATACTGTAACACACATACTTTGTAACATACAATATGTATAGCTGTTGGTTGCCAAAATAAAGAAAAAAATAAAGAGAGAAAAAGACTTAGTCTTCAGTCTAAGGCCGCGTCCTATTTAAAAGCGATCGTCGCGCGAATACGCGATCGGTCGCGTGTATATGTCATTTTTTGTTCGGCAAACTGGAAAGCGCCCTCTGTCGGCCCGAACACGCGTTCGACCTGAAGTTCCAGAATACATCACACAATAACATGACTTGGTTGAATCTGTCGGTCAACACGTCAAAAATAAGGGCATTGATTGCGCTGCTCATGCGACACAGCGGGGAATGCGCACGGGACACCGTGCGGCACTGTGCAGTCGCGAATAGCCTGTGCCGGCGGTTAGGCTGGTGACGTAGGTAATTGTCAGGGACATAAAATGTGCATAGAATGTTGTGTAATTCTGGGGAGTCAATTACATTCCGTATAATTTTCAGAGCAGTGATCCGGTCGTCTGTATTACTCGGCAGCCACTAAGGAGATGTGCTCGTGAAATGTCAGACGACAATCAAATGTCACACCAAGATCAAATGTCACGAGGTTAGAGTCAGGATTTCTGCCTATACGCTCACCCCTTATGGCATGGGACATAAACAAAACTAGAAAAAACCGGCCGGGTGCGTGTCGCACCACGCACAATGAAGGGTTCCGTAGTTGGGATGAATTTATCCCAAAAACAAATTTAACCCTGTAGTTGAAAACATGATCTCCCATACATTCCAACTGCAAATGTAAGTTTATACGCACAATATTGAGAAAATTACCATATTATTTTAAGACCAGAGTCTCTATCTATGTGTAAATAACCATTCTCTGTATTTTTTTCAAAATTTTAGGCTCGGTAGTTTCGGAAGATGGTCAATTTTCATCTATTTTCTTAAATGTCTTTAAAAGTAAATAAATGTATTTATTTATATTTATTTTAAATTTATAAAAAAAAAACTATTTGAGATTCTCGCAACAAGCCCTTTCATTTGATATGTCATACGGTACAGTTGCCAAAACTTTTATTTTTTATTTTTTTGTTTGCCGTCAAAAGTGACCCCCGTATTCAAAATTCATTTATTTACGTTATATGTCCGTGTTTGGATCACAGAAATACATATGTGTACCAAACAACTTAATCGTTCAATTAGATTCCGAGCAACTTGGCTGTGACAGACGAACAGACAGACAGACACACGTGAAATCCTATAAGGGTTCCGTTTTTCCTTTTTGAGGTACGGAATCCTAAAAATACAAGAAAATTCTGCAAAATAAATGTTACATCACGCTTGTAATTGGTTAGCTTTGGGGAATGCAAGCATAATATTATATTTAATCCATTATATTATCTAACAATAACAGAAATACCTAAAAATAAATAGTCACCCTTCCTTTGATTGTCACCTACAATTTCTAAGTACTGTGAGTTCATGTGTTAGTCCTATATGCTATGCCCCCCGCCCTGTAGAGTCGACAGTGGATTATAATCGGCTCAGCTCCAAATTAGTATTGTTTATTTTGTATCAAGTAGTAAAGATGTTTCTATATCATTTATTCTCGAGTACAGTTTCGAATTTGGTTAACAATCGAATTAGACGTTCGCTTGAAAGTGTTTGATTGGAATCTTACTTAATTTTGGTATTTATTGTTGGAATTGAGAGTGATTGGGTAATATTTATTGATTGATTGATTGATTGATTGATTGATTTATTTATTTATTTATTTATTTATTTATTTGTTTATTTATTTATTTATTTATTTTATTTATTTATAACATACAAAAAAGGAGACTACAGTCACCAGAGAGTCAATTACAAATCCTCACGTATAGCCTTATAGTAATAATTTATGGTGTGAGCACAAAAACAAAAAAACACATTGCCTAAATTAGAGTAAGAAGCATTGACACATACTTGGTTTGCAATTTTATAACTAAAGTACAAGAGAAAATGATAAAACAATAACAAATAAAGAACAAATAATATTGATGAAGGTGCTTGGAATATTAGTTTAGATACGATTTTTGATAAAAAATCGTTTGAATAATAATACATAATGACAGGTTGGAAGGTGTTAAGTACTTGATAGCCAGGCCGAGTGTGATCATTGATCATCATTATAACGCTTTTCGGTTGCCGTGGCGCTGCAGCGCGTTTGGTATATTTGCGCGTACGTTTCGGCTTTCAAGTCATTATGCGCAAGAAAGCAAACTCCTTGCTGCACCGTCTACGAAGCAGTAGCAACAGCACCGTAAATGTGGTTGAGGATTCCGGGTGAAACGAGCTTCCACCTTCATCTTGATCATCACTTACCATCAGGTGAGATGCAGCCCAAAAGTTTCCCTTAAGGGGGAAAAAAAAGCTATCTTGAATGCATTCCAAACAGTTGCGTATCGGTGCATTTGGTTTTTGAACGACAAATTTTAATCGTAATGGTGACGAACTGGGAGTAAAGCCTGATTGACACGGTGCAATTTAATTGCCAGTTGCATACCATAAGTTGAAGCAACAATAAAAAGTTTTACCGTCTAAACAGTGTTTAGACGATGCAAGTCATTCGTTGCTACAATTTTGTTGTATGCCACAGGTATGTGCATGCAACCTGCATCGTGTATATGGGGCTTAACTTAGCAAGCTTAGTTAGTGGAGATTAAGTATAGTATGAAACTGTAACTATCTATAAGGGCCAGATTACAGGATTTCTTTTAACAAGGACTTTTAAACGACTAATCTCATTCAGATGGTATTCGTGCTCGCTTCCTCGCATTGAGGATTATTGCAGACTCCTGTACTATGTTCAAACGTTACTGTATTATACGGATTGGTTGTAGGTTTTTTTTTTACACCCTCGCGATGATAGCGGTTTCATCTTCCTAATAAAACTGAGTTATTTTGAGGCTAAAAGGCCTGACAAGATGCCAAGCTTATGTCACTATTTTGTGTTTTATATAAATGTGAAATATATGACGTCAAGACTTCCATTCCAGTCCCCTTTTTTCCAAACTGGAAACCAAGTAGTATCGAGAATAATGTCGGTATTTTCGATAATGCTTGGTAGAAAAAATATGCATTATTTTTATTTAGGCTCGCGGTTGGCTCCTATATCACCCTCATTATGTGCACGATGGAAAAGGCATCTACCTAGTAGTAATCTATTCACTCTATGCTAGAAGACTTCCAAGTTATAACTAGCTATCGAGATAATGAGCGTGATGGTAGTTGACGGATCAGCTAGAAGCGAACTAAACTATTCCATGTGTTATTTTCTATAAATACCGTTTTCTCGATCTATATTGCATTTAGACACATTTAATTAAAAAATCTATATTAAGAGCTTTCAATTTACAGTTTTTGCTTCACTAAATGACTAAATACCATCTGTGCTCAAGAGATAAATGGTTAAAGTAAGTCATCAGCAGCAGCTGGCTGCCCAATCGCCCCCGGATCGGCGAGCGACGGGGATTGTGTTTCAGAATATGTTCGTAGTAAGCAGCGTACACACAGAAGCTAACCATTTTTCTTTCATTTTGAAATCATTACTAGAACCCTAACCCCATGGCTACGAACTACACGCTCAAGCGACACGCGTCTTGCGACAGCGACGCTGGAGAAACAAATGAAACAAGTTGTTTAGAGCATGCCACGAGTCACCGCGACGCGACTTGCGGAGCCACGATGTGGCGCGTCTGACTCGCGCCACGGAAACAGGTACTAGCGATTTGACGCGCGAGTGAATCAAATATACTAACAGCGTGGCGGACTCGATTTAAAAGTGGGTACGAGTCACCGTCGCCACAAACGGGTCGTGGCATTGCATGAATTCACGCGCGCTTGTCGCTTGATGCATGTCGCGTTGCAAGTCGCATTGCCCGAGGCCATGAACGGGGCCTGAAGGAAACCATGGCTTCCGTAGTGACTATACTACATAATACGCGCAAATGCAAGTGGACTTATTTTAGAACCTATTCTATATAGCTTTCATTGGTTTTTGAGGTTCAAGATCTAGAAACCTATGTTCAAACTTCAATAGCTAGGATAGCTATAATATGGGCATATATAAGCCTCAGAGTAGCAAGGAGCTTGAGTTAGCGTTTTAAAATTCAATTTATTGGTTAAGTTGCAGTTACATGTCAATTGGCTTCCAAAACTGTTCTGCGGAGATTGTTACTCTCAAGCAAACCGCTCCTCCTGATCACAACCATGTAGAATGCATTCACACAAACATTCATTTAACTAACTTCCAGCCTATAAACTATTTCTTTGAATAATAGTTGGCCAAAAAACAACATGTTATTTCGCTGAATTGTGGATGGAAAAAAGAGTTACATTTCTTCACAAAACGGGGAGTTATTTTTTCTAATATTAATTTTCTTATAAATAAATCCAAAAAACTCACGGCACACTTTGCTGCACGATAGCCACAAAACCATAAACTATATGCAATATATACAGAGCGTACATTGTGTGCTTCATTCACATAGGGCAAAAAATCCCATAAAAGGAAAAAAACCTTCTTTACGAGACTGCGAAATAAAAGCCAGAGATATTACAACTTTCTTTATAAAACCAATTTTAGAACCAAAAAGGTAGCTTTCTGTAGCTACTGTTTTCAGTTATCGTTGACCGATAATCATCATGTTTCGTTGTTGATCTGTAAATGGAATAAGAATTACATATCTGCTGACCTTTTCAATGGTTTGAGGATGAAGAAAATGATTAAGACAGTAAAGTACACATGCCCATGACGCACACGATGCAAGTCTCTTTGGATGGGATGCTAAACTCCCTGAATGGGATGCTAAACTCTCTGAATGGAATGCTAAACTCTCTGAATGTAATGCTGTGTTATGGTATAACATTATGTGAGGGTTACCAGTCCCATCCTCGTCATCTAAAGACAGCCATCTCTGTTCGTTGTGCATATTTTCCAAGTTTTCTATATTATTCATCTTTTCCTCCCTTAGCTGCGCTTCTGACAACTGAAACGGAGAAAGAAATAAATAATTTGTAATTATATTTTGCTTTGAAAGTTCTAAATATGAACCTAACACTTTTCGCTTGAAGCGCATTTCACTAACTGACAGTTTTCGTATTGGTATTGCGGTTGATTGTCAACCCATTACAATTTTGTAATGTCAAAATTTATATTATGGAACGCGATGAAGCCATGTAAGGCCGCGTCGTAACCAAAAGCGATCGTCGCGCGAATACGCGATATTCGTAGCGATGATCGCTTTTGGTTACGACGCGACGCGGTGTAAACCCAATTGTTTTTCAATGTCGATTTGGCTCTCATCCTGTGCATTCAGAGTGGATAGTAGGTATACGCTATTTGTGTATTCTTCAATAACTTCTTGTTATCAGTTAACTAATCGCCAATTTCACAGCTGTGTAAAAACAATGTAGCTGTGGACTGCTTGAATAAAAACATATTATTCTAAGATTTATTCATTTTTGCATATTTTTTATAAAATAACATTATTTATTTTGTTATCACGCTCGCATACTATTATGCTTTGATTTCTCAACGATGTAAAGATGTTTTATCGATGGGTTATATTAAACGCACTAAGTTATATGCCCATCATACTGTTATAAAGGTAACCAACAGTTACTATGGGAGTCACATGTGTCTGTCATTATTTCAGTGATGTTTTCCGCCAGATGGCAGCGAGCGAAACATAACTTGACCTAATACTTTATCTCGAATACAATTCCGCACTTTCAGCACACTTTGGCATCTAATAATAAGCTCTATAACTAGGTATGAGGTTTGTGTCTCGTTCCATTTTTAGAACCTTTAGAAGAAAATAATGATAATCATCATTTACCTCGAACCTGCGATCAATAATATCTTCTTTATCTCGTATATCTCTGGTTCTCCTATAATTCAGGTTTATCTATGCATCCGCACCGTATCGTCTTCTGCTGTAAGGACTGAAGTAAGGATTCAATGGTCTTACTTCCCTCCGTCTTAGATTACCAATAACCATGAGATTGTTATCATTATAATAAAAGTCTTGAAACTGAGAATAAACCATTTCTATTTTACAGTCAAATAAGCACAAAATAAAAACGGATGAACCATTTTGTAAATGGAATGTGAAGTTAGTTGCAAATGTCACATAGTAATTGACTTAATTTGAATATGGAACGGACTTCAAACGGTCAGTCAAAGAAAAATATAAAACCACAAAATCCATTGATAATCAGGCTAGCAGAAATTTTGTTTGAATATTATGATTGTATTTTTTTATTAAGTTGTAAAAGTTTACGACACAATGTTCAATGATATAGTTAAAATTAATCCAATGGTTTTGAGCTAGGTAATAAGTAGGTACCTGTATTCAGGAAATAACGCGTCTTTGGTAAAAAGTTATCGCGAATGCTAAACTAAACCACAAAAAAAAAGCTATTTTACTGTTTGCTTCTCTGTATTGTACATAACTTGATTGAAATATCTATAATATTGTAGTTTCAACAACGTGTTTTTATACAGCAGTGATAGCCTAGTGGTGTGACCGTCGGACTGACAAGTCATAGGTCTCGAGTTCGAACCCAAGACACGCACCTCTTACTTTTCGGATTCATATTGTATAATTATCACTTGCTTCAAAAACGAAGAAGAAAAACATCGTGAGGAAACCGGCATGCCTGAGAGATATTTCTCAACGGCATGTGAAACAGAATGCATCCTATATACATGGCCCGCACAAGCGCGTCATTACGTCATTTGCAAAGTTTTTGTTGAAAATCAGCGCTGTTGACGATTAGTTCGTCTGAATTTCATGGCTTTTAGCTGAGCAATGATCTATTCTTGCACAGATGCGACGCACAGCTTTATTGTTGTTTGCTTGTTACAAAAACTGTTATTTTTCCTCTCTGTAATCGGCATTTTGTTTAAGATTTGTTTGTTTTTATTTGCTAGTGTCGCAACATTACGCAATTATTGTAAATTGCCTTTGGCCTCTGGCCATGACATTAAGCAATAGACAAAATTTGACAAACTTTTATAAGTTTTGAATATTGGATACGAGGCTTTTGGCAAATTTGTAAAGGAGTATTATATGTTTTTTTTTTTTGGAATGTACGTTTAGTTTGTGCAGAGTAAATAATTTTTATTTCTTTCTTCACTTTAGCCCAGCAGACTTATTGCCCACATCGGCGATTCCGGTTTTGGAGCGTATCGTGGTATTACGTATTCGGCCGCTGATCTTAATAAGAAACAGAAATATAACCGCAGCTACTTATTTTTAAAAATAACAAGGAAGAAGTTAATTAGAGCAATAAATCTAAATAAATGATGACTGGAGCGACACAACCTGAAATTTAAACAAGACGATGGCAATTAAAGTGGTCATTTAATTAGCATGGTTAATGGTGTCCGCACATTCACGTGAATGACGCCCAGTTCAACGCTGAGTTTGAAGCTATTTCTTATAAGTCATTAATTATTGAAGTTAATGTGAAATTCGTGCAGTTTAGAAAGGTTTAAGGCAGTTGTTAGTTGTGTGTAAAACAAACTACTTGACGACCGATTTTATGCTCAAACTTGTAGTAATAAATTGTGATATGAAACTAATGAGTGTTTTAATCCTTTAATATTGAACGGGCAGCGTTGCCGTGTTCCGGTTTCGCTTCGGTTCCGGCTATGAGTGCCAGCACACCTAATTATAGGCTCATACGTAATTTCAGGTTTATCCCTAAGCTGGCAATGCATCTTAAAATAAAACAACGCGTTAAAACATTTTTGTAGTCACCTTTGAAAACCCTTCATTTTGATACCCCACTCGATAGGTTTGGAAGTTTTTTTATTTTTTTGAAAGCATACATTTTGCCGCCAAAAATCCAACACTTAGTTTTTTACAATTTTAATATACCTAGTGACACTCGCGCAATAAAGACGAATCTCCATGACTTGTCATTTATCAAAATCGGTTAAACCATTTAGAAGTTACAAGAGACCATAGGGACGGACATACATACAAGTCAAACATATAACCCCCTTTTTTGGGCTTCGCTGCAGTCGAGAAAAAAAATAGAACCCAATTCTCTAGTAAAACCTAGAGCCCATCCAATGCCCGAGATTACCAAGTCTGCCAGTGTGATTCCATACTGCCAAGGGGCGATGTATTTAAGTGGTAATTAAGGCCACGTACCGAAACCTCAAAGCCTGCAAGCATCAGAATTAATAAATCCAATTTACTTCCGTAATAACGTGAGCTTCTTGGATCAACACCATTGCGAGATGAAGAGGCGAAACGAACCGCAATTGGCGAGCGACTAAGAAAGAAAAAAAAGAAAGAAAGAAAAATTGATTAGTCTGCACTAACAAAAAGCACATAAAAAAAGACATAAAATACACACAACGAATAAAAGTTTGACAATGTTGTTCATTGATTGATGTCAAAGCCACGGACTAAAGACAATATTGCGTAATTACTGTTGCGACAACAAAAACAAAAAGCAGCAAAAATGATGCAGTGCGTCGCATCTGTGCAAGAACAGGTCATTACTCAGCAAAGCTGTCAGCAATAACCTAAAGAATGACATATTGACGTCCCCTTTTGTGACATAATAAATCGGGTACTAGACCAGTCGGGGACCAGATGCATGAACGTAAACGAAGCAAAAGGAAGAATGGTAGCAGGTGTCGTTCTATAGTTTCTGCTTACCCTTATGGGACTTAGGTGTGACTTTATGTAAGTATGTACTTACGAAGAGGGATTGTGGTTTCTTTAGCAGAAAGTTTAACTAGAAGATGTGTATGATTTGAAATGTTACCGACGAAGATGAGAAGCAATTAGAGTTAAGTGCATGTGTGGTGGATTCCATATTTATGACTTTTGCCGATATTAAAAGCATATGCTAAGTAAATAGTTAATTAATTCTATTTGCAGGATATTCTCAATGTCTTTAATGAAAACAGTACCGAGGTATATTTTATATATAATAGATATCAGACATCTCTTTCATAAAATTCAGCGGTAACTTATGTACATATTATACAGTTACCCTGTGCCCGTGTACAGTATTTTACATGGATTTCAGCCTAAGGTATAAAATTAGAGTCTAGTAGATGAGCATATAAAAAGTAAAAAACATAAGCATCTTTTATTACTTAAATCAAAGAAGTTTGTTTTAGCTAGCTTTTGCCCACGTGGGCGTCTAAAATTATCTCACGGAAACGTACTACCGTGATAAAAATACTAATCTAATCTAACAGAGGTCATGGTCTACCATGTGCCAAATTTCATCCAAATCCGTTCAGCCGTTTTAGTGTGAAAGGATAACAAACAAACAAACTCACTTTTTGATTGATTGATTTTGGTCTTAAATCGCAAAATTGCAATGGATATGATATCGATACAATTTCTTTGTAAATTCTCTCCTGTTATAATTTTTTATTCAATTCTTTCCTATAATTGATAAGAATAACGTGTCTTTATTACTCCGTGTTTAGGGCAGATGAACTGTATTGTAGATTTAGTTCCAACGATTCTCTACGGACCAACTTTGACCACTATATTTTAGTTTCGGAACGCGTGAGTAACTTTCTTATGATAGGTTTGAATTTAGAACATTTCAAAGTTTCTTAGACCCAAAGGAGGAGAAAGATCAATTGTTTTTTTTTTATGTTTGTTAGAAGTTTTGTAGGTAAGTTTAATGCAAGTTTTAATATAATCATCTTTGTCAAAGCTGATGCAAGTTTTAATAAGCCAATTTGGTGAATTCAAACGTTAAAATATCCAAGTGAGAGGACACGTTTTACTAAAATAATTTCCCGTTTTTATGTCCGGACGAGCGCCATTTAATTTCAATTCGTGAGATAAAGCGTACTGACGTACAGTCGGTAGCGTAGAGTTAATAATATAATACCAGTTTATTAATGTCCCACTACATGTGAGCAGGGGCCATATTATGACGTATTAATGTCACCATTATTCCAGTGTGAGTGAGAGACGGAGCTATACAAGGCCGCTAGCACCATCCTTTTTTCGCAGCGGAATAATGATGGCATTAATACTTCATAATAAGGCCCCTGGGGTGGTTCAGTGGTTACGGCTGCGACTTATGAGTTGTAGGTCGTAGACCCCGAACCCAGACAGGTGCTTTACCTTATGTAAATTACTTCATCACAACTGCTCTTAAAAAGGTGAAAAAATCGTGTGGAAACCGACATATCCTAGAACCAAAAAATCGAATACATGTGACATCTACCAACCCGGACTAGGGCCACGTGGTGGATTATGGCCCACTCCCTCTCACCGAGAGGCCTGTGGCAGCGGTGGGGACATTATAGGCTGATTATATTATGTTGTTCCACTGCAAGGTAAAAGCTTCTTCTCATACAGAGAAGGTACGAGCATTGATCACCACGCTTGCTCAAGACGGGTTGGCGATTTCAAACATATACAGTAACTAGTCTAGTTTTCCTCATGATGTTTTCCTTCACGGATGTCAGTAATGTCCAAGATAATCTCAAAAAGTGCATATGAATTGAAATTGTAGCTACTGCCGTGAAAAATTTTCAATTTATTTTAGACTGTTTGCAAAACTTAATCAGACGTATTTGTAAACTCTCGTTGTTGTTGCTGACTGTACCCACCAAGACAATACTTCAAGATAAAACTGTTTAAATCGTGTTAGAATGTTGAAGTCCTGCCCCATTGTCTACGGTTTACGAGATGTCTTGGGCATAGAATAAGTGTGAGCAATGATAGATAGGACGGTGTGTGGTTTGCGCCCATTGTTAAGGCGTTATTTATTTTTGGCCCAATTTGTGTAATGACAATCAGTCTGCCCAGCCTTTTCCCAACTGTGATGGGGTCCGTTTCCAGTCTAACCGAAAGCAACTGAGTACCAGTATTTTACATAGAGCTGCCTTTCTGACCTCCACTGGTCTGGTTGGACTTTTCGGCTTCTGACTATCCGTAAAGACTATCAAAGATCTACGAATGACAGCCGGGACCGACGTTTTTTTCAAGGCAAGGAGGGGTTCCGATATGTAAAGGATGGTCACCCATTCATGAACCGACCGCGGCAAGCGTAGCTTAACCTTCAATCAACCCGTGCGGCTGTAATCATTTAGTCACGACCTCCATTTTGTGTAATGTGTTTAATTGATTTATTTTGGTAGGGCTGTTCTGTGAACTTCTCTCTGTGAGACGGAGCGGGCCGAAAGGTACTACACGTGCCCAGTTCGGGTTGGAAGAAGTCACATGTCTTTGGATTTTTTTTATTTTAGGACATGCCGGTTTCCTCATAATGTTTTCCATCGTCGTTTCGAGAGCAGTGGTGATGAAATAAACTACACAAATTAAAGTGCCTGCCTGGGTACAGACTCACGACTAACAACGCGTAAATCGGGGTCAGTACCACTGAACCACCTCTGCTCCAGTGCAGAATAAATGTTTTATTTGTCATCCTAGCTAGTATTATGCCTTGGTAGGTAAAACAAGAAGCTAATGTTCAAAACTTTTTTATAATCCACCCAAGAAATATGACCTTTAGAGGTATGAGGAACAGGGTGTCAAGTTCCTCATCTCCATAGAAATGGGAGGATCTTCCGACCAGACGAGTGTCGTGACTGATGGGCAGCTGCCCTATGATTGAAGTCAGGACGTTGTATATATGCTAGTTACGCAGAAAACTCTGCTTGCGGGATTTTGCGTGACGTCAGCGTGATGCGTAATTCGCATGTGGCAATTTAGATGGCGCCACAGACCTATCTGCTTAATATTCTAGTCTACATTAAAAAAGGTATACCTTTACATTTCTTGTCACGTATAGAGGCTGGAAAGTTTATAGTTGTCAGTAATACTTAAACCAAAGGGTCTCAGCTGAAATATATCTCCCAGGTGGAATCCATTACTTTTGGAGGGGATATAAAATATTTTTCAAGTTTCAATGGTTCGAGAGCTCACTAAAACTCAATTTTGCCTACTGAAATTGATGAATGCTTTGAGAGGTAGGACCTTGTAGGAAGGAGAAATTTTAAAACATTTTGTAACTTTTTCAAGGTTTTGTAGGTATGTATGGCTTTATTTACGTGCTTTGGTGTTTGCGTTGATTAGGCTCCAGTTGATTTCGAAACTTGTCGGGCAATTCCTATTAAAATCACCAAAGTAAAGCTATTTGATAGTCCTAAATACTGACTGCCTCGTTGGTCTGCTGACCACCAGCAAGCGCTACTACTGAGTATAAATAAATAAATAAAATAAATAATAAGTTTATTGTACAAAGAGAAACACATGCAGTTAGTCATACACTAAACATGATTGTGATAGGGGTGGTCAAAATCAGGTAGAACAGCTGGCTCCTGAACTAAGTAAAAAAAGACTTGTATCTCTGGAGCCAAAGTTCCTCACAAACATTGATTATTATAACTTAAATGCAATCAGGTTAAAGTGACTCAGTATTACAGGTATCAGTGATGAGAAAGGTCTTCATGAGGTGATCGTCATTCTCAGGTCGGGACAACAAGTGTTATTGGGTTTTCTATCTAGAATTTCTCAGTGCAGGCCGGAGTCTGGATTTGTGCCCGGTTGATGGCCTATTGCCATCAACCGGGCACAAATCCAGACTCCGGCCCGCCCCCTATTACATGGGACTTAACCATAACTGGCGAAATGTGGGTGTACGATACACCTCTGCCCTGCTTCGGGCAATACAGGCGTGATGTTATGTTATGTAACTCAAGAGTTTTATCAATTTTAGGCTACCTTTACTCCGATAGATATCTTCAGAAATATTAAATTTCAGTTAATAAAGATTAAATCTTTCAATGTCAGGTATCGTTCTCAGGTTTGTGACGTAATTCGACCAATTTATGTGGAACAAGAATATTAAGGGCTGTTACCTCTCAGATAGATTTAAGTACGAACATAAATCAAATCTACATTTGGGTCACGGGATCTAGACAACGATTAGAGTCCAGTTCGTAAAGTAGTTAAATTTAAATGTGTATGAAACACATGAAATGTGATGAATATGTGTGATATTTTCTATCAGGTGTAACGTGCGCTTAAGGGATTATAATAGAAATAGTAATCAATCTGCCTAGCCTTTTCCCAACTATGTTGGGGTCGGCTTCCAGTCTAACCGGATGCAGCTCAATACCTGTATTTTACATGGAGTGACTACCTATCTGACCTCCACAACCCAGTAACTGGGTAATACGATACCCCTTGCTAAGACTGGTTGGCAGACTTTAGGGCTTCTGACGACCCGTAACGACTGTCAAAGATCCACGGATGACAGCCGGGACCAACGGCTTAACGTACTTTCCGAGACATGGAGAAGTCTCGGTATGTAAAGATGGTCACCATATAACATATACCGACCCTTATAAACCCGTATAATAATAATAATAGTCATTGTAACTATTATTATAAATGCGAAAATTGTTTTTTGTTTTGTTGACTGAACGGATTTTGATGAAATTTGGCACATAGGTAGAAAATGAACTGGGTTAGGACGTAGAATACTTTTATCCCGATATTCTCATGCGATCGAGACTTATGCGGGTGAAACCACGGGGTGCAGTTAGTATTCTACAAAATTCACGTAGAAAATTCATCATTTTTTTTAAGAAATTGGGGTTTCACACTTCAAAACTGTCTGAATTTCGAAGTGATGTTTAGAGAGAAATACAACTGCCCTTGTTATGCTCGAATAATTGCCTCGCGAAAAAATGTATAAAAAAATACCTACCTATATCCCACGTTTTGAGCCCGAAGTATGGTCACTATACATTTCAGTGGTTGACCTAATAGATTTAAATCTTCCTCTCACAGATTTATGGTTGACATTGCCAAGGCCCTTGTTATCCTCAAAACAAAGCAAACTGTGGGACAATATAGCCCTTTTCGGGACAAAATTTTCGAAATTAATTACATCGTAACATTTTCGGAGTTTGTTGTAAAAACTTGAAAGTATGATCAGGAGATGTCCTTTAACCCTTCGATGGTTATTGTATTTTGTAAATTGATTATTCATCTTTTGAAGCCTTAGTGCCTTATATAATGTTTACTTTTAATTTTATTTTGTGAAAATTCGAACATTTTTCTTAGTTTGGTTTTGTTTTTACTGTTTGTTTTGGCTTTAGAAAAGTGCTATATAAAGTATCCGGCAAAGCAAAAGACTGTATTTTATTTCTATCACAAATATAACTGCAAATATTTTACTCGTAAGCTACAAAGCATTTGTGAAGATACCTTAGATAGTAGATTTTATACCATTCCCCCTCTAAAAAGCTTATTTTATTCACTGAAAACAGTGAATAAAAAGTACTTTTAGTCACTATTTTGATGTTTGAATTTAGAACACACCAATATATTCGACCTCCATCTCAATGCTATACAACCTCTTTGCGACAAAATACTCGATACAAACTCCTTGTGCAAAGAACACTCGATATACAAACTCCTTGTGTAATAACTCCTCGAGATTTGATTGGTCGACATTTTTGACAAAGAGTTTAGCATTAGAATAAAAACTGTTTAGTGTTATTTTATCGCACGCTATTTTGAATACTGTAATCTGTACGAACACAAATTGTTCCAATTTTAATCTGCATTTTAATTAATTTAACCTTCCTTTTTTCTTTATTAAATGTCTATTTTCGCTTATATCTTTTTTTTTCTCGTAGTCATGGTATAAAGTATAGTATACAACTCTTGAATAAAACGGATTTATATCGAGGACCATGAATCACTCGCGTCGTTCAGGATTCTAACACTTAAATCACTCCTACGGTCATGATTAAATCTCAATATTTCATTATTAAATAATAACAATCATTATTAAAAATAATAATAACAATCGTTAAAATCCTTCACTTGCTCGTGATGCATCTATGGCCCTCGCTTTAAATCCGTCCTTTAAATTGCATAATATACTATAGATTCGCCCTTTATTACATGGGACTGAAACATAAGTGCTGAAATGTGAGTGTTCTATAGATACGCCTCTGCCTAACCCTTTAGAATAATGGCGTGATTTTATTTTATGCTAAGGTAGAGAAACTGTAGATCTCCCCTCGTTTCCTAGTAAAGACAAACTGCTATCAGAAATCTATTTGGCAAGCATGTAGATTACAACCAGTCTTACCAAGGGGTATCGTATTACCCAGTTACTGGGTTGTGGAGGTCAGATAGGCGGTCGCTCCATGTAAAATACTGGTATTCAGCTGCATCTGGTTAGACTGGAAGCCGACCCCAACATAGTTGGGAAAAGGCTAGGCAGATTGATTGTGAAGCATGTAGATTATGACAATTTTCATTTTGATTAACAATTCCATATTACATAACAAATCATTTTTCTTGATTGACCAACATCGTAGATATTGTAGATCAACCAATAAAATCCGGCTTATGATAAAAAAAACTGAAGCAGAAAATGTATTTAAAGTAGGGTATTTTTAATACGATTTCGGTTCTCATCAAAAATTACGGTTTGGACATATGTAGGTAGGCCCCTTTTACAATTACTTTCCTGATTTCATTTCATTCGGAATCCTTGAATTTTTCATCGTTTTCATTTCCGCAATGAGTGAGCTTAGAACGACAGATTCGTTTTAGCAGCAATTGCATTCTGAAATAAGGTTAGGAAATAATTAATCAGTTGAGAATGACATAGGATACATACATATAAATTGGTGTAAAGCTCTCAGACCATTTATCAATCTGGAACTCACAGATATAGTTTATATCTATAGAAATACATATTAAAAAATTAAAGTCTCTTTTCGTGTCTGTTTGTGTGACCGCGTTGCTTTTTTAAATGGCATAGATAACGGATTTCATACTCAAAGCCTCTTTGGACTCCGCAAAAATATTAGCATATTAGTTGACGTAATGACGTGACGTCAAGCAGCTAAAATACCACAAAGCAGTGGCTTTGTGGTCTTTTAGCTGCTTCAGAATCATCCTAATCTCGTACGAGTCGTTTCATTTTTTCATTATTAACTGTTTTTATTTTCGCCGTAATCTTTTATTAAATCCAACAGCGCTAGCCCTAGTGAGAAAAAGTGAACTCAGAGTTTATGCGAGAGTTATTGGCCCCACCAAAATCAATTAGTGGGACACAGTAGACGACAAAATTGTGAACAATCCACTGGCTGGTGTGACAGATTGGTGGGGGCAAAGTGGAATAATCCATAAAACTCAGTTTTTGATTATTTTAGGGCTCCGTCAAATATTTCGTTTTCCAAAAGGGTTCCGTCGCCAAAAAAGTTTGAGAACTGCTGATTTAGAGAATTTATTCTGGAAAGTTTATGTGTAATGAATAATATATATATAATATACACATTAATATTAATCTTATATATGAAAGAAATCTTTATGGTTTGTCAAGTCGTCAAAACTGTGCGAAGTAGGGGCGGGTCGTTAGTATTGAATAACATGGGGACCGCCGTCATAAGTGAAAACTTAAAACTGGTATATATACCAGTTTTAAGTTTTCACTTATGTCGATGTAAACATTATTCATCATTACATCATCATCATCATTCTGTTGCCCTGTATCCCCACAGAAAGAAACAATACTATTAAAAAACTTAAAACTGGTATTAGCGCCATCTATATTCTATAGCACAGCACTACGCGAATCCAAAACTCCAAATCCAAAAATCGCTCAACGCGCCTAAAGAAGTTTTCACTTCAATAATAAAGTAACTAAGTATGAGCAAGATAATACATTCTAGCTTTATATAAAACAATAGAGCATCAAGTGAGATTAACAGCCATTTTTCAAACGTAATCTTTAACTCCATCAAGACTTTATTTCAATTTACTGTAAGCTGTCTTTAAGCCAAACTTATCTGCAGAAATATTTGCAAATGAGTTAACTGGCAACTTTAAACCTTGCCAGATACAATCTCATGAAAAAGTTCTCTTTTAATCAGAGCTTGGAATTTCAATTTATTCAAGATTTTCTTTATCTTGATATAATTTAGTTTCTGTAGGGGTCAAGGAAACAGTATAAGTGGAATCAATTTCTAGTACATTGCAGATTGAATTTTCAAAGAAACTGGTCTATTTTTTAAAGTGTTTTTTGAAAACCTATCTAATTTATTCTTCAGATAAATCACTTGCCAAATCATTAGATTATTTGTATTTAATTAATTAATCACATTGTATTAAGTTTATTGATTAATTATTTTACATAACCACCTTAATATTATCTTACAAATAAATACAATTACAGTGTCTGTTTATACGAGGAATGTCAAAATAACAGCTTTTTACTAAATGCATAATATGAAAGTATATATGGTACTTATATAACAAAAAACTTTTTTATTTTATTTGTCTGTCTGACTGTCTGTTTGTTCTGGCTAATCTCCGAAAGGGCTGCACTGATTTGAAGGGACTTTCACTGGCAGTTAGCTGATAAGGAGTACTACAACTTAGTTTTAATTTAGAAAAATAATCAGGGTCCATGCGGGCGACGCCGCGGGCAGCTGCTGGTTGATAAGTGTTTTCAATATTAATAATAGTCAAGTGGGATACCAACTCCAGTATAAGCATTCATGTGCACTCTTCGTACCTGAATGTTCTAAAACGCCAAAGATTACCATTTCAGTGTCTTATAAAAACCGCATAAGCAGGTCGCATCGAGGTGACAGTTCACACGCTATCGGCTCTTGCTCGAGCTCTGATAAGCTCCCAATTCCACTCGCCTTTCACCTCAAAGCTGCTCTTGCTTGGTTTCAACATAGATTTTTGAAAAAAATGGTATTGGAGAAGGCGCTTACATTTATGACAACAAAAAATGGACTTTTAAATTGACGACGTAGAACACACGCATAATTTTTTGCTGTCAACGGAGTGTGGCTTAGCAGCGTAGCAATTTGTAGCCGTGTACCAATGCGTAGCCGCGCAGCTATGCCTAGAAGCGCTGCGATACGTAGTAGCTTAGCGGTGCGTAGTACCGTAGCGATGCTTAGTAACGTAGACAAGCGGCGTAGCAGCGTAGCGGTGCGTAGCAGCGTAGCGGTGCGTAGTAGCGTAGAAATGTGTAGCAACGTAGCAATGCGTAGTAGCGTATAATATCGTTGTACTGTAAATGTAGCATATTAGTAGTGGGTGTTGTAGAAAATTCGACCCACATTTACTCAAACTTATTGTAATTTACCACATCCAAACATAAAAATACCTACCTACTTCTAGTCCCAACTATTTTCCAGCGCGCAATACGTCTAAGTTACTTTCTCAGAAGCATGTCCGCGAGATTATTCGCCCTCAGTGAAGTCTGCGAGCTAGAATTATTTCATTTGCATAATGTGCGCTTATAAGGTTTGGACGCAGTTCCTTTGTTGACTGAAGTATGCATGACTGGTGGAGAGAATTCTCTTTCATTTATGAAAGAATTGTTATGTTCTATGAAAATTCATAAAGTAGCTTTAAATAATGTCCCACTGGAGCTCGACATACACGGGGTAAGGGACTTAGATGCACAAACTGTTAGGTACCATGACTTCAGCACATTATTCTAGACGGCCTAGAGTAGAAAATTTAAAAAAATTCTGGAGTTCCATACAAACATGCAATACCTACACCGTTCAAATGTATGGAACAGTTGATATTTTTTTTATAACCCATGAAAATTTTTAACGCTGGTGGATCTAGAATCATGTACTTGTGAGCGACCGCGTTTCAGTGCCATAGGTCATCACGGGTACTACCTCATCAATAAAACTCTTAAAAGACTCAATATTCCGTCTTCCACAGATGACTCTACAGCTCTTTAAATTCCAAGCTCGTTCGTATAAAAATAAATAAGAAAAACCATAGCAAAAGAGGTTTCTTTTATACAGCAAGCAACAGAAGTGCACTCGCTGTGACTTGTTAGTGCTTCCCGGGCAAAGTTTCTTTCTGCGAATACGCTAATTACACTACTTTGCCTTGTTTAGTTCTTTCAAAGTATAAAAAACAATCAATAACACAACTTGCTTGTTAAAGTAACAAGGTTTTTCTTCTTCGTTTTATTAAATTAATGTAGACTGTCTCTTTGGTTGTAAGTGTGACAATTTATCTCCGATAATCAGTTTTTTGTAAGGCGTTGTCGACGGAGCCCCGCTTCGCGGGGCTCCTACTTCTAACCTAACCTGTCCGAGTCGGGGTGCCCCAAGTCCCGAGCTCGCTATGCGTCGCTGATGAGCCCTGTCGGCGAAGAGTCCTGTCGGTGAAGTGTCCTGTCGGCGAAGAGTCCCGTCGAAGAAAAGTCTTGTCGGTGTTCAGTCTGTCGGCGTAGTGTCTGTCGGCGTTTAGTCGTACAGTGCAAACCAACAACGCTTAAGCAAAACTGGCGAAATGTGGGTGTACCCTAGGTAACCCCTCTGCCTAACCCTTCGGGGAATACAGGCGTGATGTTATGTGTGTGGATTATTACCTGGTCTGACTTTTAAAAATTAACGTGAAGATGATGTAGAAGAACAAGTGCAGGTGATGTGGCAATATCATTTTCATAGACTAGGCTATGTATTTGCCTTTCCATATGCTTTGTAAAAGATAACAGTTCCATAGCCATTTCATCATTTTGAATTTGTAGCCTATTTTGTTTGATAACCTGTTTTAAGGGTTCCGTACCTCTAAAGAAATAAACGGAACCCATATAGGATTACTTCGTTGTCCGTCCGTTGGTCTGTCAAGACCCATTTTCTCAAGAACCCGTGGCGGTATCAAATTGAAATTATTATCAAATACGTAGACCGATGTTCCCTTAGAGCTCTAGCTTCTAAGTCAAAACAATAACAAAACACAGCCATTTATGTGACATATTTTGATACTCGTCAATAAATCAAAACCTACAGGGTACTTCCCTTTGACCTAGAATCATGAAATTTGGCAGGAAGTAAGGTCTCACAGCATATGTAATGGAAAAAATCTGAAAATTGATCATTTGTAGTTTTATCACATAATTTTTTATTTTTTGCGATCACAAACTTACATTTGCTGTTGGAGAATTGACCGTGACATATATCGACGTAAGTTAAGTTTGTTCTTGTTTTGCATTAGTAGCCTAATTCTTGAGGAAGGTTATACGCTATTTAACATCACGCTATGACCCTTAGGATCCTACAAAAAGAAATAAGTCAGAAAGAAGATGGCCGTAGGGAGATGTATGTTTTATGTTAAAACAAGAAAATTCACGCGGACGACGTCAGGGGCAAAACGTAAGTAGTTTATACCCCTTAACCAATTACTGTAAATCACAGATTTAATTAAATCCACGCTACGACTATAAGAAATTAAAACAAAAATTTTAAATTTTATTTTCGCTCCGTAAACATTTACCTAAGGGGGTAAATGTTTACATAAACGCTACTTAAAGTTAAGTAATGATTAGCGCCTGTTTAACCATACATTTTTGACTTTTAAACATCACTTAACTTTAAGCAACGTTTATGAATAAGAGGGTTAGTTATTATTTTAAAAGCAGTTTCTCCACTACCGGTGGCCGGAAACACTATAAATGACGGTCTAGCAATTTGTAAAATGGATTTTTCTCTTCAATATCCTAGTGGTTGTCCCAAGGGAGATGGTAGAGGTGTGCTTTTGTGTAATTCCATCAATGATTATGATAAAAGAATACTTCTTTTTTACAGTGTAAATGTGTACGTTTCCAGGTTATTTTGTTTGAGATTAGGGTCAGCTTCCAGTCTAACAGGATGCAACTGAATACCTTTTATATGGAGCGACTACCGATCTGACCTCCACACCCCTGTTACTGGGTAATAAGATACCCCTTGGTTGTCAGACTTTCAGGGTGACACGAATGACAGCCAAGACCAACGGCGTAACGTGCTTTCCGAGGCATAGAGGAGTCTCGTTAAGTAAAAATGGTCACCTATCCACGGACCAATTGCGGCAAGCGTAGCTTAGCCTGATGGATCAACGCGTGCGGGCCATGAGCTAAACATCTTAGCCATTAATATTTTGTATAACCGGTAAAAAGGTTTTTTGAAAAAAGCTATGTAATAGAAATAGAAAATGGGTGAAACTACAACTACAAACGTTACGAGTATCTTGATAGTAATGACAATGTTCTTTGTTTCAGGTTTTTGTAATTAATCATTAATTCTTTCTTTTCCGTGCGGTTAGTGAATAACCTGGTGAAAATTCTTTATACCGCCCATGGGCCCTCTAGCCTGGCTACACATGCCGTCGAGAAATATCTCTCATGCATGCCAACTTCCTCATGATGTTTTCCTTTACCGTTTTTGAAGCAAGTGATAGTTATACAATACGCTCATGAATCCGAAAAGTCAGAGGTGCGTGCCTTGGGTTCGATCTCGAGACCTATGACTTGGGAGTCCAACGGTCACACCTAGAGGCTATCACTACTGTTAACTAATATCTTATTGTAACTAGCATAGAAGGAAACCTAAGTAATCTCTTTCTCCCAAAAAGGTGAAAAGTGAAAAGGTGGTGAACAATCCTGTGGAATGTTTTGATTTACCGAATATCTAAAAAAAGCACTAAAGATGGCATTACATTATTCACTCACATATCCGAAACACGTGAAGTGACAACGTTAATATACGAGCATTAAAAGCGACCGTACGTATGGAATACTCGCGAAAAAAGATCTGTGTTTTTCAACAAGTAAGCCGACGATGAAATATTAATGTCAGCTTCAACTTACTCCCATTTGAATAGGCTGAGGTTCAGTGTCGTTTTGTTATACTGTTGTTTTTTAATCTGCGGCATCCTGATGACTGATAAAAGCAGTAACTAAATATTTTTAAGATTTCTTTAGTCTGTCAGTCGTTTTGATGCGTTTATTTCAAATGGTTAGGATAAGAACGACAAAAGTCCATTAAAAAAACGTCGTATATAAGGGATTTAAATGTTGTTGGAATATTAGATAGCCAAGTTTGGCAGTAAACCTATGTGGGTATTAGTATGACGTGATCTAAACAATTAGGATTCGTTCGAACTGCTCCGTTCACACTATTGAACAACGCCTTATCTCTGATAAAAACAGTATTTCTCGGTATGTTCTGGAAAAATATGTGGCTAAATCTGACATCAAGAAACGCCACATTTGAATGTTATTCGCACTCATAAGGATTCCTTTCTACAGAGTAAATGGGTACTTTACTTTAAAAAAGAAAGAATTTTAATCTGTTAAGTTTATATATATTTGCGTAAATTATTGAGGCTTTTTCCCTTTACAACGATCGAGTTTGGGAACTTGCCAACAATTTCAATAAGAGTTGATATCGTGTGGGCGATCATTTTGTTTCGGATACAAGTAATGTGCAGTTTAAAGGTTACAGTATAGCTAGTGTTTAATTAATTTGAGATCACTTCCGTAGATATGTGTTTTTGTAGGATATTTTTTAAAAGAAAAAATGAATTGACTCTTCAGTTAATCAGATATCAGATCAGAGGTAAAATAAATAAAAACCGGAAAAGTGCGAGTCGGAGTCACACATGAAGGTTTAGAGGTATAAGGAACATGGTGTAAAGTTCACTCATCCACTATAGAAAAGGGAGGATCCTCTGACCAGATAGGTGTCATGTCTGGCGGGCAACTGCCCAAGGATTGATATCGGATAGTCTTATATATGTCGTTCGCGCGGTAAACTCTAATTGCGCGATGCAGGATTTGTGTGACGTCAGGTCTTTTTTGCGTAGTTCGCATGTGGCGATTTAGATGCCACCACAAAGGGTTCTGTAACACCATACAATATTTAGCAAAAAACGCTGAAAAAAAGACGTTTCTTGTACCTCTACAATAATTAACTTTATTATAAATGTTGTTATAGCGGCAGTAGAAATACACAATCTATGAAAATTTCAACTGTCTACCTATTACGGTTCATTAGATACAGCCCGCTGACAGACAGACGGACAGCGGAGGCTAGTAATAGGTTAAAGTTACTTTACGTAATCATGCATCATTAGATCCACATCATGGTGTATTAGATGTCATATAGATAGATGCCATTAGTGTTTAGTCTGTATCAAATAGTTTAAGAGCCACGTGTATTGTAAATCTATGCGATTAAATGGTTACTTTGTCGTTGATGACATATTGAATAAATTGGCGTAGTTTTTACTTAGAATTTTTAGACAATCATAAAGTATTTGTTCTGATTACAAAGAATACATTTTTTGTACGGGGAATAGGGGCCACCCTAAACTGGTTGTGTATTCTTATCAAATGCATGTAATTTTTATCCTGTTATTGTCTTGATGACATTAGTGCTCCGCAGCACGACGCCGTCGCCGCGCCGCGTAACCATGTAGACAGAGCCGCCGCCGCGCCGCGACCGCACCGCTGCCGCGCCGTCGCTGCTTGATTTTGCCATATCACTCTACAATCCGCGGCGGCGGCGCGGTGGTGGTACGGCATCGGGTGGCGACCTTATACACAGCTAGACGAGGCGGCGGCGCGGTGATGGCGCGGTGGCAGCGCGGTGGCGACGCGTTGTCGGCGCGGCGACGGCGCGGCGTCGTGTTGCGGAGCACTTGCGATAAATTATAGCTTATAATTGTCGAAATAAAACTAGAAGTAGCCAAAGGAGTTATGCATACCTAAGTAAGTAAACGTTATAATTGGTTTGGCCACTTTCAAATTATGTAAACAAAATATTTGTTTACTTTTCTCGTTAATCATTACCCTCACAAAAAGCCAATTTAGTTTGGGGACCTTCCTAGAACACGAAAAATTCTGTAATTTATTTTCTTAATTATTTACCCTTTTTTCCTCTTTAAGCGCAAACAGAGAATATTACACATCTGGTTGGCACGTGCCCTTTGCAGAATATAATTTTGCGTTTATAAATATTAATAGGGGCACAGAAGTTAATATGAGAAGCGAGTAGGCCCGTTTAGGCGAATATATTTACTAATATGATAAGCCAAAAGGAAAACATGGTAACGATCTTAGCATAAACCAACGCATGAAGCACTAAGTGATCCTAAATTAAATGACAGTATGCTGAAAACAGCCGCCATCTTTGATGTTGTGAACTTGTTGGTCGTTGCGCACGCATTTTCTCGGCTGAAACGGGTGAATCGTCACTTTTTAATAATATAATTTTTCAATAGGCGACTCGCACGCGCTTCACTCGCTTCCTTTTAAGGGACAGAACTCTAAAAAGTACATTAGGTATTTCCGAATTATTTTTTCATAATTTTATTGCATAAGATTCAAAATGTGCCAATTACCTAATACGTATTTCTGGAGTTGTCGATTCACTTACAAATAAATTAACTTCGTGCGAATCGTCTATACAAAAAATTATATTATTTTAAAGTGACGATTCGCCCGTTTCCGCTAATGCGCCTGTTAATAAGTAACCTAAATCTTACCTTGAGATATCTTTATCTCATGTGCACGGTCAGTATTCTGATCTTCTTTAAAATCGTTCTGGATTAAAACACGGTTTTGCATTTCACCACATTACTTTATAAACCATAGTTTCGATTTTGCCCTGATGTCTTAACTAAAAACGCACTTAACTTTACTTAGGATACCTTTACTTTTGATTACTAACATTATACAGGTTTGCTCTTTATAGATACGACGGAATTCGAAAACATCAAAAGGAGGGAATTACCATAGATGAATATTTGGCTTATGATTTTGTCTACGAAATGTTCACTCTGTTTTGAAACACAGATTGAAGCAAGTGATTTCGAGATATCAGAATAGAAGCAGGTTCCTTTTTCAGCATATTTTTGTTCTAAAAGATGCTGAGAAAATAAGAATATAAATGATAATGATTTTATTTCTGTAAGTAGATTTATACAAACACTTTTACACGTCAATCATATGTTTTAGATTAGATGAGTTTCGGCGTTTCCTATCTGACTACTCTGAGAAAAAAAGGCCGAAAAATAATTTGGGGCCACAGTCCCTTTTAAAGTCTAGACATAATCTTGGTTAGATCATGTGAATACCATGTATCTGAAATAGTTTTTTGAGGAAAGAACCACACAGATTGAGTGGACCTGTCCAGTTAGTGTGCGCATTTGTCAGTAATCGTGCAGCTCAACTGAGAATTTAAGGAGCTCAACGATTTGACGAACAATACCATGAAATGACATTTGGGTAGACCGCATAAATTACTCAAACTGCCAGACCATCATTAAAACTAACTGAGAAATAAATAAAAAAAAGAATGACCCACATAGTCTTCACCTTCGGCTTGCAATAAGGTGATGACATCGTAGCGCTTGAAAAATAAATAAAAATAAAGTACGTTTAAAAAACATTATACTTATACTTTGTATATTTAATGATGATAACTTATTTTAGAGCTGTCATAACAAATTTAAAGTTATTACAATATGTTTTATTTTTACCTATTTTTTTTATTTTTTAGTTATATTTTGACTAATCCTAAATACAATATACAAGCTAACACTAAAATATACATATTATGAACAACTATAGAAAAAAAAAAGGGGATAGAGCTCATTAGGCATGAAAAAAATGGTCCACACCGCTGTCAATAGGAAAAGAGCCCAAAAGTCTGGCAGCATTGCCACATTGGATGACAATGCAGAATCGTAGGCCTTAAAATAGGCTTATTAAGAATATTTATTCTTATGTCTCACCTATCTTTACTGAAAGTCTGCTAGAGGTGTAATCAAAACGGCCACATTTAGCCAGTTTCAAGTTCCTTGAAATTAAGGCCCACAGTGCCGGCCTGCCGGCCTTGCCGCCGGGCAAGCCGCGGTGCGCCCAGCTTGCCGCACAAAGGAGCCGCCAAACAAAGGAGTGCTGCTCGGTTAAAGCCGGCGGTCCGTGCCGGCGGCACGGTGTGTACACACACCATCAAATTAAAGTTATCATAGTACTGAATGTCGTGATAGCTCAATGGTTAAGGCCTCGCCGCTCATGCACGAGGTTGTGAGTTCAAATCCAGTCAAGTACCAATGTGATTTTATCAATAATAATTCTGAGTTTATCTTAGACATTTTTGATATCTGTGAAGGAAACATCGTGAGGAAACCTGAACTTATAGTTACAAGCGTTTATTCTAAAAGTTGGCAACGGCGCAAATAGCTGTCAAATATTTACCTGTTTTGATTCATTTAGCAACACTGTACTTACTGTATGGAAATATGAAATGTGGCTACTTAGTGAACTAGAATATTAATACTGAATTGCAATTATAACACTGAATTTGTTGTTGTAACCGTTTTAAGTGTAAAAAAAGCATTTGGAAGGTTTCCAAATACTTTTTTACATATAAAACTAAATATTCGATATTAATTATTGCATTTCATAATCAATATTTTAGTGCACTAGTTTCCAAATATCTTTTTTCTATACAGTAATATTTCTAAATTAATAAAAATGGGTAAATATTTCACAGCTATTTGCAACGTTGTCAACGTTTAGAACGAATGCTCTTAACATACCTCTGAAATCGCAAAGAGTAAGCGTGGTGATCAATGTTCGTGTCTTCTTTTTATGAGAAGTGGCCTTTTCCCTGCAGTGGGACTATAATATACTGCTATTATAATTTATTCTTCTAAAACACCTAAAAATCTAGTCTAGATAAGTACAGCAAAACATTTAAAAAGTGCAAACCAAATTCAAATTCTATCCATCTGTTCGTCGAGATGTTTCTCAGAGATCTCATTAACTGGACAATTAAGAGAAAAGGGTAGAAAACTCTTTGTAAGGGATTTTTAAAGGAAAATGAATTACCCAATTTAACTAATTCTTTATTTGTATTCTTTTAGATCTTAAGTATTTTTTGAGGTCGCGATGCTTTTTTGTTTCTCTCGAGGTGAAAAATTGCGAAACACACATAAAATGACAATTGATTGCAATGTCTTTCATTTTGACAGTTCTACCACATTCATTGCGATATTTACGTTTTTGAGCAGACGAACTTTTCAAACCTATGAAGCAATGGATTAGGGAAATCTTTCAAAATCCTGTGTGTTTGAAAGCGTATGACGCAATTAGGGTTACAGGTTGCGATGTTTTTTTGTTTTTTCGGGGTGGTTTTCCTGTAATCTATAAGTACAGAAAAAAAATAAGAAAGAAAGACAAAATGTTTATGCTGCACAAACAAAACGCACAATTATAAAATACACAATCATACAAAGGTAGCCAAAAAGTGAAACTTTTATTGGTTGAATACGTCAACCAATAAAAGTTTCACAATTTATAGAACTAACTTCTGTATTTTTTTCAAAATTTTAGGCTCCGTTGTAAGGCAGGGGAAAAATAAATAGTTTTATAGCTATACAAAATACATTATCTTTTCTATAACTATTAAACGATTTATTTTTAAATTATAAAAAAATATGTTTGAGACTCTTACAGTAAGCCCTTTCATTTTGATATGTCACGCGGTACAGTTTGCAAATCTTTTTTGTTAATTATATTGACTTCCAAAAGTGCCCTTAATCAAAATTCAATTATTTACGTTGCACGCCCACGTTTGGGTCACAGAAATTCATACTTATGTGTACCAAATTTCAAATTAATCGATCCATTTTATTCGGTGCAAATTGGCTGTGACAGAAAGACAGATAGACAGACACGCGAGTAATCCTACAAGGGTTCCATTTTTCATTCGGACGTACGGAACCATATAAAGTGTAACATTTTTACCGTCACCACTTTTGTTACGTAATAAACGGTTTAGCTCTCATTTACCAAGAAGTGTGCAGAGTATAACTTGCGATAGGGAACTTCGTTCTAATAACCTAAAGGTGAGATAAGATAAGATAAGATAAGATAATTTTATTTTGCAAATATGGGTATACACTATACAGATAAGATAATTTTATTTTGCAAATATGGGTATACACTATACACCATCAGCCATATTTTACCATGTAGGCATGCAAAAGATACACAAACAACATACTAAAATGAAAAATCTTTTTCATTAAAAAACTCACTTTAATGATAATAACCCTTCACCACTAAAAAACCTCGAAGTGTTTTTTTAAATAATGAAATCGGCAGCTCTTTCCAACTCTTCGGTATTTTATTAAATATTACTGGAGCCATGCAGTAGACACTTTTGCCCATAAGTGCAATATATTGAGTATAGACTAGAGCATTTAGCTTTAAGGTGCTAATTTATTAAGCTTTAAAGTGCAAAATTTTGTCAAAATTTTGTAATTAAGTCAAGTGTCACCCTGCCAGCTAAATGGTTGTACTTGGATTTGCGAAAAAATTCACAGCAGTAGTTTAAATAAAACAAAGTTAAAAGGAAAACTATCGTAGCTAAGTATGCTTTACAGGTTAACGAGTAATAATCGACCAACTTAAATTTGCAGTTTGAAAAACATGTTCTCCCTTACATTCCACATAGGAGAAAATGTTTTTCAACTACAATGTTAAATTTGTTCTTGGGATAAATTCATTCCAAAAACGGAAAAAAAAAATATATATATCGCACCGCACTTCAATCACGACACTCGATGTTTTGTTACAATCTAATTTTAAACGCCAATGTGCGAATTGGTGTAACATTTTATTGAGCGAAGGCACGAGCGCGGGCGACGCGGAGTGAAGTGCGAGAACCAAGGGCAGGTTGTTACAAAGAACGCAAGGTAGAAAGAAATCTTACAGAGGCTCTAGTGTGGGTTTCTTTTAACCATCTCGACTTTACGCATCGAGCGCGTTCGGTGCTCCGATTGGCAGCCGGCCGGCCTTCACTAGTGAACGGCCAATCAGAGCGCCAAACGCGGTCGATGCGTAAAATCGACATGGTTAAAATAAACTCACACTAGGGCCTCAGGTAAATGCTCACTCGCCGTCGGCCATTCGCAAGAACGTAATATTTCATGGAAACGCTTTTTAAAATTGAGCTTTTGCTTGTATTGTAACATTCGTAAGAACGTTACATGACATGGAAATGTTTACGACAAAATGCTCTAGTGTATACTCACCTTAACATGACATAAAATACAACACGAAATAAGCCTCTGAACTGTTTCACATCCATGTTAACCGACGTCTTAAACAAACATTTTAAGATTAAATAAGGCCGGTATACACGCACCCCCGACCTATAGTAACCCCCGGATTACACGACACAATCGCATGCAGATGTCGGCAGTGTGTACACGGCGTAATCCACTAACACCATGTATCGTGAGAATGTAACTATGCTAACAATATTACTTAATGGTATTGTGTTCCTAATTTGGGCTGGATTTAACGTTAAATGTTTCATATTACATATAATTGGTGTAAGAAGGCTGCTAAAAGATTCAATAGCGTATCTATCCATATTCGATACTAATCCAAACCTAATCTTATAACTAATATTATAAACGTGAAAGTGAGTTTGTTTGTTTGTTACACTTTCATGGTAAAACGGCTGTACGGATTTGGATGAAGTTTGGCACATGGGTAGACCATGATCTGGGTTTAGTACATATGATACTTTTTATACCGGTAATAAGTTTCCGTGGGATAATTTCCGACCTCCACGCCGGTAATAGCTTGTAACTTAGGTAATATAAGTGTGCTTTTCAAAGACTTCACAAAATTAGTAACTAATTCTAAGCACTTACCTTTAACCTTTAAGCTATCAATCCATCGGTAATAATTAATATTTCCATTGAAACACTCAGAATATTTAAAAGATACTTAAAATTCCGTCGAATCAACGCCACCGAAGGTAATTTTAGAACTCTCTCCTTTCAAATTCACCTTTTTTAAATTTTCATTCTGAGTACTTAAAGTTTTGCTGACTTGAATTTTCGAGGGTTCTCTAGCTCTCAAACAGTGAATTTCTTAACACAATGAATTTATAAGAGCATCACAATGAACCACTTGGTAACGAGTTTAGAACTGAAGTTCTTAGGACGTATCTAAGTATGCGTTGCTTTAAAGACTTCAATTGTTTCTGAGAAAGTGTGAGTAATTGAGATTTTGAATACGTATTTTTTTTTCGCGTTTGCAATGCTCCATTCAGAAAGAGAAATGAATGATTTGGCGTTCATTATGCGTGTACCGACACGCAAAATGAAGGCCAAAGCAGTTATTCAACTTTTAATTAGAATTTAGAACATTTTTTCAAAATTAGAACCGTTATTAGAACTGACTACAATGTGTTCTTATTTTAAAACAACTTTATTGAAATTTTATTAATTAAATACTTTGATAAAGTTTATCGATTTAATTACAACGCTTGTTGGTTAATTCTAAGTTTTATTTGTCGTCATTGCTGAATTGTAGGAGTACCAGTTCATACGTCACTATGGTTCCTGCGACCTGTAACAAAGAGAAATAGCACTCTTATAATCCTGAACACATAAAGGCAAAAAAAATTAAAATAACAGAAAGTTCTCAATTTAAGTATTAATATCAAACCGGCCAAGTGCGTGTCGGACTACACACAATGTAGGGTTCCGTAGTTGGGATGAATTTATCCCAAGAACAAACTTAACATTGTAGTTGAAAAACATGTCCACGGAATGTATAGAAGAACACGTTTACTTGAGCCTACCTCGCTGTGATAGTTTTCCTTTTAACTTCGTTATTATAATTATACTAATGCTGCGACTTTTTTCACATATCCAAAACCAACCATTTAGCTGGCTTGCCGGTGGGGAGGTGGGGGGAGACACTTGACTCTAACAAAAATTTGTACTTTTACTTAATATTTCACAAACTCACAATATTTTTGAACGATCTTTCTAACGCCACCCCCACCCACCATGGTATAGAACATAAAAAACATCCCCAACAAATTTACCGCTTTCTAGTACTTACTTACTTACAGTCACTGAGCTAAGCCCCGGACAGACAGACGGACTTGGTGAAACTATAAGGGTTCTTTGTTAACTAAGGAACCCCAAAAAACGCGTATTTACATAGTTATTCCAAAGTATAATGTTTCATTAAAATTGTTAAGTTTTCACAACAGAATAATTGATGAAAAAACGATGAAGCACTACCCTACCCACACATCCTACACTTTAATTAAACCGATATTCATTTAATAACTTGACACGTGCGCACACCCACAGGCACAGCTGTTATTAAATTACTATAATAATTATGTGCGAAACGGTAACCAGCGAATTAATAAGAAGCCATATTTTTGGATCCAAATATATCCAGTGCGTTATGTTCACCCGACTACTGTGGCGAAGCCTGAAAGATTGATTTTTGTTTATTTTACTGACATTGTAAAGTTTATACCGTTATGAGGCAACTTTGCGATACCTGGCAACGTACAGGCAACGGAAGGAACACGGGTGGGTTTTAGTCAGTAAGAGTCTGACACGCCCTCCCGCTCCACCCAGAGCGGGAGAAGTTATATGTTATATGTTATGGTTGATAATTTCCCACCCAAAAAAAAAAAAAAAAAGCAACGTTGCGATTTAAAAGCAGATATAGAGCTTAAATTGGAAAAAATGGTTTGGTCATTTTGAGAGGATAAATGTAAGGCAGGTGTGAGTGGAAACGCCGGAAGATGGCGCCCTAGAAGGACATAATCATAGTGACCTATTGGTGATGTTCTTCTTTCTGAAGAACAGGTCAGGTGCGTAGTGCTCGCAACCGGCGTGCGTGTATGATCAGATGTTTGAACGTAAACGAAGCAAAAGGATATGTAGGTATGTATAAAACTTTGAAATTCGTTTTATTGTCAAATTAAATGGGATTTTTACGGGTGAGCTACGTAAAACGGATGCTGTTCAAAAATATGTAAGAAAATGGCCTAAACTAGTGTAGCCTGAAGATCACTCTACTGTAAAAGTTAAATATAAAATCGTTGACCCTTGAACAAGAGGTATCTTTTGTATTGTCAGCATCCATTGAACTGTAGTCAAGTAATGAAGTAAATGAAGGTAACTAGTGAAGCTTGGCGAACATACATGTCGGTTCAGTTGGATTCACTGATTTCCAGGTCTTTGTAACACAACATTTTGGATAAGAATTTTTGTGGTGTTCTCATTTTTCAGAGACAAAAACAAAAAAATCGGGCGTTGTGGTCGGTGCAGTGTCCGAGTGGTCAGTAGTATTGGCTATTCGTGCATTTGACATTTGTGTTCGTGTGTAAACGCACAAAAAATGCAGGAGAAATTACATGCATGAATGAAAAACAGTAGCACCTATTCAGAATAATTTCCAATTAAATTAATAAATAAATACCTACTTGTCCAAAATCGTCCTAAAATAATATTCTCTCATTAATTATGAATATTTTATCAAGTTAATTTCCTGCCTCCTCACTATTATTATTTTGAAGAACTTAATTAATTCCGTATTTTGAGTTCTTAAAATACTTATCTAAGTACTTCAGCATTTTGTCGCTTCCTACGCAAAAAAGATAAACCTGGCCATCAAATTTTATTTTATTTGCATGATTATCATAAATTCAAATGAAGAATTCTGACGTTTGAAATTGGAGCAGTGTTTTGTTTTTCATTATTTCAAAGTTCGTTGGTTGAAAAAGGTTAAATTAAAAATTTATTTAAATACATTTTTCTCATAATTTTGTAGTGAGATTGATATTTTAAATAAAAAATATTATTTAATGGAAATAAATTGAATCACTTAATTGCTTTATCTAGCAGATCAGGCAAAAGGCATACTTATTTTGAGAAACAAATTGTTATGAATGGATTCCTAAAGAATTTATTATTACATATTTATTTTCAACTGTAGATGGTCGTTATTTGTTATTTTACTGTAAACTGTGTTTTATTAAAAACACAAAAGTTGAATTTCATTTTATATTAGCAGCGCCCCGCGGCGATTGATTGATTGGTGTCTTTTTCTTCCATACTTCTACTATTAGTCATCATCTCGGTAGTCAATACCTTTCTAGCCACATCATCTGTCACAATTCATCCAACGTTTCTTTGGTGGTCGGTAGCTATTATTCTAACTATAATAAATGCGAAAGTGAGTTTGTTTGTTACGCTTTCACGCTAAAACGGCTGAACGGATTTAGATAAAATTTTAAAAAAATAAATAAAATGACCTGGGTTAGGATATGGGATACTTTTTATCCCGATATCCCCACGGGATCAAAACTTATGCCGGTGAACCCGCGGGGCGTAGCTAGGATATCCATCCCGATATTCTCACGGGGTCGAGACTTATGTGGGTGAAACCGCGGGGCGCAGCTAATACAACACAGATTTTAATACCTTAATAAAAGCTTCCAGGCATAACATTCACATGTTGCACAGACCCCAAATAAATTAGGTAAATGAAGGGCAAGAGAATGATGATGATCACCGGTACCTACCTACTTAATTAGGTAGACGAAACAATATGTACTGATTATTGTACTTACCGTGAGGACCATATCTCTAGTGATATAAAAGAAGTGCAGACCACTGAGTGCCACGATTTCACCGCTAATTTGGTTCTGGAACCTTTCAACCTGGGGAACAAGCCCAAAGGAATCAAAACAAGCGAAATCATTTTATCAACTTTTTTCAGGTGTCAACGAATTTAATGTAATTTTTCATATCTCTCTACTCTTCCCACCTTGAGTAGGTACCTGATTATTAAAGCTCTAGCCGAACTAAAGCGGGTGAGTGAGCGGGATGCGGGACGAAATTCATCGGGCCGATTGTGTCAACTAACTTCAATAGAGTTGTTGTCACGTGACTTCCTAGTCACTAAAACAATCGACGCGCACAGTCTTGTCCCGCATCCCACTCGCTCACTCGCTTCAGTTTGGCCAAAGCTTAATGACTATAGGACGGGTCGACTGTTTTCATTTCACGCTGAATTACAGAAGGCCGATAGTCATACCGCCTATACATTTTAATGACAAAATACCATAAATATTAAACTACTCTTATGCAAAAGATACTAACCTCTTTACTATAAGACGTCGTAGGCACAGTATACAAGACATGAAGAGGTAACATTGAGGCTGTGTTCACACCCGAAGCCACTAGCGCCACCGTCAGGAAGCGGACGCAGAGGTAAACAGTCGAGTACATCAGGTACGCGGGGTACAAGTAGGCACGGAATACACTGAAATAACTGTCAGTTCATTTGAGCCGAGAGAAGCGGAGAACACTTCACTGTGTAAATAAATTGTTTAAGTACCCACCTGTTCTCATGCCCAGGACAGAATTTATTCATGAGTTGCGCTGATGTGACTCCATTACTAAAACATAGACCGTAATAAAAATTCCTTAGGTGTGTTAAATACTGTTTCGGGTCGGCACATTCGATTCGGCAGTATTTGTTATACAACAAAGCCGAACCGAAGCAATGACTACTTAAAGAGTAAACATAGTAGCGATTAGGTTATCACATCAAATAGTACAGCGGTTATTATAAGTTGTTATCAGTCTGTTGAAATCTATATGCCAATCCGTCGTGCGCTATCGCCTGAGTTCCGTGTGTTACAGTCAGTTCGTACAATAATATCAAATAAGTGATTTAATAACTTGTTAAACTTGACAAAACTGAATTGTAGTATGCAGTGACTATAGTGCTAACGAATTATCATAATAACTTCCGAATAAACTCAGTGTAATCTCGGTTATTTGCAAAAAAACCGAGCAAAATATGACGGACGTGTGCCGCCCGGATGATGCCGCCACGAATGCATTCTGGCGCAACATCTGGTCGGTGCCCGTCTGTCACGCTGAGGCTGGCTGGATGCAGGATGTCAGGCGAATGTGTGAAACTATTCCAGAAATGGACGCTATACTGATCACGCCATCAGACGTGGCCAGAGCAGTCCGTCCGTTACCGAATTGGAAATCTCCGGGACCGGACGGACTGCACAACTTTTGGTTAAAATGGCTGATTAGTTCACACACTCGCCTGGCATCTAAATTCCAGTCATCCCTAGAGTCTGGGTCGCCACCGCAGTTTCTAACAACAGGCGTTACCCACCTGCTCCATAAGTCAGGTAGTCCCGCGGAACCCAAGAATTATAGACCGATCACATGTTTGTCAACGGTCCATAAACTTCTTAAATCTATTTTGAGAGCGAAAATTAACACACACATTGACAGTAATTCAATCATGTCTGTCTCTCAAAATGGATGTAGGAACGGGTCCCGTGGTACTAAGGAGCTACTCCTCATCGATATGGCCATAAGCCAACAGGTTCGTCAATCCCGTAAGAATCTGTCGACATGCTGGATAGACTATAAGAAGGCCTACGACTCGGTGCCACATACATGGCTCATGAGGGTGCTGGAGTTGTACAAAATAGATGCAACTCTGCGCTCCTTCCTGATGTCATGTATGGGGCAATGGAGGACGGTCCTTCGCTATCCAGGATGTCGACAGATCCAGGGGAATAATGAACCTGTATGGATTAAACGGGGAATATTCCAGGGTGATAGTTTGAGTCCACTTTTGTTTTGCTTAGTCCTGAATCCTCTAAGCACACTGCTGGAGAATTCAGGACTGGGCTATCAGCTGAGGAGAAGTGGTCAGGTCATATCTCACTTCCTCTACATGGATGACTTGAAACTCTTTGCCCCCAACAAATTGCGACTGATGGAGTTACTTAACTGAAACATTCAGTAACGCCATCAGGATGGAATTTGCTGTGGACAAATGTGCAGTCATGCATGTAAAGCGAGGGGAGATTATGGAGTCCGAGGGAACTCAACTCACGGACGCCATACACCTTAGATCACTCTCCTCAGCCGAAAGCTATAAGTATTTGGGTATGTCGGAAGCGTTAGGCATCAACGTTGCTGACATGAAGCAATCGTTGAAGCAGCGCTTCTTTGGTCGCCTGAAGAAGGTATTAATTAGTCTTCTTTCGGGCGGAAACAAAGTGCGCGCCTTCAACGGTTGGGTCATGCCGGTTTTGATGTACTCTTTCGGCATACTCAAATGGACTCAGACCGAACTCGACGCCCTGGACAGAAGGGTCCGTACACTACTGGTGGAGGTGATGAGACTGTACATCCCGCGGAAATGCGGGGGTCGAGGCTTTTTAAATGCGAAGACCCTCCACAACCGCGAGGTGTGCAGCCTCAGGGAATATTTCTTAAAAGCCGAAGTGGGTATGCACCGTGATGTGGTCGCAGTGGACAAGGGGCTCACCCCGCTCTCCATGGCTAAAGAGAACTGGCGCAAACCTGTGGTACTTACTACAGAGGACCGCAAGGAAGTATGGCAAAGCAAGGAGCTTCACGGGCGCTTCTATCGGGCTCTTCATCAGCCCGGTGTAGATTTCCTAGCGTCCGTATCCTGGCTACGTTTTGGTGACCTTTTCGGGGAAACTGAAGGTTTCGTCTGTGCAATTATGGACGAAGTTATCTTGACGAATAACTACCGAAAATATATTATGAAGGATGGGACGGTTGACGTGTGTCGGGCATGCCACCGTCCGGGTGAGTCCATCAGACATATTATCTCTGGTTGTTCTCATCTGGCTAACGGCGAGTACTTGCACAGGCATAACCAAGTGGCCAGGATTATTCACCAGCAACTTGCTTTGAAATATAAACTTGTGGATTCTGAGGTACCGTACTACAAGTATGTGCCCGACCCAGTTCTCGAAAATGACCATGTCACGTTGTACTGGGATCGGTCTATCATTACAGACAGGACTATTGTTGCCAATAAGCCTGATATAGCAGTGATAGACCGATTAGCGCGCCGCGCAATGATAGTAGATGTTACCATTCCACATGACGAGAACCTCGTGAAAGCTGAGAAAGAGAAACAAATAAAATATCTCGACTTAGCACACGAGGTTGTCGACATATGGAACGTGTGCTCCGCTATCATTGTGCCGATTGTCGTAACGGCCAATGGCCTGATGGTCGAAAGCCTCGACCAACATCTCTCGAGGCTCTCATTAGGCGGTTGGATCAAGGGCCTGATTCAAAAGGCAGTACTTCTCGATACGGCTCGTATTGTGAGGAGGTTCCTGTCTCTGCAGCCCTAACCACCGGTAGCTTGGACCCTGCTCCCGACACCGGCGGAACACTATTTTTTATATTTTTAAATGTTTTTAATTTTTTATTCTAATATTTAAAAATATAATTTATATGTATATAGTTAAATAAAGGAGATAAATTAAAAAATATACTATCACTACATTTTCCACAGATTACAATTTAGATTTTTAGAATGTTGATTGTTATTAATTATTTTAATTGTCTATGTTTAAAATGCGTAATGTAGAATACGTGGTTCCAATTAATGTGGTAAGCAAATCGCCGCACTGTGAGTTCAACTGCCACTAACGAGACACAATAGATTTTTTATAATTATCGTCTTCTAAAGGCAAATCGACAGTTGATTGATTTTGCCCCCCATCTGTGCTGATTAATGCGGCACTCGAAAAAGTGTGTAGTATTTTTTATTTTATGACCAAAATAAGTTTCCAAACACAGTTTCATTTTTGAGCATGAATATAAATACTTACGCAAGTACGTTGTAAAGCTGTAAACATATGAAGAACAGGTCATTTGCGAATGTTACAAGCACAATGCCACTGAAAACATCGTCGAATAGCTTGACCAAGCTAGTCGCTCGCGTGTAGTCCTCCCTTAAAGCGCCCCATGTTGTTGCTGGTACATAATTCTGGAAAAAAAAACATCACTCTATGGATGCTCAACACTGAATGAAAAGTTTCTAAAATAAAAATATTACAAACTTTTTAATTTTAATTGAATATCTAAAAATTTATATTAAAACTCGAATATTAAAAATGTTTTGTAGTAAACGAGTAGAGGAAAGTTGGAAAAGTTGTTTTAGATTAAAAATAAATAAAAAAAAACAACTTTCTATTCCTGAAAACGCAAGTATTTTAGGATTGCTTACAATACAACGCAAATAAGTAGAATTCGCATCTCAGCACATGACAAGCGTACCTACTTACATCTTGGTTAATTATTTAAATAGACACGTACCTTACTAGCCGTCAAAGCAATCTTTTTGTTGATCAGTTCCAATATCGAAGTCAAATACAAACTCATGCACACAATGAATATGTCTGCGTAGTTCCAAGTGGCTGTTGCTACTAAATTCAGGTACTGGAACAATAAGACTACATTTACGAACAGAGAATACAAATATTTTATAACATACATACATAAAGTGACGCCTACTTCCCATGGGGGCGGAAACTACCTGCTACGATCTTTACATACTCCTTTTGCCTCGTTTACGTTCATAAATCTGGTCATAGACGCACGCCGGTTGCAAGTACGTGACCTTTCTGAAGAACATCACCAATAAGGTCACTAATGTCCTCTATTTTATTAATTATATAAAAAAATATATGCACACGCGAAAGTGTTTTTTCAGAAAATAGTATTTTCAGAATTTAGTATTTAATTGATTTTATATTTTTTATAGGACTAATTTTAATATTGTGGAGTAACTAGGGACAATCCTTAGCCCCCCACACCACAATTACGTAAATTTCAATCAAGGATTTTGAAGTTAATTGCTAATTCATTGTTTCTTATTTTCGAAAAATTTGTCTGGTCGAAAACGTTATTAACACAATGTAGTTAAACTACCAAAATTAATTAAGTTGGGCAGTGGCTAGGCTATCCTAGTGGTGTAACCGTCTGACTGCCAATTCATAGGTCTCGAGATCGAACCCCAGGCACCTCTGACTTTTCGGATTAATGTGCGTATTGTATAAATTATCACTAGCTTCAAAAATGGTGAAGGAAAACATCGTGAGGAAACGGGAATGCCTGAGAGATATTTCTCGACGGCATGTGAAGCCAAGTTAGAGGCCCAAGGGCGACTTTAAAACTCTGACACCAGGTTAGTCACTAACCACACGAAAAGAAGAAGACCAAAATGTAAAGCATCCTCGTTGTAAGCGTGTTACGTAATTACTGTTCTGAAGCGAAACTGGGCATATTATACGCCCCAAGACGAACACATTTGGAGCAGGAGATTCCAATAGGTACGAAGAATTACTTAACTGTAGAAAACATACCTGAACAATAACTGCTAACCAATCAACGTACGGTACATTCAAGTCATACAGCCAGGGAGATGTGACTTTAACAAACACCTCTCCGATATCAGCTACGTCCCCAGAGCATTCCAGTATTCTCGAGATCCTTGATACTATTGACATGATGTGTTCCACTGAAATATATATATTATTCAATGTTTCAATTTTACTATAAACCTAAAAACATAAGGCAGTGCAATAGATTGTTTATTGCAATATGCTTTGAAAACCCGTCATCTTCATAATGCTCTGATTCATAATCAATCGTCATTTTAGCCAAAAGACGTCCACTGCTGGATATAGGCCTCCCCCGAGCATCGCCACTTTTACCGGTTTTTGCGGATTTCACATGATTATCGGTCCTCCTTGTGGGATGCCTTCCAACGCTACATCTTCCGGTACGCAGTTGCCACTCCAGAACCTTTGGGCTCCATCGGCCATCATTTCTGCGAGCAATGCCCACTGCCGCCAATTCTTCGGCAATACTATGATTACTTATTAAATAAAAAAAAATGAAAAAATAGTGTTCTGTTTTTAATTAGGCGGTTAGGTTAGTTTTTATGGCACTTCCTCCAGACCAGATCAAGACTGAGAAGTCTCCCCTCATAATAAGAAAAGCATTCTTGGATGTTTAACTAATCTATAGATAATTAATAGATTTTTGTAACATACGATAAATGTTTTTAACATTTAGTCGTCCCGGTTTTTTTTTGCTGATTTGTCCCCTTGACGGTACAAGGGCAAGGGATTTTTTAGCAATCAACAAACAATAAAAACCTGCCTTTAAAAATATAACAACTTACTGACAGCCATTCCCATAAACACACCGCAGGCTACGTTGCACTTCTTAACAACATTAGGATTTATGTACTCATCGAGTCGAGAATTGATCAGCTGTTTCATCAAAGTCGGCCATTTTGGAGCGACTCTTATGAATGAAATCGTAGTACAGCAAGCCGTCATGAAAAATGTAACGAAAGCTGGGAAAATCATACGAAAAACATAAATACATACGTAAACATATAAAAGTACAAAATAAATAAAGTTAAGGTTTTGGAACAAATGTAAAACAGTAGCTGTGCTAAAACATTTATATCGTTTTGTGTTCATGTACCGTCAGGGAAATTAATTGTTTATCAATTGCTATTTCGTACAACTGTCAGAGCATAACATTAGTGATTTGAATATTTAGCAATTTAACTTGGTAGTCAATTGGCTTAACAGGTAATTTCTTTAACTAGAGTATTGTTATCTAGCCCTGCAAGGAAAATAATTTAAAAAAATAATGTTTGGAAGTTATGAGCGTCGAAAGTTTCATATTTCAACACTTTGGGCGTAAATAAATAACTCCCGAAGTATGAAAATGGCAACGTACAGGGATAGATAATTCATTTAAAAATTCAAATAACTTTATTTTGAATAAATATATCCTAAAATCTTTTTACAATATATATTCCAAAGGTCTGTTCATTAAATTTTACGCGCTCGTTTTCGTTATAAATCATTGTCTATTTCACTTTCTCATACGATGTTAGGTGAAATAGCATGCAATAGTCACGCCCACCAACGAATTCGAGCCATTGACCAATGCAACTTTAATGAATGGTTCAAAAACAATAGATTCATGTAAATCAGGCTATAAATCAGAGTAATCGTAATACTTAGGTATAATAATTAAAAAAACGCGTTTAATATAAAACAGAATGAATTCAAAAACTTACCTAGTGCACTGATATTATTATGATTCTTGTGCAGTCTGTAGAGACACAACATTGTTCCTATGACTTGAGCAATGGCCATATTTAAGGCGAACAAAAACTTCAATGAGCATTTAGTGAATCTGAAATACACACAATTAATGTTAATCCGGAAATGTCTTTAAAGTAAAGTCTGAGAAATTCATTCTTTAGCAAAATGAATACCAAGGTAAATTGTCCGTCTATTAAGATGACGTTCATCATTCGTTCATTATTCAGTCACGACTAAAGATAATTTAGGCACTTTCACACTTTTGACAGGTGTCTTCTCAGTGCTGCCACCTAATGAACGCCATTTCAGAAAACACTCATTGAGTTGCCCTGACTGTATGTAATGATGCGATTCTTTATGGCTGTGTGGACTTGATATATTTATAAATAAAAAACCAGCCAAGTGCGTGTTGGACAACGCACAATCAAGGGTTCCGTAGTTAGGATGAATTTATCCCAAGAACAAACTTAACATTGTAGTTGAAAAACATGTTCTCCCATACATTCCAACTAACTGCCAATGTAAGTTTGTACGCACAATATTGGGAGAATTACCATGTTATTTGAAGACCATAGACTTCTTATATGTTTTCCTGTAATATATGAGTAAAGAACCATTCTCTATCATTTTTTCATCATTTTTGGCTCAGTAGTTTCAGGAGATAAGGGGGAATAGTCATTTTTTATCTATTTTCTTAAATATCTTTAAAAGTATTTATTTCAAAATTATAAAAATAATGTATTTGAGATCCTCGCAACAAGTTTTTAAATTTGATATGTCACGCGGTAAAAGCTGCGGTATTTTTTTTAATAATTTTCTAATTTGCTCTCCAAAAGTGTTCCCCTTAAGCAAAATTCATCTATTTACGTTAAACATCCGTGTTTGGGTCACAAAAATACATAATTATGTGAACCAAATTTCAACTTAATCGTTCCATTAGATTCGGAGCAAATTGGCTGTGACAGACGGACAGACAGACACACGAGTAATCCTATAAGGGTTCCGTTTTTTCCTTTTGAGGTACGGAACCCTAAAAAAAGTTTAAAATTTTTTTTCCTTAAACAATTTCGGAGTTCCTTTTATCTTCAAACCTTACACAAATTGGTACACATAATTATGTATTTCCGAAGTAAATGTTCTTGTCTCTAATCAGATACCTACATCGTAATACATTTACATACTAGCAGCACCCCGCGGTTTCACCCGCATAAGTCTCGATCCCGTGGGAATATCGGGATAAAAAGTATCTAATGTGTTAATCCAGGGTATAAACTATCTGTTTGCCAAAAGCCAATGCCTGAAATTGGCGTATTTTTTATTTCTCGCGGCCCTCTACCAAATCTTGTTTTTGTTGTACAGAATAGTGTAACAAACGAAACATTTTTGACATGCGTATCTCTAAACTTAGTCCGAAATGAGATATAAGAGTTAGAAGTTTGTATGAACGGTGAGTGATCGGTACGACGAAGCAAGAAATCCCGCGCATGCAAGGAGTGCGCGGTAGTAGGAGACCCATATAATACAAACCTGTTCGTGCTCGGGGGCGATTTTCACGGGAGGGGTGTACCGACTATTCAATGTCCAGAAGTATTTAGCGGCTATCTATTTTGTAGTAATTTAACACTAACCTTGCACCTAGGAGTCAATAATTGCCTACAATGTTAATAAATACATACAAACTTCTAACTCTTATATCTCATTTCGGACTGAGTTTAGAGATATGTATGTCAAATAAGTCTCGTTTGTTACACGACGGCCGCGAGAAAAAATAAAGACAGCCCCTTCCATACTAAAATCGGCATTGTCCTTTGATCCAAATCCGTTCTGTAGATTTTGCATGTAAGAGTAACAAACAAACATCCATCGATTCATCCTCACAAACTTTCGCGTTTATAATATTAGTAGGATTTATTCTGTAATTTTACCTCATTTTAGATACATCCTTTTGCAATATTCCTGTCACGGGATTCAATCCAATACATTGGCCCCATACAATAACCCCTCTCATTGCATTTTGAAACAATTCGAACTGATCTTTAATTTTATTTTTCCCGTCGTCTGTAATTGTATTCTTCTCATCGACTGGTTTGGCTAAAAATAACGTTTAGTTATAAGTAATAAGATGAATAAAAATAAAAGTCTGAATACCTACAACATAACAAAAATTTAATCTAACAACTAAATTAAATGGTTAAAATGTTCTTTCAAATAGTAGCTACGCATCTTCCAGCTTGACTTCTTTTAAGAATACCATCATTCTCAATCAACCGTAATTATTATTTATTGAGAATAATTACGATTGGTAATAAGTACAGAGTACTGATGATTCTTCACAGTCTGCGATTTCGGACAACTAAATCACGATCATCACATCACAGCTACGAGCTCTTCTGACGAACTGGTAGCTAGGTAATAATAGCCGTACGGGTCGATCCATCAGGTTAAGCTACGCTTGCCGGGGTTGGTCCGCGGATGGGACCATCTTTTACATACCGAGACTCCTCCGTGCCTCGGAAAGCACGTTAAGCCGTTGTTCCCGACTGTCATTCGTGATTCTTTGACCGTCGTTATGAGTCGTCAGAAGCCCGAAAGTCTGACAACCAGTCTTACCAAGAGTTATCGTATTACCCTGTTACTGGGGTGTGGAGGTCAGATAGGCATTCGCTCCAACCGGTTAGACTGGAAGCAGACCCCAACATAATTGGGAAAAGGCTTGGCAGATTGAATCACCGTCATCACAATGTAGGTAAAGTTAGTATTCTCTAAACTTACGTTTAAAAAAAAAAACTCACTGTCATCCGAAATCCAATGCTTAGTGCTCCTGTCTTTGGCTCCACTGAAAAATAATAAAAGGTAAATGAGATAAAAAATAAAAATCCTTCAAGCATAAAATTATAACGAACCGATGCAGTCTTACTCATCCAACTGATTCTCTTGCAGAACTCTGAAATTCATAATTTCTAATTCCTTTGAAATTTCTGTAAATAAATTAACGCTTTTAAGATTTAAATTGGCCTTTTTTTTCTAAAGATAGATCTCTATCTTGGTTATGTTTGGTTTTCAATTTGATTGCTGATTTTAAGAGCAAATTATTTTGAAATATTTTTTTGAGAGCTGGTCACGATTCGAGGTCAAGGTTTGTCCATTATTACGATTTGTATAAAAAAGATCGCCTATCATTAGATCACTACGAGCCATTCACTTCTTCTAATTTTCGCCACTACACTTAGACGCACAAACGCGCGAAGTAAACGAAACGTAAATTCGAACGATTTTAAAATTGCTAATACTCCTTTCGTACATTTATTTATTTTTGTATTAACGGCCAAAGCCAATTACATTAGTTAAGGACAAAGTCACAAACACATTATTAAAGTACAGTAAACAAAAGTATACAATTACTCGACAGTAACACGCTCATCTCATAATACTCCAGACATACTGACAAGATCTTCTTCCATTCATCCGCGAACACATCACAGTATGGGTTAGCTTCCGAGAGAGCGATGAGCGCAGAGAGTGTGCAAGGGGCAGGAAACTGCGCTCGAGCGACGGTTCAACTCCGAGGCACGGCGAACAACCTCACGCCCCTAGCCGCCGCAGGAGACGCCCTGGGCGTCGGGAATCGTAGGAAGATTCCCGGCCACCGTAGGCGCGGGCTTGCGGACGGTGAGCAATGGGTAGCTCGCCGTCCGATCAGGACCAGGCCCGGGTCGACGGCGCGTTGTGTTCCACGCGCGCCTCAAAGAGATGTCAGTCCGAAAGGGATACCGTGGCCCCTGGCAACGTACAGGCAACGGAAGGAACACGGGTGGTTTTGAGTCAGTAAGAGTCTGACACGCCCTTCCGCTCCACCCAGAGCGGGAGAAGTTATATGATAATTATGCCAACCAAAAAAAAAAAAAAGGCACGGCGAACAGTCTATGCCTCCTACCACGGTTATAGTTTATCGGAGCAAAAAGATGGGACAGTTCGTCATGCAGGAGCATGTGTTTTTCTATGAAAGATCTTACAGATATTAATAATTTGGTCACACATTATATTTACTTAGTTTTAAGACTTTATTCATATGAAAGAGTTATACTCATGGTGCTTTTCGTAAAAACGTTAACTAAAATGCTAGACACAATCACAATCAGCCTCTAATGTTCCCCACTGCTGGTACAGGCCTTCTCTCAATCAGAGGCAGTGGGCGGTACTCCATCACGCAGGCCCAGTGTGGGTTGGTAGACTTCGAGTTTAATGCTCTAAGAAAGTTGTAATTCAGTTCAAAAAAGTTCCAATTTACATTACGTTTACGTCACGCGTTCGTGCCAGGGCCTCAGTACTTAGCTGTCCGCGTTCTGTTTGTCCTTGAAATGTTCCTTAGTACAGTCCGTCTAGTTAAGGATATCCTACGTTACATTTATCGGAAAAATTAATAGTAAAACCAAAAAAAAAACATACCAATAATCTTCCCACCAAAATCAGTACGTTTCATTTTAAGTGCCTTGAAAGTACTGTCACAAACAAAGTTAATACAACTGTTCAAATTTAACCTAACCCTACAATTTGGCCCACTTGTTTTCATGTCTCTTTACTCAAAATGATTAATGTGTGTCATCAGAATATGAATATTTTATTACGCTGTCACTTTAGGAATAACAGGGGGTGATGTTTGAGTTACAGTTTTGGGACGCGTCAAGTAAAGGGCGATTTGAATCTATATATAAATGTTTTTCGAATAATTTCACCTGATAAAAGTGGGTAAATATATGAGAACAGTTCAAGAAGTAATAAACATGCCTACAACACATTCCAGGCTCTTCCTAATTCGCATTTAAAAAAAAAACCTTTTGACCGTTTACTCCAAGAAAACCATAGGCGGCCATTTAGCCGTAGAACCCATGATCGTTGGAGGTAGACGTGTTCTTGAGTGGGGACCGCGAATCGGCAAACGTAAGGTAGGACGCCTTCAGGTTAGGTGGAGCGACGATCTTCGCAGAGTGGCTGGTAGCAGCTGGATGACAGTTGCCGAGAATCGAGCTGAATGGTGTGTAATAGGAGAGGCCTATGTCCAGCAGTGGACTGCTGTAGGCCGATGATGATGATAATGTCTCCAAAGCTTAATTTCAGCAGTGGGCTTAAAATAACAGGTTTACCGATACTGTAAATGTAAGTTCATTACAATATTATTTTCTATGAGTTTTTATTTCCCTATTTGTAGAGAATAGTCGACGAATTGGACCATAGAAATTGAAAGCGAGGAACAAAGGGCATGACGCTGACGTTAAAATATTCACGAAAACACCGATGATCGACAATCGAATCGGGTTGCGTATAATCGAATAGTATTACTAAACAAACGACTATCGATCATTAATCGAGAACTCGTTTAATCCCGTTGAGCACAATACTCGATTTTTAAATGATTGGTATGTGTTAATTATACTTCAGTGAATGTGATTAATGTTGCAGCTGCATTGTGCTGTAGTCATTTTATTATTACATTCCTGCTGTATTTATTTTCAGATGTCGTTTTTTTTTTGTGCTGTTCATCGAAATTCTCTGCTAGTGCATTTCAGACTTTATCCCAATAACTTTTTCAATGCTCCTTGATCTTAAACCAAACCAATACAAAGGTACTTTAATATTTAATACTACAGACAAACGTATACAAGTGACTGCTTCCACCCAACACATAAATAAAAAAGTGTAAACGACACAAAAAAAAGGTCTTTTCACGATACCCAATAACACCCTTATTCAGCGAATATAAACATGATCGTGTGCAAACGAAACCTCCCTTCGTAGTTTACCCCGAAATGAAAATATACGACAAAAAATATTCTGTCTAACAATTGTGACTTTCACCCTAAGTGCCACAGAACAAAAGCTTTACTCACAAACTAACATACATTTGTTACAGTGCAGCAAAGTTTTCGTGTTATATTCTGTCAGCCTGTGGTGTAGACTCAAAATAAGGGATAGGGTTTGAAAGCAAAATGTTTCATCAGCTGCTTTTGTTTGCTTCTAGTCTGGATCTGGGTGTTTATACCCAACAAATTGATGTCACTTTTGATGGTAGGTAGTACTTTTCTGTGGCCTCATGTAGAAAAAAAGAAAGAAAATACGTATATCAAGATCAGCAGTTAGGAAAACATCCGATGAAGTTTTCATTACAGTTTTGTTTTCTTCGTAATAGATCTCATCCCTTTTTTTTTTTTTTTTTGGTGGGAAATTATCAAATAACTTCTCCCGCTCTGGGTGGAGCGGGAGGGCGTGTCAGACTCTTACTGACTAAAACCCACCCGTGTTCCTTCCGTTACCTGTACGTTGCCAGGGGCCACGGTTTCCCTTTCGGACTTTCCCACAACCCCGGCAGGCATCGGTCCTATTGGACCCCTTCACTTGCTGATATCTCTTTGAGGCGCGCGTGGAACACAACGCGCCATCGACCCGGGCCTGGTCCTTATCGGACGGCGAGCTACCCATTGCTCACCGTCCGCAAGCCCGCGCCTACGGTGGCCGGGAATCGTCCTGCGATTCCCGGCGCCCAGGGCGTCTCCTGCGGCGGCTAGGGGCGTGAGGGCGCGAAATTTGCCTCTCCCTCACACGTTCTGCCTCCTCCTTCCGAGCATTACTGCTTCGCAGAAGGAGGTGACGGCCTCCCATGCCCTCTCGCTCCGTACTTTGGCCTGGACTAGGGCCGGTAACTCACCCCTTAATCATTAAATTCGATGCGCAGATTGATAGTTTATTATTTTGTTATGGATTGAGCCCAAAACTTAGTCAAAGTCTATCCATAAAACTCTGTAACTTCAAAATCATGCTAATTTCTAGGCAAAGTATAAGGCATCCATTGCTTTCCCTATCATAATACAGCACGACGAAATTTGTCCACGCCTCTCTGATAGAGAGGCGTGGACAAATTTAAGGGTGTGATACAGACTATCAGACTGAACAACTTTCTCCATGGGACCAACATCGTAATTGCGAAAAAAATATCAACTCTCCTATACAAAATTTCAATACTTCAAAGTCAAATAATTTATTTCAATTAGGCACAAAAAAGGCACTTTTGAACGTCAACATTTACCACAAAAAAAAAATTGATTCTAGTCGCCCCTTCCAAAAGGTAGTTTTCGTATGGAGAAGAATGGGCAAGAAACTCCAGGTACTCTTTTAAAATGTTTTCACAATATCTTGTATACATCAATTATACATATAATTATATGTGAAGACGATGCACCTAGAATAAGATTACTATACCACGATAGGTAAAAATAATGAAAGATTAAGGAATGACAGATAAATTTATTATAAATAAATAAATTAACTTAGGATGCTTATATAAAGAAACAGGTTTCCGGTACAGAACATCCATTTTCTTAAATACACCCATACATAGGCAAACGAATGGCTCGATCCAGGGATCGATAAGTTTAAACCTGTTTCTTTATAAGTGAGCGCATGGGAATATTATACCTGCACCGATCGGTACCGACCCGCACAGACTCGCCTGCACCGAAAACCTGTTTCTTTATGTAAGCCCTACTTGACCCCAAATGTATGAGACGGCTGATTATTTTTCGCGGTTACAAAGTTGGTCCGATGGAGAAGTTGTTCGTTTTGATGGTCTGTACACAGCCTTCTGATACAAGCTGTAAAAACTAAAAGTGTCATTACGTGCTCTCGGAGTCCATAGCAACATTCGAGGTCTATTTGAGGTTCAGATATTTGCATAAATTGTGCCATTTGATATTGAAATGTAAATTAATTCCGGACTTTGGACTTCGACCCACATTGATGTAATCCACGTACATTTCGATGTGGAGGGGCGTTGAGAATTTTTCTTGTAGTTTTGTTGGGCTATGAATAAAATATTGCCGATTTTAGATATGAATGTGCTGATCTTGCTTGGTGTCGTGTTGATTCTGGTTGTAAAGGAGTTCATGACATGGAAGCTAAGCCAGCCCGCAAGGTTATCGGTATCATCATCATTTCAGCCAAAAGACGTTGGCTGTTGGACAAAGACCTCTCCCAAGCACTGCCACATTCACCGGTCTGTGTTACTTGCATCCAGCTGATTCCTGCATCCTTCACAAGGTCATTGGTCTATCAGTATCAGTTGATTTTTATTTCTACAAGCTTTTTAGGGTTCCGTACCTCAAAAGGCAAAATACGAAACCCATAAAGGATCACTCGTGTGTCTGTTTGGCTGGCTGGCTGGCTGTCCGTCTGTCGCAGCCAATTTGCTCCGAATCTACTGTACCAATTTAGTTGAAATTTGGTAAATATTTGAATTTCTGTAACAAACTCGGGCGTGTAACGTAAATAAATGAATTTTGTATATGGGGTCAGTTTTCGGGGGCAAATTGGAAAATTAAAAACTGTACCGTGTCACATTTCAAACCACATGGGCTTGTTGTGAGGATCTCAAATATAATTTTAAAATAAATACTTTTAAAGATATTTTTTTTTATAGTTGAAAATTAACCATTCCCCCCCTTATATGTAAAACTATTAAGTGTAATTAAAAAAAAAACACAGAATGGTTCATTACTCATAGATTACAGAAAAATCTATAAGAAGTCTATGGTCACTACGGAACCCTTCATTGTGCGTGATCCGACTCGCACTTGACCTGTTTTGTATGAGTAACCACGATCGCTACAGATCATTCTTTGTCACCTTTCACGACAGCCTCGGACGGGAAAGGGGCATGCATTCTTCTCCTTATGTCTTGCCACAAAACAAAAAGATATAATGTAACCAGATTCTTATTGATACACTTGCTTCCTAAGGTTTTTTCTGTATTTTCTGTAGACTTCGTTTACCTTATAGAACATACACTTCAAGAAGATCATATTTACAAGACGCTTTCCAGTTTTCATAAAAATATTGGATTAATGAAACCTATACGGAGTCAGATTAAATTAGCTAGCAAAACCCCGCAGACGTGTTGGATATCAATATCTTAATATGATAAAAGATGTATTGTAGTTACTTAAACTGATTTTCTAAACTCAAACTTGAAGTAACTTCACTACCCGCGGTCGTAGTCCGCGGTCGTGGGTCGTGCCCCCGGTAAGATGCAGTCATACGAGCCAACTATCACCCTCAATGGCCAGCCCCTGCAAAGGGTGAAACAAACTAAATATCTGGAGCATTACGTAACGGAGGACCTTAAAGATCATGAAGATATCGAACGCGAGCGCCGGGCTCTAGCTGTGAGAAGCAATATGCTGGTTCGCAGGTTTGCTTGTTGTAGTAAGGAGGATAAGATAACATTGTTCAAGGCATACTGCCAGACCTTCTACACGAGCAGCCTGTGGGCCAGCTACACGCGGAAAACAATGGATGCCTTGAGGGTCCAATGCAATAACAGCTTCAGAATGCTATTGGGGCTGCCGCACTTTTGTAGTGCCTCTGGCATGTTCGCGCAGGCGCATGTTCATGACTTCCACGCAATGGTGAGGAGAAAGACGGTGGCGACGTCGCTATTGGAGAGAACGCGATCAAGCCCTAATGGCATTCTGAAGATGTTAGTGGACATATTTGACTCACCGGTAATTAATCACTTCATGCAAGTGTTGGTTAGGCAGAAGTGATGCATTACAACCGGTGAAATATGATACATTCCCATTTATGTATGTAAATATTGTTCCTACTTATGATAACACCATTAACATAGCTTTTAAGTTTTTTCTTGTAACTAATTAACTAACATAAATGGATCATTGTTGTCCCAGAAAATAAATAATTTAATTTAATTTTAATTTAATTCCTTTTTTTTTTGTTTCATCATGTTTAGTTATCGTTATCCATCACATCTGTTGAGTTTCGCTAGCTAATTTTATTTAAGCATGTAGATATTAATTTTATTTAGCAAAAATTTTTATTTTTTTTTTTTTATCGCAATAATAAATACTTACGTATGCGGGGAAAACGGAATAACATCCCCGCGTCACAGATACGGGATCTATGGCTCACAGACCCCGTCAGTTTTGATTTGTTTTCTTTGAGACACAAACACCGATATATCAAACAGTGATATTCATTTCCGTACGCATTGTAAATGACGAAAAAATACGTTCAGAGAAGCAGGCAGCGAATGTTTGAATGGGAATCACTTGGCCTGGTTCAGAAGAAAATGTAAGTAGTCTTGTGAGACTTTGTTTTATAAGAACGGAAAACCCTTCACACTAGAACACAACAAGTCTGCTTAGCGGCAGAAATAAGTAGGTACATACACACACGGTTTCCTGCTGCTGTAAAACATAACATCACAACAAATTCAACTTGGTCAGAAGGTTCTGGAGTTGACCGCGTACCGGAAGATGTAGCGTTGGATGGAAGACCTCCTACAAGATAGACTGATGACCATGTGACGGTCGCAGGAATCCACTGGATGCGAGAAGCACAGAACAAGTTGAAATGGAAGTGCTTGGGGGAGGTTTATGTCTAGTAGTGGACGTCTTTCGGCTGAAATGATGGTACTCAAATGTACTAGCTATAAATTTTCTTACATAAATAAAAAAGTATGATGTAGCTTATCAACAACACTTTATCAAGCCTAACAAATAAGACATGTCATTGTATTCAAAGAGCCTCGAGTTATCCGCAACCACCCCTGCTGACTGCTTGCATCTTGTACAGTTGGCCTGAGCCTACCTGAGCTTTCTTCCTCTTGCGTTTCTGTACCCAGTATATTTTTAAATCTTGAATAAAAAGAGTGTCCATGGAATATTTTGCCCGATCTACGTTTTAGGACTAGTAACGAGCTTCAACTTTCTGACCACCAACAGAATTTTCGACAGTCCAATAGTGCCTGCCTGTAAATAGTTTTATTGAAATAAATGCTTTGAGTTTGTGTATATACATGAGTATAAACAAATATATAAAAAAGCGAGGGACAGCATCATAGGGCAACAAAAAATTCGCCCGCACCGCTGTCAACGGAAAAGTGCCCAAAACGCTGCCATTGTACTGTGATTTTTTGTCCAAAAAATAGGCTAGCCCAATGGTCACGTGAAGAGTCGACCAACCGCCTGGCAATGCACTATGGTTTGTCTAGAACATGTTAGCTGGTCAAATATATTTTTTTGCGATTTTTGTTTCCTTGGGGCTTTGTTATGATCTGTTATGACTACCTAATTTTTTGGTGTGAGAGGAGCCATTTTGGGGGGAGAGGGAATGGTGGTTATAGACTATGTAAAAAAAATGCTTTTTGTACTTAAAGAAACTATATATTATGAAAATAAAATAAGAAAACAAACAACAAAAGCAATCTGCACGTTTATAGATAACGATTATTAGTCAGGCACATAGCAGGTTGCCACAAAAAAGGTCTAGCAGGTAGAAATTAGCGATAACTCTCATTTTTTTTTATTGATCTAATTTGTGTAGTGTTGTATGTAAATGAATATACGAGTATAATTATGCTCTTTAATTCTTGTTAATGCTTATTTCATCCTCTTCTGATGAATCAGCAGCAGTATAGCAGCTGATTATAACATTGGGTCTATGGAATTTGAACAGTTCAACTGTTTTATTTAAAACGGCTTGAAGTTTAATATCTACACGAGTCTCATCCACAAATAAACCTTCCTCGGGAGGGAAACATTCTCTCTTAGCTTTTCTAAGACTATAAATTGATGGAAATACCATATGCAGCTTCATGCTCAATTTACGCGTCTAGTTGTAGGAGTGGCTTGTTGATTTTAAGTCCACATAATTATACGAAGCCTCTTCCTTCGTCACACACCACGACACTATTTTTCTTCATGGTTTAAATCCCTTATGATATCAGCAAAGATCCGGTGCCCAGAAAATCACGCTGAAAATTCTGCTGCAGCCACTAACTGATTTGTGTCGCGTGTACTTAGTAGATGGTCAACTCTTCTCCTGTTCATTTTATCACTGGACTGTTCAAACTCTTTGCTTTGACATCCAGCAGTTGAAGGTGCAGTGGAAGGAGATTATCGCTGTGAGTTGCGAAGGGACTTACGTTATCTTTGTGTATTATAATGTATTTTTCTCAAACATGCTTGGAAATTCGAGCATTATTTTGACGACCCTGTTTCGATAAATCGAAAATGCTGTACTGGTCAACTACATGTGAGTAGGCGGCCGGCAGCGTTACTATAAAAACTCATATGACATGTGTCGTGTAATTTAAAAATGGGCCAAACTTTCGTATTCATATCCATATATTTATTTGGAGTTCCCTCTATCTGGCTGAATATTGATGCTCCAAAATTTATATGGCATAACACATTTGGCATAATCTTCTTTAAACGAATATTTAAAGGCATAAAAATTATTTGAATACGAAGTCTTTTAATGTCCACTCTTAATTTTTTGACAAAAAAACACCGCGGCAGTATTTTCGAGCGTACCATTTGCTGATTGACTTCTCTAGAGCCTTCAAAGAATCTTCGGTGATACCGGATAGGTTGTATTCTGAAGATAGTAGACCAAACAGTCCGCTATTCCAGTTTTGTTTGCTCTGTTTAAGCCACTCCTCAAAAAGTTCTAATCTAAGATGGGAAAGTGGAGCTTTAGAAAAAAAAAAAAAGTGATCGAGAACAGGCTAGATTTATTATTATTTGAAAGAAAAGGATTCAAGCTATCATATTATGTAAGTTTTAAGTCTGTGACACGCGTTGGCAATGCTTTCCGGGTCCAAAATAGATAACAAATTAGGGAATAAATAGTAAAATTAGAATTAGGTGTTAAAAGAAAGGGTACCTAGTTGTACTTAGGTGTGCCTCAAGGCTCAATACTGGGTCCATTCTTGTTCTTAGTCTATATCAATGACTTACCATTCTATTTAAAGGGTATCTGTGAAGTTGTACTGTTTGCAGATGATACGTCACTTATTTTTAAAGTAGACAGGAATAGACAAGACTTTGACGATGTAAACAGTGCACTCTCAATGGTTACGGATTGGTTTTCGTCAAATAACCTAGTTCTCAATAGCAAGAAAACCAAATGTGTAAAGTTCGCCCTTCCAAATGTTAGAAATCTAGGACCCAACATCGTCTTAGCTAAAGAGTTACTTGAAACTGTAAACACGGCAGTTTTTCTGGGCATAACAGTAGATGCCAAACTTCAGTGGGGCCTACATATATCGAGCCTAGCGGGAAGGCTCAGTTCGGCCGCCTACGCCGTCAGGAAAGTAAGACAATACACTGACGTTGATACAGCTCGGTTAGTCTATTTCAGTTATTTTCATAGCGTTATGTCCTACAGTATTCTGCTGTGGGGCAAAGCTGCTGATATTCAAAATATATTTGTCCTTCAAAAACGAGCTGTTCGAGCAATTTACCAGCTCGGTGCCAGAGATTCTCTGAGAGAAGACTTCTTTTTCACAGTGGCATCACAATTCATTTTCGCCAACATATTATATATTAGGCAAAATATACACTTATATACTAAAAACAGTGATATTCACAATGTTAACACTAGAAATAAGGACAAACTACGTACTCCCTTTCACCGGCTTCATAAGGTTCATAACTCATTTGTTGGGCTTGGTATAACCTTTTATAACAAGCTACCTTCTTCTTTGCTAGATTTGCCTTTTAATGCGTTCAAAACTAAAGTAAAATCCAAACTCTCTTCAAAGGCATACTATTCTATCAACGACTACTTAAATGATAAGAATAGTTGGTCGCTGTGATTAACTCAAGACAATGCTTAAATGTTCTTTCTCCAGAATTAGCTTACTTACTGACAGGTTATATGAGTTTATATAATTGTTTATAATTTTACTAATTTTACTTTATTTATTGTTGACATAATCTACTCATTACAATGTTTTTTTTTATGAGTTGTATTGCAATATGTGGTTAGCTAGCGACCTCGATAATTTTTTAATTTACCTCAATGGTCCTAGTTTATCAATTATAACTTCTAGTTACAGCTATATGTAAGCGGGCACGCCCTTTATGTCTGGAGGCTTTTATTTAGATATTGTTTTCGTTAAGTTATTTTTATTTCTGCTTGAGTATAGTTCTCGATGTTTTTGGTTGATATATTGGCGTGTGCTAGCTGTCATATGGCTATTAATTTTATAATTTAAATTATGTTTTGTGTTGCGTAATGTAAATATCATTTTGCATACTATTATATAGAATCTTTTTTACTGAACAGACAGCTGTGCTGCTGGGGAGTTTGTTGCGCCACTTCTTCTTCCCAGCTAAAGCACTAGGAAGTGGTGAAGGGTGGGCGTTTTGGGGGACTGTCTTATGTAATTTTGACGTTCGAAAAGTGCTGATTCTCAGCCTAGTTTGAATAAATGACTTTTGAATTTGAATTTGAATTTGCTAACTTGTTTTATAAAATAAGATAGTACTTACCTTCAACTTCAATATCCATCACTAAATTAAACCTAAACCACTTATAAATTCACTTTTATAAGTATTCGCGTCGAATGCAAAATTGCTAATGATAAATCAGTTAACTTACCCCTTTTCTTGTATACTTACCTGCGACCCTTAATGACCACAACCCCAGGTGTATCAAAATTCTTGGAATTGGAGGTTCGTGGGTTTTTTATATAATAATAGGAAATCATTTTTGGCATATTCGATAAGGCATTTTGTCTAGCTAGCATGTACTAGACGAATCATAGTGCGATGTCTTGAAAAACTTGTGCACTCGGACACCCAAACAGTTCCAATAAGATTGCCGCCCCAGCAAAGCTCGCTGTGCTAGGAAGATGGGGTGGCAAGAGTGTCGGCACATATTGTATCCCACACCAAAGGCCGACCTAACTTCCAAAGCATTATGGTCATTCTGTCTGGTCTCTTCCCATCGTCGCGTGCTAAGCCATTGGGTTCTAAAACAGCTGACACCACAGCGTTGACAAGAGCACGACGGATGATGTCATTGATGCTGGCGTGCCGTGCTACGCGGCCTGCGCTCCTACCTGCAGGATAGGCCATGGTGTCCGAGTCAGTCGACACCTTCACTCCATTTATATTTAGACCAAACGCAAGGTCTATCCATTCTTCTTTTCTCATAACGGCCCGAAAAAAATAGCCAATGTGGTATGAATATTAGCCAATTAGCTATAATTTTTCCCCCTCATAATAAAACAGCTTTATTTAACTGAGCAAAATTACAATTTTACTTTATTAATCTGAAGATTGCAGGCCTTGTTACTTCCGTAGTAATTTGCGACTAAGTTTAAAAGGCTCAAAAGGGAATTTTCTTTACAATGCTTACGCCGAGTATTTTCTGAAATGTGCCTAAATGGACAACGAGTTTCTTAATAGCTGCTGTGCCGGCAATTAAGAGATGTAATTGTGTAAGATTGAGTTTTCTTCAAGGAAGTGCTGTTAGGTGAGTAGATCTTGCGTTTATTAATGTATGGAGGTAAGTAGCACACACCTTCTATATCTATTACATACTAGCTGACACTGAATAAAAAATCCCGCAGACAGGCGCGACGCAACACCGGTTGAACAATTTTCGTGAAGTTTTCATAGAAATTGTTCCACCGGAGTCGCGTCGCGCCTGTCTCCAGGAATCTTAATACATTATTTAAAGTAAAATAAAAGCAACATTTTAAATCTGATATTGTTTATAAATTTGTTTGCGAATAACTCAACTCTATTAATTTTACTTAAAAAATAAATGTTAGTCTTTGTCAACAATTTGATTGATCGACTTAACATTATGCTTGAAGATTGAGTTGTAAACATGTTCATTAAATTTTCAAGTTCAATATTGATGGACCGATAATAAACTTGATCAAATCGACAAATTGTCTTATTTAAATACGTTTTGGTAAATTGGTGTATTTTTATTATCAAAGGATAAATCGAATTTTTTTGACATTCATTTTGATGGATGCTTCATTCATTTACAAATAGGAATAAATACAGTAATCTATCTACATTATTATCAATTAAAGTCGCTTTTCATGTCTATCTGTGTGACCGCGTTGTTTTTCTACATTATGCAATAAATTTTACCCAAGAAAGTTTATTCCGAAAGGTATATGTATATGTCGCAGATGGATTGCCGAATCAGCTGTTTTACAAAACCGTTCGTTGTTTTACAAAACAGTTCCGTAATGTAAAACAGCATCTAATAAAGAAATCTCGAAACCGTTCGAAAAGGGCGGGTCGCTAGTTAACTATAAATGTTTAGGACGATTCACAGTTTTGAGAATACATAACTATCTAGAATAAGATTATCTTTCTTCATCTTGCTACAATACATCTTACATTCAACAGAGCTGTGTTCACATTTCTCTCATGTATCAACATTGTAGTTAGCTTCTGAAGATAAATTGGTTGCAAATAACAATGGAAGCATTTTAACGGCATTTTTACGTGACCTCTGTACCAGCGGTGTTCAATCTTTTAGTCAAATATATATTTTTGTAGGAAACATCATCTATCTTGAATAGCCGTTTGGATGGTTTTGCTGCTATTCGTTGGTCGTCAGGATTTTCAGTGGCACTCTTATTATAGTGGATATTGTACAATTTTTAACAGCCATAAGGAGTCATGATTGCGCTTTCAGTCAAACAAAAGTTGAGTGTTTAACTTTTTACCTTCTAATACACATTTCACATAACTTTTGTAAAGATAATATACATAGATAAAAGTATGTCAAATTCAAGGTTTGAGGTTTTTTCAGTTTGCGAGAATTATAAAAAAAATAAGCAGGCTGCATGAGGGATTCCAGCCGAAGTTTAAGAATCGCTGAACATTTATTTAGCGAAACATTGTAACTTTACTGACTTATTTGTTGCGACGCGAAAAATTGTATTTTATTACGTAATTGTAATAAAAAGGAATACAGAATGAAATAGACGAGATTTAATGTGTGAGCTGGATGAGAACTGAGAGTAATAAAGTGAACATCGAGCTTTACTGAAACTAATGCTTCATACTGCAGGATTATATTATGATGTCGCATCGCTCTTACTCGTACAACAGACGTTCAGCCAGGAACATAATACGCCAGTAACTTGAACAAAAGCATGCAAGTATCTTGCATGGCATTTTGACTTCGTGACATGGCCATGTTGTCACAAATGCCCAACAATGGCATGAAAGCTACAGAGCTACAAGGGTTTGGCGTTTGAATGACATTGACAAGGAATTGTTATTGGTCAAATTTGTGAAATGGGGGAGGCAACCGTCAATATGGCATTGTCGTAGCTAGTTCCCGAAACAAGCTTGTGGTGGTTTTTATTTATTTTAGCGAAAATGACTTTTATAAATAATAATAAATTGGAATCTCCAATTTTCTGAAAGACCCTTAACTTAGAAGATTGTGTCTTAAAGCTATTTGTAGAGAATTATCTGAATTAAAAAGAGTTCGAGATAATGTCGGAAACATTTTGAAGAATGTGATTACGAGAAAATAAGCAATATTTAAGGTTTTTAATTCTGACACTTTTCTTTGCTAGCTATGGTCACGCCATCTATACTTAGCTTTGACCGACCTTCCCCATTATGTTATGAAATTGTATTGAAAACAATACAATATGGTGTTAGTTTTGGCCACGCGCTGAAAGATCCTTAAGCCCTTTGTACAAGCAAGTTTTTCTTGCCGCTAATAACTACGGTTTATTCGCCGTGTGTAGGCACGCTCGTCAGTGTTGTATGGATCACTATGGAAGCTTGTTGACAGACACGTTTTTTCTACGGCGCGGTTTATACGCCGGACCATAAATAAACCGCGCCGTGTACAAAGGGCCTTATGCAACTACATTTGCATACTTCTCTGCAAATTACATACTGGCATGTATCTTTCTGACTTTATGAGGGAAGAGAATTTCACAAATATTATTGCAAATGAAAATACAAGAGGCTAATATTCGAAAAATTCTCAAATGCAATGTAATTTAATTTCGTTCCGTCTTCTCAATACGAAATAATATAGCCCTTATATACATCCTATATTTTGACAGTACCGAGAAATGTTATGAAGGAAACAATGGAAGGAAAAAGTACAATAGACGTTTCTTGTATAGGAACCTCTTTTATTACCCTTTATTTTTTACAATCTGTGGAAAATTCAACTGTCTTCCTTTTACGGTTCATGAGATACAGCCCGCTGACAGACAGACGGCTGGATGGGCAGGGGAGGCTCAGTAATAGGGTTCCGTTTGTCAACCTTCGGGTACGGAACCCTAATAAACTTATCTTCAACGCAATAAAAAAAAAAAAATGAACGAGAAAGGTAGTGAATAAAATTTTAATTTCTCTCCCAATTAGTTTACCTACCTAAATAAACGCCCACAAAATCATTAAGTGTAGAAGCTTCGGTTGAATAACTACTTGTTCATAGTAGATATATTAAACGTCACGAGGTGTTATAACGCTCCCACCTGCGGGTGTGTACAGACAGCAAAAGAGATAGGTACACAGGCACATCTAAACATGCAACTAAAAGAGTGATGAATAATGTTGATGAATGGAGAGGGAGAGGGGAAAATGGAAGAAGTAACAAGTGACAAGAGCAGCAAGAAGAAGATGCAAGCACACCTACAACTACTCTTTTTACCCACATTGCGAGTTGTCAACTCTCTTAAAAGAGTAACGGTGGAGTTTCTTGCCCATTCTTCTCCATACGAAAACTACCTTTTGGAAGGGGCAACTAGAATCAATTATTATTTAAATGTTGACGTTCAAAAGTGCCTTTTTTGTGCCTAATTGAAATAAATTATTTCACATTTCACATTATGACATGACTCGTTTCATGTTCAAAAAGTTGCCACTCACGCGATTGCTATGAATGTTTTCCCTATGTAAAGCAAAGATGTTTACTGCTGTGAACACTAAACTGTTTTGCGGTCTGTACCTAAACCTACAGGTTTAATCAAGGTGCAACTAAACTTGGTCGTCTCTGCTTCCGCTAGTTCATTACTCTTACTTATGACGTTGTCTAACACCAATTATAGACAGCAATGTAGTCTACAATGTATACCCGAATCGCTTTAGCGTGGCAGTAGCGGTCATTGACCCACCTGCATTTTCTAACATTCTTTATTTCAAAAATGGAAATTAAGTCCGTTAACGTCCTGATCGTCATCTTCAACATGTTCCAATAACGAAAAACAATACATATTTTATTGTTTGGGTTCCTACGGAGAGACAGGGCAATTACCGCTAAAGCGATTCAGGTATAGACTGCAGGGGCGTCGGGTTCAAACAACCCGAATTCTACCGACTTCCCTTTACGATATCAATGGCTGGCTGGCAGTTGTAAATTAAATAAAATCTATTGTTTCCCGTTTTTACTTTTCTCAGATTCTAGTAGTTTATGGAATAAAGTTTTTACATTTTAATCTGACAAATTCATCAAAAAACATGTGCAAACTTTTTTTTTTATCTCTGGCTTACCTCTCTCGTTTTACCACGCCTCGCCACTGATAGACTGTATGGACTAGAACGTTATTATTATATCCTATAATATTAAATGAGCAACTTTATTGTATTTGTATTTATATATTTGTAACACGTTCTCGAAAACGGCTCTAACGATTTCGATGAAAATTGCAAAATAGGGGGTTTCTGGGGGCGAAAAATCGATCTGGCTAGGTCTAATATCTGGGAAAATTCGTTTCCTGCGTATTTTCACCCGAGCAGAGTCGCACAAAGTTTAGAACAAGATGGTTACTTTAGAATAATGACATGGCAGTATGGAATTCGTAAGTACCTACTATCATGGCAGCATGGAATTAGTAAGTGCCTAAAAGTAAGTATTAAATGAGCATTCTCTATTTTCACCAGAGCAGAGCTCGGTTGCTCAGGTACTTTAGTAATTAACCACGTCCCTTGGGGATTCCCTCCCCTTTTAACCCCTTAAGGGGGATGAATAAAAAAAAAACCGTATTGCTAATTTTCGTAATGTTAGGAATTTTTGTGCAAAATTGCATACTTCTAGACCGACCAGTTTGGCTGTATGTAAGCTGGCTGTCAGTGAATAAATGACTTTAAGATATTTATTAAGTATAAGGTACATTTTAAGTACTCGGTTAGTTTAGTGGTCGCAAGCGCTACTGCGGTCCTGGGTTCAAAGTGTTATTGGGTTTTTCGATCTGGAATTTATCAGTAGCAGGCCGGAGTCTGTGAACAGCAATAGGCTCGCCCCTTATTACATGGGACTCAAACTTAACTGGCGAAATGTGGGTGTACTTTGCCTAACCCTTCGGGGAATTCAGGCGTGATACAATGGTATGTTACTCAAGCATTATTCTGACACATAGAGATGAACAGCAGCTACAAACAAACAAAGCCAACATTTTTCTAAGACTCGTCTTACTATATTTATTTTAAAGTAAACAACATTTATGGTACACACACATTTTTTTAAATCATTATATTTGTCCGTATACACCCGTAATATTTTCAACAATTGTGACCACGGCTGTACCATTGTAGTAAGTGTCTGGCGTTATAGAGTACTGTAGCAACACTATCTCGTAAGTTATTATTGTACCCACTACCTGAAAGTACGGAAAACTGATTAGAAAAATGCTGATAGGCTTAATTAATCAGGCGGTTTCTGAAAGCGTAATCTATTCATAGTACAGGTAAAACAAAGTCTCAAAGTCACTGCACAATGGATTGTATCAGAGAATTAACTCCGGAAGGTGTATAATACATTAATATTGAACTTAGACAAAGCACAACAATCTGAATGTTTCGACATGGCGCCACATGAGTACATTGTACTCGTGCAAAGCAGGGGCGGGTCACTAGTTGGATAGTCATATGTCAACTTCGGTGATTGGCTATTACATTTTTTTAAATGGTACTTTTAGATCTTCAAACTTTTATCGAAGTCTCTATGTGAGTGGTATTTAACTTACTTTTAGAATCATGTTCCTGGTTACGTAAAAGAACTTTCCACTTAGTCCGACGTTAGTATGTTGTAGTTGCAACTGGAACCGACGAACCTAAGGAAAGTAAGGGTTTACGACCGACAAAGTCCCGATGATTCTCATGAGAGTCACTAATGTCCCAAACCGTCAAGCCCCATTGACTCTCATAAGAGTCACCTCTGACTCACATGTGAGTCAATTGGGCTTGACGATATGGGCGCGTGTGTCAGGTGACTTACGCAGCTCATTTTCTGGCCTGTCGGATATACTGTCAACAACTAATCAACAAAATCATTCAAAATATAATATGTAACACAGAAATGAAAACAAATTACAAAAGTAACGTAAGCGCGAGTCAATGTCAAAGCGCGGGGCTTGACAGTTATAACGTTACAAAATACTCGAGATTGAATTTTCATGATCACAATATTGAAAGTAATTCTTGGTTTCATCCGGCTCGAAGGACCATGTATGATGTCAGCCAGGGCTTCGGACTGGTGGAAGTTATAGATAGTTCCAAACCAAATTGATCCATGACAGAGTTATAGACGATAATAGAAGAATAGAGAATAGATGTAAAAGCCGAACCAATGAACAAAAACTACTAAGCTACTATTGTAAAAGTAAAGATTCTTACCTCAATATCGTAAACTGAAGAAGGTACATCGTAAACGGAGTATATAGGTTCAAGACCTGCACAGTGGACGTTGGAAGCAAATAATGATAACATCAGTGTTCTCAGAACCAGAAAGATGACCGAGTACAAATAGTACAGGAGATAGTACGGAGATGATAGTGCTCTGAAAACAAATGACTAGAGAAATAGTTTATTTCATTATGATTGTATCGATGCGTGTATGTGTGTGTGTACCTAACGTGTGTATACGTTTTATGTGTAATGTATGTATGTACGTATGTATGTAATGTGTCTTAGGCACTTGTGTCACCGGTGATTAACGAGAAGGGATTTGTATGTCATTTACTTACACGGGAACTACAGTCAATTGTACGTTTCTTAAACGAGAAAATCGTAGATAAATAGTCGCTTCCTCGTCGGTGGTGGGAGAAGTGCTTTCAATTGGTACATATGCGCCGTTGTTAGTCAAATGATCATTTGCAGCAGCAAGGGTTAGTCGATGTCTTAGAAAAGTTAGAATTGCTTGTAATTTTACCATCTCCCGAGATGGTTTTCATTGAATTCATCACTTTCAAACGTCCGTCAGTTTAGGCAGAAAGTTTTGAAAGGAGATCCTAGAATTAGATTTGTAAAACGAACTACTCGTCACGTCACGTCAGTATTGCTGTTTATATTTTTCTTCTTTTTATACTTACTCGCTGGTTTGTGCTTCGTTGCAATATTTGAAACTGATATGATTCCGACTGCAAATGTAAGAGATTAGACATCAATTTGAGTTAATTAACACATTTTTCTTACAAGATGTTCAAATGAGTCTCCAGAAATCAAGTAAGACAAAAGCATCTGATAACTACTTTTAACATGGCAAGTTTGACTTACTGCAAAGAGTTGAAGAGCTGCAGACAGATGTAGAAAAGATCAGTAAAAAATGAGAGCAGAATGAAAGAGCTGATCTGAACGTCTATCTCTTTTACTAGTTTCACCAAATTAGTATATTGTACTCGTAGAACTGACCAAGGAATCCTATTCTGTGAATAGAATATAACATCACACCTTGTTTCCCCGAAGGGTTGGGCAGAGGTTTACCTGTAACTCACCATATTTCGCCAGAATAGAACACAGAGTATTATAATAATGTTGTTAAAAAAGTCCTAGGGTCACTAGCCAAAAATCGACGTTCTAAAATTCGTCTTCCATAGAGACTATAGAAAGTAATAGATAAGATTATTCGAGACAAGTATTAAATAATTATATAGAATTTTCAACTTACCTTCTTCTTCTTAGCATTGGCAGCTATAACTTCATTTAAATTCCGAAAGTATGCTGTAATGTAAATGCTAAAACAGGTGATCATCACATCGTTAAAACTCCAAAGAAAAGTGGCTTGTAGACATATGTACTGAAAATCAGAAAATAATAACAGAAGTAGATACCAGGGCTAATACAATAAAATTAGAGCCATCAAAAGTGAAAAAAATGTACAGAAGCGAAATTTTCATTACAGTGGATCTATAAAGCTTAAAACTACTAAAGTAACAACAACAAATGAAATAACTAAGAGTACGGAAAAAGTAGCTAAAAATACTGTTTATGAAAATAAATACCTCAAACACAAGCGCGCTGAAAGCGCTGTAAGGAATGTAATTGAAGACATAAGGCATCCTATGAATGACGTAATTTTCCATCACATTGGACGTGATCCCAGCTTCTTGCAAGCAGTTCATTACAAACCTGATATTGAAATTCGTGCATAGAATATGTTCAACTATAAAACAAACAAAATAAGCTTGAAAACGCGAATGACAACTATTGTTGAGGAAAAAGCTTAGAAAGATGATTTCAGTTTCCACGATGCGATCATTGACATATCAGATCATCAAAAGCTTATGAAAAGTCAGTTTTTATGCGAATGGTTCCAATTTAGAAGCAATAACTTTCTGAAAATTACAATTATTGCAACGAAAATTAAATAACATACCGTTCAAATTAAAAATAATAATGACGACATACCCAAAGCCACCGTCATGACTACGTAAGCAATTACAGTAGATTGCACAACCGTTTTGTTCTCCAATTTCAATTCAGTTAAACCTTGTTCGGTTTCAGTTGCCTTCGCCATTAGCAGTGGCCATTGTTGGGACAGTTTTAGAAGTAATATGGCCGAAATAACTCCCGTTACGTAAAATATAATGTTGGCTGGAAAATTTTGGAGTGATAAGTAATCAGAGTTCTCTTGAGTTTGGGTTGCTTATTTCTATATACATTATGGTTACGTACTTAACAGGGTAGGACATGTTATCTCATAAGGTGCTTATACAATGCCGCGCATGGGCATGTGACCGCCCGTAATTTACTGAATATTCGTGAAATATTATCTCAAATTAACTTTAATATTATATTAGGGTCTATCTTTAATATTTTTCATTTTATTCAATTTTAATTTTTTGAGTAGCGTTTGTGACTTTACTTTAGATTTTTGCCATAATATCTCCGATGTTATTGGCTCGATTTGGATTCTGTTTATTATTTCTAAAAGCGAGTTATGAGTTAAGCTTTTCATAACTTTTGCTATACTATAGGCAGGTTTATCTTAGGACATTACTGACATCGGTGAAGGAAAACATCGTGAGGAAGTCTGAACTTATAGTTAATATAAGTCTGAAATCGCCAACCCATCTTGAGCAAGTGTGGTGATCAATGCTCGTGCCTTCTCTCTATGAGAAGGGGCCTTTTATGCAGTGGGACAGTTATAGGCTGGTATTATTATAGGTAGGCACTTTATTTGATTCTGAAACTACCCTACAGCAATAATACTTACATATAGTACTCAAATCCACTTCACTTTGAAAGAAAAACAGTATACTGAAAGAAGACATCACCACTTGTGCTATTAATGTGGCAATGTAGTAGCAGCAGTAGTAACATTTTATCTTGAACCTATAAAACAGTTCAATAAAGAATGTGATTAAGAAGCTTATTTAAAATTGCTCAAGAAGAGCAAATTAGTTATATTAAAGCCTCGTGCAGACTGGCGCAACGTGACTCCAATAAAACAATTTCTATGAAAACTTCACGGTAGAACAATTATCGGTGTTACGTCGCGCCGTCGCGTCACACCAGTCTGCACGAAGCTTAATGCCATTTTTGACAAGAATATTATACAGGGTCAAATTAAATTAGCTAGCCAAACTCCACAGACGTGATCGATATCGATTTCTAAACATGATACAACAAAAAAACTGATTTTCTTAACACATACTTCAACTAGCTACACTACTAGCGGTCGTTGACCCAAACAAGTGAAATTATATTAAAATTTAAAAAACCCCCGTCACATACCTTTCCTCATTTCTCTTTCCTACTCCATCACCTGACCCTGTTTATCTGTATATAACTTATTCATTGAAACCATTCCAATGAGCCCAAACACGATACCTGTCCTGTAAGTTGGTAAGGGAGTTGGGTATCAGGTAACAGTCAGTTCAAGGTTACTATGTTCTTCTAATATAATTGAATAATAAATAAATCGATCAGACCTGTGGAAGACGCTCACATCCATTCATCAACTAGAAAAGAGCTGATAATCTTCAAACGGCTGAACCAATTTTGATAAAACATGTCAAAGAACAATCGCTAGGAAACCTGCTTTCAAATTTAAAAAAACGCATTCACCCTTTCAACCGTTTAAGAGCTACGGTGCCACAGACAGTCACACAGACACACACATAGCGGTTTAACTTATAACTTATATTTGTGTCGGAGGTTAAAAAAAATATCAAATATTTATTATATTTTATCGTGTTTAGATATCTATACCCACCATCACGTCTGCGGAGTTTCACTAGTTAATTTAATTAGACTGTATTCTTAATATTTTTCGATTTAGTGCCGGGTCTATGAAATACAACAGATGTAGATATAATTATTTAGTAACCTATTCCGCTTAACTATTCCTAAACTGTCATAAAAAACCCTGTAAGAAATAGACACGTGTTTCACCTCTCAACGAGGCATCCTCAGGATGACGATTGACTTATCGCAAATCCAAACATGGTGTATTGCCATGCCAAGCGCCGGACGCAGAGTGAGCTATACCGCCCGACCGTGTCTATGCTGAGGTTTGAAGTAGTAGTGTTGCTTAGATCTACTGCAAGCATTTCACCAAATTCCAAATGCCAAAAACCTAGCCTATATAGACTTCTAAAACCAAAGCTTCACCTACCTCGTTCCATCAGCACAAGTTTGCCCAAGCCCCTGAACTGGAAAGAACCCAGTCCATCTGGCCAGCCTTAGCACGTGACGTAAGCACGCATGTAGACCACAAGGCTGATCAGCTCTCTTTACCATCAGATCGTGGACTTTCATCGTTCGGCTGAAAGAAATAGGGCTTTTATTGTTTTGTTACTGTATAACGGAAGGAAAAAGGCTTCTTCTCGTACCAGCATTGACGGACCTGATTATCCAATTCATGTTGAAATATTCTTGTCGAGAGTGATGGCCGAGGCATCTGGAGATGATCCATTTCTATGTTGACCTCCGCTCACGTATTTATGAAGAATGGAAAGCTCAAGTAGCTTTAGAACAGGTTTTACTTGCACAGTGCAAAAAAATATTATTTTTAGAACCTATTGCCAAGATTGAATGAAAATGACAGTTCAAAAAAAGTGACATGAGGCTGCTCTACTATGAGGTGGGCAAGCTCTTTGAAAGAGTCAGTGCAGACCGCCTCGTCGGGCGGCTGGTGCGGTTGGGACCGGATTTGGCGGAGAGCCAGTTTGGCTTCCGCAGAGGGCGCTCTACGGTGGACGCCATCATGCGCGCGCGGGCCCTTACGACAGGGAATGCTGTGGCCCGGGGTGGAGTAGTCTTGGCCGTCTTTAGACATCACCAATGCCTTCAACACCGTGTCCTGGAGTTGCATCAGAGGGGAATTCCGGTATCACCGGATGCCGACCTACCTCTGTCATGTGATCGAGACCTATTTGACGGACAGGGCCGTCATCTCCCCTAGTCACCAGGGAAAATAGAACTGGTGAAAGATGTCGTGCGGTGTCCCACAGGGATCGGTCCTGGGGCCGCATCTTTGGGATATCGGATACGACTAGGTGCCACGCGCCGACCTCCCTAGCGGCATCAGCGTGTTTTGCTTGCAGCGGGGGTTGCGACAATCGTTGACAAGATCTACCTAGTTGGGACCAGAGGCGGCCCTGCACAAGTCCGAAGTCATGTGTTTTCATGGTCCTCGGAAGGCGCCACTGTCGGGTTCCTAGATGACGGTAGGAGGGGTTCACATCGGCATCGAGTCGACGATGAAGTATATGGGCCTCGTCCTCGACAGCCGGTGGAACTTCGTGGAGCACTTCCGACGTTTGGCTACGAGACTATAGCGATCCGGGGCTGCCTTGAAGTGATTCCTGACTAATCTAGGGGGTCCAAACGCCTCCTGCCGGAGGCTCTACGGGGGGTTGTGCGGTCCATGGCCCTTTACGGAGCTCTGGTATCGGAGCGTTCTTTGAAGCGGCGGCCAGGCCGCCGGTTGAACGCTTCCCAAAGGGTAATGGCCATACGGCTGGTCCGGCAGCGGACAGAACTCCGTTGGGATCTCATGGCGTCATGGAGAATGCGATTGTCACAACCCAGTGCTGGGCACGCGATTGCTGAGATAAGTCCCCTCTTTGAGGAGTGGTTAGAGAGGCGCCATGGCATCCTCATCCTCCACCTGATGCAGATCCTCACTGGACTTACTTCGGGAGGTTCCCGCTCCGGATAAGGCAGGGGGAAACGCCCGCGTGATGTGTGGATCGCCCAGAGTAAACGTTGGAGATCTGCCCGGCTTGGGCGGGGCACCGGGCGGCGGTGATCTCTCGCATCCGGCCCTGGTCCAGGCCATGGTACGGAGTGAGAGGGCATGGGAAGCCGTCACTATCTTCTGCGAAGCAGTAATACTCGCGAAGGAGGAGGCAGAATGCATGAGGGAGAGGCAAATTTCGCGCCCTCACGCCTAGCCGCCGCAGGAGACACCTTGGGCCTCGGGAATCCCAGGCCGATTCCCGGCCACCGTAGGCGCGAGCCTGTGGATGGTGAGCAACGGGTTGCTCGCCGTCCGATAAGGACCAGGCCCGGGTCGACGACGCATTGTTTTCCACGCGCGCGTCAAAGAGAGTTCAGCACAACTGACGAGGTCCACTAGGGCCGATGCCTCCCGGGGTCGTGGGAAAGTCCGAAAGGGATACCGTGGCCCCTGGCAACATACAGAAGAGTCTGAAACGCCCTCCCGCTCCGCCCAGAGCGGGAGAAGTCATGAAATCATATGATAATTTCCCACCCAAAAAAAAAAGGTTTCTTTACTAGAAATGTATGACTTTTAAACTTTTGACGGTTTTACACATATATTTCATAATAACGTCTGCTCTGTTTCATGTCTGCCATATAAAGTGTCTAGAAGACCTGAATTAAGCTTAATACGATTGTTCCAAACAAATTACTCAATGTCAAACACCGATGTTAATCTTGTGTTTTAAGTGTAATTCAGACTAAACCAGTGAGCTTACATTTTAGTTAAAATAACTTAGTTTGAAGGGTACATAAATACTTTGATGATTTTAGGTGTTCACTGTCTATAAAGAGTTTTGGGTATTTGACGCCAGTAGCACACCTCCGCCGCGAAACCGCAGTAGTTCAATTCAATAGACTCGCGTCATGTTTCGCTACTCCAATCGGATGCGAGTAGCGGAAAATGACGCGAGTCTATTGAATTTAACTACTGCGGTTTCGCTGCTATGGTTTCGCAGCGGAGGTGTGCTACCGAGGTGACAGACGGGTTAAAAATTAAGGAGACTATAGATTTATGTGGTTCATGTATGAACCACATAAATCCTTAATATAAATAACAATTAATAATAATAATAATCTTCATAACTAATATAAATAATCCTTAATGTACCTCCTTAATGTGTTTACAAACACATTCGGTGTTTACATGAACCACATAAATCTATATTCTATCCCAGATATATTAATAAACCGGGCGAGTTGAACTCGTACAATAAGATTTTCATTATTTGCCATTCCCATATCCTTCACCTATTCTGGTTAAAAAGGTACAGAAACATTGACTGACAGACAGACAGCGTCAGCTTAGTACAATCCTTTTTTCTCTGACAGTAACCTATTATGAACCTTATAGTGACAACAATAACGATAACTGTGATGCAAAATCAGCAAATCATGTCCGATGTCACTTTTTGTTGGTACAACAACTACTTGAAACTGCAAAGCTACGTCTGGACTGAAGATAAGAGAGAGAACGAAAGAAAAATATTTTACTAACAAAAGAATCGAGAAATATACCTGTGGGAGGCCAAAAATGTTATCGAAGCATAATGCTGCTATATTTTAAAAAAAAAACCGCAGCGCTGGAATACTGATCGGTCTCGCTATGATACCACACGGACATACCTACGAACATAGATTTTGTCACACAAAGAATTAAAAAAAACAAGGTCTTTCAAAATACGATAGTTATGTCACTATGACCCAATAAAGTTAAACTTTACGAGGTTTTATGTCAGACAATTTGCCAAATGTCACGATAAAATATTTTAGGGCCGTTAAAATATTTTATTGACTGTAAAGTTTGTTTAGTGTACTGCAGTTGTTGGGTAATATAGCACATTGATGTCCACTTCTGCCAATTTAAACTGATTCGGTACCCTTGCGACCTTGTAACACTATCATCTTAGGAATAGGAGACTGCATTTGAGCTTCATTTGAGTCCAAAATTATTCGGACACGAGTAAACGTACATAAACTAAGCTATTCCTGCTTTACTTATTTAATTGACTATTATAATGCATGCGAGATATCTACACACTTTCATAACTGAGAACTGCTAAGATATCAATAATCCTATTGGATCTGATTGGAAAGGGAAAAATTAAATTCTCATTGGCAGTGGTAGTGCCACTATAGTCACATGATAGGCGAACTAATAGTTCAGCAATGTTCCAAAATAAATTAAACTCAGAATCTCAAACTTAATAAATAATACTAAACGAAATAAACCCATACTTCTCAGAGGTCAGTTCAAAACCTCTGTTTTCATTTGCAATCACGGTCCATTAGCAAAGACCAAAGAAAGTCTAGTGTTAAAATTTAACAATGTTATCAAAGCGAGCGTCTAAATTTCACTGGTCAGAGAGCCAGCCAGTGGAACGTGCCGCTATTTATCAACAACAACATCATTCATTTCTACAACAAAAGTATTTCTCAGTTGGTTCTGGCACTAAACTAAATTGCTTTGAAGAACTTTTGGAATTGTATTCGGGAAAATTGGTCTGGTCCTGTTAGAGTTTTCCGGGTGTATAATTGCTCATGGGTGGTTAAGGGTCTTATTGTTTGATTAACACTTGATCTCTGGAAGCCTTATTAAGAAAAAACCGGCCAAGTGCGCGTCGGACCACGCACAATGAAGGGTTCCGTAGTTGGGATAATTTATCCCAAGAACAACTTAACATTATAGTTGAAAAATATGTTTACCGATACGATTCGCTTAACGTCACGGTAAATTCTTCAACTGCAAATGTAAGTTTGTAATCACAAAAAATATTTTTTTTTATGTGATAAAACTACAACTTGCCAATTTTCGGACTTTTGCCTTTAATTGTGCTGTGAGATTTTGTTTCTTGCCAAATTTTCATGATTCTAGGTCAATTGGATAGGTTTTGATTTATTTGCGAGTATCAAAATATGTAGCATAAATGACCGTATTTTTTTTATTGCGTTGACTTAGAAGCTTAATTTTTTTAGAACTCCAAAAGACCACAGATTTACGTATTTGATATTAATTTCTCCACGCGTTCCTGATCTTGACAGACTGACGGATGGACAACAAAGTGATCCTATACAGTTTCCGTTTTTTTCCTTTTGAGGTACAGAACCCTAAACATACCTAAATAAACTACGACATATATGACTGTTGGTATTTTAGTCAACCGAACACAATTTCACCACAGCATTTACTTATTAAAGTTATTGTAAACTTAATTTGTTAACAGATGATGTTGTCAATTGGCATTTCTGCAATGACAGAGGACTGAAAAGAAAACCTCTTACAAAAAACTCCCCAACAACATGTTTCTGTTATTATCAGCAAACAAAGGAATGGCGACGCGCATTACAACCTCACCACCAACAAGTGAAATTATATTAAAATTTTAATAATTGAAGACGCTCACATCCATTCATCAACTAGAAAAGAGCTGATAATCTTCAAACGACTGAACCGATTTTGATAAAACATATCTCAGAACCATCGCTAGAAAACCTGTTTCTAATTTAAAAAAACCGCATTCAAATCGGTTCATTCGTTTAAAGGCCGATTTGTCAATCCTCCGTTAAATCGTTGAATAGTTATCTAGCGTATAAAATTATCTGCCTGTTTATCAGGCGAATAAATCTTTTCAATTTTTCAATCGTATATTAACTGGAGAATAGTTATCTGTGGTCTTTGTTAACCAACTTCACACTATCATGTGCAAGCGAGATACACAGATACAGTATTCAACGTGTTAGACAAGAATAGAAACAAAACGTAAGTTTGACATTTTGACGAGATTTCTTATCTTTTGTTTAGATCCACAGATGGTCAGCAATTGTAGCGACCTTTTTTTTTGTTGATGTTTTTAGCTAAGTTGATAGGAGTGGGCACGTATTTAGTTGCAAAAGGATCAGTTAAAAATAAATCTTCTGTGTGTTAACTGTGTTTTCGACTTGGTACTAAAAGTTGAGCTTAATGGTTTTAAATTGTTAAATAATGTCGTCTCGAAAACATTAGAAAAATGATATATTTGAAGACATTTCAAAAAATAGTCAATTGAATCAAAAACATCCATGTTTTCAACGAAAACACGCAGAGGCAAAGCACATTAAAACCCCAAACAAAACAAACGTCAAAACATTATTTATTCTCTAGAATAAGGCACTTAACTGAGGCTTGAAGGGACTGTTAACTTTATTCCTCAGATAAGTGAATTATTCGACGAATAAAGCCTATCTGACGATTCAAACTCAAAAAAAACTCAAACTCAAAGCATTTATTTCAATTAAACCATTTACAGGCACTTTTGAATTGTCAAGGGGTCAGTCAGTCACAAATATGAAGCTAGTTGCCCATTCCAAAGCGTAGGTTCCTATGGAGAAGAACGGGCAAGAAACTCCATGGACACTCTTTTAAATCATAATGTTGTTACAAAATATTGGTTACATCATTCATGTTGAAATTATACATGTGAGACCAATGTAGAAAGACGTGCACGTAAAAAGCGTCCGTTATAAAAAGATAAAAACAATTCAAAAATTAAAATAAGCCGTGGCAGATAAGAGATGACCAGTCCCTACTGACGGCGCCCGTTCACGAACATGACGCATGGATCAGCACCGTTTAGCTCAACCATTTTGAAGGGAACTTAACGATCCATTGAACAACTGATTTTTATGCTATCTATCGAATAAACCCTATCTGTCTGTTTATCTGAGGATTGAAAAAGCGGCCCTAAGAGCTACGGTGCCACAGACAGACACACACATAGTGGTCAAGCTTATAGCAACCCTCTTTTTGCGTTGGGTGTTAACAAAAGAATCATTTAAAATAATTTTCAAGGTTATCTACATCTTCTTTAGGTATAATAAAAACTCACCCAATGTTATTTGGTGACGTGTGCCTTAATGCAAGACCTTCGACGTCAAGTCCACCTAAGACTATCATAGCATTGAACCTTTCATCCAGAATTAAAGTCGAAAAGTCTCATGTTGTGTCAAATATTTCAAAAGCACGTTTGCTTTTTGAAATTAGAATACAGCAGAAGTAGTGGTAACAGCCAGACTGTTTCTTACAAGGAGTTCTACATTACTACCCTACTTGTTTTTTTAAGCAGCCGTGATCGGTGTGTTTCTTGCGGCCTATATGATACCTATGACTAAACAAACAAAATGTGGAAAAACAAACTAGTAACGGTGTTTTCCATGTAACACAAAGTTTATCCAATTGACACGTACAGGCTACACAAATTATAGACGTGCTTCAACATGTCATTTCCGCAATCATCGATATCCGCAGGCCCTATGTCAATCAACGTGTTGATTTTATTGCTGCCTGTTGTATTTGAAAAGGTATGTAAAGTAGCGTTCATAAGTCCATAAGCAATCTCACAAAGCAATAGACTGACGCTTCGGTTTGACTTACGACCTTCTTCTGTAAGTTGTTACAATACTATTTACACACACTTTGTCTGCAACTCATAGTAGTTCATAATTTCTACCAACAAAGTATATAGAACTCTAGCTCAGTGGTTAACGAGCTTTGGTAAGTGTGATTATGGCGAGCCGAGGGTTCGAATCCCACCTGCGGTTTATTTGTATTTTTTTTTAATAATGACTATTTATAGTTCTTGTTTCTTTTTATTATTGACTATTTTATAGTAATAAAGAGTTTTTATTAGGAATTGGTTCTGTGACACGATACAGACAAGACATGCACAAGCACTCAGAAACATCAAATAGGTCTCCCAAATGTGTAGGGGCGTATGTCGGGAAACTCTCCAAGGAGTAAGTCCTTTTAGGTTACGAAATATATTTGAAAGTACACAAATATCACATTAAAATTATAAAATAGATTACTTATTAGTTATGTTTAATATAACAGTGTACGTTCCCACCGAAGTTAGGTAAAGAAAGACGATGACAATAGTCGGTGACGTGGGAAGCGCGGTGTCGTAATGCGATTTTTTTTTTTTTTGGGTGGGAAATTATCAAATATCTTCTCCCGCTCTGGGTGGAGCGGGAGGGCGTGTCAGACTCTTACTAACTAAAACCCACCCGTGTTCCTTCCGTTGCCTGTACGTTGCCAGGGGCCACGGTATCCCTTTCGGACTTTCCCGCAACCCCGGCAGGATCGTAATACGATCGGTCACTGTGTCGGTAAGATGTGCAGAGCTTGCAGGTTGGCCTCGTAACAAGGGCAAACATATTTATGTTTTGAGTGGACTTTTCGGCTGAAGGTTAGCGACCCCTAGCCGAAAAAGCCCGAATCACTCAGCTATATTTAAAAAAATAAGTACGCGGTTACTCATGGGGTATTAAGGCAATTGACTTGAAAACGGGTACGATGACGTAACACAGTTTTCTTTTCATTCCATATGCTTTATACTTGATTTGTTTATTACGAATGATTTGTTTTCTAATTTGGCTGATTTCTCGGCTCCGTAGTTTTTTTTTAATTATTAGAAAACACTTAACTTTTAGTAGGTAAGGTGTAAGTCTATCGATATAGCCTCTTCAATACTTCTTAAAATGACATAAAGTATTATATTTAACGGTGACACGATATCTCGATTCTCTAGACGGCTCTTTAAACGTATTATACACATATAAATACAATCTGCAAATCTTTAAAAAAAATAATACTCTGAAATGATGTTCCTTTGTATTTCCCATTATTTGTATAATGTTGGTAGGGTATGAAGTTTCGAATGTCCCCAATTTATGACATAAAGTCCCCAATTTAGTTATAAAAAAGTTGAGTGCTGTCTATAATTCGGTTTTATTACTCAATTTCGTACCTGAGAAGTTTAATCATGAAATAGCTTTATGAACGAATTTAAGAATTATTCAATTAAAATATCTTATGGCACCATTTTGCTGAAATAATCTTTTACATGTAGAAGTTCTGGGAGGGCATTGGAATATTGGGGTATTATAGAAAGTAATTCCTGCTGGTTATCAAAATCAGTGAATCAATAAACTAACACCAACGCCGCGTTATTATTTATGTAATTTAATTAAATGAAATGAAATTGTTTATTCTGTAAATAGGATATTACAATCACTTTTACACGTCATCTTAAAATTTTGCTAGATGAGTTCGACGTTTCCTATCTGACTACTCTGACACGAAAGACCGAAACAAACTCAGAGGTCACAGTCTCTTTTAAAGTCCAGACATAATCTTGGTCAGGCCATATGAGGACCATGTAGATTAATGTCTGAAATGGTCTTTTGAGGAAAGAGCCACACAGATTTGAGTGGACCTGTCCAGTCAGTGCAAGCATTTGTCAGTAATCGTGGAGCTCAACTCAGAACTTAAGGAGCTCAACTCGACGAACAATACCAAAGAAAGGACATTTGGTTAGGCCGCATAAACTACTCAAACTCTCAGACCATCATTAAAACTAACTGAGAAAGAAAAAATATCAGAGGAAAAAAAAATATCCACATATTCCTCACATTCACAATAATTAAAACAATATAATACTTTACAAAGTAATATGTCATTTTGTACATAATTTTCAACAATGTCAATATGTATATAAAACTGGTATATTTTAATGATTTTACATAATAATTAAAATGACAAATTTTATGGTTTTATCACAAGGCTTAGCAGAGCGAGCAGCTCAATCCCACGCTTTTTTATCTTCTGAATAATCTGAAATTTTATAGTACCCCTTTTTACAAAGTTTGATTTTAATACAGTTTTTAAATCGTTTAATGTCAATGGGAAGTTTGTTGTAAAAGCGTATACATTGAAAAATAAATTTATTTGAATAGGCAGTCATTTGGAATAATTGATTTAAATTAGATTCTTGTTTCAGCTCTTCATTTGTTTATCAAAACAACAACCAGCCAGTTGGCATATATTAAAATATCATATTCATTTGAAATTAAACACGAGGGCCTTCAAAATAAAAGGAAAACAACATCAAAATTATTGCTCCATTTATATTTGCCGAACATTCACAATTAGTGCCTGATAGTTTTAAATACAAAAAACTACCACAATATACGATTTAATTGCCAGCATTTTAATCTAGGGCGATCGCTTTTGTACAACAGATAGGCCAATTATTATTGTTCATAATTTTATTGTATTTTTTCGTTTTCGAACTAAGCAATTTTTTTTGAAATGTGACTTTATTGTACCAGAATAGGTTTGTTTCGTCATTTATCGTGGGTGTAATAAGACCAGCCCTGTACTCAAAGACGTTATCTCGAAAACTGCTTCGTCTCCACTCTCTGTTACTCAAATATTAATTGTCAACAACCTCCTCAACTCGAAGGCCCTTTTTATTTCAACGACGATGAATGCAGACAAAGAAATTATCGAGGAAAGACTACGGAGGTAAGTGTTTATCAAGGAAGTATCTGGAAGTGTCTTAGATGGATTGGTCATGTTGAGTGCATGAATGAAAGGCGACTAACAAAAGGTATTTACGAGGCAGATGTCAGTGGAAATGCCGGGATAGCACGGCCTGGAAGAACATATGTAGGATATTAACCTTATTGGTGATGTTCTTCAGAAAGGTCAGATGCGGGTCGAGTACTTTGTTGACATAATCTACTGTTATACAATGTTTTTTTTATGAGTTGTATTGCAATAATGTGGTTAGCTAGCGACCTCGATAATTTTTTAATTTACCTCAATGGTCCTAGTTTATCAATTATAACTTTTAGTTACAGCTATATGTAAGCTGGCACGCCCTTTATGCCTGGAGGCTTTTATTGAGATATTGTTTTCGTTAAGTTATTTTTATTTCTGCTTGAGTATAGTTCTCGATGTTTTTGGTTGGTATATTGGCGTGTGCTAGCTGTCATATGGCTATTCATTTTATAATTTAAATTATTTTTTGTGTTGCGTAATGTAAATATCATTTTGCATACTATTATATAAAATCATTTTTTTCTAACTGAACAGACAGCTGTGCTGCTGGGGAGTTTGTTGCGTCACTTCTTCTTCCAGCTAAAGCACTAGGAAGTGGTGAAGGGTGGGCGTTTTGGGGGATTGTCTTATGTAATTTTGACGTCGGAAAAGTGCTGATTCTCAGCCTAGTTTGAATAAATGACTTTTGAATTTAGTTTTTTTTTTTTTTGAGTACTACTCGCAACCGGCGTGCCTGTTTGACTAGATGTATGGACGTAAACGAGGCAAAAGGAGTAGGCATGTGTCGTCATGGATCATAGCAGGTGGCGTTCTGTAGTTTCTGCCTACCCCTATAGGAAGAAGGCGTGAGTTTATGTATATGTATCCACTGTAGGTAATTGTGGGAATTAAATTTTATGACTTAAATTAGAATACAGCAGAAGTAGTGGTAACCGCCAGATTGTTTCTTATAAGGAGTTCTACATTACTACCTTTGTTTTTTTAAGGTGGTGTGTTTCTTGCGGCCTATATGATACCTATGACTAAACAAACAAAATGTGGAAAAACAAACCAGTAACGGCCTTTTCCATGTAAAACAAAGTTTATCTAATTGACACGTGCAGGCTACAGAAATTATAGACGTGCTTCAACATGTCATTACCGCAATTATCGGTATCCGCAGGTCCTAAGTCAGTTATCGTGTTGATTTGACTCCTGCCTGCTGTGTTTTAAAAAGTATGTATTTTATAGTAACAGTTTTTTATTAGCAAATGGTCCTGTATTACGATATCGACAAGACATGCACAAGCACTCAGGAACAACAACTAATAGGCCATACACAGTAATGTTTTGTGTGAGGTTTTCCCGGACCGAGTCAGTCAGCTATATTTGAAAAATAAGTAGGTACACATGGGGTATTAAGACAGCTTGAAGACTTGAAAACGGATCTGATGATGTAATAAGGGGTTCTTATTATCCCTTAAGCTAGGTTTGTTTATTATGAATGCTTTCTCTTCTAATTTGGGTAGTTTCTCGGCTCGGTAGTATTTTGTTGCTTTTAGAGAGTGACCCCCTAATTATTAGAAGACTCGACATAAAAGTTATAAAAATTGTATTACTCAATTTCGTATCTGAGAAGTTTAATCATGCTAGTATTTAGACTTAGAGAAAAAAGAAAACAACTTTAATATTTGTTGTTCCGTTCGTATTTGCGTCGGCATTTCAAACCCAGTGTTCGACAGCTTCAAACAAATAATAGTTTCTGTAACAAAAAACTATCGCAATATTCGATTTAATCGCCTGCATTTTAATCTGCAACGATCGCTTTTGTATCAGAGATAGGCCAATATTATATTAATATTTTTCATTATTTTATTGCATGTTTTTCGATCGATTCAAGTTTTATGTAAAATGTGAATTTATTGTACCAGAATAAGGTTGTCTCATTTTTTATCGTGAGCGTTATTAGACAAGCCCTATATTCTCGAAAATAATTTCGACGAAAAATTTGTTGACAACAATCTCCTCAACTCTAGGGCCTCTCTATTTCAAAAGATGATTAACGAAAACGAGACAAAAAAAAATCGACGAAAGACTTAGAACACGGGGTTAAGTTTTTATCAAGTAACCGCTATAATTTTGTTAATTAAGAGGTTTATTCATAAACGTTAAAGTTAAGAGACGTTTAAACGTCAAAAATGTACGGTTAAACAGTCGCTAATCAATACGATAATAGGTGTGTATTCTGACTTACTTTTAAATTATCTTCTTCTTGGATTTTTTTAATTAAAGGCCTCACTGTAGCACAGCACTTACAAGGTTTACATCCAATAGAAGGAGGGAAAAATAATGCTTCAGTCGGGTGTAGGGAAATTGTAAAACTCAAGTGTTTTTGTTTCATATACAGAGTGTGTTTGTACTTGAGCTTACCTGACCAAAGTAAGAGGCCAAGGGATAAAATATATTCAGGTTTTTCTTACTAAAGAAAAAAATGCTTTATAATTACGAGTATAAGGGCGTTTTTGTAAGCAAAACAAATCAAATCAAATCATTTATTTGTGATACATGGGTTACATGCAGGTGTTCATTACATAATTATATACTAATAATGTTCATTCCATGATCAGCCACTTGGGCATACAAATTATTAAATAACATAATGAAAAGACGAGTCTAAAATTCTAATTCCATTTCAAATTAAATACAATAGTTATTTGTTATACAAGAGTGCAAAGTTGCTTTTTAACCGCGTGTTCAATTTTGATGACCGAGCAAGCGAAGGATTCTAAAATTGAATCACGAGCGCAGCGAGTGATTCAAAATTAGAATCCTGAGCGTTAGCGAGGGAATCAAAAGAGCACAAGGTGAAAAATCTTTGCACTCGAGTGCAACACGTAACTTTTCATTCCACCTCAGTGAGGAAATGACTAAATGCAAAAAAAAAACGTTTACAATCACAAGATAGGTACACTTTTATTTCAGTTTAGTTATTAATTACTACATTATGACAGGTAAGTATTACAGAATAATCTTTAAATTACAACAAAATAATACTAAGGTATAATTAAGAAAATTTTAAAGTAACGTTGCTACAGTTATTTAAATTGAGTGTAATATTTTTGTTTGGTACTGTAATATTGGTGTTAGTCACTTGTGTACTGTTTTTCGGTAAACTATCTGTCATACTTAATAGTTGTACCGATTCATCGGATTCCCTTGGCGTGAATGTTGGAGAGAGAGGGAGATGGTTAGGTGTTTCATAACGGCTTATTTTTGATGTAGAAGGGCCAGTCCAAGGATCCGATTGAGGCTCTTTCAGTGTAATGGCTCCTACGATGCCTTCACATATTTTAGACTTATTTTGGATGGAATCCTCTATGTATCCCTCTACAACTGCATTGGACTTCCAGCCTCCGTGGCGCTTAAGGGACAGGAGATCAGCTCCGGAATCAGCCAAAAGTGTGGCTGAAGTTCGTCGGAAACAATGACCCGTGTACAACAGGGGTTCTGGAAGTTCAAGAAATGTTGCTATTTCTCGTGGGATACTGCCAATTTTATTAGTACCCATAGGCTGTCTAACACACTTTCCATTGCGATACTGTAGAAAAAATCGATTGATTGGAGTGTTAGGCGGGCGTAAGGCTTGATATTTCTCAACAATCGTTACGTATTCCTTGCGAATGACGAAGTTGCGGTCTCTTTTTGTCTTTGTATTAGGTAAATTAATTAATAGTAAGTCATCTGAATGTTTCTCAATGTTTTTGACATTAAGTTGTGTTAGTTCATTAGTTCGACATGCTCCGTTTATTCTAATAATAAGAACAACCTGTAACGTAAAGAGTATTGTAGTAGATAAATGAATAAAATTGATATGAACGCATAATTATGCCTATCAACATCTACTAAGTATACTATTTAATTGAGATTAATATACTTAAGTAGATACTGAATGTGCAACTGACTTACTTTTGCCGCCAAATATACGGAATCGGGTGCTTCGTTCAGAAACTTTTCAATATCAGATACTGTGAAAACCTTCGATTTTTTTGGTTGATGACCAGATGAGGCTCTTTTTAAAAATGCCACTAATTTAGGATAGGTATCGATATGTTTGTCTTTTTTCATCTTTATTGTTGCTTTTAGCATCGAATACGTACTCCATAGAGTGCTTGCTTTCTTGTTCTCGGATAATTCTATAAAATATGCCAGCAAAACGTTTTCTGAGAAAGTTTTGGCTCCTTTTGCTAGTCGCCACGTGTTGAACATATCGTACTGTTTTAAATACTTCTCGCGTGATTGTTGAGGGAGAAAGCTCATTTGCGCATTATTAACAGTTTCAGTCAATTCTGTTGGCGTCAAGCAAACTTCCTCGTCGCTAGAATCACTCATTTTAGTTTTTTCACTTGTTTTCAAGTTTCTTGTTTTTAATATAAGGTTTAACAATGACGTGAAAAAATGCCGCGTAAAGAACCGCGTACAAAGCAAATTGAAAAAAGAACACCAAGAAGGTTCCGAGTCTGAGTTTTTAACAAATTAAAAAAAAGTTGTATGATATATTCGGCACCATAGAGGTAGCAGTAAATAGGTTTAATGTTTTTTTTAATTCACAAACTTAGTGCACACGATGTTGTAAATTCAATTTACTTTATCCTCTAGAGAATAAAAACGGCTTTTCCACTCAGATATTGAAGATTAAAAATACTCTTTCCGAGATGGTGGGATGAAAATTATATTATTACTAGTAGTCATGCATGACAGACACAAGACAATCAACAACAATAAATTATCGTCAAGCGGACATGAAACATTTAAAAAGTTCTAGTCGATAAAAATCATCTACAGAGTAAAGACATTTTTCTATAAGAAATTGAAACAATTTATTTTTAAAGATATTAATATTGCCACATTATTTTATGTCATTAGGAATTTTATTGTAGATCTTCGTGGCCTTAGCAAAGACACTTTTCCCAAAGAGTTCTATATTGACTGGTAAGGTTATTATACAAATGACTTCTATTTCGCGATCTGAGCTGTAATGTAAATAGTGATGGATGGTGTCTAATAAACAAGACCATTTCAAGAATATATAAAGATGGCATCGTAAGTATTTTTAATTTTTTAAAGTATTCCTTGCAGCTGTCAGTTCTTTTGAGACCACACAAATGTACGATGTTGAAAAATGTTGAAGTAAAATGAAAGCGAACTCTTGACAATATCTTTACTTTGTTGTCTAAAGAGACTTTTAATCAAAATCAAAGAACTCGATTAAGACTTGATTGTTTTAGGTCAACAATAGGGTTCCGAGTCTGATCTACCTAGTTGTAATTTGTTTAACGAGAAGATCCTTTCTAGGAATATTAAAATCTGAAAACTATTTGTTTGATCAATGTTGATCGAGCCTGACATTGCTCGCAGAACAGAATGGCCGATGGGACCGAAAGATTCTGGAGTGGCGCCGGGTACCGAAATACTTAGCGTTGGAAGTCCGCAGGAATCCGCTGGATGCGAGAAGCACAGAACCGGTTGAAATGGCGATGCTTCGAAGAGGCCTATGCCCAGCAGTGGACGTCTTTCGGCTGAAATGATGATGATGATGAATTTTGATCAAGACAAATTTACCTGCATTTGTAACAAAGTATTATTTTGTATTAACTGAAACAAACAGTGCCTACTGATGACAGAATAATATTAGGTAGTGTCAAAAGCGTCAGCAACTCAGGTTTTGTCTGGGTTGTAACAAAAAGCTGATCTTTATTTTGTTCATTTTACCATTCTTTAAGGCCTATTCAAACCTGAGCGATATTCGCTGCCGCTGTGGGTAGAGGTACATACCGCGCGGGTTTCGCTCAGGTATTTAGTATCAAGTACCGCGACTAGAGCGACCTGAGCGATATTCGCTGCCGCTGTGGGTAGAGGTACATACCGCGCGGGTTTCGCTCAGGTATTTACCTCAACGTTATTGCTAAGCGTTCTTCAGGGCATATGGGTTCTCGATATTTAGTGAATGATTTGCTGATATTTTCCTTTATCATATTTAATATTTCATCGAAGTTCTCAGTTGTCATTCTGAATGCATTAAAAAACCGATCTTCATCCAATCTTAATCTTGGATATAAAGTGTGGAATTCCCCATGAATTCGGTGTTGTCTGTTGATGTCATGGATCCAAATTCTTTTCTTAACTGGTGAGTCAATTAAGGCTAATAAAAGTAAAACTTCCTCTTCATCACTATCCATCACTAAAATCAGATGCTCTGCAGAAATTATGTGACTTACGTGTATATTCTTTGGCGAATCAGAAATGACTAACTGGCGAAAATTTCTTACCTCTCTGAGTGAAACTCGACTAATATTACCGCATACCCACTGGGTTTTCTCTGCCGCAGACGGTAGCGAATACCGCTTAGGTCTGAACAGTAATATTACCGCATACCCACTGGGTTTTCTCTGCCGCAGACGGTAGCGAATACCGCTTAGGTCTGAATAGGCCTTTAGATATAGCCCGAGTCATAAACAAAAGCGATCGTCGCGCGAGTACGCGATAGTCGCGCTCTTATGGTGGCCATACACCATGCTGCCTATCGTCCAATCGGCATGACGCTGCAGGCTAGATCCAACCTGCAGTTCATTCATATACACCACACACGATCAATTTAAACTGTCGTATCGGCAGCGACGTTCAGTTTTTGCCCTCTTGGGCATTTTACTTGTGATAACAAAAAAAAAAGATTAAACTGAACTGAAGACGACCGCCATACACGATCCAATCGGCACGATCCAATCGGCTTGATGAAGCCAAAATAATAATTTCGATTGTTCCGTCTAGTATAACTGTCATGCCAATTCATGCCCATACACGGTCAGTTCTACCTGATCCAATCGGCAGAGTCATGCCGATTGGACTATAGGCAGCATGGTGTATGGCCAGCATTATATGAATATGAAACGAATATGACACAAAAAAACGCGTTTGTACGTCATAATTCATACAAACGATAGTGTCGATCACGTACTCGCGTGACGATAGCTTTTGTTAAGGACATGAGATCTACAAAAATAATAATTCGTTTGAGAAAATAATCGATAGTCCAATAACCAACCAATTTTGATTGCTGTACCTAAAGCCAAAGCCTGTCTGAAATTAAATAGGAAACAGTGCCACTAGTTGTAAATCGTTTTACTAAAATCAATAAGTAGATAGCGACGCATGGTTGAATAGCCTGCACTGTGGACTGCCTCGATGGTCAAATGGTCTCGCTACTACTGAACATGAGGTCCTAGGTTCGATTACCGGGTCGAGCAAGGTGCTATTGGGTTTTTCCATCTGTAATTTCTCAGTAGCAGCCCGTAGTCTGGATTCGTGCCCGGCTGATGACAATAGGTTCGCCCCCTATACATGGGACTTAAACATAACTGGCGAAACGTGGGTGTCCTTAGGGTATACCTCTGCCTAACTCTCAGGGAATACAGGCGTGATGCTATGTTATGTTGAATAGCAAAAAAACATCCTGTATGATAAAGGATTAACTGCACTCAATAACAAAGATTATAAGTTACCACTTAAAACTTAATCATCCTCAGTATTGCAACAATAAATAGTTATTAATTCTTACAGAACCCTAATGCAAAATGGATGGACTAACGCTATCTCGAATATCGGCGTCGGCGGGGTAAATACGGTTAATTACTTTAACAAAACATGGGGCAGGATCGCGCCGGGCCGTACGATGGATCTCTACTCGCTGGAAAAGTTTAAAAAATATAAGAGTGATTGGAATTGTGAGTATTTTGTTATTTTTTATTAAATTTGTTTTAAGATTGTTTAATAGATTTACGGTTGAAGTAGTACTTATTTGAAAGTGTTACGTCATTGGTCCTAGATTTCATCAGAGCTGCACGATGGATCTGTACTCTCTAGCTAGACTATTTTGTTTACTCTTCTTATGCTCTTTACATATAAAAAAAAAAGTTTAATGAGCATTCAAAAACATGACGAAATCAAGGACAGATGTCGTAACGACATCTGTCCTTGATTTCGTCATGTTTTTCAGTGATCTTCATAGACTCCTTTTGCTATCGAACGATGCAGGTTTATATTCGATCTGAGTTAAATAAAACTATATTTTATCCATTACTTCAAACGGCTTCCAAGGCTCAAACAAATAGGACAAATAGGGCAACGGCCTGGCGGACCAAGTCGCCTGGCCGTTTCCCTACTTGGCCTTTTCATACCAAACAGGCCGCGTCCCTAACGGCCAGACGACAATACAATACTATGGTTACAATGTCCTCTCGAGTCCATGCAGCTACAGCCTCATAATCTTATACATACTTGACTTGCTTACGGTCGCGAATCCACTTAAACTTAACTTAGATAGAAAAGCTTAATATCGAATACAAGTATTTTATGTTTGAGGTTCTTAATAAAAATTCGATATGATAAAAAGATTGACTCTTAATTATTGAAACAGTAATAGGTAATACGTGCTGGTATCCGCAACTCCACGTCAAAGCGCGTATTTTGCGTACGGGTGGGAAATCACTTATTCGATCCACCCCAGCTCCTTCAAGATAACGCCTTGGTGTTACTGATAATCTTACGTAGGGAATTGAAATAGTAAACATGCCTACATAAGTAGTAAAGATGATAAATCAAATATTTCATCTCAGTTTGTCAAGGATATACGAGTATTAATGAATCTGCTATTCTTAGCTGTCAAAACTTTGTGATTTCAATTTTATTTTTGTTGGGACATAGAACTAAATTGTCAGTTTAGTTTATTTCCCTACTTAAAAACTTTTACTTCAAGACGACAACAAGAATATTAAACGAAATAATGAGATCTTACCTGCGAACTTTGGCCTCTTTACTTTTATACCAGGAATTGTTAATTTTGGATAATAATTTTTATAGATTACTTCGTAATAGATTTTGGCTATCATTCGTGGATCTTTGACAGTGGTTACGGGTCGTCAGATGCCCGAAAGTATGACAGCCAGTCTTACCAAAGGTTATCGTATTACCCAGTTACTGGGTTGTGGAGGTATATAAAATACTGATATTCAGCTGCATCCCGTTAGGAAAGATAGTTGGGAAAAGGCTACGCAGAATGGACATTTTTAAAGATTACTGTGTAATAGATTTTATTTTTCTTTTTTACTGCCCGTACTTACCAATACTTTATTTGCATCTTACCTCTTGTTTATTTCAAACCAATGTTTCTAATATAAAGTGATCTCTAGTGATACATTTGATTAATTAAAAATTCAGGACGTAATGAAGAAATATTGTGTAAGTAATATTCGTACGATTTGCAAGTCAGCACAATAAGTACTTATACGATATTTTTCATTTATACCACCATACATAATTTATAGATAAAAAATACTTTACCTACGTCTCACAAATAAATAAATTTCAATTTAAATACTAATTTATTTTAAAACTTTATTTTTGTAAATTTAAATTTTGTGGGTTTTGGGGGTTTTAGTTTGATTGATTGATTACCTCTTCTTGGAAGAAAAAAAGTTCAAAGCAGATTACAAAGTTAAATTCCGAAAAATATTATTTATGGTGCTACCTACAAACAAAACTTGACTCCACGTAATTAGCCTAAACTTCAAGCTACTTCCTATCCCGTTTGGACTAATCCGGGGCTTAGCATAAAGATCTATTGTTCCCCCGAGCTTAAATACTAAAGTAAAGGATTTAAGTAAACAAGTAGAATGGGCTGCTTTGAAAATGTGAATTCACTTGATTGAGTAATGAGCAATCTAAATTAGTGGATTATTTTTAGTTTTTATTTATGTTCATAGGTAACAGAACACTTTTCGAGTTCTAATCCTGAAAAATATAACGGGAGGTATCTATAAACTTTTTGAACATTATAAGTTTATAACTTTCCACAATTTAGGTGAAAAAAGAAATTGTTGAAATGCTGTCGCAGACTGATACAAGTTCGTGCTTCCGCTTAAACGAAATGTCACTGTCTTGTCAACACAAACTGGAACCAACCTTACCTAATCCCGGAAACACCTAACCATTATTTAGTATGCCTTAGGAAGATATGGGACAATCCCGTCAAATACCCTGTAGAAAAACCGGAAAACCGTTAACAATCTCGATCTGTTTATGAAAGTACGGTTCTTTTCAGACCCTGTACAAGTTCGGTACCAAGAACATGTGGTACCAGAAAAGGACAAGCCACGTCGTACAACCTTCCAATCAGCTATGAAGGTGACCCTGACTGTGGGGCAGTGCTTCGGGCTGAACCCAGTTCAGGGCATCCATGAGAACGATGCGTCAAAATTACGGTGAGTTATATTATCTCAATTATGAATTCAATTATGAATTCAATTTAGGATTATCGTAGTAGTCTTCTAATCAGTGTGCCTTTTAAGGCTTTCCAAAACCAATAATAAAATTATAATTACGAATATAAGGAAAAAAGGTTTCAAAAACGAAAACGAAATAATTAGAAAGAAGTTTGGAGAACCCTCTTAATTAAAATCACAGGTTTGTCTCTCGAAAAGAAAGAAATTGTATGTACTCGTATACAAACACAATTACTTTTGAATAACATAACCTTCCTATTGCCAGTCGGGTAACAAATAGTACCTAAAAACTAAAAGTAATATTATTTATAGTATGACATAGCAAAATGTTAGCTTCATATTTTTTAAATTCATGTTAAGTCGTTAAACGCTTGGTCCTGGCTGTCATTAGTAGATCTTTGACAGTCGTTACAGGTTGTCTGAAGCCCGAAAGTCTGACAACCAGGTCTGGGAAAAGACTACGCAGATGGACTCTGTTTTTTTTTGGCTAGCTGCCCGCCCCAGCTTACGGGTAGCACTAAGTACTTATCTATGGCTACCTACCCTACTACCCTACCTACCTAGCTTACTACCTACCCGACCTACCTACCCCTACCTACCTACCCCTACCTACCTACCTACATACATACCTACGTATATAGTAGATATGTAAGTAGGTGTAGGTAGCATAGTACCTACGTACGTACCCACCTATCTACCTGCCCTACCTACCTACATAATTACCTACCTACCTTACTACCCTACATACATACCTACCTATCCTACCTACCTACATACCTACCTCCCTACCTACCCTACCCACCTACCTACCTTAAAATACCTACCTAGGTAGGTACGTGTACTTATCCTACAAAACTTGTCCTGAAAATAACGAACAGAACAAAAAAAAGATTATCCAATTGGTGCAGCCGTTCGCAAGTTATCGCGTGACTAAGGGTAATAGGGATTCATTTTTATGTAAATAAACTACAGTCACCTTTGAATTAGTTTTATAGCAAAATTAAATAATAGAACAGCGATCTATATTTTTCGATGAGTGAATTGGCTCATCAATTCTTTGAAGTACAGTCGCAATCACGAGAGTATGAATATTTCATTTTGAATTTATTTGTAATGGACTAAAAGCAAAGAGTAATGTAGAGTTTTAATGAATATTTTTGTACGTGTTATTGAGCTACTTTCTTTTATTACAAGTCTTATTTATTTTGTTGTTTTATTTTTATTTTATTTTATAGTTATACTTTATTAGTTTTTTTTTATTAAATACATGATAGACACCGTTTGGTGAATTTAAAGGAACCAAAATTCTCCTCACTTTTAACACTCATACTTTTGAGTCAAGAATTAATTAAGTAATATTTATTAATACTGCCTCGTTGGTCTAGTGATCGCAAACGCGACTGCTGAGCATGAAGTCCTGAGTTCGATTCCCAGGTCGGGCAAAGTGTTATTCAGCTATTCCATCTGGAATTTCTCAGCAACCCGGAGTCTGGAATTTGTGCCCGATGCTGGCAATAGGCTATGAAATGAAATGAAATGAAATTGTTTATTCTGTAAAATAAGACATTGCAATCACTTTTACACGTCATTTAAAAAAAAAAAAAAAAAAGAAGAAAATGCTAGATGAGTTCGGCGTTTCCTATCTGACTACTCTGAGAAGAAAGACCGAAACAAACTCAGAGGTCACAGTCTCTTTTAAAGTCCAGACATAATCTTGGTCAGACCATATGAGGACCATGTAGATTAGTGTCTGAAATGGTCTTTTAAGGAAAGAATCACACAGATTTGATTTGAGTGGACCAGTCCAGTCAGTGCAAGCATTTATCAATAATCATGGAGCCCAACTCAGAACTTAAGGAGCTCAACTCGGCGAACAATACCAAAGAAAGGACATTTGGGTAGGCCCCATAAACTACTGAAACTGCCAGACCATCATTAAAAGTAACTGAGAAAGAAAACAAATATCAGAGGAAAAAAAAGAATCTCCTCACATTCACGATAATTAAAACAACTACATACTTTACAAAGTAATCATGTCATTTTGTATATAATTTTCAACAATGTATATAAAACTGGTATATTTTAATGATTTTACGAGTACATAATAATTAAAATGTCAAATTTTATGGTTTTATCACAAGGCTTAGCAGAGCGAGCAGCTCAATCCTACGCTTTTTTATCTTCTAAATAATCTGAAATTTTATAGTACCCTTTTTTACAAAGTTTGGTTTTAATACAGTTTTTAAATCGTTTAATGGGTAAGTTTCGAATGTCGATGGGAAGTTTGTTGTAAAAGCGTATACATTGACCCATGAACGAGTTGCCTACTCTGTGGAGACGTGTGCGATGTATAGCAACCACAACCAAGGTTGTGTTTATTCCTGTTAACTATGAATATTGGACATTTTCTTAACTTTATATATATTTTTTGTGTACATACAATATATTTTCAAAATTATATTGTTAGGCTACAGTCAGAATGGTTATTTCTCAGAATTTTTCTCGAAGGGAATATGTTGGACCTTTTTTTTTTTTTTTTTTTTCTTTTTTTTTTTTTTTTTTTGCGAAATGTGGGTGTACTATGGGTAAACCTCTGCCTACCTCGTCGGGGAAACATGGCGTGATGTTATGTTATTTATTAATAAAAGCATAAACTACTGCTGGAATGTTTGTTGCAATGCATACCCATTTCCATTTTGCAGCAGGGGTTAGCACTGCTGCAAAAAACAGACCCTATCTATTTGTTTCATGGATTTTTATTGAACGTATTTGTTTTTATTTAGTAGTTCATACTCTCATAGAATGTAAACGACTGACAGATTGGTAAAGTTATAGTGTCGTTAGGATTGCTATTGTATGCACTACCTTTTGTCCGCAACTTAGCCCGCGTGAAGGTCAGAAATTATACCACGGGATAGTACTACCCGGATAAAAGCTACCGGATATTCTATGTCTTAACCCTGGTCATGGTCGACCTATGTGCCAAATTCAATCGAAATCCGTTCAGCCGTTAAGGCGTAAAAAGGTAACAGATAGACAGACAGCCGAAATATTCGCACTTATAATATTACTAGCTGTGCCCCGCGGTTTTACCCACATAATTCTCAATTCCGTGCGAATATCGGGATAAAAGATATTCTATGTCCTTTTCCAGGTCATGGTCTACCCATGTGCTAAATTTCATCCAAATACGTTCAGCCGTTTATAATATTATAGCTGCGTCCTGCGGTTTCTCCCGCATAAGTCTCGATCCCGTGAGAATATTGGAATAAAAAGTACCCGTTGTGGTCTACCCATGTGCCAAATTTTATCCAAATCTGTCCAACCGTTAAAGCGTAACAAACAAACATACAAAAAATCTAATCTTTTTCTTTATAATATTACTAGCTTTTTCCCGCGGCTTCGCCCGCGTAAAGGTCGGAAAATATCCCACAGAAATGTACTACCGTGATTCAGAGTATCATATGTCCTAACCCAGGTCATGGCTTATCCGTATGCCTTTCATCCAAATCTAGAAAGAAAGAAAAGAAAGAAAGAATAATATTTATTTGGACACAGTTCGTGAAACACATAATACAAAAATAAAAAGTGAAAATAATCATAAAGCGATAATAGTGTGTGCCTCACGGCTGCGCCAAAAAGGTTCACTTCAGCATTAATGCCCGACAAATGCTGTCTGACGCTGGTTTTCTAATGAACCCTTATGGACAAGTGACGGGGAGTACCAACAGTTTCAACATACCTAATACATAATTTGTATACCTCTAAATAAATAAATAAACTATATAAGGTCTATTTAAATAATTGTTTCGAATCAATGTTATTTCCACCTAAACAAACATCAACTTCAGTCATAGTCTTCATCTGTTCAGTCGTTACGGCATGAAAAGGTAACAGGCAGATAATAAATCTGTTTTAGGGTTCCGTACCTCAAGATGAAAAATTGAAACCCTTAAAGGATGACTTCGTTGTCTGTCAAGACCCTTTTTCTCAGAAACGCGTGGAGGCATCGAGTTGAGATAGATATCAAAAATTTTGGCTAAGCGCGGACTACGAATTTTGAACTGCGAAATTAAATCGTACACGAAAATAATTCCTACGCGCACTCACAAACGATTTCTTTTCGCAGTGTGCGGACTCAATACAGATTGGCGATTATTATCCGAAACGATTAAAATTCGTGGCCTTAAATCTACGGTCCCTTGGATCTGTAACTACTCGCAAATTAACCAGTCTATTTGGTACATCCTGTTGGCCCAGCAGCATGAAGTTTGGTGAGAAGCTAGGACAAGTAAAGACAAAAATCCGAAAATTGGTAATTTATAGTTATATATGAACTGCAAAGTTAAGTTTGTTCTTCAATCAGAGATCAAAATTTCATAGGCCATGTCTTGAAGTAACATTTAGTCTGTATTTCATTACTCTATTAAAAGTTATTTTCAATTGAACAGTTAAGTTTGTCCTTCAATCCGGATTTGGAAATTCGGGCAGCCGAGCAAGCACAGCTTTGAGACGGAACCCTCAGGGCCGTCGTCCTACTCACACTTGACCGGTTTAAAAAATAAAATAAAACAGGTTTATATGATTCTAAATGCCTTCCTTAAAATACTAATTTTTCATTTCAATATTATTATAAACATTAATTTGTAATACCTATTCTAGTGCCGCCATTGAACATTATCTACATGTTAGACAGGTTAGCTTATAACTTTAAATGTAATAACTTTTGACCGACTGGGCTGATTTTGATGAAATAAATACTAAATTTTAACTCAACATATGGACAATAACCATATTTCAATCCACTAAAATCAATATTAAATGTGAATTTTAAAATCATCCCCTAAAAGGGAGATGATTTTACAAAAACGCTGAAATGCGTAGTTCTTAATTTCTTACCAAAAGCATAAATTCGAATTTTCATATCCATAACTTAAGAAATGCTGGATTTCCCGTACAAACTTTCATCCCCAATATCACCCCCTTTAGGATTATTTTTGAGACAAAAAGTACCCTATGTCCTTCTCCAAGTCTCAGGCTACATACCTGCCAATTTTCAAAACTATCCGTTCAGCCGTTTTTGCGTGAAGGCATTACAAACAAACAAACAGATAAACAAACAAACTCACTTTCGAATTTACAATATTAGTTAGGATTAGTATACATGCAGTATACAGTCCGCAGTCCGCAGAGCATCCTAATAAATCTACATAAAGTTCTGCGTGGTATAAACTGCGCCGAAAAAGATAATTCATTCTTGTGACATGTAGTTTTAGATTTTAGTTGGCAGTTTTGTTAGTGAGTTTTATAACAACATCATAATTAAAGCATAATCAGCCTGTAAGGTCCCCACTGCTGGAACACAGGTTCGGTCTTCGAGAGGGAGTGGTCTGTAATCGACTACAGCCCATACAGCCCAGATACACACCACACACACAGATACAGCCCAGTGCGGGCTAATAGATGTCACCTCTCCTCGTATTTTTGGTTCCAAGACATGCCGGTTTCCTAACGATGTTTTCCTTCACCGTTTTGAGAGCAGTGGTGATGAAATTATTTACACAAAGTAAAGCGCCTGCCAGGGTTTGAAAACATGACCTACAGGCTACAACTCGTAATTCGGGGCCGTTGACACAATAAATAGTTTTAATAAGGTGACCGTAATTAGGACTTACTGAATCCCAAATCCTGGATGGACCGACGACTTTGAAAAGGTGGCCGGGACAAACTGGATGGGGTTTTAGAGATATGGGGAACAGAGAGTAAAGTTCACTCATCCTCTATTAAAAAGGGAGGATCCTCCGACCAGGCGAGTGTCGTGTCTGGCAGGCAACTGCCCAACGATTGATGTCGGATAGTCTTATATAAGTCGTTCGCGCGGTAAACTCTAATTGCGCGATGCAAGATTTGTGTGACGTCAGGATTTTGTGCGTAGTTCGCATGTGGCGATGTAGATGCCGCCACAGGGTAAGCAAAGAACCGTATGTTAAGATGCAACTTGGAAGAAGACTATGTCTAGTAGTGGATTGCAATAGGCTCAGTTCATAGTTAAAAAAGTAGAATTTCGCAAACTTATTTAAGAAAAGATAAGATAATATCATTCATTTGTCCAAAACATGAGCATATTTTGCCTCAACGGCGCGTAATAAATAATTAAACATCAAATAATTATAAATGTACCCATTATACAAATCAATGAACAATGCTAAAAACAACTTAAAAATGAAAATGAAAATGTACTACAGCATAGTGTCATCAACTCATCATCGAAATCATAACTAATATTATGAAGAGAAACATAAATTGTACCTGTATTAGTCTGTTACGCTTTCACGCTAAAATCATGGCTGAACGGATTTGGATGAAATTTGGCACACGGGTAGACCATGACCTGGGTTAGGACAACAGTATACTTTTCATCCCGATTTTCCCACGAGATCGAGACTTACGAGAAAAACTGCGGGGCGAAGCTATTATATAATAAAATATGTTTGTAAAGTAATTAGGAACAAAATCTAGATATTTCACACAACTCAGATTAATTTGTCAGTCAAAATTTCGTCAGTGCTGTAATAGACTTTACCTAACAGAATAATATAATTATATCCTAATCTACTTCTTAATTTTTTTGTTCCTATTTCTCTTTTGTATGCTTGATTAATTATTTGTTACCGGAACCAGAGAAAACGTAATGAAAAGTTTATGACGTGTAACATCTTTCGTCTCGCTTTCCTGCAATCTTTGCACAGAACATATTATGTATACCCTAAAAAAAATCGGTAGGAGTGATTTCGTGGAAAGGGACGGAAGTTTGTAACAGGAAGCCGAAGCGCGCGCTATTTGGTTTGACCAATGAGCGCGCGCGGTGCTGGCCGTCACAAACGACCTTGACGAGGCCCCGCTTTAATGTTGCTTATTACCAAGCTGAGATGCCAGATGTTTCACATCGTATGCGACTACTGTAAGGCTCATTCATTTTTTTACAGATTCAGATTCATATCATTTCGCTGTCTATACACGTACATATCTATGGTGGGCCAGTTCACTATGGCTTTTGTGCTGTTCCTGAGCCTATTCAAAGAAGCTTCGTCTACGGTGGACACTGCCAGTAAGTGAAATGGCATCATTTCTTATAATAACATTGACTGAAATTATTGATGCTTGTGTTAGTTGACATTTTCAAATATTCTTGTAGAAATTGCACACTTTCAATAGTTTCAATCGCAATCTGAAGGACTTTGAACGAAATTGCTAAACCATTGCTTCATAATATGTTTGAAAAATTCATCCGCTCAATAATGTCAATAACGCAATGAATGTTGTTGAACTGCCAAAATGAAAGGCATAGCAATTGGAGGTGTGTCATGCAATTCCTATGATTGATGATGATGTGTTACAATTACTCTGACGATCTACAATAAATAATAGTATTTAACAGACAAAAACTCTGTATGTCATTAAATTAATGTTATGCAATTTTATTCCGGTTTTAGCAAAAAGTTTTGGGATGTATTTAATCGAACCTCTATTATATCCCATTTAGCGCTACTAAAAATATTATTGAACACTGTTATATAATGATTGCATCTTTTTTTGTACACGTCAAATAATTCATATTTTGGCGTCCTAAAAATACTAAAAGGAACTGCGACCAACATAGATGGTAGCGTTCGCCGGCCGCTGCCGCGGTGGCTCACAGATCGATACTTATATTTTTATCCTCATGGATGTCCTCCGTCCTAGTGCGGGCGAGGGGGACTGTCAGACTCCTGCTGACAAAAAACCACCCCGGCGTTCCCTTCCCACCCTTGGACCGGGGATCATGAGATCTTGTGCGCCTTCCATGATCCCCGACTGGCCCGACTGGCTGTTGCCCGCGAGGGGAGTAAGGTGCGAGACTCCCCCCGCGACGTCAAATAGGGGCGGGCGTAGAACACTACACGCCGTCACCTCGGGTCTTGCTGGATGTGTTTGACCTGTATGTATGTATGTATGTGTGTCAGTCTCTATGTTCCCTCGTAACTACTAACAACTGAACCGATTATGATGCCGTTAGATTTGTCTTTATAATGCGAGTGTCACTGGGAGTATTCAAATTATAAAAATCAAAATGGCGGATATTTGGCACCGAAAGGTATGTTAAAAAAAAAACTCCCTGCCCTATCGAGTGAGGTATCAAAATGAAGGGTTTTGAAAGGTGATTACAAAAATATGCACAAATTATATTATTATTATTATTATTATATAGTTTAAATGTAATTTGGAAAGCGAAAATAATAAAAACAAACGCTGAAAATATTAAAATTTAATTATTATGCTTGTTTTTATTCTCTTTTCAGTTATGTGTTTTTGCAGTCGAGTTTTTTGTTTTTTAAATTCTTTTTTTTATTTGTACTTATGTTAATTTTGTTTTACAATTTCAGCTGCTTTAATATTCTACAGTTTCACCTTTATAACAACGACATTATTTTGGCGGATCGCAATGAAATGGCCGAAGTTATGCATGCTCATAGCTAAGATGGAGGCGGTCGATCCTAATACCGACATGAAGTTAGGAAGAAAGTTTAATATCGCTTGTATCGTGGTGCTATCGTTGGCTTTATGTAAGTTTGGAAACATTTTTTTCTTCTTTGTCCATAAGTAGGTATTTTGATTAAATTTGAAAAACGTGTATTAATCTAGTGTTCAAGTCATGAGCGGTGATTGAAACCAACGAATTCAATAGGATACGATATAAATAACCGTCTCATTGAAAACCGATTTCTAACGTTAGCCGTCCCGTCGTCGTTACCCGACTGGGTAAAAATCACCGCGTAAAAAAATCACTCGCTGAGGGCTAACGTGACATTTGCCTCCTTCTGGGGCAGTCGCCCCAGAAGGAGGGAAATGTTTTCGCGCACTAAATTTTTAATTTCAACTTACTGCTTTGCGCCTTCCTTCGCCTATTTGGACCTGCACCCTTATTGTGTTACACAGTTTGAATCACAATCCAAGAGTTTTGAAGGATAGCTAATCCATTGCTTCATAGGTTTGAAAAATTCGTTTGCTCAACAACGTAAATAACGCAAGGGACGTGCGTGAACTGCCAAAATGAAACCCATTACGACCAATTGTCATTTTATGTGTATTACGCAATTTCCCCACAGACTTTTACGAAATTCAAAAAACATGGGTCCAAAGATAAACCTTGTTTTGTAAAAAGGCCGTAAATATTTGGAGTAACATAAAAACATTTCAAGTTGAAAAAAGCTATAAAAAAATTCGTCTTTATTTGGTGTTTCGCACTTGCATTTATTCAGGCAGTTTTTTTGAATAATTCAGAATTATAATAAGACTTTTTATTTTCAGTGGAGCATGGTTTCTCAGAGTTGCATGGCATCTCCCTGGCTTTGGACTGCCACCCGGAGAGTCCCCTATACGAAACTTTTATAAAGAATAGTTTTGCATGGCTTTACCTATACTTTCCTTACAGCGACTTCGTTGGATTAATGTCCCACGTAAGTTTCTAGAAAATATGATGACCAAACACAGACTATTTTAGGAAAGAAGACTCTTATCATCGGCGACATCTAAATGAATGTCTAAATAAAAGTGCGGCCACTACATTTTCAACGCTCGTCCAGTGACGTTAGTTGAAACTCCAACAGCGCTTTCCTTTAGGCATTAATTAAAGTGTCGTCTAGTGTTTATGAAAATGGACATTATAGTTCCACGAAAGGGCATTTCATCTGCATTTATTCACAACGTTTTTCGTCACTGTAAGTCAGTAGGTATGTGGCGGCCATCTATATCGTAGTCATAGTTGGTCGCTGTGATTAACTCAAGACAATGTTTAAATGTTCTATCTCCAGAATTAGCTTACTTACTGACAGGTTATATGAGTTTATATAATTGTTTATAATTTATTTTACTAATTTTACTTTATTTATTGTTGACATAATCTACTCATTACAATGTTTTTTTTTAATGAGTTGTATTGCAATATGTGGTTAGCTAGCGACCTCGATAATTTTATAATTTACCTCAATGGTCCTAGTTTATCAATTATAACTTCTAGTTACAGCTATATGTAAGCGGGCACGCCCTTTATGTCTGGAGGCTTTTATTTAGATATTGTTTTCGTTAAGTTATTTTTAAGTTGTTTTTGGTTGGTATATTGGCGTGTGCTAGCTGTCATATGGCTATTAATTTTATAATTTAAATTATGTTTTGTGTTGCGTAATGTAAATATCATTTTGCATACTATTATATAGAATCTTTTTTACTGAACAGACAGCTGTGCTGCTGGGGAGTTTGTTGCGCCACTTCTTTTTCCCAGCTAAAGCACTAGGAAGTGGTGAAGGGTGGGCGTTTTGGGGAACTGTCTTATGTAATTTTGACGTTCGAAAAGTGCTGATTCTCAGCCTAGTTTGAATAATTGACTTTTGAATTTGAATTTTGAATTTGAATCGCCACATGCAAACTACGCAAAGCCCTGCATCGCGCAAGCGAAGTTTACCACTAACATAATATAATCAACGTCCCAACATCAATCGTTGGGCAGTAACCCACCAGACAAAACACCCGTCTGGTCGGAGCATCCTCCCTTTCCTATGAACGATGAGTGAATTTTACATACTGTTCCTCATTATATCTACAGAAGATAGGTATAATAATACCAGCCTATTATCGAAAAAGGCAGGAAAAAGGCCTCTTCTCATAAAGAGAAGGCACGAGCACCACGCTTGCTCAAAACGGGTTGGCGATTTCAGACTTATAATATCTAAGTCAAGGTTTCCTCGCGATTGTTTTCCTTCATCGATGTCAGTAATGTATATCTTTACATGCCGAGACCCCTCCGTGCCTCGGAAAGCACGTTAAGCCGTTGGTCCCGGCTGTCATGGCCCGGCTGATTTTTGACAGTCGTTACGGGTCGTCAGAAGGCTGAGTCTGACAACCAGTCTTACCAAGGGGTATCGTATTACCCACTATCGGCTGTGGAGGTCAAATAGGCAGTCGCTCCATATAAAATATTGGTATTCAGCTGCATCCTGTTAGACTGGAAGCTGACTCCCATATAGTTGGGAAAAGGCTAAGCAGAATGATTGATGTCAGTAATGTTCAAGATAAACTTAGAAAGTTAGGTATGAATTGAAAAAAGTCACAAGTTTTTTTTTAAATTATAAGTACTGTATATACTAGTATGCATTTAGTGAAAAGCTGTTATTTTGACATTACTCGTACAAACAGACACTTTAATTTTATTTTTTTGTATAGATTTTATAAATATGTTTCCTTTCAGTTTTTTAACCTACAATGCACGTTCAACTGGAACTTCATCGACGTATTCGTCATCTGCATGAGTATGTACTTGACGTCGAGGTTCCACCAGGTCAATCAAAGGATTATTGCAGCTAAAGATAAGGTATATTATTATGTTTAGTATGAGGCGTGGTAATTACAGTCGCATGGGTCCATCGTTCGGGTTAAGCTTGCCGTGGCCGGTCTGTGGATGTGTGACCATGACCATCTTTACATACCGAGCCTCGGAAAAGCACGTTAAGCGGTACTGGATGTCATCTGTGGATCTTTAACAGTCGTTAGGGGTTGTCAGAAGCCCGAAAGTATAAGTAAAACCAGTCTTACCAAGGGCTATCGTGTTACACTGGGTTGTGAAGGTCAGATAGACAGTGGATCCCCGTAAAATACTGGTATTCAGCTGCATCCGGTTAGACTGGAAGCCGACCCCAACATGTTGGAAAAAGGCTAGGCAGGTGATGATTCCCTCACAATTTTCAGTTTGCTACACGTGTCACTCAGTTACATGGAATAGTACATTACTGTCGCGGCCTGCAACAAGGGCATTAATGGACGAGCGTTCGCCTCGGGCCACATATGTGAGTCCATCAATGCCTGGTTGCGGCTAAGACTTTTCAAATAATGCATAGAAATTCAAACTAAGTAAATTAATAATAAATTCCAGAATCAATGACACACAACGATAATTTTTCACGCGCCATTACGTTCATTTTTTTCTTCTTTACTTTAAACAGCTCTATTAGAAAACCAAATTGAAATCTAAATTAAATCTTTGATAAGTTACCTCCTTGGTTGCCATATGTTGAAGTGAAAATTTCGTTCCATTTTTGAATAACACGATAGATATGAGTTTTCATAATAATTTATTTGACTGTTAAACACGACAGATATGGATTTTCATACAAACATTGTCGGCCGGGCGCTCGCATATATTCGGCCAGTACAGCAATTTCGATTCATCTCAAAAGAAGGTTGTCAAAATAATGTTAAAATTTCCAAGCATGTTAGAGAAAAATCATTATATCATCTATTTACCACACAGAACTCACCATCATCGTTCTGGCGTACAATGCGTGAAGATTACAACAGGTCCGTCCACCTCGTGCGCCACGTGGACAAGATCATAGGAGGCGTGGTCTTCATATCCTTTGCCAGCAACCTTTTCTTCGTCTGCTCTCAGCTGCTGCATACTCTTGCGTGAGTATTCCACTTGAACGTCCTTGTATGGTAAACTATCGGAAAAATTATGTTGTTTTCCGTTCATGTATACTTTTGTGTACCTGCTAAGCGATGAAACTTTAGTTGGTTTTAAAATATTAGTAGTTGATGCTGGCTAGAGAAATGAATGTATCTAATATAGCAAGAAGAGTAAGGGCTATTATCACACTAGCGATTTGCCACCGTGCTATCCTCGAGGCGATTATTCAACGCACTCGCTGCGTGTACGTAGTCAGCCGCCACGTGTGCGCAACCAGTTCGCTATAAGTGCACTAGAGAGAGCGAGATAAGCGAGTGTGTAATATTATAAAAGCGCGGAAAGCACGTAGCGTCATCCCTGCTGGCTCGCTTCGCACCCACGGAGAGCATGTTCACAAATCGCCTCGTTGCAAACACGCTGACAAATCTTCAGTGTGATATCGCTTTAAGATAAAAGGTACCTAGTTTTAGTCAGTAAAAAATCTGTCTTTTAACTATTCTAATTTCAAAAATGCCCTGAGGCCCGCATGCACCACAAATCTCTAAATATATTGAAAACATCATTCTGTCTCTGTCATGTTCAAACGATTGGTAAAAGCAGAACTATGTTTTCGGTGGTGTAAGCGGGCCTACAGCTCGGCCGTTGAGATAATGCGTTCCTGACACCTGTCACTTGGACAATTTCTAGTTATAATAAGGATCGAATTCACAAACACACATATTCGTTACTATGAAACAGGCAGGTGTCAATAACGCATTCTCTCAACGGCCAGACAGTAAGTAACTATCAATTAATAAATAGAAAATTCTTTGTTACAGAGGCGGAATAAAATCAACGCCCAGATGCAGCCCAGATTCTAAACCAGATCAGAGGTAACACCATATACTTACCTATTATCGATACAATTGCTCACATGCCGTCCATTGCTGACTACATATTATTATGATATTGCAGATTCCTCAGCGGTTACGAGCATTCGATCTACTTCGCGTATTCCTTTGCGTTCCTGGTATTCAGGTCGCTGGCAGTGTCACTAACTGCGGCTGAGGTTCATGCTGCCAGCTTGGAACCAGCGCATTCCCTGTATGATGTATCGTCTACTAATTATTGCGTGGAGGTAAGGATACATTTTATTGGAGTTTACTCTTTAAGAATCGATTTTCATATAAGGCCCCTGGTATGGAAATTTTATGAGGAGTGAAATTTGTACAAGCGTTATGCTTCTCAGCGCAACGTACTTGCGCACCTTTCACTTTGAAATCATGTATATGTTGTGACCAGATGTGGCCACATCATGAAGTAGTCGTGCGTTTAACTGTTCATATCATTAAACGTTGAGTATTCAATGATCTGGCCAGGCCACATCATGATGTGACCAGTGGATGATGTTCATTTCATGAAATTATCAATTTTAAGATCTGGCCACGACATGTATATACTTGTATGCCTTTTTTGTATTTTATTATTTATGTACACGCAGTAAAATAGATAAAGATACGACATATATATTATAAGTATTGAGTACAAAGGTATTGTTTATTTCTTAAGAAATTATTCCAGCAGACCTGCGAAAGGAGAAATGAAAATAAATGTAGACAATAGTGTGTGAGAACAAGAAGAGATGATTTTGTCATGTCTTAAACTAAAATATTAAATATACCTACACATATAGGTATGCTGGAAGAGATTTCTTTAGAAATAAGCATCACCTTTGTACGTATTTTTCTGTTCCTTTTTCTTGTATCTTTATATGTGTGTACATAAACTGTTAAATAAATAAATAAAATAAATATAATGCAAAAAATTAACATAATTTTACTGACACTACCCAAGACCAAGAGCTGGCTTTTACCTTGGCCAGAGCCTAAGCATTGCCATACAACGTGGCAATGCGGCCAGTCGCTTGGGAAAATTACCAGTCGACAGCGATGTGGAGCAATTATTCAACGCCATATATTAGTTTGTTTGGTTAGGTTAGGTTCTTATGTTTTATTTTAATAGTTTGTTACTTGATTTGTTTTATCCAGTGTATATATTTTATCCTCTTTAATAAATCCATTCAATTATAATTAAATAAATGAATTTACTAAAATATACAACGGGGCAGTAGGGACAAAAAAAATCTGCTGTTTCATACATTTTGACCGCGTAGGTATTGTACTTTTCTATGAACCAACAGTTTTTTTTTTTATTAACCGACGAATCATTTCAATGGGGGGTTTCGAATCATGGTGGTTCTGAATCCATGGTATCAGTTTTCGCATCGATGTCCCTGCCAGCCTGTATGCCACAAGGTCCCATTAAGGCGCCTGTTTGGGTTCGAACCTACGACCGTAAATCGTATGTCACGACCGTTACCACTGGGCCACCATTGCTCATATAAATCATAGATAAAAAATTGGAAAATCATGCTATTGGCACAAGTTTAAAATTAAAACCATTTTTTTATTTTCCTATGTAGGTACATCATTAAAAAATAAACAAGTTTATTGAGGACCTTTCAAAATAAATAAAAGTTGTATCAAAGCTAACTACTCCCACGAAACTTCCCAAATCTCTAACTATAGAAAACTTGTTTAGTTTTACCAAATTCATTCCACCACAGAAAACTACAGCAAGCAAACATGTACTTACGAAACTTTGGCAAACAAGTAAGAACACTAAGTCACGATGTAAGAATTTACCGAAGTAACACAGATTAATAATATAATTTAAAAAATAACGACCCGCCCCTGCTACTAGCGCCACCTATCAGGTCCAAAACTATCCTATCTTTGCAGCTGGAAGCAACCATACATCCACAAAATATCCAAACGTGTTTTGTTTCTTCTGTTTCTACAAATAAATCAAAATACTTTATTTCACATAAAACTACAAGGGCACTTATGAAACGTCAGAAGCTATGTGCACGGTTCCAATTTTCCTATGGTTTAAAAACTCCACGGTTTCTCTCTATAAAAATAATAAGCTTTTACAATGATTTCAAATATGGTCGACATATCAGTCTACAGTTCAGGGTCCATGGTGCAAGGCAAGATTTTGTGAAACTTTTGTGCATTTCTTTAGTAGTAACGCTGTCAGTAAAGTTGGTTATTATTGCAGGTGGAGAGGTTTCTGGGCCAGATACATGGAGACACGGTAGCGCTGACTGGCCTTCAGTTCTTCCATGTCAAGCGAGGATTAGTATTGACGGTAAGAACACCTATTTTATATGACCCCTATTTTTTCTTTATAATGGTTAACGACCTTCCTTCATTTATTCATCACGCCAGAAGTCTATTGTTTGCAGATGATTTGAAACTCTTTGCAAATGGAGTGTTAAAAACAAAACGGAATTCAATTCTTCCAAATGCTTCGTCATGAGTTTTACTCGAGCACGAAACCCTATCACCTTTTCTTATAAAATTAATGGCAGCGCTATTACTAGAACAACTGGAATGAAGGATCTGGGTGTCATATTTGACGACAAGCTTACGTTTCATGATCACATGGCATTGGTAGCAAAAGATTCGTTTAGACGATTAGGTTTCATACTGCGAAATGCTAAAGATTTTAGCAACATCAGCGCTATTGAATCTATTTTTAATGTAATTGTTCGTAGTAAACTGGAGTTCAGTGCATGCGTTTGGAACCCGCACGAAAAGAAGTACACTTTACTCTTAGAAAAAGTACAAAAAGCTTACCTAAGGTACCTTTATAAACGTTTGAATGGTTTATCCGTTTATGTAGTCTTCAAATTTTCTTTTAGGCTGCTTATGGTATAATTATCTCGAGGTTAGAAGAAAAAAATACCAAATTATTAATATGTGTAAGATCCTCATAGAAAAACGGATGCTCCTGAACTGCATGACGAACTGTCCCATCTTTTTGCTCCGATAAACTACATATGCCTTACATATGTATTACTTATACTTTACATATGCCTTAGCCCCAGATTCCTCTAAATTGAGGGAACAAGGGATTGAGATACTCCAGAAACAAATTGCACTGGCTACCTCTATCATAGGGAAAACAATGACTGATCCTATGCTTATAAAGAACATAAGACATACACAAACTGTTGACTGACTTGGCCGAAGAAACAAAATACCTGACAATGTCAATGCTCACTTCCACCAAAATAAAACCAGATCAAAAGCAATATCATCTCTAACTGACATGAATCTCAATTTACCCTGTATAACCGTGGCAGGAGGCATAGATTATTCGCCGTGCCTCGGAGTCACTCGAGCCCAAACTCCTGTCCCTCGCACACTCTCTGCGCTCAACGCTCTCTTGGACGCTAAGCCTGACTGTGATGTGTTCGCGGATGAATGGAAGAAGATCTTGTCAGTATGGAGTATTGTAAGATGAGCGTATGACTGTCGAGTAGCTGTTTAATTTTGTTTGTTTACTGTACTTTAATAATGTGTTTGTCTTTGTCTTTAACTAATGTAATTGACCTTGGCTGTTTTATGTTAAGTAAAAAATAAATAAATGACCACTAGCTAGCTGTCAATAAGAAACTTTCTGATCGAATTTCGATCAGAAAGGATTTGAACTACTAAGGAGAAATTGTTCTGAACAAGTGGGTGCGTATTCACAGCGACACTCTTGTAATAACAGTTCAACGGGCAAAAACAGTACAGTTATATTTTATAGTGCAAACATATTTCGTGTAATAGGGAAAGAGAGGCATTTTTTAGGTCCTCAGAAGTGCAGGACAGTGTGGACATTTGAACACTCCAAAATATAGGACATGATTTATAACATACTTAAAAATTCCCCCTAGGCCGCGATTGGCGTGGTCCTACTGGGGCCAACTCGTTTAACATAAACATGTATTTACCATCGACTCGAAAAGATGAAGAAGGGAAAGGGTCTATGTACGTGTGGTTTTTACTGCTGGTTCTTCCACTTCTTCTTTAAAATTCTAAAACATATTTTGTATGTTCAGTAGTTAAAGCTATGTGTTGTCTGTCAGTCAGTCAGTCACGTAGCTAGTAAAGATTGGAACACTTTACTATTTATATATATCAATTAATCAGTATATTGCGATGAGTAGGGGTGGGTTATTTCAAAGTTTCCATATTCGTAACTTACGTAAAACGTTAAGGTAAATTTTAGTCAACTTATTGTGTGCTTGGCTGAAGAAGAAACAATTAATAATTTGTGGTCTCTAAAAAAAGAATTGTGGATCGCATCGATCTTTGTTATTTGCGTAATTGTCCGTATGTTTTTAAAGTTCAGCTATTTTGTTTTAAAATACAGTATGCTAATATAAATCACACATAAGTTAATACCATCTTCCTAACACAGCGGGCTGTGCCAGGGCGGCTGCTGCAGGGAAAAGCTCAAACGGCGCAGATTTAACAACCTTATTGGTAGCTATATTTTTGAGCCGTTTGGGGTTGAAACACTAGGGCAGTGGTCCGAGTGCTCATCGAATATTTCGGGACATCGCCAAGCGGTTAGTCGACTCTTCACGTGACCACAGGGCTGGCCAATTCTTAGGACAAAGAATCAGCATTGCCATCCAACGTTGGCAACGCTGCCAGCCTTTTGGGCACTTTTCCCCCTGACAGCGACGCGGACAAATTTTTTGATGCCCAATGAGCTCTTCTCTTGATTTTATTTTCTTATTTGTATAGTTAGTTCGTTTTCAATTACTGTTAAATTGTTTATTTTATATTAAGATTTATGTGTATACTTACTTAAACTAAACACACTCAGTTAATACTTATATATGTCGTAGCCAGATCTTAGAATTGACCATTTCATGAAATGGCCAGATAACATTGGCCAGCTAACATTGGCCATATCGTTTAAACGTCAACGTTTAATGATATGTCAGCCGACGTTTGGCCATATCATTAATGTAGGGTATCCATGGTGTAAGGTGAAGTAAAAATAGTCAAGTAACTGCGACCAACTTGGAAGTAGCACTCGCCGGCCGCTACCGCGGCACCGCTCGCTGCGCTCGCTCGGCTCGCGCGCGGTTGGTCATAGTTCTAACCTAACCTAACCCATTTGGTCGGGGTGCCACATAAGCGGTGTAAATTTTTTATTTTTAGAAATTAATTTTAAGTGCTATGTTGCATGTTACGCCGCGGCAGCGGCCGGCGAGCGCTACTTCCTGGTTGATCACTTTCCATAATATCTTATGTGGAAACCCAATAAAAGTCCATCGACTTTTTTTGCGTGGTCACCCTATTTCGTTTGATTTGTTGTATGCCGCCGCCATGATGCACAAAAAAAACACAGCGACATCAACGCCTCTGATGGTGGATAATCTAACTATTTTACGATATGTTCACTAATGTTTGGCCACATCATGAAGTAGTCGTGCATCTAACTGTTCATATAGTTCGACGTTCAGTATTCAATGATCTGGCCAGGCCACATCATGATGTGACCAGTGGATGATGTTCATTTCATGAAATGATCAATTTTAAGATCTGGCCACGACATATACGAGTGTAAGTAATAGATGCATTGTTAAGCTTATTTAAAAAACCGCATTGTTTAAGGCCCATCCATTTCAGATCCCCAATAACTTCTTACAAGTTCATAAGCAGCTACATATAAGCTCTTCTTACCTACTTAATTAACACGTGAGTTATAATTTTAAAGTGTAACACTACACCTCGCGTTCGTGTAATAACATCAAATGAACTTGTTGAGACGTCTCCGGACTCTTACGAAAGACTGATGTTATTCCCCACAGGGCGTAAGTTATGTCCGAAAAGCTATTAAAATTCAAAAACTTATACATAGTAAAAATATAGCTATAATCATTTTTCATCGAGCACTCTTCTTTGCCTACAGTCTTGCCGTTGAGAGATTGCGTTCCTGACACCTGTCAGTTGAACAATTTCAAGTAACTCTAAGGATTAAATTCGCAAAACACATATTCGTTAGTATGAAACTAACAATTGTCAAGAACGCATTCTCTCGATGGCTGGACTTTAACTAAAGAAAGTCCTGTCCTTATGTAAAAGAGCATTGTTATTTTTCTTTAGTAGTCATCATTATCTTTCTCTTTCCCTTATCCTAATTTAATTGGGGTAGGCGCTACACGTTTTCTTCTTCCATACTTACTTCCCTATTAGTCGTCATTTCAGTGGACATCTCCTCTCTAGCCATATCATCTTTCACTCAGTCCATCCATCGTTTCTTTGGTCTTCCTCTACTCTTAAAGCTATATTCGTACTCAAAACTTTTCTCACGACATTTTCCTCATTCTTCCGCATCACATGCCCATACCATGACAACCGATTTGACTTTATAATTAATTAAAAGTAAAACTGGAAAAGTCTTACAACTTAATTGCAATGGTGCAAATTTTTTTTTTTTCCAAGAACTTCATTCAAGGTATTCATATCGAAGCCCTTTGATGTAAATGCAATTATCGTTTATAAACTGAAAACTTCAGAGACGTTCGAACTTCAAAGACTGAAAGACGAAAAAAAATTAAGAAGAAAAAATACATTGACCACAGTGAAATACAGTGAATAGACGGAAGCACCACTATCGACAAAAAAACTCATTAATAGTGGTTTTACTATCAAAGGATATCTTAAGAAATGAAGCTATTTCTCTCATAACTTGGGCGTTCTCCGTAAGTTACCGTCTTCAGTTCTCCAAGGGAGTTAGTAATTAAATAATAACAACGGATTTGCGATGCTTCGCTGCGTCTACTCTGAGCCAGCCCTGACTTGGGACGTAGGGCTGTTCTCATTGACTGTTTTAGTAGATTGAGGCGGATATTTATATTATTAGGTCATGCAAGTAACTAAGTAGTAGCTTGGGCAACGGAAATATTAGTTTGCACACAAGTTGTCTTATGGCCGATTCGTATAATTTACGGACCGTTATTGGTTCAATTAAGACTCTTGTGTTTTTACCAATAACTAAGCCAAGACCTCATAGCTTTGCATAGTAGACCCTCCCTCAAGGAAATAGCTATCACAGGCAAAATAAGCTTTTGAATCTATTTACATGCCTAGTTTGGCAATAACGATTCGGGACCGAGCATTATTCAATTGTATTCTATTAGCGAATGTTTTGCATACTCTTGGCATCGATTTCCATCCAATGCTTATTTTGCAATGCTCATAATCTTCCTCTAGACCAGTCTTTCCCAACGTGGGCGATAACGCCCCCTTGTGGGCGCTGCAGGCCTAAAGGGGGGCGGTAAGAGACCCAGAAAAAAAAGGGGGCATTGTGTAGGGCAGTGATGTCAAACCCCCGTCCCATGGGGCCCTTAGGGCCCCACGTGAGATATTTCTTGGCTCCACTTATCAGTTAAGAATCCCCACTTTTCAACCTTCACATTAGCTTTTATATAAGAATTGATTAGGTTTGTTTTATTTTCAATAAAAGATGCTCTGTCCGAATACTATAAATTTGCGTTTCAATAATCAGTTATAAGTACTTAGCGGTTTTTAAGTATGTTTAAAAAGGGGGGCGTTAAAAAATAATTTATTCTTAAAGTGGGCAGTAGACAAAAAAAGGTTGGGAACCCCTGCTCTAGACCATATGGTCTTATCACGATTTGTTTGCTGTCACGGCAACATCTTTTCATTTCTTTATTGCAGTTTTAGCTAACTTTTATGACCAGCTGTTTACTTCAATCCTCCTTGGGAATGCAAAATCTATGAAATTTTGTCTACGTGTCTTCCCAAATCTATAAATCCCAGCAAAAAAAAATCAGGCATCTGATCCTTACCCTGCGTCCTAACCAAAAGCTACCGTCGCGCAAATACGCGATTGTCGCATAAATATGTCACTTTTTCTTCAGAAAACCAAAAGCCAACGGTACCGGCGCAAACACGCGTTTCGGACCACCACTTTTGGTTACTTCTAATTTGTGACAACACTACTCACTGCGCTTCGCCAAATTCAAGACCCCTTGATCTGAACCTCCCCTTACATCAACACAATTCACTTTAACACCGTGCGGTTTCACTATTATGAGAATCCTTTGTTTTGATGCCGGCGCAGGAAGAGCGGGGATATAATAATTATGATAGCTTCTAACTTATAACTGTTATCTTATAACAACTTGCTTCAAATATTAATTAGATTTTGCGTCTAAGAGCAAGTGGTAATGAATGTTCTGCAAGGTTCGGAGGTGGCATGGACGGAAACTGACGACCTCTCGTTCACCAGTGCCTTGATTCTCGGCTCCATCCCTATTCGTTTCAATTTGTATTAGTATTAAACTATTACTAATATTCGGCTTTCGCTTGTTTCAGATTGCGGCAACTATAGTCACTTATGAGCTTGTACTGATGCAGTTCACAGGAGTAACGCCAACTTCGCCAGAACCTGAATAAGTGTATAGTGTGTGTGTGTATTTAGGATTAAAAACAGCTTTCTAGAAAAGCAGAAAGCATGGAAGCTTAATTATTTAGTTATAAATTAATAATGAAGGAATGGAAATTAGCAGATTATACAGGGTGGATGTTTGAGACAGGGCAGTAAGGGCACCTGGTTACCTTAATCATTGTAGCTCGTCGCTGTTTTTGAGTAATTGGTAACTGCATTCAGAAATTTAGAAAAAATATGATTTCAGCTAGAAAAACATACATTCTCGCGTTCTATTTTTGTGATGCCAATCGATGCAATATCGGGCAGAGATTAAAAAACCCTTCTGGACCAACTGAGGTCAGAAAAGTAATAGAAAAACCCAAAATCGCAAAAAGCTTTCGCCCTTGTTGCCATATGTCAAAAATGTACCTCGTATATATTTTGGAAAATAGAAGAGGTTCTATTTTTGTACCTATTCATAATAGAATATTTTGATGAAGTTCCAAAAGATTTAGAATTAAAATGTGCTTATTTCAAACAATTATTATGTGCTTAGCTTTAGTAATATTATGTGTTTCATTTCAATTCCGAAGTAAAAAAAAAAGGGCGTGAGGGCGCGAAGTTTGCCTCTCCCTCACGCGTTCTGCCTCCTCTTTCGCGAGCATTACTATTTTGCAGAAGGAGGTGACAGCCTCCCACGCTCCGTACCATGGCCTAGACCAGGGCCGGGGGCGAATACTTGAGACCGTCACAGTAAGCCCTTCATTTGATATGTCGCATGGTACAGTGTGCAAAACTATTTTTTTATTTTCGTTTTTGTCTTCCAAAAGTGACCTCCATATTCAAAATTCATTTATTTAAGTAATCCATGTTTGGATATCAGAATTTGATATGTGTACCTTTCAACTTAATCGGTCCATTATATTCGGAGGTATGACAGACGGACAGATAAACACACAAGTGATCCGATAGGGGGGTTCCGCTTTTTCATTCGGACATACAGATCCTTAAAAATAAATTATGCCCTCTATCAACTTCTGGGATTATTTCTTGCAATTTTGCTCAATCAATCACAAATTCAGCTAACATAAGATTTCAGAGCAGATTTTCTGATTAGAAACTTGATCAGGCTATTAGAAGCCGCGGGTTCATAACGACACGTACACATTGGACTCAAATGATTCGTAATGTATTACTATGATTTATGTTTCTCTTGTGACGTGGGAACATTAATCAGTTAAGTTACAACCAGATTATGATTCGTAGTTGGTGCCTCATGCCCTAAAATTACAACAGTTTTCAGTTAAATTTCCTGTTCGGGTAACGAGGTACGTATTTCTATTAGGTCTTGTCTTGGAATATACGACCACTGCTGGACAATGGGCCTCTTAGTAATGCCCGCCACTCAGCTATTCAGCTCGATTCTCTGCAATTCTCATCCAGCCGCTACCTGCCACCCTGCGATGATCGTCGCTCCACCTAGCCTAAGGTCGTCCTACCTTACGTTTGCCGATTCACTGTCTCGACTCATAAAACACATCTACCCCAACGATCATCGGTTCTACGGCTAATATGGCCGGCTCTAATTTTGCCACTCCAGCTTGCCACGGCGTCAGTGCAAGAGATCATTACTTTTGAAGTTTCACCAGTGCTTCAACTTGAAAAGTCCTTCGTATTGCATTTCATGGTCACGAAATGGATACTATCGTAAAGAAAGCATGTTCTCATGATATATTTCATATAGTACTTAAACATAGACTTATAGTACTTCTCATATTGAAGGTCATATTTTATATTAGTGAATGGTTAAATGTTTTTATTTTATGTATTTTATTTTCTCTTCTACTCTTACACACGTTGTCTACATCTCTTTTTATCCACTCTCCTATCGCAGGTATGCTGGAAGAGATTTCTTTAGAAATTAGCATCACCTTTGTACGTATTTTTCTGTTCCTTTTTCTTGTCTCTTTATATGTGTGTACATAAACTGTTAAATAAATAAATAAATAAATAAATTCATTTAGTCAACAGTTGGTCAAAGGAAATAGGAAATATATTCTAAAAATAGGATTGAAATGGATTGGAGGAAATAGGATAGATACTGGGCTGGATTTTGAAGATTATTAATAGGATTATTTGTGTATCTAAATAGATTAGCTATCCTAACTGTATACAAAATCTCGATCGATCAATTGCAAATTCGAAATTAAATTGTACGGAAAAAATAGTTACATATTATTTTAAGAAATTATGCATTTATTGCGCATTTGTTTACTCTGCATTTGATGTCTTAAATGTCTGAAGCAGACAAACGATTGCTTGAATACGCGTGCACCCCAAATAACCAAACCCGTGTAACAATACACAGGTCAACCCCAAAAGTCTCTGAACATCAACTTTAGAAATATTGAAAATAATTATTACCTATTTAACGAAGAGTCTTTAAACCCCTTCTAAAACAGTTCCTCCCTGTAGCTTATTTCTATGAATCCAACAGGTCCACAGATTGAACAAAGGAATCGATGGAGCTTCTTATGGCGCGCAATTATTATTATTTTAGGAATATTGAATGTATAGATAATAATACCATTATAATCTGAAAGTAAATACTGGCGATTAAAGGTACCTACTTATTTTGTGCATTTCACGTTATTTGTTTTTATATAAAACTACAATACTGAAGTACAATTATAAAGATATTTATAATGTAAATAAATGTGGATAAATAGGAGAAAATGATTTCTTAAAACATACCTAAAGCTTGGAACATTTGTAATTTTTCAAAATAATTTTATTTAAACTTTACTACAAACTATAATATCAATTAATTGTAAAACGTAAGCAAATCACTACACAAAAGCTGGTTCAATTCATCTATCAAATAAAGACAGAAAACAAAATCGCAGTCACCGGTCTCATCCTAAATAATATTACGTCCTCGGTCTAGTTTATTTTTACTACTGTGTTCAATAGATGGCGTTGTACCATTCGGGCGGCCGCCGGCTGAATCGCGATGTTAAAATTCTCAGCGACTGACTAACACCCCTCGCGAACTCTAGCCTTTTGGCTAAGATCAAAGTGTAGTATCTGTTCTTTTCAGCTTAATATCTGAATGTGTCCTCACTGAGGGACCAGTATATTAAACAGATTTTTGTAAACTGACGGGATGTTCGCAGCTCGCCCCACTCCCGTCACGGGTCGGCCCGGCATTGCAGTGCTGCCGGGATCGGCCCACGAAATACTCTGAATATACTACCCAACTGCTGTGTAGACAGTGATTACACATTCGTTGTTGTTGCTTCCATCATTAGTATCTTACCGTGCGTTAAGAAAAAACAGGGCGTGCGATTCTCCATACAAATCTATTCCCCTTTTTTCTTCCTGAATAATGCTTCTAGAGCAATAATTTTTTTTCTTCATAAAATCAAGGTATGCTGTAGACCTCCCTGTTATTTCCTTTTTTCAGCAACTTATTGGTAAAGAAAATATGGCCCTCCAAAAATTACAAAAATGCCCCATTTTTACCGCTGTGATTAGAGAACTACCACACAAATTCGAAAGGTTTTTAACATAAAAGAAAATGATAGGAACCTAGACATATCTTAAAATTTTAATATAAAAAATAATTGAATCAGCTCAGTTTTCGAGGAGAAAAAAGGGGAATACGAAACATCGATCTCGTAAATTTTTTTGTGATAAATAATCGGTCTGAGCTGCCAGCTGCAGCTGTCCCTATCACAGTCTACGGAGGCAGACTTGAGGTAAGACGACGGCAATAGTTTCTTCAAATACCTATTTTTCAAATTCCTCGCAGGCCCTGTTCCCTCTTAAGCCAAAATAACATTACGAAATAAAATTTTCTTTTTGCTCGCAAAAAGAAAATTAATAATTATTAAATTAAGTAAATTAATCATCTAAGGGTCGTAGCGTGATGTTACCTTCTTGAAGAAGGTATTAGGCATTGGGCTATCAAATACAAAAAAAAAACAAATCCACCGAGTACTTCCAGCGATCAAACAAACAAACTCTTCAAACTATATATTATTATCGTATTGAAATAAAAATAAAAACAAGTGACAGCAGAGCGGTCTAAAACAACAGTAATTCTGCCAATAATGATTGTCACGATAATGATTATAACTGCGTTCGCAATTTATTTGCCCAACAAGTAAACAAACACGAGTTTTAGGAAAAACAGCTGTAATGCCTACACATACGGTTCAGTTTGCGCTACAACTTTATAATTTTTATGACTATTTCAACAGTACTAGTTAGTCCAAAATCAACTTTATTTACACCAGCATAATGTTGATGTTTGTTTAAGTGGGAATAACATCAATTAGAAACAAGGGTTTGAATAGACTTTACAAAAGAAAGTAACAAAGTTAAAACTTTAGTAGGTAATAAATACCCTTAGGCTGTGCGCAGATTGGTAACTTGAACTAAGCAGTTAGAAAACAAAATCTCGTGAACACGATAACCACATCTGTTACCACTCCGGTTCTATAGCGGCCGAGTGCTGCAAGCAAAAATAGTCCTTACCCCGTATAGATATGAACTTCTTCAATGGTACGTTACTTTTGAGTAGCATCGTGGATGATGGGCCTTAGCTTGCAACAAAAATGTCTCACTGTCAAAGCTAATAAATATAAATGGTATTCAGCTACATCCGGTTAGATTAGAAGCCGACCCCAACAAGGCTAGGCAGATTGAGTCAAAGTTAACAAAAATGTACTGAAACACGTTTCTATTACTAGACAAAACACTTCTGTCCGCAGCAAACTAATCTGCTTTGCTTCTTGTGTACACACTATCCTACTCACTATACGTTTACAGGCATTTATACCAATAATGACGCGTAAACGCCATCTCAAGGAGTACGTCGGAGACGTGATGAGAGTACGAAACACCGGAGAAATCCCGAAAGGATTACATATCATATATGCATATCGTGTGAAGAAAATATTGAAAGAGCCGATATTTCCACCGTATTACGTGCTGAGGGTCTTAATAATGAAGATCAGTCAAGGTGTAGTAAGGATTTTGCAATGTCAGAAATGTTTTATTGTAAACTGTACATACAGTCAAGGGCGGATCTAGACTTCATTTCTAGGAGGGGCGCATGGGCCTCAAATGGACTCAAACCCAAAGCATTTATTTCAATTAATCTATTTATAGGCGCTTTTGAATTGTCAAGGAGTCTGTCAGTCAGAAATATGAAGCAGGTTAAGAATTGTATAGTATTTTGACATTCAAAAGTACCTTTTATGTGCCTATGTGTGTATTATATGATTTAACTTTGAGTTTAGTATGGCACTATGCTGTCTTTAGTAGTATTGATTCTATTTTGATGACATACTCGTAAGTACGACGCAAAGATTGTCAGGGTCAGGGGATACCTTCTTTTCGCATAATGTTCTTTGCCCTAATATACTTCGGCATAACGATTTTGGCACAATTTGTTTTGGCATAATAATACTTCGGCATAATTTTTTTAGGCATACGTTTTATGTTGGCATAATCATCTTAAAGACTAATTTGTTTTGGCATAAATTTGATTCGCATAACGTTAGTAGGCCTAAGAACCGAATTGCTGCAAAACCGACTCCACGTAGTCTTGTTTGTCCTACCCCTAGAGTGTAATTTAAAATCGCGTAGGCGCGTAGGGGTGAGGCGGCCCGCAGGCTGAGGAGCAGGCGGCTGCGAGCGAGCCGCCGCGGCTGAGGCTGGCCGGCGAAGCCGGCCAACAAGCCGAAGCTGTGGTGGTGAGCGAAAGCCGTCTGCGACGATTAGCACGCGTGGGGCCGCCGGAGGCCCGCAGCGCCGGAGCCGTGACAGAAACCCTGCCTGCTGCATGTTGCATGCTCGCTTGAATGCTGCATGCTGCATGCTTGCTTGCATGCTTTAACTTTATGCTTAATAAATTTATGCTTTAACTTTATGCTTAAGAAATGTATGCTTTAGAATATTATGCTTAATCATTATTATGGTTAGAGAAATTATGCTTAAAAAAATTATGCGTAAGCTGTTATGCGTAATTATATTATGCGAAAATATAATTATGCCAAACAACATTATGCTAAGTTATATTAGGTCTTAAAATTTTATGCAAATGGATAGGGAACCCAGGGTCAGACAAGACGTTTCATTCACATTATTTCTGTCGATATTGATTTGCAACTTGTTTATTTATTTATTTATTTATTTTGGCCAACCAACAATTGTTTATACTGTTACATATTAAAATAAACATTATTATATCAAAGGTTAGTATAACAATCTCTTATAGGTTAGCACCGCATGCCCCATAAAGTAAGATGTTAGTTTGAAGCAAAATTTAAATCAGTTTAAAAACAGAAATTAGAAAACAAAATTAAATACAAAATCAAAATTAATACGAAAATCAAAATTAAATACAAAATCAAAATAGGTAAAATACAAAATAAAATTAAATACAAAATCAAAATTAACTACAGAATCAAATTTAAATACAAAAATTAAATTGAAATGTCATAAAAGCAAATTCATAATAAAAATAGCACGAAACAAAACTGACATTAAAAAATCAAACCCAATTTTACAGCCAATGTCAAAAAGAAATTATTATTATTGTATTATAAGAAATTATTATTAATTAATTAATTATTACACACTATTGAATGTTATTCTGTGGAACTTGCCAAACGAGTCGAAATGCACGTCAATAAGATCGCTGTATTCATTTAGTTGTTTACAAAGCCGAGGGACAATAGAATTTGTGCCGAGAACTGTTCTGCGTGGAGTGGGGTACAAAGGAGTAATGGGGGTACGAGGGAGTCTAGCAGGAGCACGAAATCGGAATCTGCTTAGCAAGCGGGGACAGTCAATTTTGTTCCGGAGAATTTTATAAAGAAAAATGGAATCCGCGATTCTTCTGCGCTTCTCCAATGACACCATCTTAAAATGTGCGAGTCTGGCTCCATATGATCTTTTCCTTCTGGCGATTCCGCTGGCATAAGCTAGATGCCACATAAATCGTTTCTGTATCCGCTCTAATCTCAGATTGTGCGTTGCGTAGTGAGGTCTCCAAATAGTGCTGCAGTATTCCAAGATGCTTCGTACAATGCTGTTGTACAGCAAAATCTTGGTACCACTACGCCTGAAACTAGCAACATTCCTAACAACGAACCCCAGCATTCTACTTGTTGTACTATGCCCCTACTTACGCACGCAAATAGAAAATAATGTTACTAAAGCGGTATAAAACAGGTTTTGGGAACCGTGCCCCTGTACTAGGGCCGCTAGATCCGTCCTTGCACACAGTGTTCTTGTGATCGGTGAACGCAAGCTAAAGTGCCCTCAGGCCAGGTGGTGCGACGACACAAGCAGGCCATTCAACAACTCGATTCTCGGCTAACGCAGCCACGTTAACCGAGAATCGAGTTAAATGGTGTGCAGTTGCAGAGGCCTATGTGTAGCAGTGTACTGCGATGTGCGTTTATGTTTGCATAGAACAGGAGTTCCCAACCTTTTAACATACGCGCCCCCCTAACTTTCTTTTAAAATCACTACGCCCCACGGTGGATCGAAAATCGGCTGTAGAAGACATGGGATCTCGATTTCTTAAATGTTATTTTTTTTGCTGGAAATGACTTCTGCTGAGCATTACTATGTACAAAAATGACACCCGAGTTAATTCTGCCCAAAAACGAAGGAAATATATTTTTTTTACGAAAAATTTGTATGAAGCTAGTATGAAAAATCGAATTATCTCCTAAACGGCATGTTTAACCGTAATATCCTTGGAGGTGGTCATAGTGCTAATTATTTATGATTTTTTGGTTGCCGATTTGACGAAAAATTTAATGCCGTTTTTTTAAAAAAATCGTCTAAATATTTTTATTTATTTTTACATGTAAAACGATCCCTTTTAGTGTCCAAGTTAAAAAGTTCGATATGTTATTAAACCAAATATTAAGAACACACAAAACAAGAAAAATTAAATAAAAAAATTGCTGTTTTTTGACACATTTTTATTCATTTAAATAAAAAAAGATTATCAAACTCTTATTTAAGTAACATATAAAGTTATATTATATACAAAATAATTTAATTTAAGGAATTAATACTCAATAAACTTGACCGCCTTCTAAATAACTGCATTCGATTCGTATTCAATCTTCGAAAGTATGATCATGTATCTGCGCATCGATTGCTTTTAAAATGGTTACCCAAACCCATACGTCAGCGTAGAGAGTTGAGGGCTCTGTCTATGTTGTATTCTATACTCGACAAACCCACTACTCCTTCTTACCTGACTTCCCATGTTCAATACCTATGCTCTGCTCATAGTAAAAATCTTCGTTCTACCAACAATCGTCTTCTACGATGTTCTTCTCACCGCTCTGGTTTTATTCACTCTTCTTTCTTTGTCCAGGCGGTATTTCTTTGGAATGCGCTTCCTCTGAACATCAGGATGGCAACCAGTCGGTTATCTTTCAAACTGAAGGCACGTAAACATATTCGTGAAAAGTTGGCAGAATCTTTGCAGTGCTGATTTGCTGGATTTGTTTTCTCCTCTACCTATCGTTATTTCTCCTGACAAAGTTTATTCGGTTTATATATATGTATCTATTTATGTATGTATTAGTAAGTATTCATTTCAAAGTTATCTATTACTTATGTTGCACCTGCCATGTTTTGTCTCTGCTCCACCCTAAGGTTGACTGGTAGAAAATGCCTCAGGCATTAAGTCCGCCTTTGTACAGTTTTTTTTTTTACTTGTGCATAAAGTTTTAATAAATAAAAAAAAATAAAAAATACTAAGCATTTGTAAAATAAAGTAAAATAAATAAAAAAAAAGACAAAATATCATTAAATATTACAAAAAAAAAACCCAAACAGACTCAAATACAAATTTACAAATAAGTACATATATAATTTTTTTACAAATTTTCCTTATCACTCGTTGTCAGACTCCAATTCTGAGTCAGCATCCAGATTGGATATATCCAAAAACTCGAACTCGGTTTCCTGAAATTGAATTAAGTCGAGAGTTTCAGCAAAAAAGCTCTGCTTTTTCTTGGCATCTAACTTGATAAATATCTAGCTCAAACATAGTTGTCTACGTGTGGGTGTACTATAAACCTCTGCCAACTCCTTCGGAAATATAGGAGTGATGCTATTTTATGTTACGTGTAGTTAAAAGTCCGTGTTCTTCAACATAAACACTAAAAGGAATCGTTTCATATGAAAAAACAAATGAAAATATTTTGACGATTTTAAAAAAAAAACGGCATGAAATTTTTCGTCAAATCCGCAACCAAAAAATTATAAATAATTAGCACTATGACCACCTCCAAGGATATTACGGTTAAACATGCCGTTTAGGAGATAATTCGATTTTTCATACTAGCTCCATACATTTTTTTCTTATAAAAATTATAACTCTTCCATTTGTGCACACATTTACTTCATATGACATTTTATAGAACAGTAATGATCAGCAGAAGTCTTTTTTTTTTTTTTTTTTTTTTTTTTTTTTTTTTTTTTTTTTTTTTTTTTTTGGATGGGAAATTATCAAATAACTTCTCCCGCTCTGGGTGGAGCGGGAGGGCGTGTCAGACTCTTACTCTTTCCCGCAACCCCGGCAGATATTTGCACCCCCTTGGATAGGTTAAATTTTATTTTAATCATTCAAAGAGAAATAGAAGTTAGTTTTTCGAGTTTTGCAGAAAAACTCAAAAATTATGAGAAAGCATAATGTAAGAGCGAGCAAAGCAAGCTCGGAAAATGTTGTGCAATTTCGGATTCGTTACATTTTTCTGTTGACCATTCATACAGAAAAAGGAGTTACTTTGTCGACTTATGCAGAAAAGTTGAAGAATCAAAACAATGTAGAATGGAAGAGCAAGCAAAGTGAGCTCGAAAATTGTAGCATGCTGCCTCGGATAGGTTCAGTTTTCTTTAGTCCATTCATACAGAAAACTACTAGGAAAACTTATTTTCTCGACTTATGCAGAAAAGCTGATTTTACACTACTTACCTACAATATTATGAAACGTTCGGGTTTTGAAAACTAGCCTTAACCTTTTCTAAACCAAGAACATAAAATTGAATAAATCTATAGTTTATTATAAGAGCCACCGCGCCCCCCATTGGTCACTTTACAACCCCCCAGGGGGGCGTGCACCACTGGTTAGTAATCTCTGGCGTTGAAGAATATTGAACAACCACTTACATTTGAGGATATTATTCTTTTTTTTCTTTACCTGGCTCTGCTGAGCAACCTGTCTATCTACCCCATCCATGATATTTCCAGGATTATCAGAAGTTAATTTTTCGCGGGTGAAATCACAAGCAAAGGCTTGTACGCAATAACGTTTGAAGCCTAAACAATTCTAACGGTTTAAATAGCAGCAAACATAATTATGTAAAATAGCGGTAAAGCATAGTGCTTCTTTGCCCTATTGGTTTACAGCTAGGAAAAGTGAAATATTTTAAACGACTGAAAGACGAATGGAAAATAGGTACTAGTAAGGATCCCGCAGACATGCGCGCCGTGACAGCGCGACGTGACCCTAGTAGAACAATTTCTATGAAAACTTAATGGAAATTGTTCTACCAGAATCACGCCGCACCGTCGCGTCGCGCCGGTCTGCGGGAGCCTTTAAAGTTTTTTCGACTTTAAAAAACGGATTAAATAAACGATTCTTTACTTCTATATTTACTCTCTTTTTACAATTCTATAGAATTTTTATTAAAAATAGGTCTAATAATACTAGTACTTTTATTTCAAAGGGCTTAATTTTTTTTCACCTGAAACTCTGTTACTGGGAATTCTATAGTGACGAGAATCGGATACTTTTTGTTTTTAAATCACAATGCCCGCATTGTTCGCTGTTCATACACTCGCGGTCGAAGGTAGGAGGTACGAGGCATGGCGATTCATTGCAGTGAACTGTGTTTTATTAAGCCTTTGGAGCCTTTTATATTGGACTTTCGGGGAAAATGGTAATTTAACAAAAAACAGACAGATTTTTATTGGATAGTCGTAGTTTAGTGGTGTTATTGTTCTATGTTCCTTGTTGATTGCAATTTAAACTTAACCGAGATAAGATAGGGTACGGTGTATACTTTCTGATTCAAAAGCCTCGTACATATTAGGGGACAAATGGATGCGGAACATGGCGCTCGACAACTACGTGAATGTCCCGAGAGAATGTCGTGGAACATTTTGCAGGCCACACTAGTCAGTGTTTATAGAAATATCGCCCGATGAGGTTGTGGTGATTAGTGCTGCGTATATATACTTATTTCGAGCAGTTCAGCGAAACGTTATCGAAAAAGGAGGTGGTGGATGCGGAATAACTTACTACAGCGAGAAAAAATTATTAATATTACTTACTTATTACACTTGCCGCGAAATAGCGAGGCACTGACATGCAACTAGTGTGCTCGCTCTCGGAACGAGAGCTAGCAAAATGTTACGCGTCACGTAAATGCGTCTCAAAATATTGCGCGGCATGTTGCTGGACACCGCAACTTTGCAGCGTCACATACCTAGTCTGTTCGCGGCTTAAAGCTGTGTACAAAATATTAAAATTTGTCGTGAAAGATGTGGTACGGTTGCCCTAAACCGGTAGTACACCTTCATTACACTATTAAGTTTGTGTAATTGATTCCTGTTTACTTTTCACATTAATAAAATATAAAGATTGCACCAAAAGCTTTTATTTATTTTCATAATTTTCTTTGTAGATGAAGCATTCAAATTATAAGTATCATACAACAGTTTTGTGAGACTACCAACTAATTATCATATTGTATTAAAACTAACTCGTACTTCAATATAGCAGCTGCTACCTGAAATCAAATAAAATTTATTAAAAACTTCATATTTTAATAATAATTATCATGGTTATAATATTGTCTAAAGAGGTATCCAGAGAAAGTACTATTATACCTTGTTTTGAAGATGGGGACTTTACGACAAATTACCCATTTCTAAGCGCAAAGGTTTATGTTCAGTAATCTATATCTAAACAAATAAATAAAATTGAAGTGTCTGTTTATAATTTCAAAATATAAGCTTTTTACTAAATGCATATGAAAAAAAAGCATAAAAAACATTTAAAAAATTGTCTGTCTCTTTATTCCGACTAATCTCCGAAACGGCTGGACAGACTTTCACTAGCAGATAGCTGATGTTATCAGGAGTAACTTAGGCTTAGGTTATTTTAGAAAAAGGAAACAGAATTAGGGTCCACGCAGTCGAAGCCACGAGAAGCAGCTATTAAACCTATAAAGTTCTACTTACTTCTAGCAGAAGTTCCCTCCTCAATGAGAAGAAGCCCATCCCAGTTAACGCAACGAAGTCATGTGCTAACTGATACTGAAGTCTTTTCATCTGAAAAGTAAATAAATAATAAGTTTTGACACCCGTCTTACAAAAAACAAGTCAGATTTGAACTTGAAATAAGTTTTATTGGGAGATAAGAACAGCGAACTCTTTTTCTAAACATAACATCACGCCTTATTTCCCCAAAGGGTTGGCAGAGGTGTACCTGTAGTACACCCATATTTCGCTAGTTATGTTTTAAATCCTATGTAATAGGAGGCGAGCCTATTGCCATCAATTAGGCACAAATTCAGACTCCTGGCTGCTACTGAGAAATTCCTATTGGAAAAACTCAATAATACTTTACTCAACATGGGAATCGAACCCAGGAACTCATGCTCGGCAGTAGTGCTTGAGACCAAGAGACCAACGAGGCAGTCGCCTTTACCACTAGGCCTTTCAAGACTTCAAACCTAAAACTTTATTATATGGGTAAAGTGTACAGATATTCCAAAGTTGTCTAACTGCTTTGCACGTTAACTACCCCAATAGGCAAAGATACTGGTCCAAATACCAACCTCAACGTTATAAGAAGTACTAGGACATGAGTATAGACTCTTCAGAGCTCTCTGCGAGTGTAGATGTACGTCTGAGGCAGCCAGCACTACACTGCAGGCTCGAAATATTAACCAGCTCAGTGAAAAGAGGAAGTAGCAGTGGCTGATCGTGCCTCCACTGCTCTTGCTGCAAAAAATACATATAAACATAATCCGTATTTTTATAAAACCCGTTTTATCTGTAGTCCCAGGTTTAAACCATAAAGCCATTTTTAAATTTCGATCTCTATTTCTACAAAGTTAAAGTTCTTATTACAGAATTTGTCGTCAAAGCAGAGTCTAGGTTGTCAATTTATTATTAAGAACTTTTCTTGCTCTGAATAAAGTTCAAAATAAAATAACTGGTTTGAAGGTATGAGCTTGGACCAAAGCTAGTACTCGTTTTGTAGTGCGACGGACTGGATTTTAGCTTGAATTAAGCACGCATAGCATGGCCACCGTAGAAACAGAAGAAACGAAAGACAAAAGGACAGATTGTATAGCTGTATATTTTGGCGTGTGGCCTAAACCGTACCTAGCGCCGCCATCTTAATTTTTCAATACATTTCGTAGAGATGTGGCAAAAATGTAGATACCTAGATATGGAAAAAAAAAATTCAAGATCAAATATAGAGAAGAATTCCTTTTAAGTGGGCTAAACGAGTAGCCCTTAAACCTTATTGCAATAAGAGACTTGAAGATCCAAAATCCTCGAACGTCTTTTAAATAACCTTGCGAATCAAGGTTCATCCAGTACTGTGCAGACAAAGAGCCAAATTGCTTGAAGTGGCGCTTTACCTTCAGCGAACGCAAAGATCATCCTTGCGAAGCTGACTCGGCTAAGTATACTTAATTTAGCTTTCTTGACTTTCAAAACTCAGTATAATTATTTCAGAAGGAGTCACTATGAAGTTTGTTCTGTTTAGCTCCAAAGGCCCTTTAGTGTCGACCCTAATTAAGATAGCTTAATTAGCAAGTAATGTTGGAAAGTTTGACTTCATTATTTTCTTATCAGTAAGGTTGGTCTTTATTGTGAGTTAAATCGATGATAGTTTTTGGGCTCGTGGCTAAAGAACAACAGCTGCACGGGTCGATCGAGGGTTAAGTTACACTTGCCGAGGTCAGTTCGTAGATGGGTGACCATGGATTACATATAGAGGATCATAGATTACATCCTTGCTTCGGAAAGCACGTTAATCCGTTGGTCCCGGCTGTCATTCATAGATCTTTGATAGTCGTTACGAGTAGTCAGAAGCCCAAAAGTCTGATAACCAGTCTTAACGAGAGGTATCGTGTCACCCAGTAACTGGGTTGTGCAGGTCAGATAGGCAGTCGCTCCATGTAAAGTACTGATATTCAGCTGGATTCGGTAACACTGGAAGCCGATCCCAATATAGTTGGGAAAAACGCTAGGCAGATTGATTAGATTGGTCAATATAGTTAGAAAAATTGTTTATCTTGACCTTGTTTTCTGTCAAATACTGTTTCCGATTATTTATTTTTTATTTTAGTCGAGTGTTCTAAAGTTAGCCTTTATTTTTGATCCTCATTGTGTTTGATGACAGTCGTGACAGCCTCATTATAATAAATTGACATAATTTCAAATAATGTAGCTTGTTATTTGTACGGGCAAGATACTTAATCCATAAAATTAGGTACCGTAGTTGATAGTCAGACTTTTCATATTAGAGTTTCATTAAGGTTTAATAAAAAGTCCAAATATTTACTTTATTTTTATTATCTATTCTGCGAACTGCGGAATACCGTTTCTCCATTTTTTTATTTGTTTTTACGTACCCTACGTGTTACCTTGAGACGCACACCGCAGTTTGTATGTTAGCCATAGTGTAAAAAGTTATTGCAAATTCGTGTTCCAAACTTTAGGATTCCGTACTCGAAGGGTGCCAAACGGAACACTATTACTAAGCCTCCGCTGTCTATCTGTCCGTCCTTCCGTCTTTCTGTCAGCGAGCAGTATCTCATGAACCGTAAAAGGTAAACAGTTGAAATTATAACAACAAAGAATAACAATTTAATAAGCCCATACAAGTAAAGCGTTTTTTCGACGTTTTTGCTCGATCTTAATACGGTACGGAACCCTTCATGTGTGAGTCCGACTCGCACTTGGCCTGTTTTTTCTGCCTATTTGGTCGGCTGTTGTTACTTTGTTTAACCAGTCACATTCAGCTATCTTACGATTTAACCACAGATGTGCAATAGAACAGCAGTAGAACAAACATACTTACTGTATCCCAAGATAGATCTGAAGACAGATGAAGTACAAGTTATTGACGTTGGACAACAACACCAGTGATCCAAGATGACGGTCCACCATGCGCACGAGTGTCGATTGACGCACGTACGCCTCCCGGAGACGACGCCATACTTGGATTTGTAAGTACAGGTCGGTGCCAAACTGAAAGGTGAATGTGTAAATGAAGAGGAAGTTTGTTGCATGAGTAAGGGAGCTTATTGACATTTCCTGGGCATTATTTTAAACTTGAGTTGCTAATCAGACTTATGATAAGATCTAGGAATTTTATTGGTTCTCGCCACGTTTTCTACTGTTGCGCGTTTTTCTATGACGCGCGTATATTGTGTGCATTTGACAGACATAGTTGATCAGGGGAATGCCCGTATAGAGGTAAAAGGATCACGGTGTAAAATTCACTTATCCTCTTTAGAAAAGGGAGGATCCTCCGACCAGATGGGTGTCGTGTCTAGTGGGCTACTGCCCACTGACTGCTTGCGCGATGCAGGATTTTGCGTGACGTCAGTGTGATGCGTAGATCGCATGTGACGATGTAGATGTCCACCCGCATGGCATTTAAATCGATGCGTATTGAGGTCCCCCATCGTTCTGTTTCTTTTGATCTACTCTCCCCTTGTAACTGTTTAAAAATAGTACTAATGTAATACTAGTAGGTACTGTAGCCATGCGTCAATAATGACACATCAAGCTTTAGAAAAGGACTGGTACTACGGTCCTTTCACAGTTATTTTCCCTCTGATTTTGCATCACTGTCAAAATAACATTGACCTTTATTCTCGTTACAATAAGGCGCCAACTCCACGGGCGAGAAAATCGCGGCGATAGTCTCGCCATGCCATCAAATTCAATAGACAGTCTATGAATCAATGTCCACCCGGCGATATCATCGCGGCGATCATTTGAAGGCACAGCGTGGCTATCGCCGCAATTCTATCGTCCGCGGAGGTGGCACCTAAGGGTGCTGCAGTCAGGGGTATAAGAACTGTAGGTACTTAATGAGACTCGCCTCTACAAAGTCGAACTTAGGCTAATTAGTAGAAATTAGTGCTCGGCGCTATGGTGAACTAACACACCTTTCTCGTATTGATAGAATGAGAAAAGTTAAAGTCTCGAATTATGAGGGAAATAGATATATACAATGAAATATCAAAACGGCTAATTGACACTTCCCGTGACCCAAGGGCTGGTTTTTACCTTGGGCAGAGGCTAAGCATTGCTTTACAACGTGGCAATGCGGCCAGTCTCTTGGGTACATTACCAGTCGACAGCGATGCGGATGTGTTTTTCGATGCTTTATTTTAGTTTTTCAATAGTTTTAGTTAAGTTTTTAATAGCTATATTGAATCACTTTATAACTTAGTTACAAGAGTAGAGTAATAGTATAGTATAGTTTGCCGAAACAGGTCTAGGATGAGGAACCAGACCAAGAGAGATATAGAAACAAAGTCAAACTCAAAGTCAAATCATTTATTTCAAATAGGCCCTTATAAGGCACTTTTGAACGGCAAAAATTTACAAAAAAATTGAAATGATTCTAGTTGCCCCTTCCAAAAGGTAGTTTTCGCATGGAGAAGAATGGGCAAGAAACTCCACCGTTACTCTTTTAAAATGTTTTACAATATTTTGTATAAGTACATTAGTTATAATATCATTATATGTGAGGACGGTGCACCTAGAATAAAATTATTATACCACAATAGGTAAAAAGAATTAAGAATTAAAAATGAAGCAACAACAGATAAACTAATTATGTGATAGATACATGGTGCTCACATATTTACAAACACTGTAAAAATAGACGATTTTCCTAAAATTTTACAATTAATAAGACAGTGTGCGAGGAATTGGTCACAGAATGTAAAATCAGTATCATATAATAAAAAATAATAATAAAATATACAATTATATTTGCAACCAGTTTGATTTTGTCTTGATTCTAAATTATCCTATGGAGCAGGACCAGCATGTTTCCAAGCATTCTTATCTTGGATATAATCCTCTAATTTATAATATGCTTGTTTACAAATCCCGAAGGGCAGCATGTGGCGAGCTGTTGGGCAGTAGCGACCCCACGGATCCTATCTCCCGCGAGAAATCTGGTTTCTCATCTCTGACTTGCCTTTATTGACCGGCTGGGGTGAACACTGACGAGGAACAGAACTCCCACCTCATTTTTACCTTAATTGGCCGGCTTGAGTGGAGATTCGCAAGAGCAAACGTGCTCGGAGCAAGGAAGTATCTGGCGGAGAGCCAGTTTGGTTTCCGCAGGGGGCGCTCTACGGTGGACGCCATCATGCGCGTGCGAGCCCTCACGACGGGGGATGCAGTGGCCCAGGGTGGGGTCGTCTTGGCGGTGTCTCTAGACATCGTCAATGCCTTCAATACTCTGCCCTGGAGTGGCATCAGGGAGGCACTCCGGTATCACCGGATGCCAACCTACCTCTGTCGTGTGGTCGAGGCATATTTGACGGACAGGGCCGTCATCTACCCCGGTCACCAGGGAGAGTGGAACCGGCGAGAGATGTCGTGCGGTGTCCCACAGGGTTCGGTTCTGGGGCCGCATCTGTGGGACATCGGATACGACTGGGTGCTGCGCGCCGACCTCCCTAGCGGCATCAGCGTCATTTGTTACGCTGACGACACGTTGGTCTTGGCGCAGGGGAGGTCGCACCAGGCGGCGGCCGAACTAACGACACACGGGGTTGCGACAATCGTGGACAGAATCCGGCAATTGGGACTCGAGGTGACCCTGCACAAGTCTGAGGGCCATGTGTTTTCATGGTCCTCGGAACGCGCCACCGTCGGGTTCCCAAATAACGGTAGGAGGAGTATCGAGTCGACGATGAAGTACCTTGGACTCGTCCTCGACAGCCGGTGGTACTTCGTGGAGCACTTCCGACGTTTGGCTCCCAGACTGGAGTGCCTGCCCAATCTAGGGGGTCCAAACGCCTCCTGCCGGAGGCTATACGCGGGGGTCGTGCGGTCCATGGCCCTTTATGGGGCACCGGTTTGGGCGCGTTCATTGAGGCAGCGGCCAGCCCGCCGGTTGAACGCGTCCCAGAGGGTCATGGCCACCCGGCTGGTCCGGGGATACCGCCCGGTCTCCGGTGAAACGCCGGGGCGTAACACCGTTTCCGCGAGAAAATCGCGGCACAGCAGACAGAGCTCCGGCGGGATCTCATGGCGTCATGGAGAGTGCGATTGTCGCAACCCAGTGCTGGGCACGCCACTATTGCAGCGATAAGTCCCCTCTTTGAGGAGTGGCTAGAGAGGCGCCACGGCGTCCTCACCTTCCGCCTGACGCAGGTCCTCACCGGACATGGTTGTTTCGGGAGGTTCCTGTTTCGTATCAGGCGGGAGGAAACGCCCGGGTGTCATCACTGCGTGGATCGCCCGGAGGACACGGTGGAGCATACGGTGGTGGTCTGCCCGGCTTGGGCAGAGCATCGCCGTGTCCTCGTGGAGGCGATCGGTGGCGGGGATCTCTCGCGTCCGGCCCTGGTCCAGGCCATGGTACGGAGCGAGAGGGAATGGGAGGCCGTCACCTCCTTCTGCGAAGCAGTAATGCTCGCGAAGGAGGAGGCAGAACGCGTGAGGGAGAGGCAAATTTCGCGCCCTCACGCCTCTAGCCGCCGCAGGAGACGCCCTGGGCGTCGGGAATCGCAGGCCGATTCCCGGCCACCGTAGGCGCGGGCTAGCGGACGGTGAGCAATGGATAGCTCACCGTCCGATAAGGACCAGGCCCGAGTCGACGGCGCGTTGTGTTCCACGCGCGCTTCAAAGAGATGTCAGCAAATGAAGGGGTCCGATTGGACCGATGCCTGCCGGGGTTGCGGGAAAGTCCGAAAGGGATACCGTGGCCCCTGGCAACGTACAGGCAACGGAAGGAACACGGGTGGGTTTGCAGCGAAATGGCGTGTCAGACTCTTACTGAATAAGTAAGAGTCTGACACGCCATTCCGCTCAACCGAGAGCGGGATAAGTTATTTGATAATTTCTCAGCCAAAAAAAAAAAAAAAAGGAAGGAAGTATTTCAGTAAGTGCTCGTAGGGATCTTGACCATCTCTCGGGCTCTGGGATTGTTCTGAAATCTGTGGAATACCTCTCCACTCCTCAAGCACCTCAGGGCATGGTACCCCCTTGTTACTACGTCACTATATGCTACCTACAGTTTTCGGGGCCCATTATTGAGGGTGCAAGTCACCCCCTGCCATTATATCCGTGTACATATAAAAAATTGATCAGGCAGGGGCCATATTTATATAGTTCCAGGTAACCAGTCAACTTCAGCCACGCAAACCCATAGTCCAATATCTTTGTTTCCATATCCTGCAATAATCTTACACCAACCGCGGTTTGTCCTTGGGTGGCTTGCATAGTGCGAACAGGGATAATCCTCGGCTGGTGCTTCATTCCATTTAAATTTAAATGTCTAATGTCTAAGGGGCCTCTGTGAGTTTGGTTTCGGTCCCCTTGTACGCCTTCCAAAAGACCGGAATCCATGGACCCGACAATAGTTAAAAAAAAAAAACATAGATAGGGATAAAAATACAAACCTACCCTCTGTTTGACCTCGAAACGTTTCTCAATGGTAACCACCCGTGTAACATACTGGTTGAGTCTATGGTACCGGGAGCTAAGGCCCATGCTGATGAGAATGATGATCAGATCTTGAAAGTTCCATAGAATAGTCGCCGCCTTACTGACTATGAATATGGGTATGGCATACCATAGAGTGTAGTCCTCTGAAACGTTTATAAGAAATTAAATACATAAAATCACACATATTTTTTTTCTTTGTTAAGTAGAGGAGCAATAGGTTCTCATTCCGCCAGTATTCTATAAAATCAAACCCAGTAGCCCAAAATGTCATATTATTAGGTCCTGTTTGTCCTATTTTATATGGTGTACAATAAAGTATCTATTAAATAAACAATAAATCAGCATTGCGTATTACATATTCGTATTTAGTCTGAACGGCCCAAACCGAATAGCTCTCACGTTTTTTGTTTACGGTCGAGTGGCCACACTCGACCGTAAACAAAAAACGTCCGTGAATAGCAATGCAAAAAAATATGTATTGAAAGAAAAATGTGATTTTAAAAGTAAAGCACAAAAATTCTATCACACTGTGACATCAGTGACATGCGTCTGACTGTCTTATCACTGTTGAAAGTATGGACGCAAGTTCCAAAAAAAAAACTATGACTTACGAGTTCTTAGCACGAATCCGTGAGATACTGTGATGTATCTGTAGAAGAATTCTTCTGGAGGGAAACCGATTCCAGTTGCTGACACCATGCTCAATACGTGCTCAACTAAAAAGGAAAATAAATTTGAACTTCTTTCAAATCTTTTTGTATTATTGTATTGCAACAAGGTGGCGATTGCGTGAGTGACTCATTCAATCACACACTCACTCACACTAACACCTCGCTCACACTTTCGCTTTGGATTATATCTTCAATACCAGGGGCTTTTCTGGCTGAAATTCATAAGAGCCTGCAATTACACCAGCGTCACAGTGTGATGCCGGTGTATCATCACACCCTTGAAACCGAAACACAGCAACACTACTTTACGGCACCATTTCTACAAACCTATTTTATGCCAAGCCAAATAATTGGAGCAAGAGTTTCTAATCAAACTATCATCGTAGCTTACGAAATAATAAAACTAAATAAGAGGTACTAACCAAAAGCAAAACTGGCAACAAACGCAGTGATAAAAATGGTCCTCCTCTTTATTCTAACATCTGGTGGGAAGTCGAGTGCTGTATTGGTCTCCATACTCAACCTGTATGATGAAAGGTTTCTCCAAGAATGCATGAATTTTGATGACAGGACCAACGACATTACTGCGTTAGCATAGAATATGGCTCCTGCGAGGCGACCAATCAGACCATCTGAAAGTTGAAATAATTGTTATTTTAAGAGATGTAATAAGAAAGGAATAGCTAACAATCTTCTAATATATAAAAATCAATGTTTGTTGGTTCGTATTTTATTCGCTGCCATACTGTTAATCCGATTGCAATAAAACTTTGTCAACTTATTGCTTGCAATTGCGCAAAGGTTATAGGCATAGCACAATTAACTTACAGACAGCAACGCGGCTGGTACCAGCTAGTATATGATCTATACTATATAATATAATATTTATATAATAAAGCTGAACAGTTTGGTAGTCCAGAGATTAATGGGTTCAAACAAACAAAATCAAAAAAAAATCGGCCTCCGACCCATCGCGTCGCGTAGCATCGCCTGCCCGCGCTATTATTTCGTTTTTGCTGAGCCTTTTTTCTGACTTTTTTTCGTTTTACTCGGTTCTTAAGAATCGTAGCGTGATGTTAAATAGTCTATACACAAGACATACAATGCCAGGGTCATGGGAAAGTCCGAAAGGGATACCGTGGCCCCTAGCAACGTATAGGCAACTGAAGAAACACGGGTGGGTTTTAGTCAGTAAGAGTCTGACACGCCCTCCCGCTCCGCCTAGAACGTGAGAAGTTATTTGATAATTTCCCACCCAGACAAAAAAAGAAGACATACAATTCAAAAATATGTTTTGAAATCAGGTAGTTCCAGCACGTTCAAACAAACACACAAAAAGAAACAATTGCATTTAAAAAGTTATTTTTGCATTTGTTAGCCCAATTCTTAAGGAAGGCTAGGTTATTTAACATCACGTTAGAACCCTAAGGAGCCGAGCAAAAAGAACGCTAAGCGAAAACGAAGTAATAACGCATAACGAAGTAATAGGTAGGCGATGCGATGCGACGGGGTGGGTAGGGGGAACAAGAAATTTCAAGCAGACGCTGGTCGAACGACGAAGTCGCCGGCAGAAGCTAGTAATATTATAAAGAGGTACAGTTTGTTAGTTTGTATGTAGGAGGTAATCTTTGAAACTACTCAACCGATTTTAAAAATTCTTTCATTGATATAAACCAACACTATTGCCGAGTAGGTACTTACCTTAGGATATTTTTTTTTTTTAAGTTTTGCAAGAAGTACTGCATAAAGGAGCCTTGAATACGTAAATATGTGATAGACAAATTTAATGCTGCTGTAAACCAAAGGTTGTTGAAGAAAAAAACAAAAAAACACTACAAAGTGAGTGAGTGACTGAGTGAAAAGTTTTAGTTTTTAGTTGTGTTACCAACCCCACACAAATTCGAATACCACTTACTGATAATTATGTAAATTACAGTGACAGGAATTCTATCATCATATTATCCACATAAGCTAAGTGGGAAAAATACGAATTATTGAAGCTTACTCAAAAACTACCCAAGCAAAGTTAATACAATTTATATGAGATCGAAGTGAAGAAGAGAGTGAAGTATGACCTACCAAACAAAAAAATAATCTTCAAAATCAATTCATAATTTGTGTAATCGCGTAACAAAATCACACAAAAAAAACATTCATTTGAATTGAGAACCTCCCTTTTTGGAGCCGGTTGAAAATGGCGCTTGGAACGTGCCATCGGCTTAGCACATGAACTGACTCTTTTTACACAGGATCCTATGCACTTATGATTTTCCAAAAGGAGGGTGACCTACATGTGAAAGTAAACTCATGATAAAAAACTTTATGTTAACTAAGTTTTTTTTTTGTCACAAACACGGACATCAAAGGTTCTTATTATACAGATCTAGTCCCCATAAAATGAATTTTTTTAACTGTCACGCACCACGGTTTGATATTGACGCGCGCTCCACATCACTAACGACATTTAAAAAAATAATTCAATGTTGCAATTTTGAATGATTTAGTTGATTAGTGGACGTGAATATCCGTCAAGCCATAGAGTGAGCCGCGTGAGTCAGGTGACTCACTTGTGTGTCAGCGGGGCTTGATGGACGCGACCGCGTGAGTCGGCCGTCACCAATTAGTCACAGCGGGGTTTGACGGTAGTGGCGGCGAATCGTGACCAATTAGTCGCGGTGGGGATATATGTAACAGCTTTACTTACTATCAGAAGATTTCATAAGCCCAAGCAGCGTGATAATCCTCCAGATAGCAACACATTCTATCACCACCAGCATTACAAAGAGTATCAGACACCAGGCGAAAGCCAGGGTCAGACCGAAGCCTGAGATGCCGAAGTACCGGGCCTTATAGAAGACACTGTTCAGTATTGGAAGAAAGTCCTGAAAAAGGAAAATTTCTTTGACATTTTTAAATTGCTTAAGTCACATTTTACATTGGCAATGTTACATTAAAAAAAATATTTGAAATTTATTTATTTTACTTAAACAAAAATTTTGAAATAAATCATATTCTTCTCTTTTTGTTCTCACATACTATGGTCTACGTTTCTTTACGCAGGTCTGCTGAAAATTTCTTTAGAAATAATCAGTACCTTTGTGCTTAAAAGATACTCGTATATGTCACATCTGAATCTATTTTACTGTGTACAGTCACGAGCTTTAATTTGGGACCCATTTCCGTTAAATGTTGTTAGAACAATCATAATGCAATAAGGTCGAAACTTTGAAACTTTGCTTTAAGGTTGAAATGTTGAATGTCAAGTTAAGACATAAAATGTCTTATCTAATCGACCTATGAAATGGTAACCTCGTTTCAAAAAGCTATCATTACGATTTTCTAATTACGAACATGTGTCGTGTCAGTGTCATTTAAGAAAATAGTTTAATGTGATATTTTCACAAAATATAATTTACCAATTAATAAAATGCTTGCGGCTAATCGTGACCAAATAAGGCTCCAAATTATTGATTTGCACGAACAAGGAGTAGGCATTCACGAGATATCGCGACGAATAAATGTGACAAGAAACACAGTTCGCCGCTGGGTTCGACGCCACGGGAACGAGGAAAATATTATTGACTTACGACGAAACAACCATCACCCGCAAGTTATAACACAAGAGCAGAGCCGCTTGATGCAAAGGCAATACCTGATGAGTGGATTTACGCCAACGAGGCATTTTGCGGAAGCGTTTGAAGTCCACCCTTCAACAGTTAGAAGGCGTCTTAAAGCTATGGGACTGTCACAGGCGGCCTGCAAAAAAAATTGCGTTGACGGATGCCCATAAAGCTGCTCGACTTATTTTCGCACGTCAGTATCTAAATTTTGATTGGACGACGACGGCTTTCATCGATGAAAAGACTTTTCAATCTTCCCAAACGGGCAGACTACATTTGTGGCGAATTGACAGGACGCGATACACGGAAGACCACGTCATAGCTAACAACGCGTCTGGTCGCATTACAGTTAACATGTCTGGCTGGATTAGTTCAGCCGGCATTGGAGAACTAATAAATTTACCACCCAGGGCCACTGCTCAAGATTATGTCGAAATTAATGGTTCAAAAATGGTCAAATAGAAACGAAAGAACTAGAGAAGCACTTATGGATCACTGCCTCACAGTCTGGGAAAGTTTAAGGGGTACTGACATATGTGACAAATTGATTGGATCCATGCGTAACCGGCTCCAGGCTGTGATTGACAATGAAGGTGGATATACGCGGTTTTGAATATTTATGATAAAAAAATTACTGGAGAGATTTAAATTAATTTAGTCGTAGCCTTCGGTGATAAGTGTTTATTTTGTGCACCGCTAACCATGCTTTCTATATAATTGTGTTAAGATTGAGGTTTGTGTCATAAATGTCTTAATAAATATAAAGAATAAAAAACTTTGTTTTTCTAAAGATTTTATTAATCAATATTTTAGCTGAAATCTTCTAAGCCCCCATAATCATAAACGGCCTTTAAACCTATTTTATTTTAAATATGTTGTTTTGGTCCGTCACTTTGATATTTATGTTTGAGAAAGAGACAAAACTTTTTAACTAATATAGGTTTGAAGAATAAGCGGGTTAGTTGACTAGCTATCATATATTGACAATATAATTTTGTTCTTTTTATTTGTTTCTTTTTTCTTATGGGACCACAGGACCAAAAAGTAATTATTACTCGGAAATCGGTAATGATCGTTTGCCCTCGCTCCAGTTGACGTTAGCCCCTAGAAACGTAAAGTTGTCGATGGTAAACATTATGACGTTTATTGTTTGTGCAGCGTTAACATAATAGCTCTAAATGGCGAAAGTTTGCTACACGATATTCAACCTTAGGTGGGTCCCAAATTAAAGCTCGTGACTGTACAAAATAAAATAAATAAATAAAACAGCAATCGTCCAATCACATTAGTTAAAGATAAAATTATAATAGTAAGTAATTGATGAGAAAAAGTACCTAAGTCATTCTATGTTGTATTTAATTTTGTTTGAGATGAAGGGACCAAATTCCAGATCGGTATCCAAAAGCTCTTAGAACTGGGCTTAATGTTTGAGAAATACAGGTACAAGGTCAATTCGGATCCTAGGACCAGTAGGAAAATAAATAAATAGTCTTACATCATATTTCTTCTTGTTTAGTTTCGTAACTAAATTCCCTTTCATATTATATTCTTCACTTTCGTCACTTATTCCTTTAGCATTTAGCTTAGTGGAGCTGAAAATTAAGTTTTTAATTAGAATTTTACTGACTACGAAGTAGTAAAAGTGAAGAAATGGCACTAAATTTTTTATTAGTTAAGAGTTCGGCACTGAAAGATGAATTGGTACCCTTCCTAAAATACTAAAACAATTAACTGCGAAAGTAATTCCATTTGCAGGTTTATTAATCTCAAATTCAAAATAGGTACGGGTAGATTTTTGAAGTGAAGGGGTCGATTCTTTTCATGCCGACGGTACACACCACTTTTTTTGGCGTTTTGACGACGTAGTATCTATATTATTATTCGGGATAAGTTGACTCGGACCGAGCTGTCACTGACCCAAAACATCTTTAGGCGCGTTCAGCGATTTTTAGTAGGAGAAAATCGTAAGGGTTCGCATCACTGACATGCTAGTGTTAACGGTATATCTGTAGCTATGAGTACGACGTGTTTCGATTGGCCAGTCGATCTATTCTGTAAAAATATCACCGTGAAAACTTAGGTGAAGTGAGCGTGAAGTGAGCTATCAATAGTGTCCATCCCTAGCATGAGTAGAATGACAGCTCACTTCATGCTCACTTCACCTAAGTTTTCACGGTGAGATTTTTACAGAATAGATCTGCTGCAGTGAAAGCATAATTGTAATTGCATCTTATAATTAATAATTTTAATTCACTAATTAAGAATTCTTAATTTTTGATACTACAATTTGAAAATTAAAATTTATTTAACTGGCGAGCCTTACAGTAGTCGCATATGATGTGTAACATCTCACATGACTCATATCTCACCTTGGTAATAAAGAACATTAAAGGGGCGGGGACATACTTATACTCCCCGACAGCGCCTCAGTTCTCCAATTGCGGAAGAAATATATTACCTCGAAGCTAACATTAGAATGTCACAATGCATTAGAACAAATAACGGCACCTAGCCACAACACGGTGACACTGCAATGGATAAAAGGACATAGCGGATCGCTAGGTAACGACGGAGTTGACGAGGATCCAGCAAGGCAGTCTGTAGACCCGAGCCTATCGTACCCATCCCCTTCAACCAAATACGCAGGTGGTTACAGGAGCTCACCCACACACCAGCGGAGTACTGCAGGCAGTCCAAGGAAGCTATGCCATCCTTGGATAGCAGGCTAACCAGGCGTTTATTACCCCTGGTCAGAAACTGCGCCTGGTGACGGGGACCATCACGGGACACTGCTCGCTTAAAACACTTCCACAAAATAGGCATAACGGACAGTCTGAGGCTGAGGAGACCGTTGTGCACGTGCTCTTTGAATGCACGAGCGTCACCCAGATTAGAACTGAAACTCTCGGGTCACCCAGATCCTACACAGATGTTCTAAACAGACCAGGAGATTTAATTATCTTCTGGAAGGAGGTGGGCTGGTTGGAATAATCACCAAACGGCCGCTATGACCCACGCACAATGCTCCGCCTGACGCACTGACTGTGGAAACCTAACCCTATAACATAACATAAGGGGCGGGGGAATCTTCAAGGTCGTTTCTGACGGCCAACTCTAGCACTGCACGCGCTCATTGGTCAAATCAAATACCACGCGCTTCCCTGGCTTCCTGTTACACACTTCCGTCCCTTTTCACGAAATCACTCCCACAGATTGCCGGAAAGCGAAAGAAAAGATGTTTTCACTTCTGTCGGCAATCCCCATGACTGCTTACGTTTTTTTTAGAGTTCATAATTGTATATGTGCGACAAATTATAATGGAATTCATCAGATCATTCTGATGGTCAAATTAGCTTGTGTAACGTATTTGCATTTTTACTGCAGAAATGGAAAAAAATTGTATGTAGTTAGTCTGGATTTGCAAGACAATTCTTAAGAACATGTAGGTAGTGCTTAGTAATGAAAAAATGAATTACTTACAGCAACACAAATATCTTCAGTAGAAACTAGTGATTCTCCCAGCGTTTGGTCCCCATATACATTATTGAAACACTGAGCCATTGTATTTTCACGTTTCCATTACTATATAGCATCAATAAAACATTTTATTTTGTCCCGAAGAGTCCGCATTTATTATGAAAATGATTGTTTTACACATGTGAATCGCATGTCAGTCACAATTATTGAAATGGTTAACAAAACTTTCTATTGAATAAATATACATGCCATTTCGGCCTTTACTGCTCTTGAAATAGAGGTAGGTGTTGTGTGAATGAAGGGCTTAGTGCTTAGTTTCAGACATAAAATGTTACTTTGAAGCAATTTAGTAAAAATGTCATGTACAATTATTGTATGTCACAATTTGTACAGGCACAATTATTATGATTTGTTTTGTTGATAATATATTTCATATGTTTACACTCTTCTGAATATGGAATTAGCAAATTATTTACATATTTATCATACTTGCATGCAATTGTTTTTTATATTGCAATAATAATATCAACGTTCAAATCTTTTATTTATGATTGATTGATGGGGAAATTGATTAATTTTAACCTAATGGTAGACACATAATTGGTTGATGGTTGGCCATTATTTTTTTTTATTTTTTTAATAAAAACGTTGCCCCACACTAGGAATTTCTCCTGTATCGTGGGTGCGTTTACAAACATTCAAAGTCACATACACAAACAGCCAGACCCGGAACAACTACTTGTAGGTCATACAAATATTTGTTCCGTGCGGGAATCGAACCCGCGACACGCAGTGCAGCAGTCAATCGCTTAACCACTGCGCCAAACGATTATTAGGAATTTATTAAATTAAATTTATTTATAATGTCATGTCCAATTCATTTGAATGTGCGTTCTTATAATTTATAACGTGACGATATTATCGTGAACGTCCACGTCCATAAAATGTATGGTAATACGTGCACATAACGTTATCGTGGATGAAATTTTTAAAGCGTCTTCATACATGTCCATACATATTACTTCCTTGTGATATCGTGATGCCGTGGGCATCCACTAAAATATCGTCACGTTAGAAATTATAAAAGCGCACATTTTCTTCTACAATGATTAGTATTTATTTATCCAATAAACAATTACAATAACAATTTATATATGCAATGATTAGTGTTTGACAGGAGAGTTGATGTTGGTCCCCTTAGGTACCATATTCCAGGGGATCTGCGTGACAACAAAACAATTAGATGAACAATTGTCGCAGTATTTTGCGTATGAGCTAGCACCGTATCCCTTACTTGTTCACTTAAGAAGGAATGCGCAAGGGCATGAAATCTTTCTTCTTCTCAACTACAGCACTATAGGAACTACAACACTTTCTCCAGGACCATTAGTTCAGCCGGTACGTGCCTTGGCAAATGACCCTAAATCGATAATGTTTCATGTTTTGGAAAAAATGCTTATCTTTGACTAGCTATATCTTTGCAACCACTAGACCTATAGTGCTTGGGTTGGACTCTGGTTGTATAAAATGTAATTTGCTTCACAAACATATCAACAAAGATACCTAAAAACGAATCCTTAAGGTATATTTTTCAAAAAAACTGAAACAAGTGCCAGAATTTCGCAGTTTTTCAGGGTTGCAAACTTGGGTATAAACTACTCTCAGGGGACCTTACAAAATGTCAAAAAATCGTATTGACATGCACATTTGTGATTTTTGATGTTGTTACATGACGTCATTGCATTTATTGACTTCCTAAATGAAAACCTACTATCTAAAGGCTTCAAGTTAATTAAATAAATCTGAAAGAGTCTAATAGAAGAAGCAATATTATGTAATTTAATCATTTGATATGAGACATTTGCAGTGTTCTTATAGGGTGCATGTCTTAATACTGTGTCATAAAATTTTAATGCATGCCAGTGTTTTACATGTCAACAAAAAAAAAACAAAAAGGCAAGAAATGTCGTATTTAAATATTAGCTGTTATATTTAACTGAACATCATCGCTGCCTTGCTCTTCAAACTGAATGAGAACAAGTTCGTAGGTTATTATCGCACCGGCCATCTGCAAATATAAGTTTAATTAGATTATTTAATGTTTTTTTTTTTTTTTTACTTACTTACATGAGCCTGTGCGCAGACCTGATTTGAGACTGTCTTTCGTCAGGCCATCGCTTTAAGGCTCCCGCAGACAGGCATGACACTACCGGTTGCACAATATTCATGAAGTTTTCAGTGAAATTTTAATTCCTCTAGAGTCGCGCTGCACCGTCACGACACGCCTGTCTGCGGGAGCCTTTATTAAAACAATGATGGCGCGCACAGCCGCAACATAACCGCCTCTTGAACCAAGTGGTAATAAAATCTGCTAAACTGATGCGACAAAAACTTTTCATTTACGACTCACACACAAAACCATTACATCTAGATTGCGCACTGTCGAACATATTCCTAACTAATATTATAAATGCGAATGTGAGTTCGTTTGTTTGTTAGGCTTTCACGCTAAAACGCCAGAACGGATTTGGATGAAATTTGGCACATGGATTGACCATGATCTGGAAAAGGCCATAAGCTACTTTTTATTCTGGATCGACGAAGTCGTGGGCAACAGCTAATTTATGAATAAGAAGAAATAAATGTGTTACCGTGCACAAAATCGAAAGTGATCACGTCATGTTATTCCTATCTTTGCCAATGTTTTGTATTATAATATCAATTTTACTACCTGATCCGTTCAGAACTTAGTAGCTGACCACCAACAAATAGCTATACAGTTGTACTCCGGCTCGATACTAATAACGGTATAAACCTATGCTTTCATAAATCAACGAACCGACAAAATTCACACATTTATCAAAGCCTAGACTTAGGACCTAACATCTAATGTTCTGCTATAAACGAGACTTATCAATTCACAACCTAATCTCCACATCACACAGTCCAATTTCCCAGAACACTGAATCAGAAACAAAAACAGTTTCAATATCGTCGAAATTCATTTCATCCTCAACTTTACATGCTTAATCTTTAGGTGCAAATTAGCTTAAAGCTAAATCTAGAACAAAAACAGTACAACCTGTAACAAAATAGTTTTGTTTAGATAGAAGAAGCCCATTCCGCTGAGAACGATGTAATCTTTAGTGAGTTGGTCTTGAAGGCGCTCCACCTGCAAAATGAAGTTCTAATTGCGGTTACGTGCGGCAAATATAGACGGAGGACCAAACGAGCTGAAAGTTTTGTACATTTGCAACATTCAGTTGTTTTTGGTAGATTGTGTTTCTTGCTGGTTTAGGATAGTTTCGAAGATTGTGAATAATGGCCGTGTATTGCATAAAAATGTTCATAAATATAGCGGCAAAAATTGGTCCCCTTTCTGGAAATATTTGGCTTATTTGGTCAATGTTTTCTTTGTATTAATTGTTCTTTCTCTTTTTTTCAATAAATCATTTTATCAGAACATTAAATTATTGGCAAGTACAAATTTTGGTCCTTAGGTACGAGTTTGGCCATTTCATTACATTTAAATACCACATAATTAATACATTAATTGTACCAAGGTTATCATCAGTAAACTGGCCCAAAAGGTTCTTATGACTAACCCATGAATCAAAAATATTTTAAAATAATAATGAGAGGACCAATCTCCAGAAGAAAATAAACTTTACGACATACGGATAAATAAAACGTAGAACAATACTTACTTCAATATTATAACAATGTGTATCATAAGTGTAAAGATACTTAAGAGCTATTTTCGAGTGTGTATTGACATCAGCTGCTGCTAAAACTACGCTGACCACTCTGATACAGAGCCAAGTTAATGATACCATGTAGTAGATTCCTGTCATTATATCAGTGGATAGACCTTGGCTAAAAGAAACAGAAGAAAATATTATTTGCAAGGAATAACTTAAAATAAAAGTGTAAATAAATATATTGAAATTTGCTTTGGAAAAAAAAAACGGTCAAGTGCGTGTCAGACCACGCACAATGAAGGGTTCCGTAGTTGGGATGAATTTATCCCAAGAACAAACTTAACTTTCTAGTTGAAAAAATGTTCTCCTATACTTCGATATACGTTACGGTTAATTCTCCAACTGCAAATACCTAATCGCAAAAAAAAAAAATGTAAGCGATGCTTTGAATTAACGATTTTCGGACTTATTTGCACTTTACTTGTGCTGACCTCATTTCTTGCCAAATGCCAAATTTCTAGGTCAACGGGAAGTATCTTATAGGTTTTGATTTATTTGTGAGTATCAAAATATGTCGCATTAATGGTCGTACTTTTTTATTGCGTTGACTTAAAAGCTTGATGTTTTTAGAGCTCCAAGGGACCGTAGACCTACGTATTTGATATTAATATCAACTTGATACCTCCACGCGTGCCTGAGAAAAAGGGTTTTGACAGACCGATAGACAGACAGACAGACGAACGGACGGACAACGAAGAGATCCTATGAGGGTTCCGCTTTTCCTTTTGAAGTATCTACGGAACCCCAAAAATACTGCAAGGTCTACTAGGACAGATTAGCCTCGTCTTAAATAAAATTATATGATCAGCTTTGTGACGACGTGATCCAAGTATATTTCTGCCTTTTTGTTTTAGCAACTTAAATATTGAGCCGTTTAATTATATTTTTCGCAAACAAAGCTTTTCTGCAATCAAAATCTAAATCTAAAAAAAACTATGCATTAAATCTGTGGGAGTGACTTCGTGATAAGGGACGGAAGTGTGTAACAGGAAGCCGGGGAAGCGCGCGCTATTTGATTTTAACGATGAGCGCGCGCGGTGCTAGAGTTGGCCGTCAGAAACAACCTTGACGAGGCCCCGCCCCTTTAATTTTGCTTATTACCAAGGTGAGATTTCAGATGTTACTACTGTAAAGCACACCCGTATTTTTTTTTAAATCTTTTATTATTTTTCGTGCCAACACGAGAGAAGAAAAGTTTGCATGAGTTGGCAGGCATTCGGGCAACTACCCTTTAGTTCAACTAGTTGGGATAGTGACCAGAGTAAGACAGATCTAGACAAAGAAAGAGAAGTTACGTTGCAGTAATTATAGTTCTAATTCAAGAGTAACTTACGTAATACCCAAAAACATCTGCAAGCATATGAAGTAGAAGTTACAAGAACAAGACAAAATGATTGTGCCGCCAAGCGCAACATCTATCTTGCGCACAAGCATCGCTTGCTTCACATACGCCTCTCTTATTTTACGCCAAGTGTAAATTTTTACTGCTTCAGATTGCTGAAATAAAAAGTTTAAAAGATTATTATTCATATTGAAAATCCATGGTAAAACTGTAGCGGTTTGAAACTTACAGTGTACCTACTCATTTCAGAAGTATTTCGACGACAAAACACGGATATGAACACGGATTAAAGAAAATATCCTAAGAAATATTTAACATTCTACTTTTTTTTTATATTTAGCATCTCAGACAAGGACATAACGCTACGAACAATACAGTGAAGCGTGCCAAAACTACACCTCCATTCTGTGCATACACGCTGACACCCACTCATTACACCGGCCTCACGACACTGTTAACAGCGCTAAGTCTTTTTTTTTTATTTGGTCTGAGATTTAGCATTAAAAAATTATAATGATTATTAAAATCGCTTTCCATCAGGTGAGAGCGACGTCAAGAACAGGCCAATAAAGCAAAAAAAAAAAATAAGAAAGAAAAGAAAAGAAAGAAAATACGTTTATTTGCGGTAAACATGACGCAAAAAAGAACATAAAATTATAAAATGGAAACAAGTTTAGGGAAAATATGCGTCACATTCACGCAAAACGGCCATCGCTCAGCAGCTGAAAACCAGCGCTGGGGCTCTGTCTTGCATAGGGTCGCAGCATCACGACCCTATGCAAGACAGAGCCCCAGCGCTGGTTTTCAGCGACAGCCGGCACTCCATTTTTATAATTATGTCGTAACTGTAGCTATTTTACTGTGTGTACATAAATAATAAAATAAATAAATATACTTAGGCCCGCGTTATGTATTGTTTAGCGCGAGTGTGGGAGTGATTTCGTGAAATGGGACGGAAGTGTGTAACAGGAAACCAGGGAAGCGCGCGCTATTTGATTTGACCAATGAGCGCGCGCGGTGCTAGAGTTGGCAGTTGGTACCAACCAATTTTCCGAGAGGTTGGTACTGTCAGCCAAGATGTCAGATGTCATCATATGTGACTACTGGAAGGCTCGGACAGTTTTTTTTTTTAATCACAGCGTGGAAGCTCTTTGCCTGCATCTCACCTGATGGTAAGTGATGATCAGGCCGAAGATGGAAGCGAGCTTCACCTGGAATCCTCAACCACAGAGGAACTGGCTATCTTACCTCTAACTGCCGAAACACAATTAATGCTGTTAACATTGTTGTTATGGCAACAGACTTAGATAACATGGTGGTAGCTAGCCAGGTGGACTGAGAAGGACGGACCACCAACCAAACCGAGCAGAAAATTTTTCCCCCACTCGAACCTGGGACCTCTGGGTCTGAGAGCAGGGCAGAGACGGTTAAAGGGTCATACTCAGAAAAAGTGTACATTTGGTATCTTTTCTTGTCCCGCTACTTCATATTAAAGTAAATATCTAATATTACGATATGTTTTCTTTTTTCCCACCTCGTTGTTATATTTATCTCTTAATATGATGGTTTTTCTGGTATTTTAACTTTAATTTTCATTAAAAGAGTATATTTTTTGAGTGTCAAAACATTGTTCTAAATATCATCATACATTTTTTTAGTGTCCCAATGACCATTACACATTTTCAAAGAATTGTTACGAATATTCATCGCTTTACTTAACACCGACTGTGGCTATATTATTCTTGATGAATCAAGTAACTAATTAGGACCAATTTTATTCGTAAATTATTTATAGAATAATTTATTTTAAATAAACTATTTTTGTCCCAAAATTATGAAGTTTCGTTATTCAGGGTTAGTAACACGCAATAAAATTTGAAACGCATTTATTTGTAGTGGTATAAATATTTTTTCCTATTCTGGCAACATTACTACTTACGTCAAAATCACTGTCGCGGCAGCCATTATGTTTTCGCCGTAGTCGTGAAGTCAAGACGTGTATCAAGTTAATATATTATTTACAAAAAAAATCTCAGGGTGATAAATTACTATTATTGTGGTAAGTTTATTATATTTTTTGTTCACTTATTATGTTCTTTTCTTATTTTATGTATTATCTTAACGAATATGCTCAGTGCTTGTGTGGTAAACACGTGGTTTACGTAAAAATATTTTTAGAGGTTATAATTTCCCAGATTTTATTCTCATTTTCGTTATATTGCGTTACGTTACGAAACTGAGAAATTGTTAAGCTTAGTTCACAAAAACAAAAAGTACGTAACTATAGTTACCGGGACGTAAGTTGGCCAAAGGTTTTGTAGTGGGAAGTTCGCGCACGCACAATTTCATACATTTTTACATGCGCGTACTTCCTCAACTACGAAAATCTTTAGCCAACTTACGTGTCAGTAACTATACCTATGTACATATTCATAGGTATGTCGATGTGGTGATCACAAATACCTAACTAAGTTTTCTGTAGTTTCTACCTTTATTTTAAAAATAAAATAATAATGTCAAGAAAACACTTTAATTTATAAATAAGTAAAACAAAAGCATAATTTGTAAGACAAGTTATAAACCACTTATATTCGTTTCAGTAAAACACCATGGCTCCTGTGTCAAATGCCGAAAGACAAAAAGGTACAGGTAAAGGTTTTTAGATATGCGGGGCAATTGCGTAACACATTATCAATCGGAATCGGTTTCATGTTGACAGTTCAACAACATTTATTGCGTTATTTTCGTGTTGAGCAGACAAATTTTTCGAACATTTGAAGCGATGGATTAGCAATTTACTTCAAAATTATTCAGATTCCGATTAATACTGTGTTACGCAATAAGGGTGCTGATATTATGTATCTAGTTAGGTTACTCACGTAAGTTTCATTAAAATTAGTTCAGTAATTCGGAAAAGCTTGGGTTGGGAAAAGTATGGGAGACTGTGATTGATAAATACTCTTAATATACGATTAAGAAACATTATGTTCTCGTAACAATAATATTGAAAACTCGTTTTGATATTTTTAAATAGCTACTTAATTTTATATAACTAATTTTTAATTTTCTAATTTAATTAACGATGTTTATACTATTGCCCTCTGACCAATAAACACAGAATAAAGTTATTCCAAGTTTAAATTGAAAATTCTATGAAAATGTATGGTTATTCCTGGTATAACTTTATTCTGTGTTTATCAGTAAGAGGGTAATTTTTTTAATAAAAATTTATCTAAATAAGACTGATAAGCCAAATATAATCACGTGTTTTATTCGGTCAAGTCATGTGTACTATACCTTATGACATCAGTTTCGTGACGGAGATTCTCAGTATCGTTACCTATCAGTTTAGTTACAAATTTAAAATGTACACTTTTTCTGAGTATGACCCTAAAATCTTTGTTTTTTGTTTCATCTTTAACGATTGACAGACACAGAACGATGCTTGAAATCTGTTTAGCGCCTAACACATTAAATGATTTGAGGTGCAAGAGGGCCTAAATGTGTTGTTAAGTCTCTCCCAACGCGTAAATTCTTCTCCTTACCTTAACAGAGTCCGTCTGCGACTTCTCCAAGGCACATACTTTGGCGACGCACTCGTTCAATCTAGAATACCGAGACGTCAGGCCCATACTGATAAGGACTATCAGTTGATCTTGAAAGTTCCATAACAGACTGGCTAGGGTACTTACGAAGGCTAGTGGCATGGCAAACCATTCAGAATAATCCTCTGTAATATCAGAAATTTCCAATTACTTTATGTACTGAAATAGTATTGTTCTAAAAGATGACGTTAGGTTAGTTAGTATGTTAGAGCTTGAAAATCATGAAATGAAAATCATAAAGTTCAAAATACAGGGTGACAGGGACATCGAGAAAAGTGCAAAATGTATGCAACAGCAGATTTTTTTTTAATAATCGACAAAAATTTAAACTCAGGGGTTTCAGAATCACGTACTGAATCCATGGTAACAAGAACATCAACGCGAAAACGCGTTGATGTTCTTGCCGCCCTATATATGCAAACATCGCCGCAGACATAAGACGGCTCTTCGAGTGTCCACGAGCGAACCCGCGCAGGTCAATGAGGTACCTCTTTGTTTTTCTATCTATGGTCTGAAATGAAATGACATAATTTGGATGGTTTCACTTACGGCTAATAAAAATGAATCCATGGGAGACCAGGACGTATCGCTTGAGTATCAATGATGGCGGACAGTCCAGTCCTACTGATGCTAATACGCTTACTGCATGTTCAACTGAAAGAAAAAATACAATTTAAATAAATTATATTTTATCAGGTCTGACAACCGGTCTCATCAAGAGGTACTGTGTTATCCAGTGATTGGGTTTTGAAAGTCAGATAGCTAGTCGCTCTATGTAAAACACTGATCTTCAAATGCACCCTGTTAGACTGGCAGCCGGCACCATCATAGTTGAGAAAAGGCTGGGCAGATGACGAAGAATTTAAAAAAACCAAACGACATGGATCAATCAGAAGTTCTATAAGAAACATCTTTGGATTAAAATGGTCACCGGTCACAAGTTTCAGCAGCTGAATCTTGGGTCAAACGCGAAATTGAATGGCAATGTAGGTAATTATTGAATTTCAGAATCATAACACTCTAAACGTAATGAAAAAGTCCAACAACTCTATACTCAATCCGAGGTTTGAACTCAGGACGCCACTGGCCAAGCGAACAGTTGGAAACTCATCATCATTGATCATTTCAGCCGAAAGACGTCCACTGCTGGACATAGGTCTCCCCCAAGCACCGCCACTTCGACCGGTTCTGTGCTTCCCTCATCCAGCGGATTCTTGCGGCCTTCATAAAGGCATCGGTCCAAGTAGTGGGAGGCCTTGCATCGCTAAGTCTTCCCGACTGGATACTCATAATCCTTATTATTTACATAATTGAACTCACACATGGAAAAGAACGTCATAAAGCCGACCACAAACAGCATTCTTCTTTTTAAAGTGCTGTCGTCCGGGACTTTCACGCCAGCAGACCGTTCGACTTTAGCCCATACCACAGATATATTCTTTCTCCAATAATAGCACAGCTTTGAGGCTAAGATCAGCGAAAATATTGTTATTGAATAGAAAAAGGCTCCAGATAATCGGGCTGTTATACTTCCTGAAATAAATCACAAATTTAAAAAGTATATAATTTGCTTTTTCAACTCTATCGAAGTTGGGACTTTCAGTTTATTATGATACACAAAGTGATTAACTTTGAACATAAACAATACCGTACACCTGTTAAACATTATTAGTCTTATAGCTTCTTCTTCTTCTCTTGTATTGGCTCGAAAAAGTGACAGGTTCGTGTCGTTGAATAATATTTGTCAGCCAGTAACGTCATAGAGGACCCTGCTGACTGTCCAGGATGAAACATACATAAAAAATACTCCAACTCGTGAAGGCAGTTGCGTGCACTGACAATTCTAGCTTTTTCTTCAATTTTAAACACAAATATTATTTGAAGTACTTACGATGTCCAGTCGTATCTCTAGCAATTCCTGCAAAAGCTCTAATAACTTTCCAGATAGCCAGGAATTCTATGACGATTAAGGATGCTAGTATGAGTGTGCTCCAAATCAGGCTGATGTATCTTCTGCATCCAAACACGCCAAACAGGCTCGACCAGTAGAACACCTTCTCCATGATATCCAAGAAATCCTGATAAAAGAATCAAAGGTTAATAAACATGTTCCTAAGCTTATTGATGAAACGCTTGGTAGTGGTGAAAATTGGGCGTACAAGGAATCATGAAATAACATACATAGTTACGTTACATGACTCTCTTATAAACTTTCTTCAAATAATAATATGTAAAAAACAACTCATAAATTAGGAAACCTTTCCTCTTATTTCAATTATCTAAGAAAATTCTATGAATGTTGTAGAAAAACTTACATCATGAATCGGTTGTTCAGGTAACAGCAACGTATTTTTACTTAAAAATGGGTTAAATTCTTGACCAAACATTTTCAAGGACACGTATGTTCACATAGATATCTCAAATTCACTCTGTGCTCATAAATCAATAACCATATTTCACTCGAACCACGGAAACCAAATTATAATAAAATTGACACATTAATTGGTTTCAATTTATTATTAAACGACCAGTACAATTTGAGCTCTAGTACATAAATGATTATCTTGTGCATTATAGTATGATTTAAATATATGTACAAAGTCTGTTAGCAATACCTCAGTAGCTATGGGCCTAAAGTCTTTTTCCTTAGTATTTCAGATGGTTTTCACATCTTCAAATTTTGTCATTATCTTCTCGAAGATCTACTCGGCCAGCACTTATCGCTTTTATCCCACAAAGTGGTCAAATCAAAAAGTTTCCATAACCTCGACTTGCTATTGTAAGGACCAATTAAAACTGGCCACTAACTATTTGCGAAACAAAAAACACGCGATATGATCGTCTGATTTACTTTTATCAATAATATGAAATCGTGCAGGCAGTCACTGTTATTTTGATGACTTGCTGAATATTTGACTACAAAACAGGCACTTGAATAGATAATGATGGCTGAACTAGAACATTTATACACTTACTACTGACTACTGATAATTACTATTGACACTAGTAGGTATCAGTAAAAACCAAATCAAATAGGTAGTAAATGATTTGGCGCATATTTTTTCGAAACACGCTTACAATCAAAACGTAAACTTTCATTTTGATTATTCAATAGTACGATAATTTTTAAATCATATGTTATAAAAGGTTTTTTTTCTAAATGACTAGATTGTAAAATGCAAGAAAACTATTTAGATTTCTAGTGTGCTCTAATTAAGTCTTTGGTAGGAGGTTCCTATTTTAGCTTTACCTAATCTCAGAACCGGTCCCAAGCTCCTCCGTCTTAGAAATCACATAGGATTTGATGCAATATTCTTGTTGTAACATAAACATGTACAACTACCTATTTTACGGTTAATTCAGCCTTTGCTTTTGGACCAGATGATGTAATTCTCAATATTCGATGCTCAATGCAGCACGCCGCCGGCATGGTATAGGTTAGTATGAGGGCAATCGTAAAACTTACTACTTATATTTCGACTTATCCGTAGAACAGAGTCCGATGTGATCAAGGAGCAAAAACGAGTTATAGTGTATATTGTAGTGCACAAGTGTGTGCACATCACATCGCCAACTTCGAAACTCCGGGCTGTTACTAAGAAATTCCTAATGAAAAAACCCAATAACGCTTTGCTCGACCCGGGAATCGAACCCAGAACCTAAGTGAACGCGCTTGCGACCGCGAGACCAACGGGACATTCGGAATTGTAATAATGAGGCATCAGATAGCACAATCTCATGAAATGGTCTTATGGTAAGAGGGTGTCCAGCTGGTTCCATCAAAGAACATTTTATCATCAGTTTCGCTCCTAAAGATAATAGGGGATGAGGTAGAGAATGAATTAATTTAAATAAAACAAATGAATACAGTTAAAATCTATACTCCAATACCATTCATAGTCAAATTCAGCTGAACAAGATCAGTGCCTTTGTTATCAAACTGGATCAGAACAAGCTCGTAGGTTATTATCGTGCCGGCCATCTGTAAGAACAAATTAGATGAGACTCTTTTGTATTGAGGGGAAAGAATGTTACAAGGTGATTGTTCTGGGAGAGTTGTTTCGGATTTGGTCGTTTATTCAGTTGAGATTACCTGAGTCGATGTTAATGCTATTTACAAGTAACTACATAATTTGTAACATGGTCTTAAATTCTAATTACATAAGTGCGAAAGCACACAACCGCTGCCAAAGAAGCGAATACCCCTCTTGGCATAAAATTTTAAGGCATAATATTGTTCGGCATAACGTTTATGCATAACTTTTATTACCATAATAATACTGTGCATAATATGCAACTACAAATTATGCCAAAACAAATTAGACCAAATGACAGTTATTTTACCAAAGTAATATTACTTTGGTAAAATAACTGTCATTTGGTCTAATTTGTTTTGGCATAATATTTATTCGTCTATTAATCATGAGCCAGAAATATAAACATTATTTATTATAATTTGGGAATTGCTCTATTGGATTAGGTTAAGGTGTGGTCAGGGTGGCCCAAGGGCCTGAGCCGCTAACATGTTTGTTTTTATATGAGTTATATTATGGCTTATTCCAAAGAACATTGTATGTAAATATCATTATGCGTTTATAATATTATGTTTTATAAAATGATGCTTCATTATTATTATGCCACCAGTATTTATGGCAATAAACATTATGGCAAAACATGTATGCCTAATAATATTATGCGTAAGGATCATTATGCAGAATTTCGTTATGCCAATGTAATTATGAGTATTATGATAATATATTTTATTCCTAGTAAACCGCCAACACAATTAAATAACAGCGCAATCTGATAATCCAATTTGTTCTAGTATATGTCAAAATTCCTGAACTAATTACGTTAACGACCATCACAAATTATCTTATTCTGCAGTTGCTCCATTATTGGACACCATATTTTAAAAACTGGCCAAGTTCTCATCTGACTGGCACATGAAGGGTTCAGTATACGGTACGGAACTCTCCTTTCTAAGATCTAAAAAATAACACAAAGAATAAACTTGTTTCTTGTATGTACCCCCTTTAATTATTAACTTTTTATTATTTATTGATAAAGCGACAATAAGAATACACAATCTGTGAAAATTTCAACTGTCTACATAGGTAGACAGTTGAAATTTAAACACTAATAGTAGTGTTCATTCGATACAGCCCGCTGACAGACAGATGGACGGACGGACGGATAGACAGCAAGGGTTAGTAATAGGCTTCCGGTCCTCCTTCGGGTACGAAATAATAAAAATTATTCTTATTTCGATTTGCTGTTTCTTTCTTTTCTTTGTTTTTTGTGTGGTTAATTACTAACCTGGTGTCAGAGTTTTTATACCGCCCATGGACCTCTGACTTGGCTTCACATGCCAGCCGTCGAGAAATATCTCTCAGGCATGCCGGTTTCGTCACGATGTTTTCCTTCGCCGTTTTTGAAGCAAGTGATAATTATACAGTACGATTTGCTGCTACACTTAAACTCATCATCATCATTTCAGCCAAAAGACGTCCACTGCTAGACATATGCCTCCTCAAGCACCGATTCGACCGATTCTGTGGCTCCCGCATCAAGCGGATTCCAAAAAATCTAAATCTCAAGTCTCACCATTTAAGAGTTACACAAGTCAACAACTTCTCTAACCTCTGAAAAATATTAGTCCAATATGATTTTCTTGAACACCTCTTAAAATAATAACATAACCAATACTCGACCTGCAGTAAAATACTTTTACTCAGATTGAACAAGCCCATTCCGCTGAGAGCGACGTAGTCCTTAGAGAGCTGATCTTGAAGACGCCCCACCTGCAAAACAAAATCCTCCTTATATAGGTTTTTGTACCGAAAAAATGTCACCTCAGTATTTTTCCTTTTTGTTTCGTGTAACTACGATAACTAGTCCTACATTTGCAGAGTCTATATTTTATATCAGTTTTCTCATCAGCCGTTAATTGCATTGATCGTTTGAAGGCCTATGTTCAGTAGTAGATATTTACGAAACTATGTTTCTCGTCGTCTTTCCAAAAGAATGTTCAGATTAATATTATTATTTGATTCTTGGAAATAAATACATAGCAAATAGAATCCATACCACTCAACATTCGTCATTATCATCGTATCATCTTCCTTCACAACGAGTGGAAACATTACCTCAACATTATAACAATGAGTATCATGAGTGTAGATGTATTTGAGGGCCAGTCGGGATTGGGTGTTGATGTCAGAGGCTGCTAACACGACGCTGGTGACCCTGAAGATCAGCCAGCCTAGTGACACGAAGTAGTATGCTGTCTTTATTGGCTCACCGGATTGGCTTTGGCTGGGGACAAAGAAAATTAAATATATTTATTGATGTGCACATACCTAACGGCACATAAAATACATTGCCTAATATTTCCTTAGGGACTCTCACATTCGCCATCGGCCGCTTACAGCGTCTTGCCGTACGCTGCGTCAAGATGGTCTTGTCTCTTTGTAACGCTCATTGGATTAAAAAAAAAAACTATGACGTCTGCGCTGACGCCAGACGTAACCAATTGCATTTAAGAGACTGGAGCCTCAGAAATTTTAACTTTATCCTTTCATATTATAAAACAATGTCCCCTCACCGCGTTTGATTGCCTGAACGCAAAAAACTCAGAAACTACCAAACGAATATTCAAACGTTTTCACCAAGGTTTTAGTTTATAATTCATTAAGATTTGAGTAAATTGACTGAAATATGACAATGATTGTTGTGATCTCATATTTCAGTCAATTAAAAAAGCGTGCTTTACTGCCCCGCGTAAACCGTTAGAGAAACATAAAATTAATGTTCTACAGGGTTGTACATCTGAAAAACTCAACAGAAAGTGTCACGATAGCATATGTCTATCTTTTAAGGATGACCCAAAGTAACCATTTTAAAGTTTTCTGTGTGAGATGTCGCACATTTGTACTAGACCGGTTTTAATCTTACAGAATTTGATAAAAATTTCATTGTTATTTCCGCAGCTATTTTGATTAATCCTTATCCAATAAAATATGTTATTTAAATCGGGCATTTAATTTAGATTACCTTGGCATCATATCTCGTTTCAAAATAATTATGTTTGACGTCGGCGCAGCGCTAGTACGAGAGTCAAACACTTTTTCCTCGGGTATTAGGTATGCGATCATCGCTTCGCTTCCTTTTAATCCCGGTATACCGGGATTAAAGTACGTTCCCGTGAGATATTTTTAAAAGCTAGTATAATGTAAACATAGAAATCTAGTATGTTCTAAACATTACATTTCCATGATACACCGTTTTGGGTGTCCACAGGACAGCACAAAGTCAAGCTCGTGGTAATTTAATTGTAGTGCTACTAACGGTCTTAAGTCTTATTTATTAATACAAATGTTAAATATAATAAGAAATATCTGGGTATTTTTAGGTTATCATTACTATGTTCATGTTATTGTACCTACTTCATCATTATCTATGTTAGAATAGTCGTTGATTTAGCACTTCTAAGTCCAGTAATAGGTCCCTTTTAAGACATTATAGGTCCCTAATAAAACCTGGTTCTTAAGTACCTACATTACACCGTATATATCAAACGTGATAAATGTCTACAGCTGTTCTAAGCATTACACACGTTAGGTCCTATTACAGACGTGTGAGCCCACTTACAATGTTTTTCTTACACCGTTCGGCTCTAATGATGGATTAAGTACCGGCGAAAATGTTTGGAACTGTGGAAACTTGGTGCTAACGTACTATACAGATAGATATTCTATCTGTTTGCCAAGTTTCATCTCAATCCGTTCAGCAGTTTATGCGCGATTGAGTGACAAACATTTCAACTTTTTACATTAATAAAATTTACTATATTAAAGTACATGGCTTTAACATAGTAAATTTTCATTCATTATTTCATTTTGCACAGTAATTTTGTCTATATTCCTGGTAAGTCTCGTCTCGCTAGACGTGGTCTACGTGTCATCGCAATGCACCAGTCGCCCAGAGGCAAAGTTAAGCGTCTCGTGCGCTTTTAAGGTCACAGCTCATTAGAGCCACCCGGCACCCACTCCGCACCGCCTCGCCTCGTGCGGTTAGTATTCTTGATATGGACTTGTATGGGTATGCGCTCACTACATCAACTCCGTAGCGTCACCGGATCGCCTCTATCGTAAGCCGTCCACGCGCGGAGGGCGGGTGGACCACTCGGTGACAACTCGCTGCCCTGCGTTGACTGCGCATCGCCAACGCGCGGGTCCGAAGCGGACCGCGCGCTGCCCGCGAGTGATTCACGCGAGGACTAATGCCAATTGTTAACAGACTACTCGAAAATTCGTGGACTAAGCGACGTCCACTCGTTGACCACGCGGTGTTCACTCGTTGACCGCGCGGGGTTCACTGGTTGATCGTGCAACGTTTTGGTGATAACGTGGCGTCCACCCGTGAACCACCTGTCGACAACGAGTGGACGCCGTACGACGAGGCGGTGCGGAGTGGGTGCCGGGTGGCTCTAATGAGCTGTGACCTTTAATTTCAAGAAATGCATTCCTTTGAAATTAGAACGTCTTGCAGCTAAACTTTTAATTCCTTGTTCGGAGGTTTCTCCTACTCCAATATTTCACGGTTCAACAAAGTAAATGTGATGCTGTTCCACAAGTGATGGGACAGCGCTTGATGTATCACATAGAAATTCATAAAATTTTATTGAGCGTCCAAAACGCAGCGTAGATGACGCGCGCCTCGGGCACCTGGTATAACTAGAGCCTTATTATCATGTCCTTCGTGTCCAGTCAGCTGCTCGCTACATTACTGATGGACGTTAGTGAAACCAAACAAGTTGCCGAATTCTGGGCCGAGTACATTTAGATTGCTATCGACGCGCTAAGAAGGAAATCATCATCATCATCATTTCAGCCGAAAGACGTCCACTGCTAGACATAGGCCAAATGGAAAAACGTAATTTACTGAACCCTAATCATGTCTTTCTTTGTATTGGCATTATTCTACCATCTCCTTTCTTATAATTAACTACTTGTGCCTGACAGAACTTACGTAATTCCCAAAAACATTTGCAAACAAATAAAATAAAAGTTGCAGAAGCAGGATAGTACGATGATGCCGCCGATGGAACCGTCCACTTTGCGGACCAACATCGCTTGTTTAACGTATGCTTCTCTCAGTCTGCGCCAGGTATACACTCTCGTAGTTTCGTTTTTCTGAAACAAAGGCACATCACTATAACACAACTTTTTTTTTTGTTTAACTAAATTATCTCATAGTAAGGTCTGAAAAGTGACAGAAGAAGGAGAGCAGTGGTGCCACAGTGGTAGCGGCCCCTACTTACGAGTTGTGGGTTCGAACCCAGACACATGCTCTGCTTTATGTAAATAATTTCATCACCATTGCTCTCAAAACGGTGAAGGAAAACATCGTGAGGAAACCGACATGTCTTAGAAAATCCAAAAATTCAAAGACATTGTGACATCTACCAACCCGCACTGGGCCCGCGTGGTGGATTACGGCCCACTCCCTCTCGAAAAAGGAGGCCTAAGCCCCCCAGCAGTGAGAACATTTAAGGCTGATTTTGCTTATGCTAAGGTCAGAAACGAAAGTCTATGAACATTGTTACTTCATCATCAATCATAACCTAAGATCACGTGTTTTCCCCAAAGGGTGAGGCAGAGGTACATGTGTGAGGTGGAACATCAATCATTGATTGTCATCTATATTGCCACAAAATTATTAGATACATAAGCACAATATTTGTATAGGTTCACTGATTTTCAACATCCATTTTCATGTAATCATTGAAGTCCTTTCAAAAGTGCTGATTTAATAAGTTTCTGTTTCACTTATCTTGGAATCTGTTCAAAATGAATTCTTAACTCAAAAACTTAATTCGATCTTCCCAAAATTGCATTGCAGTTTTAGCGTTAATTGGCCGACGAAACAACTTGAAATCCTATTTTGTGGTTAAATAATAACAGCTGCACGGGTCGATCGACGGTTACGGTACGCTTGCCGCGGTCGGTTCGTGGATGGGTGAAAATCCATTACATATGGAAAATTAGACAGTCTCCTTCGTGCTCCGGAAAGCACGTAAAGCCCCGACTGTCATTCGTAGATCTTTGACAGTCATTACGGGTAGTCAGAAGCCCAAAATTCTGACAACTAGGCTTACCCAGTAACTGGGTCGTGGAGGTCGTATAGGCAGCCGCTCTATGTAAAATACTGGTATTCAGCTGCATCTGGTTATCCTGGAAGCCGACCCCAATATAGTTGGAAAAAGTGTAAAAGCAGATTGATTGATCGGTAGTCGGTAGGTATTCTTAAGACAAAAGCTTCTTTTAACTTAAAGTCTAGCTTTCCTACAAAAGCAATAGGTACACGTATGAAGAACTAGAACTGGTTCCATCTACCCGCAGTTAACTTGATTTCCCCTGAGCTCAATAAGTTTAAATATGACATAGTTCTCAATAGACTTGAAGATATATTTGTTGTGTTTATAATAGGGAATTGTTGAAATACAATGGATTATTTGGAACGGAGTTATTTAACGCGGCATGCGGTAATTATAAACTGGTAGACGAGCGAAATTTGGCGAACTAATATAGGAGCACCTCTGCCTGACCCAATGGGGAATACTTGCGTGATGGTATGTGTGTATGTGTGTGGGCGTTAAAGGATCCTGAATTTTTGGGTAAATTACAACCGACATTTTAACTGGTGATGGACGCAATTAAATCATAACTGAGACATATTATCCCTAAAGTATAATGAAAAACGTTTAAGTATTTAATTTATGTTCTCCAGTTGCAACGAACAGAAGTAATTCCTCAATATGAGAAGATAGGACAATCAAGTATTCAACATATCCAAACAAAACAAATAATTATTTAAAACACCTGGACGATTCGCTGAGCGTGTTTGCAAAATGCAAAGAGCTGTAAGCTCAGTGTATTTATCACAAGCAACCCATTAACAACGGCTGATAAATAGCGACATTTATTACTAAAATCCAGGTTCTAAATTCAAACGTTATTTGTGGCCTAATTGATCGGATATTTTGTTTGTTGGTCAATTCCTGGTGGATAATTATAAGCACCATCTATATATATTCATGCTTGCAACACTATGGGATTTTCAACGCAATTCCATACTCGAAGATTATTTATTTATTTATTTTTACTTTAACATTAACCGCAGCCATCGGACAATTACACTAGTTACAAGACAAAATTCATACACTCATCTCATAGAGATCTAGACATACTGGCAAGACCGTCTTCTATTAGTCTGTGAACACGTCACGGACGGTGTGACTCACAGGCCGCGTCCTAACCAAAAGCGATCGTCACGCGAATACACGACCTTCGCGCTCTTTTATAATTATATAGTATTTCATATTGATATGAAATACTCGCGCGATCAATCAAGTCGCATTTGTACGTCATCTAAACTTTAATATTATAAAGAGAAAAGATTTGATTTTTTGTATGTTTGTAATTTTGTATGATTGTTTGTTACGCTTTCACGCTAAAATGACTGAATGGATTAGGATGAAATTTGGCACAAAGGTAGACCATAACCTGGGTTAGACAATAAATTATTCCTACAGGATCAAGACTTATGCGGGTGAAACCGCGGGCGCGTCTAGTAATTCATAAAAATGATCGCGTCAATCGCGTATGTAGACTATGTAGGTACTCGCGCGACGTTCGCTTTTGGTTAGGAAGAGAGGACAGACTGTAAATAATCTGTGTCCCCTATTGTGGCTATATTTTATCAATGCACAAAGTTGGGACAGCCCATCGTGCAGCTCAGATTCACCGGTTGAGAATAAAAGGCCCTAGCAGTTATTTGCTTTTACTTAAAAACTGGTATGGAGCAACACTTCTTGGTGGAAGAAAGTATAGGGACAGTATCTTTGAATCACATTTTAATAGGTTGAGGTTGGTGTTGCCCTTTACCATTAATATAAATTCGGTTGGTATCCCGTTTATAGACAGGTTACATACTTCAGAAAGATTCACTATTGGTCTGTCATTACTGACAGGACTATTGTCACCAATAAGCCTGATAGTGGTGATAGATCGATTAGCGCGTCGCGAATTATGATTGTCGATGTTACCATTCCACATGACGAAAACCTCGTGAAAGCTGAGAAAGAGAAACAAATAAAATATCTCGACTTAGCACACGAGGTTATCCATTCATTAATTCATTCATTCATTCATTCATTCATTCATTCATTCGACTTAGCACACGAGGTTATCGACATGTGGAATGTGAGCTCGGCTATCATTGTGCCGATTATCGTAACGGCCAATGGCCTGATGGCCGATAGCCTCGACCAAGACTCGAGGGTTTCGTTACGCGGTTGGACCAAGGGCCTGATTCAGAAGGCAGTACTAATAATAATAATAGGGCACCAGTAATACTATAATGCATCACTAAATAGCTTCATAAACGAATTGTAGCCGTGTAAGCTAAATGAAAAGCTCTTCTGAACATGAGAGTTAACTTGAATTATTTACGGTTGGTATATTATAGAGACAGAAATGGGAACATTTGGAGGAGGCTTCACTTCAATAGGTGGTCCTTAATTATACTGAAAATGACAATTAGGTGACAGTAACTAACATACAATAAACGCGTAGGAAGGCAGGCTGTATGATGGGTCGACGAAGTTATTAGTCTTGTCGGTAACCTGGACCACAATAGGCAAGAATGTCCCGTTATGGATAGGATTGAATTTATAAATAACGAATAAGGGAAGTCGCCAATTTCTGCTTGTTTTAAAGGGCATTTTTTTTTGTTCTAAGAATTAAACAAATTATTTGAAAGGTCTGAATAGTATATTAGGGTTAATGAAGAATATATTGAAAAGAAAAAATAATTTCATGTTTAATTTCGCCCCCCTTCCTTTTCATTCCGCAAACTTTTTAATCTCCCCTCGTGAATCTTGAGAAACCACTGGACTATGAAGTAAGGAATCAATAATGCATGCCATTGAATATGCTAATCATAACTGTAGTAGCAATGATAGTGGAGCCTCCCAAATGTCACCACAACTACGACACAACTTCCAGAAGTGTACGTCTATGGGTTGAATTGGTGATAATTAGTAATACCTAAATCACAAAGTTAAAAAATGAAAATAAATAAATTTATTCCAAAAAGCCATTCCTTACTTTACCAGATTCCATCTGCTTCTTCTCCAATGCACATATTTTTGCCAGACACTGGTTCAACCTATGGTATCGTGAAGTCAGGCCCATACTGATCAGGATAATCAGTTGGTCTTGAAAGTTCCACAGCAGAGTAGCGACGGTGTTCATAAAGACTAGAGGAAGCGCATACCAGTCGGAATATTCATCTGGAATATAGAGTCAAATATAAAATTACTTATACAGGCTCTATACAACAAAACTTGATAAATCTGCAATTCCACAAAATTATTAAATTGAAGAAAAAATTGCAAAACAGAAATTACAAATATGTATGAATTACAATATTGTAGAATTAAATTGTCACTACAAATTTAGATATTTGTAAGGTCTTTTCGTTAAAATTGTGTGGCTTAGAGTTTATTAATTAAAAGTAATTTAGAAATGTGTAAATTGTAATTGTACTTATATTACCCGAAGGTGGAGGTAGAGGGGGATCTCTCGCGTCCGGTCCTGGTCCAGGCCATGGTACGGAGCGAGAGGGCATGGGAGGCCGTCACCTCCTTCTGCGAAGCAGTAATGCTCGCGAGGGAGGAGGGAGAACGCGTGAGGGAGAGTCAAACTTCGCGCACTCACGCCCCTAGCCACCGCCGGCCACCGTAGGCGCGGGCTTGCGGATGGTGAGGACCAGGCCTGAGTCGACCGACGGCGCGTTGTGTTCCACGCGCGCCTCAAAAAGATGTCAGCAACTGAAGGGGTCTGATAGGACCGATGCCTGCCGGGGTTGCGGAAAAGTCCGAAAGGGATACCGTGGCCCCTGGCAACGTACAGACAACTGAAGGAACACGGGTGGGTTCTAGTCAGTAAGAGTCTGACTCGCCCTCCCGCTCCGCCCAGAGCGGGAGAAGTTATCTGATAATTTCGCACTCAAAACAAAAAAAAAAGGAGAGGTAGAGAATTCAAAAAGTTCGTAAGTTATGCTGTAAATCTTAGTATCTAATCGAGACTTTGAACTGCTACTTGGAATTTCCGGATGAAAAACCCAATAACAGTTTACACGATCTGAGAACGAACCAAGGATAAAACTGGTTAAGATTACAGTCTTGTAGTCAGTCGCTGTACGGTTTTCTATATGTATATCTATATATTGTAAATTAAAGTCGTTTTTCGTGTCTGCTGTGTACCCGTGTTGTTCTACTAAACTTCGCTACGGATTTTGATGCAGTTTTCATCATCATTTAGATAATTGATTAAGGGACTTTTATGTGTATAACATTAATATTAAACTTCTATTTAATTAAGAAATCTCGATGTATTGTCAAGTCGCGAAAACTGTGCGAAGGTTTCTAGTTTAATATGAATGGCTTGATTATCAAAATTGTCACTTACGCCTCAATATCATAAATCCATGCGATATCAGTACGTATCGCTTTATAATCAAAGATGGCGGACAGTCCAGTCCAATGGCTGAGATAATACTCATGAGATGTTCCACTGAAAAATTAAAAACAACATGACAAGTATACAGTGGGACATACATGTGAAATTGTGAATAAATAATGGCTATGGCAGTCCATCTGCTCGCTTACGGGATGTTTATTTATTTAATCCGGCGAGCATATGGCAGGGTATGACATACCCTGTGGCGCATAAAACTATACTTATTTTTTTAAATAACCAAGTTAAAACAAAGAGGCGCTGAGTAGCTGAAGCTAAGAGAGCGGGGCAGGGAATAGTGGCAAGATCGTAGTGCTGCGCGACGACCGTAACGAAGAATCTGAGGCTAAACCCGCCTCGGGTATACCCGATACCCACACACTTTTCGTAGCTATTTTCATGCAACTATTTTTTGATATTTTGTGTCATTCATTGATTTTATTTGCGTTCATTTTTAACTTCGGCTCAAAAAAAATGGAATGTCAGGAAGAACGTATCTAGACCATGCTGGAGGAGCTAGCAGCTTAGCACGATGTGAACTTTGTCACTGAATAGGAAGCCATGACCCAGATGACCACCTACAACTGCTGGAATGTCATTATGTGAGATGTGTCGACGGCCCAAATACAAAAGATAGGAAAACAAAATACTCCTGTATAGCATGTGGTAAACCTATCTGTATGGAGCACGTAAACTTTTCTTGCCAAAATTGCATTGATCTCTAATCAAGTTCCTGATATTGTTATACGCCAAAGATCGCTTATTTTTAATTTTTAATTTTAGGTATCCAGATTACAGCTAAAAGTTGTTTAGAAGAAGAGTATTTTTTGTTAATTTAGGGCCGATTTTTCAATCCTCAGATAAACAGCGAGATAGGGTTTATTCGATAGATGGCAAAAAAATCAGTTGTTCAATCGTCAGATAGGCTTTATTCATAGAATAATTCACATATCTGAGGAATAAAGTTAACAGTCCCTTCAAGCCTTAGTTAGTGCCTTATTCTAGGGAATAAATAATGTTTTGACGTTTGTTTTGTTTGGGGTTTTAATGTGCCTTTGCGCGTTTTCGTTGAAAACATGGATGTTTTTTATTCAATTGACTATAGTTTTTGAAATGTCTCCAAATATATAATTTTTGTAACGTTTTCGGGACGACATTATTTAACAATTTAAAACCATTAGGCTCAACTTTTAGTACCAAGTCGAAAACACAGTTAACACACAGAAGATTTATTTTTAACTGATCCTTCTGCAACTAAATACGTGCCCACTCCTATCAACTGAGCTAAAAACAACAAAAAGGTTGCCACGATAGCTGACCATCTGTGGATCTAAAACAAAAGATAAGAAATCTCGTCAAAATATCAAACATACGTTTTGTTTCTATTCTTGTCTAACACGTTGAAAACTGTATCTGTGCATCTCGCACAGATAACTATTCTTCAGTTAATATACGATTGAAAAATTTAAAAGATTTATTCATCTGATAAACAGGCAGATAATTTTATATGCTAGATAACTAATAATAATAATTCAATGATTTAACTGAGGATTGAAAAATCGGCACTTTGTCGATTTTTGAGAAGTTAAGACTGTTTTGTGTAAAATTCACGGTTTAAAAAAAAAACATTAAAGCTGTTTATCTAATTATCTTTTTTTTATTTTTTGCTCAACATCTTTAAAAATGTTTTATGATAAACTTAAAAATAAATAATTCGAAATAAAACATTATTAAAGAGCAATTTAAAGTATGGTATGGCATACCTTGCCACATATCTAATTGACACTTTTCTCACCAAATGCTCGCCAGGTTAAGCAAAACAATGTACCAGACTGGACCTTGCTGGGGTTATGTTCTTGTAACAATATCTCGTATGCGTTGAAATAGCAAGATTCAGAATTACTTTGCCCATACAATTGGAGTTTGCAGTTAGTTTAATGGGATTGATCCATAAAACGTCTGTGTTCCTTGAAGGGTTAGCAGAGGTGTTTAATTCACCCACATTAGCTATTTATGTTTAACCTTCGGTATGCTTGGAGGCAGAAAGTTACACGGTATGCCTGGTGGGTTTATCAGACCCAGGTTTTTAACTTGTAATTTCTCAAATATTTACTGATAAATACGTTTTTAAATATTATATATATTTTACTAGAGGTGTATGTTAGGAAATAAAATAAAAATCTTTTACAAATCAACAACTTTTAATTATTATTTTTTCAATTAATCATTGGCAGTGTTTTTAAAAAAGTTTTTATACTTAGTTATTATTATAACACACTTTACTTATTAAAAACTAAAGAGATCTCAATCCGCAACAGCCTCTCCAAAATCATTATTTTCTGCCTCTGAATCAGATGCCTCGCTTCCCTGACTCACGTGATCGGACTCTTCTCCACTTGAGTTGAAAATTACGTCATCTTCTTCAGCCGCATCGAGTAATAAATTACTAATATCATCATCGCAAAGATGGCTCCCCATTTTGAACCTATAATAATTTAAAAAATATTATATTTAATCACAAAAATAACTTTAATTTTCAAAAACACAGACAACAAATACTTACATAGAAACGTCACGTCGTATGCCTGGTAGGGTCCGTGAGACCCGCGCGAACTATACGCACGTCCTACTACCACTGGAGCGCGCTCCGGACTGAGAAAGCGGGCGGCGGGCGTTTAGCAATTCATAACGGCCAGCTACTAAGTGCGGATAGGCGCGAAATTCGAATTTGAAAGAAATACTACGGTTTATGTGCACAGGTGGGTCTGACGGACCCTACCAGGCATACTGAAGGTTAAAACCCATATTAGGATTGATTGCCCAATCCAGACTTGACTGCTTCTGAGAAATTCCGATACCACATTTGGAAGTCCAGTTACTATTATATTTGGGAGTTCAGTTACTATTATATTTTTGTAAAAACAACAGTGTCATTAAAATTACTAAGGAATATTTGTTTCACAGGAAAAAACATACCTATACAGGATGTTTGGAAGCTGGGTGCAAAGCCTTAGGCCTGTTTTTAAAAAGGTTTGAACGATTGAGGCTGCTTTATAAATTATGCAATTTTTTCAATAAGTATTCTACGTCGTAGTCACACAGTACAGTAATACAGGGCCCCAGTAAAAAAATAACAATTAAAAATAACAAAAAAACGTACTTCGTCTAAGACACATGTCTGGCTTAAAATGGTGTCAACTATCACACCCTTAAGGCTATACACCTAGCTTCCAAGGACCCTGTATAATAATCTTACTTCTAAAGCAATAAACTTACACATTGAGCAAACCATCATAAAACCGACGACGAAATACATCCTCTTCTTCAAAGTCCTATCAGCGGGGGCTTTAACAGCCATGATTCTTTCAACCCTAGCCCATAATGCTGAGAGGTCTCCCCAAGACCTGTACAACTTTGATGCCAAGATCAAACACAAGATTGCTGTCGTGTAGAAGATGGTACCTCCCAAACGCGCTGTGACGCTTCCTGGAAATTAATGAATTAATTTTTTGTCGATGAACTCAATTTATTTTACAGTCATTAAATACTCACGTAGAGGTATTATCAAATTAAATCAAAAGTCATTTATTCAAACTAGGCTAAGAATCAGCACTTTTCGAACGTCAAAATTACATTAGACATGCCAAAGGCCCGCCCTTCACCACTTCCTTGTGCTTTAGCTGTGAAGAAGTAGTGGTAGTTGCACCACTCCCAAGCAGCACAGCTGTCTGTTCAGTTTAAAGATAAAGATAAAGATAATTTTATTTGTCTAAACATGCGTATACATGCAAATTAAGCATGCAGGATGTCACAATATTTTGTACGTACATGTTTCACCCGTAAGGCGTACAAATTTATAAAATTTACAATAAATAAAATATTAACTAAGTTACAAAATAAAACTAAATTATTAAAAGGCACTTTAATCTAAGTACCTATATTGTAGCGTCATTCAAAAAGTCGTCTATACTATAATAACATTTGTCTGTTAATAAATTTCGCATCTTTTTTTTAAACAAATTTACTGGCAATGCTTTATATGACTGTGGTATTTTATTAAAAATTTTTGGAGCCATACAGAAAACACTTTTTCCCATTAATGCCGTCTTTGACGTATGCGAACACAGTTGATGTTTGTCTCGTCTGTTACGGTTACGGGTTAAAAATTAGATTATAGTAAAAAATTAATGCTATATAGTATGGAAAATAGTTTACATTACGCAACACAAAACATTAAATAAAATTATTTCTCATATATGTCAGCTGGCACAGGCCAATATACCAACAAAAAAACATCGAAAACTATACTCAAGCGCAAACAACAACTAAAAACGTAAATATAATTAGTAGTTGGCTGTGTCCCTCCCAATAAAATATCTTCGTGTAATTCTTACAATCCTACTTTCTCTTAAAACCTTAAAATGTAGAACTACTTACTTTGTCCAGCAGTATCTATAGCCCAACCAGCAAGTGCCTTTATAACCTTCCAAATAGCTTGAATTTCCATATAAATAAACACAATCAGTAAGAAAGTACTCCAGAAATAGCAAATGTATCTCTTCGACCCCAGCACACCGATCAGGCAAGACCACTTGAACATTTTCTCCATAACAGTTAGGAACTCCTGAAGGAAAAAAGGATTAAAAAAAAAAATTAACCATATTATCTACATATTTTTTTATGATAAGTGCTAAAGTGAGAGGTTACATCTAGATAACTATGATCGGGGAAGGCATCAACAAATCCTTTGATCCCGTGCAGGTCTAAAGCCGGAGAACTTGCGATATCAATCTGCCTAGCCTTTTCCCAACTATGTTGGGGTCGGCTTCCTGTCAAACCTGATGCTGCTGAATACCAGTTTTTTACATGGAGCGATTGCCTATCTGACCTCCACAACACAGTTACTGGGGTACACAATTCGCCTGGGTAAGACAGACTTTGACTGTCGAAGTTCTACGAATGACATTCGGGACTAACGGCTTAACGAGCTTTCCGAGGCGCGGATGGGTCTTGCTAAGTAATAGATAAGATTTAAAAATAAATTTATAAGCACTTCTGCAGGCCTAACATGACGCACGCGACAATTACTCGTTCTCGCGTGAGTAATTTTTGTCTATTTTGTCTCTTTTCTCGTTTTCTGACAGCGCCTCCATACAAAATAGTCGACTCCTTCTGTCAAACTTTATGTTTTGTCGACAAACCCTAACATGGCCTTAGTTATCTCGATGTTTGACAATTCAACACGAGATAATCTCCGATTCTTCTGTCATTAAGTCGTATTTACTCGTCCTCGATTTTGACGACGAGAACGACGAGAAGAGTATACAAAAAATATCTCCAAAATAACATGGCAGTTTCATAATTGTCATTATTTTAGTCATCATTTTATTCTACAATATATTAATAATGAAAATACTTAGTTTTAAACTACTATTTATATTGGAACGACGTGTTTTATATGGATTTTTTCGTGTTTTGTATTGAAAATATGAAAAATTATTACCTACATGTTGGGTATTAGGGGTTTATGGGTATCATAAAGGGGGTTCAAATTTTCATTATTTTTGCGATAGGACACACCATTTTCGAGATATAAGCAAAAGAAAAGAAAAAAAAGTCGAAGTGTTGGTGTGAATTTTAGTTCATGAAAATTAATTTCCACACCTTTTTAATCGCGATTAAATACTTGGACAATCAGAATTTTAAATTTATATGATTTTAGAAATTAATAACTACTAAAATATAGGTAAGTTGTGTCACTTTAGTCTATTTCAGAATGGGAAATCGTCGGTTGACAGGAATAATCTAAATTTTGGAATTTTTAGTCTAGTTTAGAGGTATTTGTGACAAGGAAATCGGCACCATTGAATGAATGAAACGGAATCTCAAGCCAATGTTGCTATCATAAAAATAATTTGTTTTTAATAACTTGCAACATCGGTTTCTCGTCGCGAGATATAGAAGTGTCAAAATGCTTTTTTCGAGTTTACTCGTCGTTTACGGTCATGTTAGGGTTTAGAATGACGTCAGAATGGTAGACAAAATTCGACAAAACGAGAAAAAGAGCGTTCTCGCGCTTGTCATGTTAGCCCTGCTGGTGAGAGGATATTTGACATATCATACCAATAATTTAATAGTGTATACTTTTAATTTTATATCAAAATTAATTTATAATTCAATTTAATTTTTTTATTCCTACTATTCTGCATATTTTTTGTATATTTATTCTTTGAGACATAATATTGATAATCAAGTTAATGCTTGGTTTTACTGTATTGTATTCGTGTAAGTTTACACTTTTATAATAGTATGTAAACCTATATTGTTTTTTTAAATGTATTCTTAAGTTAATTTAATTATTTATTCAGAGCATGTGTTCTCGATAATGTGTCAGCTGTATGTATCTCATTGGTAATCCTTAAATAAATAAATAGATAGTCACCCATCTACGGACCGACCTCAGCAAGCGTAACTTAACCATCGATCGATCCGCGCGGCTGTTCTCATTTTGCCACGCGCCCCTCCTCCTCGGTAGTCACTTGCAATCGGCAGAAATGGTTTAGTTTACAATCGAAGTTGATACAGATTTAAAATAAAAACTGAATAGTCTTACAACAATTATAGGCATATAATCACAAGAATAGCCGTGTGGCATTGTCATTCATTTGTGATTAGCCTGTCGCAGTCCATAATTCGATAGACTCTGGTGAAACAATTTCTATGAAAACTCCACGAAAATTGTTCTACCGGTGTCGCGTCGTGCCTGTCTACGGGAGCCCTTAAGTTACATCATAACAACCAGTTCTTTGCCTTATGCCTAATAATACAGCATATTTAATAATTCTTAGTTATTTCAGAATTACAATGAAAAAAAAAGACTGGTTGAGACTTCTTGACCAAAAAGGTTGGCTTTTACCTTAGCCGGAAACTAAGCATTACCACCATACAACGTGGCTGTTCGGTACAATATTTGCAAACGAACAGCTCAGCAGTTTTGCCTGCGTGCATTTCCATAAATTACCATTTAGCACGTGTTCGGGAACCAATCGCGTAACTCAAACCAAATCAGATCAAACCAACTTAGTGCTAATTTAGTTTAGATTTATCGTATAATATAACCGCTATTCGATATAGCCTTTAAACCATAGTATTTCGTATCATTAAACCAGTGGTCGTACACCCGCACCCCAACCATAACCAATCTATTATAAACCAAATCAACCAAGTCAACCAAATATCAACTAACTCAGAAGTTAGTACGCTGGTATTAAATTCTACGGTGGCGACGCCTTATTGTAATTTGTAAATAGTTTAGGTAAGTTAGGATATTATATTGTTATTAATTAATTATGTATCACTTGTTATCTAAATACATTTCATAACATCATTATTATCACACTTACTTACATCATGATTCGGCTGCGTAGGCAGAAGTAACTTATTATTCCGCAAAAACTGACTGAAGTCCTTGTTTGACATTTTATAAAGTATGAATTACAAATCACTTGAACTCATATCAATAAGTTTATTTCAATAACGATAAAAAGTTATCGTGTAAAAAATTGTTGCTGATGGCAGATACCTTGTTTTTCTGTTTGCAAACGGATTATTAATGACGACCAGTCTTAGTTGAACTATAATACAGGGTGTTTGTTTACTTGACACTTTAATTATTGTCGTAAATAAAAAAACATGTGGTATAATTTTAATATATAAAATGAAATGAAATGAAATTTGTTTATTCTGTAAATAGGATATTGGAATCACTTTTACACGAAATCCTAATTTTTTTTTTATTAAAAGTTAGCTAGATGAGTTTGAAAGGTCGAAACAAACTCAGAGGTCACAGTCTCTTTTAAGTGCAAGCATTTGTCAGTAATCGTAGAGCTCAACTCGACGAACAATACCAAAGAAAGGACATTTGGGTAGGCCGCATAAACTACTCAAACTGCCAGACCATCATTAAAACTAAATGAGAAAGAAAAAAAAGAAAAATAAAGAAAGAAAAAAATTGAAAAAATTAATAATACTTTACAAAGTAATCATGTCATTTTGTATGTAATGTTTAAATGTTTTTTTATCACCCATTAATTAAAATATTATTGGAACGAAGTTCTACCCGTCAAATCCTATAGTTAAAGAAACAATTGAAAAGCCATTATGTATCACCGATCGATATCGCGACCGCTGGACGCGAGGGGCGCTTGCGATAGGAGTTAACTGGTAGAAATCGTCACGTAAGGAAAAAGCGTTATGCCCCCTCCATGCGACGTTCTCTCTCTCTCAGTCTCTTTCTATCATATATGTAGTTTTAGAGACAGAGGGAGAGAGATAAAGTGTGAATTTAATAAAACTACGTCAGTGGGTGGGTAAAACAGTATATAAATATGAGATAATAGAAACTTCGAAAAAAAAAGTCCGTTTCAAGGTCTCAATTTTCAAGTGTCAAAAGATTTTGTTTTAAGGGCGTTCATCCAAAAAGTTGGCAACGTCGCAAATAGCTGTCAAATATTTACCTGTTTTGGTTAATTTGGCAATATTATTGTATGGAAATAAGAAATATGGCTAACTAGTGATCTAGAATATTAATAATGAATTGCAATTATACTCAAATTATAAACGGCATTTGGAAAGTTTTCGAATACTTTTTTTACAACTAAAACTAAATATTCTGTGTTACGATAGATTATTGGATTTCATAATCATATTTCTTATTTCCATACAGTAATATCGCCAAATTAATCAAAACAGCGAAATATTTGACAGCTTTTTGCGACGTTGCCCACTTTCTGTATAAACGCTCTTAAATCATAAGTGAGAAGGGATTTCGTCCCTGACCGCACACGTTTTTGTTATTTTTATAGGAAATCATAACATAATATTTTGTGACGAGACACCTTGCTACCTTGCCACTTAAAATAAAAGAAAATGCGTTTATTTGTTGGGAAATATAATTTGTTTTCATAATTTATACTTCTGCTAAACTGCAAATCAGTTTGTTGGCAGATGTAGCTCCCATATACAGTCTTATCCTCGTACTTTTTCATCACTTACAAAAATAAAAATAAAAATACATTTACCGCTAAATATTACCTACATATAACTAAACACACATTTTTACAGCAGCACAAAGGCTGACTATTACGTAATGCTAATAACATTATAAACTGCTTAATAGCATTCCAAATCACATCGGCAGACATAAGCTAGTATGACATAAATTCAATCTATGCATCTCCATTTATGAGGCTTGACAAAAGGTTTTAAAAATAAACTTCCCCGTTTTATTTTTAAAAGACATTTTTGTGGTACAGCTACTTTCTAAGTCGAGTCGTATATCATTAAAAATTGTTGGGACTAAGCTAAGTTGGGAATAAAAATTGTTGGGAGAAATGTCAGGTTTAAGTGATAATCTTAACTTGGGTGATTCATTTTATAAAATTCAAGGTAATCATCGTCATTCTCTTCAGCGTCAACAAATCTTAATTACCTACTTCAATCTAAGAACTTTGAGAAAACAAAAAAAAATCATTGACAAGTACAATACTGCAAAATAGGTACTATATTTTTATTCTGTGCTGCGGGTAACAAATACCTATACAGGGACCAAATTAAGCTAGTCCAGAATTATTTGCAAAACAACACGCGATCCGATCGTCCGATTCATTGTTATCAATCATGTGAAATCGGATAAACCAATAATAACAGTTTAATGGCTTGCGAGCCAAATATTCTGTGGAATATTTGAATATATTTTTATTTTTAAGTGATAAAATAAAACCACGTATTTTTTACCCGAAGGGTTAAGCAGAGGTGTACCTATAATATTACACCCACGTTTCGCCAGTTAGTTATAAGTCCCATGTATTAGGGGCAAACCTATTGCCTTCAACCGGGCACAAATCCAGACTCCGGGCTGCTACTGAAAAAATCCAGAGAGAAAAACCCAATAAAACTTTGCCCGACATGGTAATTGAACCTAGGACCCCATGCTCAGCAGTAGCGCTTGCAGCCACTAAATCAACGAGCATTTTTAAATTATTGATTATCCTAGGAAATTAAACGACTGGAAGTCAATCCTAACTAATATTATAAATGCGAAAGTGAGTTTGTTTGTTTGTTTGTTACGCTTTCACGCTAAAACGGCTGAAAGGATTTGGATGAAATTTGGCACACAGGTAGACCATGACCTGGAATAGGACATAGGATTTTTATCCCGATATTCCCACGGGATCGGGATCTTATGCGGGTGGAACTGCGGAGCGCAGCTAGTAATAAATAATTGTTTGAGATACCATCAAAATAAGTATAAATTTGAATAAAATAGACCCAACAATTAATAGATTTTATAGAACCTGATACACAAATGGAAGACGGTACAGTAGGTGTACAAAACAAAACGAAAATCCATTTTTATTTTATTCAAAGAGTCGAAGCGAGACTGAGCTGGATACTTTTTTCGGATCCCAATTATATTGGGGTCCTCAATAACCCATGTACTGGGTAAAACGATTCCCTTTGGACTAAGACCTCCTAAGACTAGTTGTCAGACTTTTCGGGCTTCAGACTACCCGTAATGACTGTCAAAGATCTATGAATGACTGCCGGGACCAACGGCGGGGTTTTGTCGGATTTTAGATATTTAATGCACAACTCATCCGGCCAGAATGAGTTTCACGTTTAGGTGCAGAATATATTAGATAACATAAGATTCTCACATTCTAGCTAAAGAAAAAAAGGTAAAATTAAGGAAACTGAAGTATTTACCCACGAAATATTGGCAAAAAAATTACAGCCTGTAAGTAATAACTGCCTTCTAAGGAATCTTCATTAAAATAGTCTTAAATCTCAGGATGACACAGGTACCTTTTCAACCTAAAATATCAAAGCAGGCAGGTAATAAAACCTAAGAAGCGTATATTTTTGACTGTAGTTTTAATTTTAAAAGCACATAAATTCGCATAACGAGCTAACTTGTTTCAGACTGCGCTGAGTTAAAATGACTGTTATTCTTAGCAACATTTTTCTTCCATTTCCTTGTTAGCATATTCTAGCACAAAAGAGGTACAATAATCTTGGAAGGATGATCCTATTTTCTTGATGAATTGTTTGTAGTTTTGCTCAAAAATGATCCTTTGTTTGGCTGGTACTTTTTCTTGAAGATCCAAAAAAAGTAGGTATCAACCAACAAAGGATAATTTGAGATTGGCAAGCAGTTTTTTTTTTGGTAAGTGAGGGCAAGTTATTTAGTACCTACCTAATTATAGAGGCATGAGTCGGCAACGTTCCGACGATTGATGTCGGGAAGTTGTATATATACTCGTCACGCTGTAAACTTTGCTTGCGTGATGCAGGATTTTGCGTGATGTCAGTGTGATGCGTTGTTCGCATGTGGCGTTGTAGAGTCCGCCACATAATTATTTATTTTAACAAAACATGGTATTTTATTTATAATATTTTAATATCGATAAAAATACTTTTAAAACAAAATTGTTAATCATTATCTATTTGTCGCATTAAGATAGTTATAGCCGTGATATAGTTATATCCCTAGCAGTTGCAGTAACGCACGCCGGCTGCCGCCGCGGCACCGCTCGCTACGCTCGCTCGGCTCGCGCGTAGTTGGTCACAGTTCTAGCCTAACATAACCTATTTGGTAAAGTGCCCCAATAGTTATATTACTAGATCGTGCTCATATCATAGTTATATTCCTAGTAAGACTGTGTAACCGCTTTCATACGACTATATTACGGTTTAAGGCTATATTCCGAAGGATAGAACTATATCACGGCTATGCTATAACCATCTCACTGCGACATATACATATAAAAAATTAGGTAATGTTGCATTTCGTGTTAATCTGCGTTGTTCTTCTAAGCTACGGATTAAAAACATGCTATTTTCACCATAATTTTGAGAATTTATTCCAAAAAGTTTATACGTATAATACATTAATATTAAACTTACTTATAATACAGAAATCTCGACGTTTTGTCAAGTTCTAAAAACCGTGCGGGTCACTTGTACTAAACTAAATCGTTCGTTGTAATAGTAGGCAAAAGTCAACAACATATTTTCTTATCTTCTATCATTCGACATAAAAATTATAGTATTATAATAGTATTTGAATAAAGATCAGAATTTCTAATATTATAAAAGATAAATGCAAGGCCAAGTTCCTCTCCCTGAAACTCTTGGATGTCGTGGCCTTAATATACGAACCTTCTTACAAATTCTTCAGTTTTATATTTAACGACTCGAATATTTAAGAGCTTTGTATATTATCACCTATGTGTAAATAAATTATTCTTATTCTTAAAACTGTATACAAAATTTATATTTTCTGGAATATATTAATAACAAAAAAATATATAACATAACATAACATCACGCCTTGTTTCCCCGAAGGGTTGGGCAGAGGTGTACCTATAGCAACCCACATTTCACCAGTTATAACAAAAAAATATATATTTGAAATAGCAATTTATTTGCTAAATTGAATTTTTGAAAAACCTGGGCTGATAGATTTGGTGTAGCCGTAAACCCTACGAAGTGTCAATCGATCATCATTGGCAGTCCTCGCGGTATTAGCAAGGTGGATGGTACAACCGTGCCACCAGTTCTCTTCAATGGTACGATCGTTCCTTTTAGCACTGACGTGAAGGACTTAGGCTTGCATATTGATAATACACTGAACTGGCGTACTCAAGTCGCTAGGATAAGCCAGAAGGTTACTGGAACGCTGCGGGCTCTATACCGATTGAAAAATGTATTGCCATCGAGTACGAAGACAATGCTTGTGCAGTCCTTAATTTTCCCTATCATCGATTATGGTGATGTGTGCTACTATGACCTGAATGCAGATCTCCTCAACAAATTTGACCGTCTTCTCAATAACTGCATTCGATTCGTTTTCAATCTGCGTAAATATGATCATGTCTCTGCGCATCGGTCGCTTCTAAGGTGGTTGCCCATACGCCAGCGCAGAGAGCAAAGGGCGTTGACCACCTTGTTTTCATTTCTTAACTCTCCCTCTTCCCCTAGTTATCTGGCCTCCCACTTTCAGTACATTTGCGCCAACCACAATAGAAATCTACGTTCATCTCACAATCGTCTTCTTCAATGTCCCACTCACCGCACAGACTTCATTCACTCTTCCTTCTTCATTCAGTCTATCTCTCTGTGGAATGCGCTCCCCCAGGAAATCAGGATGGCGACCAACCGGTTATCTTTTCAAGTTAAAGTTCGCGAGCATATTCGCAAGAAGCTGGCAGTATCATCACAACGGTAATTTTTTTTCCCATTGTTTGTCTTATTTGTACTTATATTTATGTATAATTAGGTGTATTTATTACATTTATAGTTTTTAATAGGTATATATGTATATCTTTATATTTAAATATTAAAATCTTCAAATCTCTCTGTTGCACCTACCACTGTTTGTCTCTGCATCACCCGAAGGTTGACTGGTAGATAATGCCCATGGCATTAAGTCTGCCTCTGTACATTTGTGTGCTTGAAGTATTAAATAAATAAATAAATAAAATTCAAGAATTTATTCAAGAATTCATTATTGTTTAATAAAATCTTACAAATATTACAAAAATTTCATACTAGCAAACTTCTTGTTCGCAAAAACATTATATCTATGAAAATATTACAAAGAAATTTCAACGAAAACACTAAACACCTTTGGAGCGCAGACAAACTTTGCTGCCTTGGTAAAAACTTACGTTTACAATAATATTATTATCATTTTATTTCATTGTACAATTCTGATTAACATCTATTTGGGCTTTTCCCTTATTCGTAACAAAATACTGCATAGAATTATTAAACGTAGCAGAAAAATATATATCGGAAATCTTCATTTCACCAAACGGTTGCTTGACATTGCCCGCGACCCAAGGGCTGATTTTCACTTTGGCCAGAGGCTAAGCATTTCCATTCAACGTGGCAATGATGCCAGTCATTTCGACGCCGTACCAGTCGACAGCGATACGGAGCAATTTTACTATGCCTTATTTCAGTTTTACATTAGAATAGCGACATTTAAATTTGAATTTTCAATTTTAATTCGCCCCTGCTTCGCACGGGTGCAATGTGGATGTGAAGACGTGTCAAAACATCGAGATATCTGTGCTCTGTTCTATAACAGGTGTAAAAAGACGCTTAACGATGCCGAGTCATTTGTACTTCCCACCATTATAATTTTTTTTTTGTTCTGGACCGCGCCTAGAAACCTTCTGGTTACGGAAATATTAACGGTCAAAGTTCCAACTTTTTTTACTTATTCTTGAAACGAGAACAAGTAGTAGACGTTATAACTTAACTTATACTTTCTCCTGTTATGCGTGCGTTACCGTGCGCGCTGCTGTAAACAGCGATACAGACGCGAACACTAAGTCGTTTTCAAGCAATATTTTTTTATTTGTGATCAGTAGTCCATCAGTAATTGTCGCAGAATGGTGTTACGAGGTGTAGGTACGTAGGTGTGTGTATATGAAATAAAAAGCAAAACTTAAAAACAAGGACATATATATTTCCTCACCAAAAGGGTTCATCTTTTTTCCAATGGGACGAGATCTAATTCGTAAGCGATCAGTTGAGTCGCTTTGTTTCGGCGGTCAGTTGCTTCCCCGTTTTCAAAATTTAATTCGGGTAATTGTGATACATCACATTTATTAGAATCGAAAATGTTGCGTTTATATAAATTTGCATCCTAAATGTACTGTGAAGATACCTGTGCCTCTTTATTTTGTCTAGCCGTGAAATTTTTCGCATCAACATTATTATTTTCATGGCTTTCTTTTTTGCGAATCAAATTGTCTCACATCGCCATTCAATAAACTCGGTAACGATGGTCGAGCCTCACCTTCCAAATTACGATACACTAGAAATAGTATATAACTGAAAACACTTCTTGATGTTCTCTCTTCCCTTCAACTACTAATTCAAAACACTACTTATTATACTTATTACATTTTAAATTGTATACTAAATAATAATATTAAAAGTATTGTTTAACTTTAAAAAAATCTGAAAAAGGGTTTGCAATCCCTGGTCAATAATACTGAGCTTCAATAAAATTCTGTCACAATAAGCTAGAAATAATTTTTATGTGCGGAAAAACCCGATCGGCGTCATAGTTTTTCAGTGTGAGATGCGTGCGACGCCTGTCCTTTAAACCGTAATAAGGGCGATTTCTTGAGCTGCCTTAAATAGGTTAAGGACTATAAATCTGCTGAACATTTCATCAGTCTTAGGTAATATTAAAGTGATAGCTGCTCTCCTCGTAAATTATAGCATAATGATGGACTAGAACAATTTTATTTAATCAGATTCCACCATTTAATAAAAAAGTGACAAATATTTCCACCCCACATGTATAAAAAGAATAACTATCGTAATCATTTACATTAAATATACAGAGACCGAAACAAAAAGATAAAACAGATAATCCAGTAGAACTAATTCTAAAGAAACCTCCACAGACAGACCTGCGAGAGAATTGTAACAAAAAAACATGAAATGTAGATTTCATTTACAATATAATAACCCCCTATTCAGACTTACCAGCTAGAAACAATACGCCTAGCAACAACAGGTGGCCTCATCAGCAAGATTTATTTTGTAACCATTACTTTACACAAGTACCAGGTATTCATAAAGCAGGCGTAAGTAACCTTGATATTATTTATCGTCTACCATTACGCCTTCTAAGATAATGTTACATTTGTATTTGGTACCTTATAAAATGGAGTCTAGACAAGAGTAAGAAGGTAGATATTAGGCTATTACCTACAGCATGTGTGGAGCCAGTACTATGGAGCTCAATATTTATGTTTCTTAAATACTATGGAACTCTTGCTACAGCTGTCATCACTTTTCATCGTTGCAAGAACAGAGGAGGAAGCGATTTCCTTCACATTATGCCGCTGCCCCGTCGGTCTAGTGGTCGCAAGCTCCATAGTCTCTATATAGCTCACCCCCCATTTATATGGGACTTAAACATAACTGGCGAAATGTGGGTGTACTATGGGTATAACTCTGCCTAACCCTTTGGAGAAACAAGGCGTGTTGTTATGTTATGATGCCAATTACGTCCATAAAGAAAAGCAGTACGCTCACTTCCGATGGCATGTATTGCTGCCAAGTCAGTCAAAATTATAGTGGTCTTTATTCTCGTTCTAATAAGGTTGCTGATGGATTTCTGCCAGTGAAAAGTATGCTAAAATCACAGTGGTTCTTATTCTCGTTCTAATAAGGTTGCTGGTGGATTGCTGCCAGTGACAAGTCAGTCAAAATTACAGTGGTCTTTATTCTGGTTCTAATAAGGTTGCTGTTGGGTTGCTGACACTGATAAGAGTCTGTAAAAATTACAGTGATCTTTATTCCCATTACAATAAGGTTGCTGTTGGATTGTTGCCAGTGACAAGTCTGTCAAAATCACAGTGATCTTTATTCCCTTTACAATAAGGTTGCTGTTGGTTTATATAATATTTTGCGTTATTCCGGCGTTTAAGGGGTTTAATTTTGTTTAAAAAGATGTGTGGGATGTTTTGTTATGGGTTTTGTGTTTTTATTTGGTATGAACTGTAAAAGAACTTACTTATCAAACTCATGACCCAATTTTATTATCTATGCTTTGAATTTCACCCAAAATTATATGCCTATGGACTTACGAATTATGGAATTCAAGTTTACCTAAAAGTGCTGATAGACTTGTGCATTCACTTGTAACAGAACATCGAGCATTCGCCATGTTTTAATTTGTCGAACTGTACAACGAACAGAGCCAAACATCGCTACGAACATTTTCACGATCATTCTAGCGAGCGCTCTAGTCAATGCTCCAGGCATAGAGGGACAGCGGTGGAACAGTGACAAAATGGCTCGAATCGGCAAAAAGGTCGAAGCAAATTTACTGTCCTTTCGCTAGAATACTAGCTAGAATACTCGCTAGAATACTCACTAAAACGCTCCCGTTTATTTTTCTATAATGTATGTAACATTCGCTAGAATGCTCAAGTATATCAGCATCTTTAGACTGAGTGTATTTGACATCTTCGGACTTTTTCCCGAAATAGTAAAGGGTATCAATACCCAACGTTTCAAGTGCACTGATTCGGAAAATTTGGGCTAACGACTACACCAGTGTTAGTGACAATTGTTTGTAGAACGCATACGCAACGATTCTAGAACAGCACCCCAATTGCGTACTATACATCCAATGGTAATCCGAAGGATTTTTAAGGAAATTCGTAAACCTCTGTATGCTTGACAACGTAAATTAACTCAAGGAACGTTGTTGAACTGTCAAAATGAATCTCATTCGAACTGTAAGTATGTTACGCAACTACCCCGCAGGTTCAAGTTCAACTGTACAGTTAAATCGCAGAGTATTATCTGAAGGTGTAGTCCGTTTATTACATTACGCTCATTACATGAAGTCTTTCGAATAATCAAATGAAGTTTGCTGCTGTTGCTTTAGTGTTGCAAGCCATTGTAAAAATCTGAGAAGTCGGAAGCCAACAGAATCGTGGCCAATACGCAGACATAACTTTATCGAACTTAACAAAAGCTAACTACAAGCAAGTTTTAACAAGTAACAATGCATTTCTTCCAGGAACTCTATCGACCTAATGGCAGCCACAATAGAAACTTAATAAAAGTCTAGCAGGGTTTTAAAGTAAGAATGCTTTAAGCCCCGGTCTACAAAGTGGTGCTATCGACATTATTTGTTCAATTAAAGCGATGGACTCGCCGCAGTTGTACGGGGCAGTGTACACTGGTTATTTTTAGCAAACTGGCAATTACAGCTTTAAAGATATTTATTCTTTAGAAAAATACTTACTTATTATTGAAGCTAACTCAAAAACTACTCAAGCAAAGTTAATAAAATTTATATGGGACCACCTAGGGTCCTAGGGTCCAAACAAAAAAAATCATTTTCCAAATCGGTCCGGCCGAAAAGGGCAATGTTTTTATCCTGACGGGTTTAGATATCCCAAGAAATATTCCTAAGTTAATTGTTTTAAATTAACTATCATTTTTAGACCTGGGGCCGTAATTTGAGCAGTTAAAGCCATGATTGTTCCGTTCCGAAAATAGGATGGTGCTATCCGTCTTGTACAAATTAATCTTTCTCTATCCAACTGCACGCTTAGCATGACCACAATAGAAACGGGTTATGTCGACGGAAGAATAGACAAAATTATAGATAAACAATCACAATTTGTCATTTTGTCTATTCTCCCGTCGATAAAACCCTTACAAAACTCGTTTTTATGGTTTTCATGCGTGCTGGTGATGATCATATCACCTAATGATTTGTCTTCTGCTAAAGATAAACCACTGTATTTTACAGGGTCATTGAGGTTTTCCATCAGAAATTTCTCAGTAGCAGCCCGGAGTTTGGATTTCTGCCCAGTTGATGGCAATAGGCTCGCCCTCTATTACATCTTATGGGACTTAAACATAACTGTCGAAATGTGGGCTTACTAAGGTGCAACACTGCCTAACACTTCGGGGATTACCGGCGTAATTTTATGTAAGTATACATAACAGGATTTGAGAATTGTCGACCCTAAAGTCAGACCAAAAAGATTTAAATAAAATCCAGCCTGTACTCAAGGGTTCGCAAGAACTCTCTGCCATACTAAGGACAAAGAATTTATATTTTCAGACTAACTTCACGTCTTCAAATTTAGGCAAAACGTTCTATTTCAGGACATTCCTGTGTAATACGAGAATTCTTTCAGCGTTCCCCCATTATTTAAGAGCTGAGTACTCAACGAAGCAAAACCGTTTTGTTTTATTAAAATTATGCCTAACGTGAAAATGCTTTTGGCATTTATTCCTTGGAAACATAGTTTCAACGAGACATTTTGTGTCATTTTCCTTCAGTTGTAAAGTGGGGAAAAAAAGGTTGATACCTAGAGTGTTGGCAAGATAAGTGCGCGCGCGGCTGAAATCGGAACTAATAAGTATACCGCCGTCATGGCATTTATTTAAGATCAAATTACGTATAGCATTGTTTAATTAACTAATATTAGATTAATAATATTAAGATTAATTATGATTAAAGATTGAATATTTTAAAAATTACAGTAATAAATTAAGCACCCCAGCGCCACCAGTCGCGCGCAGTTTTATCTTGATTTATCTAAAACTCGTTTGTCGTGTGTACGCATTACAGTACACACGACAAAAGAGGTTTAAATGTTGACAAAAATACAACAATGATCCTTCTTCACGCAATTCTGTTCAAACTTTGATACCCTTATAAAAACTTATAACATAATATCACCGTTCCGTAATGTAAATCAAATGCGTGCACTGACGGGTCAGGCCCACTTAAATCTGTGTGGTTGTTTCCTCAAAAGACCATCTGAGACATAAATCTGCATGGTCCTCTTATGGCCTGAACAAGATTATGTCTGAACTTTAAAAGAGACTGTGACCTAGTTTGTTTTGGTCTTTGTTCTCTATCCTAGTTTTAAAACATAAATTATTTTAAACGTGTAAAAGTTTTTTTTTAAGTAATTTACAGAAATAAATATCATTTATCATTGAAAGTCCTTCAGTAACAATGTGTAACATTGTGAAAAGTCAAGATAAAACAAAGAATTAAGAACGGAAAAGCAGAAATGTGTGGAATGCGAAACTCCCAACTCTACTGTAGGATAATAAGATAGATCCAGCTGAACATTGGTCTCATAGATATTTATTATCTAAGTTGACCAACCACCCAATCTAGAACAACCACCCAATATGAATAAAAAAACAAAAAACTGTGTACAGGAGAAAACCAACTAAACAAAATAGATAAAAACTCTCGACCATTAATTTTTCCGTATATTTTCGATTCTTGATATTTAAGCAGTCACCTGGAACCTGGAAGAACGTCAACGAAATGGTAACTGATTTATCAATGAATTGTCATGCAGTTCGTCTTGATTAATTTTGTTTCATGATTAAAAAAAAATATATGAAAGTTGTAACTGAAAGGTGTCATCGACAGGTGTCATCGACTCATCAATAAAGGTGCGAAAGAGGACAAGAAAAACTTAAAAAAATATCGCACAATTGAGAGCGTTCGCGATTCTGAAAGTGGGCAACGTCGCAAATAGCTGTCAAAAATTTCGCTGTTACTGTTTGCAATTATGAAATATCGCTAACTAGTGACGCCCTAAGGACGTTTGTCCACCGCCACGTCAACGGGACGTCGTTGACGAGAACGAGATGACGGCGCTGAAGTACCGATACATGCATTTATGTTATTTTCCATGCAAAAACTATCAGACGGCAATATTGTTCTACGAATAAAATCAGCCGTAAAAGAGACAAATATGTATATTTTTCATCTATCTTAATGAATAAATAGTTAATTCCCTAAAACTTTAATACTTTCAGAGCACTATTTAGTATATTTATAATTTGCAAAGAATTTTCTACCCGCCTTAATCGTCCACTTACGGTTTACTTCAATATTTTGCACCTTATTAAACTTTGTACTAAACGTATCAAAAGTAATTGAAGGTATCTCGGCCGGGACTATCCGCAGTAACGATACTAAAACGAATATTTTAGATATAAAGTCAAGAATGCATCGTGACAGATGGGCCAGAGTCGTCACGCAGAGGGTGCTAGAAGACGAGCGTCGTCGCCGAGGGAGGCCGAGGAAACGCTGGCGTGATGGCTTAGGCCCTAAGGCATCTATGACTATGAAATCATTTTCTATAAAAGTATTTTTATAGGCAGTACTGCAGTGCTATTCTGTAACCATCTCACCGTAAAAACTTAGGTGAAGTGAGCTCGGAGTGAGCTGTCAGTCCCTAGCAGCAGGTGGAATGACAGCTCACTTCACGCTCACTTTACCCAAGTTTTCACCGTGAGATTTTTACAGAATAGATCGGCAGGCCTACTTCTGGCTAGACCTACTTCTAGTAGTAAAACTGATGTAGGTCCTCTTGAAAACGGGTAGGCACCTGTGGTATCCCAGCCGAAGTATTCTGTTGAAATAAAAATAGTCCCAATATCTAGCATCAGATGGAATGACAGCTCACTTCTCCTCAGATCTCTCGCGTCCGGCCCTAGTCCAGGCCATGGTACGGAGTGAGAGGGCACGGGAGGCCGTCACCTCCTTCTGCGAAGCAGTAATGCTCGCGAAGGAGGAGGCAGAACGCGTGAGGGAGAGGCAAATTTCGCGCCCTCACGCCCCTAGCCACCGCAGGAGACGGCCCGGGCGTCGGGAATCGCAGGCCGATTCCCGGCCACCGTAGGCGCGGGCTTGCGGACGGTGAGCAATGGGTAGCCCGCCGTCCGATAAGGACCAGGCCCGGGTCGACGGCGCGTTGTGTTCCACGCGCGCCTCAAAGAGATGTCAGCAGAAGTGAAGGGGTCCGTTAGGACCGATGCCTGCCGGGGTTGCGGGAAAGTCCGAAAGGGATACCGTGGCCCCTGGCAACGTACAGGCAACGGAAGGAACACGGGTGGGTTTTAGTCAGTAAGAGTCTGACACGCCCTCCCGCTCCACCCAGAGCGGGAGAAGTTATTCGATAATTTCCCACCCAAAAAAAAAAAAATAGGCCTACTTCTGGCTAGACCTACTTCTAGTAGTAAAACTGATGTAGGTCCTCTTGAAAACGGGTAGGCACCTGTGGTATCCCAGCCGAAGTATTCTGTTGAAATAAAAATAGTCCCAATATCTAGCATCAGATGGAATGACAGCTCACTTCTCCTCAGATCTCTCGCGTCCGGCCCTAGTCCAGGCCATGGTACGGAGTGAGAGGGCACGGGAGGCCGTCACCTCCTTCTGCGAAGCAGTAATGCTCGCGAAGGAGGAGGCAGAACGCGTGAGGGAGAGGCAAATTTCGCGCCCTCACGCCCCTAGCCACCGCAGGAGACGGCCCGGGCGTCGGGAATCGCAGGCCGATTCCCGGCCACCGTAGGCGCGGGCTTGCGGACGGTGAGCAATGGGTAGCCCGCCGTCCGATAAGGACCAGGCCCGGGTCGACGGCGCGTTGTGTTCCACGCGCGCCTCAAAGAGATGTCAGCAGAAGTGAAGGGGTCCGTTAGGACCGATGCCTGCCGGGGTTGCGGGAAAGTCCGAAAGGGATACCGTGGCCCCTGGCAACGTACAGGCAACGGAAGGAACACGGGTGGGTTTTAGTCAGTAAGAGTCTGACACGCCCTCCCGCTCCACCCAGAGCGGGAGAAGTTATTCGATAATTTCCCACCCAAAAAAAAAAAAATAGGCCTACTTCTGGCTAGACCTACTTCTAGTAGTAAAACTGATGTAGGTCCTCTTGAAAACGGGTAGGCACCTGTGGTATCCCAGCCGAAGTATTCTGTTGAAATAAAAATAGTCCCAATGTCTAGCATCAGATGGAATGACAGCTCACTTCTCCTAAGGTTTCACGGTGAGATTTTTGCAGAATAGACCGGCAGATGTCCATTGATGTCACTGCAGGGATTCAGCAGAATATCAGCGTCAGGTGTATTTGCCTGGCACATGCTGAGCTGGACTCCCATTTGGTGCAACCTTGAGACGCACACCGCACTTTTTTATGTTCGTTGTCATTCCATAATTTTAAAGTGTGTCATAGCCAATAGTGTCATCACAATGTCTTGTTTTCTTCCTTTTTTATTTGTTTTTATATTGGCACCTTGCAGCTATTTCCTAATAGCTAATTAGTAATAATTTAATCGTCATTTTGTATGTTGTGCTGTTTTTTGTGTGCACTAAATAAATGATTTATCTATCTATCTATCTATCATTTTCGGCAGTGACCACTTAGCACCAGGTGTGTCGCCTGCTTGTTTGACACTCCATGGCATAAAAAAAAGAAAAATAATCATTTGTCTGTCCGGAACTTGATTCAACACTTGAACTTGAACCCTGTCAGTCAAAATAGGACAGTTTAAAAATACTTCATTTTTGTTGGTGGTGGTGTTTAATCGGTTTTTGGGTGACGGTTTTTCTCTGAGAGTGGAAATTGTGACTACATTTTTGTATTGGGTTCTGACCTGTAAAAACAAATGTAAGTGGTAATAGTAAATAAATAAATAAACTTGACCTTCACCGTCTATGACCGTAAAACGACCGACCTTCGAGAGCCTGTACAAAAGGCTGAACTTTGTCAACATCCTGTCTACTTCCTTTATGTAAACCCTTAAAAAAACTTTTAAAGCTTTTCTTTTTAGGGTCCTGTGGCGGTGTAAGCGCAAAATATGGAACCTCTGCCTTGTGCCTTTAACTTCATTTGTAAATACCTATGTCTGTCGGTGTGTGCGTTTTCTTTACAAATAAGGTGATATATCAATTAATATAATTAATTATAAATGAAGAAGACTTGAACAAGAACTCGAAATACATCATTCTGTTATTTTAATACCATCTGTCATTTTTTAGTACCTGGTCGATCGAGCTCTGCTCGGGTGAAAATAAATAAACACATCATCCAGGTATGCCAACGTTATATCACATTCACGAGGCTGTGAAAATAGAGAAAACAAACATTTTCCCAGATATGAGACCAAGCTAGATCGATTTCTCACCCCCGTAAACCGCAAATTTCATCGAAATCGTTAGAGCCGTTTTCGAGTACGTGATTACAAACATATATTATATTATATGCGGGAGCGCAGGGCTCTGGCGGTGAGAGCTAATATGCTCGCCCGCAGGTTCGCACGTTGCACGAGCGAAGTAAAAGTCACACTTTTCAAAGCCTATTGCCAGTCTTTCTACTCAAGCGGCCTGTGGGTGAGATATACGCAGCGAGCCTACAGAGCCCTGCGCACTCAGTACAATAATGCGTTCAGGATGTTGTTGGGCCTGCCGTGGCGGTGCAGCGCGTCTGGGATGTTTGCTGAAGCGTGCACTGATGATTTTCAGGCCATCATGCGCAAAAAAGCAGCTTCCCTGCTGGCCCGTTTGCGGAGTACAAACAACAGAATTCTGAACGCGATAGCTGTACGTTTTGACTGCCCCTTTCAAAATCAGTGGGTCATGACCTGTGTGGGTGTGGCAAGTCATTGTAAATAGAAAATTAAAAATGTATTTATTAGGTTAAGGTTTCTATGGGTCTATGCCACCCGATATAAAGTTATAAATAAAATAAATATTGCTCATTTAATAGTATAGGATTATCACCCAACTTTTTATTCAAGTTATCTATTAAGTCTTCAAAACCTATGAGTTTTTGGAGGAGCTCATGGCTAAATAATAACAGCCGCACGGGTTGATCGAAGGATAAGCTACGCTTGCCGCGGTTTGTTTGTGGATGGGTGATCATTCACTACATATCGAAACCCCTCCGAGCCTCGAAAAGGCACGATAAGCCGTTGATACCGGCTGTCATTCGTAGATCTTTGACAGTCGTTGTAGGTAGTCAGAAGCCCAAAAGTCTGGCAATCAGTTTTACCACGGGTTATCGGGTTACTCAGTAGCTGGGTTGTGGAGGTCAGAAAGGCAGTCGCTCCATGTAAAATACTAGTATTCAGCTGCACCCGGTTAGGCTGGAAGCAGACCCCAACATAGTTGGGAAAAGGCAGGCAGATTGGTTGATTTTGATTGACATATGATTTTATTTCAAAATTGAAGGAGGCTCACTAGTTCTAAGATGTTCCACACATAACATAACATCACGACTTGTTTCCCCGAAGGGTTGGGCAGTGGTGAACCTGTAGTACACCCACATTTCACTAGTTATGTTTTAGTCCCATGTAATATGGGGCGAGCCTATTGCCATCAACTGCGCACAAATCGAGACTCCGGCGTGCCACCGAGAATGTTCTGATGAAAAAATCCTATAACACTTTGCTCGACCTGGGAATCGAACCCAATACCTCATTCTCTGCAGTAGCGCTTTTGACTACTAGACCAACGAGGCAGCCTCTATCGTAATGATGTTCCGTGGTTAAATAAAACAATACTGTTTTATTTCACGGTAAACGGAACCCACCGTTTTATTCTGCAATAAATAAAACAGACAAGACGCGAATTTGGAGTATAGTCAAAATTACTATCGTTATGTTTGATCGTAATCATTAAGGCTAGGCTATAATAATGAGAGGGTATCAAATAAAATAGCCTATGATGCCTTTGTTGCGAGACCTAGGAGAGTAATTATAGTGTTTTGTCTTTCTAACCTTTTTAGATTAGATGTAATTTTTATAAGATGTAGGTACAGGACAATCTCACTAATCCGGCACTATTAAAAACCAGAGGATGCCCGATTATTGGAATGTTCGGATTACTGGATTGTATCGAAAAAATCATAATAAATAAGAAGAAATAGACGACGACGGAGCGCATACGCAGTGCGTGGCGTAGGGAGGGGCGAAGGGCGCGGGCGGAGGGTGCCGGATTATTGGACGTATCGATCTATTGAAGTGTCGGATTAGTGAGATTGTACTGTACTTACTCCAACAATATGTATTAAAATTATTTTATACCTCCTTCTGCCTTGTGACTTCGTCCGCGTTAAATATATCTTATGACACTCGACAATACTGTAGCTTCCCATTATTGAAAGAATTTTTGGAATCGGATCAGCAATTCCGAAGATTACCCCCTACATACAAACTTACAAACTAATTTTACCTCTTTATAATATTAGTATAGAAGTATAGATCTGAGCAGCTCGTGGCTAATTATTAACAGCCGCACAGGTCGATCCATGCGGTTAAGCTACGCTTGCCTGGGTTGGTCTGTGAATGGGTGGCCATCTTTACATCCTTCGTGCCTCGGAAAGCAGGTTAAGCCGTTTTTACTGGCTGTCATTCGTGGATCTTTCACAGTCATTACGGGTTGTCAGAATCCCAAAAGTTTGACAACCAGTCTTACCAAGAGGTATCGTATTACCCAGTTGTGGAGGTCAGATAGGCAGTCGCTCCATGTAAAACACTGGTATTCAGCTGCATCCGGTTAGACTGGAAGCCGACCCCAACATAGTTGGGAAAAGGCTAGGCAGATTGAGATTGATTGATAATATTAGTATAGATAACATCGTACTTACATCCGTCACCTCACACTTCAGGTGCAGTTAAAAACCAGCGTCAGGCACTAGTTGTCTGGCATTTTTGGCGCAGCCGCGAGGCACACATTCCTGCTAGTAAATTACAACGCACTTTACACTTTTTATTTTGTATTCTTTCTTTTTACTTGTGTGCCTTTTAGTCTGTGCTAAATATTTTTTTTTTTTTCTTTCTTTCATTTCTTTCTTTACTTCTATAACTATACGTATCATCATCATCATTACAGCCGAAAGACGTCCACTGCTGGACATAGGCCTCCGCCAAGCAACGCCAACTATACGTATACATATATATAATATTATAAACTAAAGTCGCTTTTCGTGTCTCTCTGTGTGACCGTTGTTCTTCTAAACTGCGCAACAGATTTTGATGTGGTTTTCACCATCATTTAGAGAATTTATTTCGGAAGGTTTATGTATATAATCCATTAATATTAATTTTACATATAATAAAGAAAACTCGATGTTTTGTCAAGTCGTATAAACCATGCGAAGCAGGGCCCGGGACGCTAAAACTTTCATAAAAATAAACTATCCCTTTAATTATATTTCCTGTATTAGTGGCACATCGAACCAAATAATATCGTAAATATAACGTTTTAAAATCGTATCTGCCAAGTTTTAGTGTCGCTTAGATGAAAATATTAAATTATTTTAAAAGTCGTTAACTATGCATCGTCGGGCTGGATAATAACTAAGCTTAGATTTTTCAACTACTTTTCTGCATATTTTTTTAATAAGCTATAAAAATTGTGTCTATTTAGTTTATAGTGACAGTATAAGGTCATCGTTTGTCGTGTGTATGTCAAAGAGGTATGGTAGAGGGGCAAAAATCTGTGTGAACCGGCCCCGACTAATCAGATAGGAACTTGTCGTCGCTTATCGGCGACGGTTCGCGCTGATTTGGCAAAAAATATATCAAAAAGCATATCGGCACCGGCTACCAGCGTTCTATACGAATACACCCTAACCCCGCGTCCTATTTAAAAGCGATCATCGCATGAATACACGACCGTTTGAACTTTTTGTTCGATGAACCAGAACGCGTGGTCACGCCGACTGAGGGCGCTTTCCGGTTTTCCGAACAAAAAGTGCACGCAACGATTGCTTTGAAATAGGACGCGGTCTAAGACAGCAATACATTTTTAATGGAAAGCTACGGAAATTCGGGACATCACTAAAGTAGCAGACGTTAGAGTAAAAAAAAAGAACACTAAAATAAAAATGAACATATGATGACAACAAAGACGGGAAAATGGTCCAAAATAGTCACTAAATGGTACCCGAGGAATGGAAAAGACCTAGAGGAAGACAGGTTAAAAGGTGGGAGGATGACCTGCCAAAAGACTGGACAGGAATCATCATCTTCCTACCCTTGTCCCATATAACGTGGGGTTGGCGCACCACCTTTTCTTCGTCCACTCTCCCCTGTCAACCGTACGCTATCATTCACTCCCTTCTCATTCATATCATTCCTTACACAATCCATCCATCATCCACTTTTGAAACTGAGTTACGATAAGACTGAAGATTTACTGCGTTTATCTATCGCTTAACCTAATGTAGTTAATAAAGTCATATATTTATTATTATATTTATACAGACTTACATGAACACAATTTTTCATTATATTTATCTCTCTCTCAATACATACACATACCCCCACATAGGCACTATAATAGGCCACATCATATTATATGGATTTGCTAGTAAGTAGATAACTTGATAATAGTACTGTGCTCGTCCTACAACTACTGATACATGTTCAAATTATAGCAAATGTCGCTGGCACCCAAAACACAAGTTAAATCTTACTTTGAGTGCCAGAGTTCATCGAAAACACTCTTTCCCTTTGTTGTAACACTGCATAGTGTTTAGTTAAGTGTTTATGTACAACTGAAGGTAATAATAAATACTTTTTTTTTCTTTTTTTTTGGTCTGCTTCTCCATCTCTATCCATCAAAATTGATATTCATCACTCTTTTAGTCACATGTGTTTCCTCCCTCTTCATCACATGCCCGTACCAAGTCAAACGATTTCCTTCCAACTTTTCTGTCACTGGCTCCACTTTCAATCTTCTCCTTATATCCTACTCATTTCTTACTTTACATTTTCGTCACTCTAAACATCCATCTCAACATTCTCATCTCCGCTGCATGTAATCTTTTTCATCCGTCTTCTTCACGGCCCAACATTCCGACCCACACAGTATTCTATTCTCAGTAGGCCTTATCACGGACTTGTAGATTTCCCCTTTAACTTGAGGGGCATCCGTGGGTCGCAAGTTGTTCCTGTGTGTGAGCTTTGGACAGGAATAAGCTGAGGGGAATGGGGGAGTTGGCCTCTGTTACCAGACAGCCTGACCTGGTAGCTGATAATTGCTAATATGCTAATATAGGGTTAGTAACTAGAAAACATAAAATTATTAAATGTTATTAGTACTAAGAACTTGTTTATGTATGAAGAAGGGTCAGAGAAAATTTAAGCTATTTTCATTTTTATTTATACGAAATGAATGACGTAATGAGAACAAAGACCGGCCAAGAGTAAGATCGAACAAAAAAGCAAAAAAAAACACGTTTTTTGTATGGAACATTAAACATTTAATTATTAACTTTATTTAATTTTTATTATTTGTTGTTATAGCGGCAAAATTTAAAATTTAACTGTCTACCTTTTACGGTTCATGAGATACAACCCGATGACAAACAGACGGACGGACAGGGGTTGCTTAGCGGTGGTTCTGTTGGGCACCCTTCGGGTACGGAAATCTTAAATTGATATGAGAGACAAAATAAAACTTTCTGTGACCGATTCCTATACTCAACATACGGATTTTTGTTGACAACCGTAACTGCTAAAACCGATCTCATAAAATGTTAAAAAATACTCTACCCCAAAATATAAACTCAAATATTCTTCCTCCGCAGTTCTTAATCCGATCCGTCATACAATATAACGTCACAAGCGACGTGCGAATTCTCACAAAAATAATTTTAATTTACGCCAAAGAATCTGTCACGTGTGATAAGCCGGTTTAGAACGAGCATTCCCGAGATCATTTTTATTTACATTTTTATGAACATTGTTAACAAGACTTTTCTTACTGTAAGTATAAAACGACTTATTGCGGGTTATTCCACTTTGCCCCACCAGCGGGACAAACTGAATGTACACAATTTTGGCGTCCGCTGTGTGCCACTAATTGATTTTAGTATAGAAGAATAAAATGGAAGTGGTTAATTCGTTAATATGTGATTTATAACATTTTGACAACTTATTCTTTATTTATGATTATTTTTCAGCCCTAGTGGGAAAAAGTGAACTCATAGTTCATGCGTGTAATTTACCGCACCGAAATCAATTTGTGGGGTACAGTGGACGACAACATTGTGAACATTCCACTTTGTCCTACTTGTGGGACAGATTAGTGGAGCAAAGTGGAATAATCCCTTATTCCGTCCAAGGCCTATTTATGAGATTCTGAATCAAGTCGTGATAAGTTGAAATGAGAATGTGGAAATGTGAAATAAAATTTTGGAAGATTGCAAGTTGATGGATATCTCTAGGTGGGTATTGTATGTAATCTAACACGGCAGTATTTTTTTTTCTTGTTAGATTATTTTTCTTATTATGTGGATAGGTCGACAGAGGCTCCAACGTTTCTTGAATCTGATGCTGTCTAGTATTGGCATTCATTTTCAAGGGTGGTGACGAAAACTAGGCTACGGATTACTATACATTTTTAGGCTGAGTTATGAAAAAAACAAAAATGTTTAAACCAGAAATTGAAAAATTTTCGTAACGCTGACGATACAAAAAATTTTTAAAAAAAGCTATCGTTCTTGTGCCAAAAAAAAATGAACCCAGTTTAAATGATCATATAAAGCTTTTCAAGTATATTACAACCCTGCAGGATCTCAAGTTCAGCCTTCCCACATTTTTCCAACACTAGCCACGAAATAAAGAATCAAGCAGAGTCGCATTAGTTGGGTCATTAAAGTACTTGAGCAGAAAAGCGTTGCCCCGCAGGTATCTAGTTCATTAGTTAGACGTGAATAATGTCTGCACACAGCAATGCAGGGTTGAAGCATCAACTGGGTGAAAAACTGCAGTACTCGTTACTTTAATGATGTTACAGCGAACAAAGAGTTAAGTTTGCGCGGTGAAGTGGGAAATCGGGAGTTATTTACTTTCTTTATAGCCGGTTTATTTTTGCAGCATAGCTGATTTTGATAGCATTAGTACCTTATACATAATTCGCTGTCGCTGTATTATTTGTTCTGATTTTGGACAAACCAGTAGGTAGATACTTAAAGAAAAACTTTTTTACAAAAAAAACAACCGACTTCCAAAAAAAACACTAAAATAACTTTTTACAAAACAAAAACCACCGAATTCCACAAAAATACACTTAAAAGAGAAAAATAACTTGAATTTAGGAAGTCGGTGGCAAAAACGAAAATACAGATCCATATAGTTATATTTTAAGATGGTTCGCAGTTGAAGTCGGGATATAGTTATATCCCTAGGGAAATAGTTATGAATTGCTTTCATATATGTTACGGTATATTTTACTATATTATGTATCTAATAAAATACTATCGTTTTTGCCACCGACTTCCGAAATTCAAGTTATTTTTCTCTTTTAAGTGTATTTTTGTGGAATTCGGTGGTTTTTGTTTTGTAAAAAGTTATTTTAGTGTTTTTTTTGGAAGTCGGTTGTTTTTTTTGTAAAAAAGTTTTTATTTTTCTCTTTTTAGTTGCGTTTATACCTACCCCACACAAATTCGTATACCAGTCGAATAATGGAAACATAACAAAAGATTTTTCTAAAATTAACGAATCATTCCACTTTTTTTTTTATTAAGCAGACAGTAGAGTGGGTAAGAGCCCACTCTAGTGTCTACTGAGGAATCAATTCTCGATGTCAACGAGTATGTCTATCTAGGACAAGATATCTTCTAACTCCTGATCTATAAGGAGTTGTACCTTCCATCATCAGCTCAACGGAATATAAGAATACAAGTAACGGTCTAAACGTGCCTATAATATTCAAAGAATTATCCCCTAACCTTCTAACCTTTCACTGTAAGTTCCTATATGTACTGTTCACCGATGAGGAGTTCCATGCGGTATCTTCGAAGACTATAATTAGTTCACCACGGATGGATAGATAGAACCAGCAATTATTTTTGATCTTTAGTACAATATCCAAATCACATTACGTGTACTGTTTGTTTTTGAGGAGTTCCTTCGTTTATCTCCCAAAGTATACATTATTTTAAATCTTCACAAAATTAATATGGGACCACCTCAGGAGTATACCCTTACGAATAAAAAAAGAATTTTCAAAATCGGTTGACAATTGGCGGAGAAATCGGTGAACATACATAAAAAAAAAAAAAAAAATACATACAGTCGAACATATAACCTCCTTTTTTTAAAGTCGGTTAAAAACTAAATGTAAGTACTTTCTAAAAATGATAACATTTATTTCAAATAAACCACAGAATTTTACAAACTCTTTGTGCTCTGCTGCTGATAGAAGCAACTTTTATTTCTAAAGCCTATCTTACATTTAAATTTCTATAATTTTATGTTCTATATTACCTACTTTTTATTTCTTCGTATTTATCTGTTGAACTGTAGCAACACCAGTTCATATGTAACAATCGTTCCAAGAAGCTGTAACAAATATTATATTATATATAGGTACATAAAAGGCCGAAAACATAATACTCGTACACATAAAACTGTATACACAAGTAGTAGATAAGGAGTTTCTGGCCCGTTCTTCTGCATAAAACTGGGTAATTTTCGGACCATATTGCAAACTTTTTTACAATAAAATTCAAAGTACTTACTTTTGAATTTATAATCTTGTTCTTAATAGTTTTTAGTTAAATACATATCTACTTACAGTTAAAATCATAGTCCTTGTAACATAAAAGAAGTCGAGTCCACTCATAGCAACTTTGAGGTTATTTATTTGAGCTATAAATCGCTCCACCTGCAATAATATTGAGTTAAATGTCACACGAGTTTCGAGAAACATATCTTGTTGTGTACACAGCGAAAGACTTATGTAGGTTGCTGATAAACATCTATGTATTGCGCTGCTTATTCGTTCTTTGGAAGGACGGAGCTCAGTCAAGTTTTAAGAACTACAAGGTTATTTTGGCGCGTGACGCCGCCATCTTGTTTTTTGAATACATTTTAACAAAAACAATTGCATATATGTTTACCATCAGGGCCGGGTCGAAGTCATACGAGGGCCAAATCATTCTTGTAGCAGTGTTTGCTTCCACTTTCTACTATTCAAATGGCTGCCGACGGCTTTATAATAAACCACATAGCATAAGCATAATCAGTCTATATTGTCACTGCTGGGACACAAGTCTCCTCTATTCGCTGTAGATGCTGTTATCTACCACGCGGACCCAGTGCAGGTTGGTAGATGTCACATGTCTTCGAATTTTTGGTTCTAGGACATGCCGGTTTCCTCACGATGTTTTCCTCACTTTTGAGAGTGATGAAATTATTTACACAAAGTAAATAGCACCTGCCTAGGTTCGAACCCACGACCTACAACTCGTAAGTCGTCGCCGTTACCAATGGGCCATCACTGCTCTAATAAACTACAATTCCGATCAAATACCTAAACGATAAATTTGATTTGATTTGATCATGGGATTTCCTGGTATTTGGAAGCCTATTAAATTTAATTTATGCCGTTGTTATTTGAGTCAATCAATCACTGTAGCTAACTATAATTTGACAGCTAATCTACTGATCACATCCTTAATTAAGGCTTTAGAGACTAGGTATCAGACAATTTAAAGCTCACTAAAGGACTTTTCGTAGAACATAACCATTATTATTTTATTAATCTTTGTCTGTCAATTTTTTTACTACGGAATTATTTATGAAGAGTATCTATGTTAGGTTTCCTCTATAAAATTGGCTTAATTACGATGATTATCTAAAAAGGGTATAAACAGGACAGTAGCAGGCAGAAGTATACTAGGATCTGCGCCACCAGTCAAGTCCGAACGTACCGAACGACGTGGCGCTAGTGTCTATGTCATTACATCAAATTGCATTTTAAAAAATGTAGTTCCACAAATTTCTGCCGGACTTAAGTGGTGGCGCAGACCCCGTTTCTATGAAATGACCTACCTACGTTGTTTCTTTTTTTAAATAAAGGCATTATCACTCACCTCAGCATGAAACCTGGCGCTAGGGATCCCATACAGTACATACAGGGGAGCTATAGAATTGGAATGTATTCTGGCAGCCAATAGCAACACAAGCAGGGTTCGTAGCAGCAGGAATGAGAATGAATAAGTGAAATATATTGAATGCTCCACACCGTTTAAGGCCCTGTGGAGGAGAAAGTTAAACTTCTAAGTTTGCAGCTAACCTTGTCAAATAATGAGACACTATTAAATTATATCTAGTATCTCTTACGGAACAATACGTTACTCCCAAGAGTATCAGGTGCAAATATATACTATATTGGGTTGACTGTTTAAAGACATTTCAATTTGTACAGACGCCAGCACATCAACATCTACTACAATCTGTCAAATTTCTGTAATAGATTTTCAACTTTATAAAATATAAGGTTCAAAGTTGATTGGGAAAATTTGACAGTTTCGGGTAGGTTGACCTGCTGTACAAGTGCGTATTTCTCATTGAAAAATCTGCGATTTTCTTCTTACTTACTGTACTGACAGAATAACGCAGATTTCATGGAATAGGAAACTTTTGAGGAAGAAGTAAAGACAGTACGGGGCAAATGGAGAGAGAAAACGAGGATATTGGACACACCTATCCATTGATAGGCATAGGGCCCAGCGTTGTTATTGATACGGCAATTGCCATATTATACGGCATTCCACGATTATTTTTCGGAAAATACGGCATACGGCAGGCCTCTCATTGCCGTATCACAAAATACGGCAATTGACTATAGGTGAAACGAAACGTTGTTTCACTAGCTTTTTGAATGAAACAAAAATGAAACTCAATTAATGTCACCTGAAGAGGCTATGCGCCACATTATTACAGAGAATTTTTCGTTAATGTTGCCGCTAACCCAAAAACTACCACTAATTGTCAAAATTGAAAATGACCTTAAAAACATCGATGACAACTGAACCAAAATCAACTGTACAAAGTTGAAGGTGGTGCGTGACATGTGCAAGAAGCAAGGACAAGTACACATCAGATAAACATGAATCTAAAATAATAGAAACGATAAGAAACCTTTAAGGAGAAGAAACAAATGAGAAATAGTTTTTTTTTTTAAATAAATACGGCATTTTCGTATTTTGTCCCTTAAAATAAGGCAAACAAGACTGACATATGGCAGCTCAGATTTTTACGATAGCAACACTGACAGAGCCGTCCAGATTGAGTCTTCCCGGCTTAATGTTTCGTAAGGAACGACAAAAAATATTGTATTCATTTTGTATGAACTTGTTAAGCCCTCAGTGTTCCGCAGCATGCTTTGACGTTCACAAGCCCTTCCAACGACGTCAACAGAGCCCTGACTAGGTAGACAGAGTTTAAAGCTAAGTTTTTGAGAGAAATTGAGAAGATACAAACATACCGTTTTTCGCTTAACATCCACATACAAAGCGGGTGGTTCAGGTATTCTTTGTTGAGAGCACTGAAATTCATATAATTACATTATTTACATTTTTTCTGAGTTAAATGATTAATTCTATTCATTATTATTCATCATCATATTATCATCAAGTATATAATTTAAATTAACTTACTTGGCGCCCTCCGAATCCATGAACGTGCAAGTAATAAAATGCCCGGTTTGCGTCCGGCTGGGAAAGACACAACATTCAATTTAGGCACATATGGGGTAAGCAAATAGTATGGTCAGCCCTTTGATCACGCACTTCGCAGCGCTGGGCGAGAGGCAATTAGGTCACTGTTCAGTGTTAGTCATTAACACTATTAGACTCTTCACGTGACCAGAAAGCTGGCCTATTTTTAGGCCAAAGAATCAGCTTTGTCATCCAACGTGGCAGCGTTGCCAGCCTTTTGGGCACTTTCCCACTTACAGTGATGTGGACCAATTTTCTTCTCTACCCTTTTTTCTCCTTCGTTTTCTTGTAAGTACATTAATTAAATATTTTAGTAGTACAAACGCCAGCAGGTCAACCTACCCGAATCTGTAAAATTTTCCCAATCCACTTTGAACCTTATGCTTCAGTGATAAAGTTGAAAATCTATTAAAGAAATTTGACAGATTGTAGTAGGTTGAAGTGCTGGCGTCTGTACATTGTTATTGTATTTATTATGTGTGACAAACGAATGAATAAATAAGTGACCTCTGACTATTCTAATGTTATTATGTTGTACTTAATTAAATTAAAATACAAAAAGCAATTATTTGAAATCGTGATACCCAGTTAATTTAATAATTATTTGCATGGTACAGTCCAAAACAGCCTATACTTTACGCCTTCCGATACTCAGAAAATGATCGGTTTTCGTAATATCGATAATAACAAGTCGATAATCAACTTACGGTTTATGATAAGCTACTAAAAGAAGAGCTTCCATCGTCTGTAGGTACTGCATATAGTGCCACAAGAATCTTTTGATACTTGACATTGTCAGTAAAAACAAGATGGCGGCGTTAGTTCTTATTTCGGACACGCGCCAAAAGATCCTTGTACGACTTCTTTCTTTCTTTATTTTCTTTCTAACTTGAATTCAGTACATAACATTGAAACTAACCTAAGGCTATAGAACAGCTGAGTACAAATCCAGTACAGGTTGCTTCCGAACGAAGTCAGGATATAAATACCGAACTGGCCATTAATCAGCTTTACTAGGCGGACGATCTTCAAGTACTGAGTGCGGAACTCGTGGCAGGAGAAGTGCTCCTGTGGGAATTAAAAATGAATATGTATAGATGGTAGAAGTAATATATACTTAAGCTACAGTTTCCTAAAAGACCGTCGGCCGCCACATAAAAGCCGCAGTCATGAAAATGAATATGTTTTTGTTTATAGGAACCAAGCATAACTCAATCAAAATGAGTAGTCAGAATGTCACAGCACTGGTATTTCAATAGTAGTTTTGCGTGGATGTAACGCACATTTTCCCACGCGTAATTTTTACCGCAAATAAACGTACTTTCTTTTCTTTCTTTTTGTATCGACACGATGCGAGCTACTAATGTGTTATTAACTAGTTTGACAGACCGCCATTGAAATACTAGTCCTGTGACATTCTGACAACTCATCTGACATTTTTCTTAGGTCTATAATAATGGCTACTGGACGAGTGAAACTAAGTCCAAGACCAAAGACCTAATCGAGAATCCTGGGTAGTTTAGTCAATGATCTGTCCCTACAGTTTAAAACCGAATAGATGTTGCTCACCGCTTCATTGGCGTGTGTTTAGTATGTCATATTTCTGAGGGAGAGCGCTAAGGTAGCCCGCCAAATTCAAATTTTCTTACGTTTTTTGCAATTTGCAGGTCAGTTTCAGGTAGTTTATTGATTAAAATATGATCCACGACCGTAACAAATATGGCTTTACATATTTATAATCATTAGAATCAACTCCTTAAGTTAGAACAATCCTTAAATGTCACGATTTCCTTGAAATAGTCATTCAATCCGATTACATGAACTTACAGAGTTGTATTGATGATTTTTATGATTATAATTCATAAATAAATATTTGATACGGCCGCGAATTATATTTAGATCAAAATACAACCAGATACTGACCTGCAAATTGCAAAAAACGTAAGAAAATTTGAATTTCGTGGGCTACCCTGACGCTTTTGCCTTAAAACAAATTTTGAGGATGAAAAGTAGGCTACGTTCTTCTCCACATCCCACACACTCAGGCTACCTATCTGTCTTTCATAAGTTTCAGTGTCTTAAGCATGAAAAGGTGACAGACAGAGTTACTTTCGAATTTATAATATTAGTATGGATTGGCAAAAGAGGGGCTCGTGGCTAAATTATAACAGCCGCACGGGTCGATCGAGCGTTAAGCTACGCTTGCCACGGACGATTCGTGGATGGGTGACCATCCGTTACATATAGACCCCTCCGTGCCTCGGAAAGCACATAAAAGCATTGGTCCCAGCTTCTTCTTTTCGTGTGGTCAGTGACTAACCTGGTGTCAGAGTTTTAAAGCCACCCATGGGCCTCTGACTTGGCTTCACATGCCATCGAGAAATATCTCTCAAGCATGCCGGTTTCTCACGATGTTTTCCTGCACCGTTTTTGAAGCAAGTGATAATTATACAATGCGCACATGAATCCTAAAAGTCAGAGGTGCGTGCGTTGGGTACCGTGCTTTGCTGTCATTTATAGATTTTTGACAGTCGTTACAGGTAGTCAGAAGCCCAAAAGTCTGACAACCAGTCTTATCTGGTATCGTGTTACCCAGTAACTGGGATGTGGAGGTCAGATAGGCAGCCCCTTCATGTAAAATGCTGGTATTCAGCTGCATCCGGTTAGACTGTAAGCTGACCCCAACATAGTTGGGAAAATGCTAGGCAGATTTCAGTACTTATGGATTGGCAAAACCAAGTCCTTGTATCAGATGAAGAAATATTTTAAATAACACAATTTATTTTATAAGTCTGATCTAAAAGAAAAAGAATTACGTCAAACAGTCTGAAAGCTTAAAAGATCAAATCTAGAATTTCCAACTGTGACATCTAAGTCTTTCTAAGCTCCTTTCCACACTGTGCGGCTCCCGGACAGACGGCGCCGGGTGTCCGGTGGTGAAGAATAAGGATAGCTATGAAAACTTTTAAACTTTCAATATACAGATAGAATAATATTCTATATTGGCAAAAAATACAATCATAAGGACAACATACACAAACGTACATTACGTACATTTTACCCGGGTTATTCATCATGGCCCAGTGGTTATACCTCATGCACGACACTGGGTTCAAACCCGGGCAAGTACTAATGAGACTTTTCCATTCATATGTACTTTCTGACTAACAATACTTTTTATTTATTTTATTTATTTCACCATAAAATTATACAACGAATTACAATTCTTATAGGCTAGTATTTGGGATTATATAACATCTGCAGGAGCATCTGCAGCCGAACTAGGACGAGTCCTGTATCTCGGCATACAGCGCCAGACCCCTCAAAATAGACAATAATACTTATTAAGCCCAAAAGACATGAAAAATACTGACTGACATTGGTGAAGGACAACATCATGAGGACACCTGGATAAGGCTGAAATCGCCGACCCGTCCTGAGCAAGGGTGGTGATCCTTTTTATGATCTGAGGTGGTGATCCAATTGCGGGAAAGTCCGAAAGGGATACCGTGGCCCCTGGCAACGTACAGGCACCGGAAGGAACACGGGCGGGTTTTAGTCAGTAAGAGTCTGACACGCCCTCCCGCTCCGCCCAGGGCGGGGGAAGTTATTTGATAATTTCCCACCCAACAAAAAAAAGGTTGTGATCCAATACTCGTGCATCCTCTATATGCAGGCATTTACATGATATGAGGCATTTGCCTTGCAGTGGAACAATAATAGACAGGTATAATAACATTCATGCGGGTTTCCGGCGTTAGCAGTCGGATCGTGTGAAAAGTACTAAGTTTCCGAAAGAAAATATTAGGAACCTCGAGATAATAAAATTCTAATCAGTAATAGCTCTGAACAATTAAGATAGCTACCTATCTCTTAAGTAATTAGGTTGGCTCGGTTAATTTTATTTTAATTTGTTAGTTTTTTGGCGATTTTGTTATCATCTTTTTCGTGAAGACGGATTCATTTTAATATAACTGTTATGGCTTTTACGTCCTTAACAACTTTGCGAATCGTATCATAGTACGCATTTCTAGGAGTAAACAATACATTATGTTAAGCTGACTCTAGGAAATGAAGTCTATCTTTTAGAGACATTGAGGATCAAGAATTGTTGGATTCATTTTTTATTTTTTTTGTAGGTTTATTGTAAAAGTACGCTAATTAATAGTGCCGTTATTTCCTATAATTTAGATGCATTTGAGATATATTATTATGTCAAAGACTGTGGTTAAATGCTGTGTGTGAAGCTATTTCGTTGGTAAGCCTTTATAAATAAAGTAGCTTCCGACAGCGGCTTTGTCCGCGTGATATCTTTATATATTATAGCCTATGTTACTCAGTGATAATATAGCATTCTACTGGTGAAAGAATTTTTCAAATCGGTCCTGTAGGTATTACACAAAAGTACAAATCTTTTCTCTTTATAATAATTTATATTAATTTCAAACTTTTTTTTTTCTTTAAAATTTAAACTTAACTATAAGTAATATACCTAAAATAAAGCAATTATTATATTGTATTAAAATTGCACCTTTTAATTTATATATTTCTAAGTAGTCCGTTCGCATATATTATACTTATCCTAGTTATACAGGGAAACCTATTATTAGCCATACAATACTGTAACACACATACTTTTTAACATATACAATATGTGTCGCTGTTGGTTGCCTAAATAAAGAAAATAAAATATTGGTGTAGATTCATAGAAATGTCAGACCATTTTTATTCTATTTTAATGGAACATAAACAAACAAGATATTGCCAGCTGATTGCCTGACGAGCTAGCAATATCTTGTCTGTCCAATATCATAATCAATAAATAAAATAACAATGCAGAATAGAATAAATGCAAAGGACAAAAGTGTATGAAATTCTGACTTTTTCTTTCATATCCTTAAAAAATAATAGTCTATTCTGTAGCTGAACAAAGGAAACTATTGTTGGCAAAATAATAAAATAACAAAGTGCAAGACACAGTAAGCGCAGCCGGTTCCGTGTTGGCAACACGCCATCTTGGAAACTATCTCTTGATTATTAGTTCCAAAAACAAAATTGGAGGGAAAAATAATTGTATTATAAAGAAACGGTATTTGTAAATGTTATTATTAAATAGTATAGTAGTATAAACCTGTTTTTAAATGTTATTATTAAATTAATATTTTTTCCATAATTTAATGCCTGATGGAGCTTATATTCAAAACTAAACAAAATAAATAAGAATCCTCAGTCCTAATAAATTTTATAAAATCGCTATATAAATTAAGTTCCATTAGCAGAAGAATATGTTTTTTTTTAATTATTGTTTCACGATTATGCAATCATACACAAACAGTATGTTACCCCTAAAAAGTTTGTTTTCCTACAAGTTATTTTAAACCCAGTATAAAACTACCCTCTTATAATAATTCTGACAAAATACGGTACCTGTTCCGCAGCTTTCTTCAATAGTTCGTTGTGGATAAGAAAGTGTTCTGTCAAGTAAATACTAATAACCATTATCAGTAGGTCATTCAGACTCCATATAAACGTCGACTGTATGTTAAAAAGCTGCAACAATAGGGGAGACCGGGTACAAAAGTATCATATTGTGTTTTTACCTTGGTTTCTGGTTAAGTGTTATCTTTTTGACGAAATTATTATAGCTATATATAAATTCCGTTCATGTTCTACAGATTAGTATCTTGATTTACCTAATTATTATGTATTTTGTATGAAAAACAGAGACTTTAAAAAAAATCAGCAGTTGTTACTTTCGACCCCGCTGTCAGGCCGAAAGTAACATGTTGTGGGGCGAAAGTAACAGGATAAAGGGGTTTGTAATAATATAATATAAAATATTAAATCAACAAATTATTTATTTTAAAACTTTGTATGAATAACACAAATAAACATTTGTATTTTAAATGCTCAAAAACTATATCTTTCTTGAAAACTAATCAGAAATATTAACTTCTCATTAGAAATTATTCTTAGTCAAAGTAATGACTAATGAGATCATAATATTTTTTTTCTAATCAGACTATTCAGTATCAGTCTTCTATTCAGATTCGCAATTATGGCACACATAATTTTTATTATGATTACCCGCCATTTGAGTGTGATGCCACTTTTCAGGAAATGTTATACCATTTTTAATCGCCAACTAGTATGCCAGTTTACGGACTTCAGGTGGAGACAAACCGAAGTAAAGTCCAGAGCACTCGATCAAATAGTCTTGAATATTTTTTTCCTTATCAATAGAAAAAACACGGTTGACGCAACGGTAGCCAACAACTGCGATAGTATTTCCTGCTTTTATTTTTGTAATGTATCTAATGTTACGTGGCAAACATTATATTTTTTGCCAGGGCTCAAATTTTTGCTCCATCTTTGAAATGCTCTCTTTTCGGTACACTTCCATGTCCGTAGTTCCTCGTGTGGTCTTTCTTATGCGTTGTTGCGGCATTATGACAAAAGTAACACGTTACTTGTGTACCCGTAGGGCTATGTTACTTTTGTACCCTACCTTATTTTTGTTAAAATATGGAAGATAACCTTGAAATAAAACGTGCTAGACAAAAACGAATTTAAACACTGTGCAATCAATTTAATCAAGAATTAATATGCAAACATTCATTTTAATATTATTCTTTAAATACTACGTAAACATCAAATAAGCAAACATCAAAAAACTTACTTTTGATTTGAGAAATCACGTAGCAACCCCTAGCACAACCTAAAAGCGCGTGGCGTGCGCGGCGACTGAATGCAAGTGAGGGGGATACCACCGGCTATCACCTGACGGCAGCGAAGCGGTGTTTCGACTATTGGATAAACCTACAGAGCATTTGTTACTTTCAACCCGCCGTTACTTTTGTACCCGGTCTCCCCTAATTAATAGACTACGTATATTTTTGAATGCATAATGGCGTTTTTTTTTTTTTTTGATAGCAAAGATATTTCTCTATTTATCTTCTCTTTTCTTAAGCTAAAATACTAGGAAGTGTTGAGAATTGGGCACTTCAGAGGATGTAGTTATTAGTACAATATTATTAAATGACTTATTGTTTTATTTATAAGCTAATAGTCTTAATTTAAGACTATATTTTAGACTTTATTATTATTGTAAGACTTTTAAAATAATTATATGTACATGTATCGAAAGGGGGGAAGGAATTATGGGGCATAATTATAGGGCAGGCACTTTTTTTTCATTTAATATTAAATCGTTGTGCCCACTGCCCAGACTATTCTATGATCATATATGACCTATACTCGTATATTGTGTCAACCGGTGACCCCAACGCGCTCAAATGTCGTGTGACACCATTGCAACCGGACCGTGGCCTATATTTTCGACCTAACTCGGGTAGCCATACCGAAATGACATCAGTGAATGATATCTTGACCTTCCGTAAAATATGATAACCGCTCCTCTTTTTTTTAATCAAACGGGGCCTTAGAAATATCCAGATACATAGAATAGAATATAATACATATAATAGAATACTCTTTATTATGTACACCATATGAATAAGGCATACATTTTATGTAAATGAAAATAATTAATTTTGTAAATTAATTAAAAATAACAATTTTGCACGTCAGTTTTAGGTCGATATTTCCTAGCCGACTACTCTAAAGAATCACCGAAAACAAAGTCAGAGGTTGAAGTCTATTTTAAAGGCCATACAATATGATAATATCAAATTTCAAAAATATTAATTATTTCTTTCAGACTAGAGTGTAATTGGGAAAAAGTGCAATAAGGAAGAAGAATATATCTCACGAAAGTAATAATTTTAAAACATGGACAAGTTTTTAAACTTGTGTTATTACCTCACTAAGAACTGCTTTCCATACAGTATAAGGTGTGTTGTCGAAGATCCAGGGCATATTGAAGTGAAAGTAGTTCTCTGCGACGTTGTTGATGTCGCAAGCGCATGCCACTTTTAATCCGTAGAACACTGATAGGAGATGTTCCACTGGAAAGAAACAAACTATACTATTACTTTAACATCTAGATAATCATCATTCATAATAAGTTTAATTTATTATGATATATAGCGAACGTTTGGAGAACAAAAATATTCGTTTACGTCGAATAAACGGACGTCGATACGTTTGCTACGATCGTAGCTTCGTAGCACAGTCGCCTAGCTACGTCGTAGCACCGCGTAGCTTTCGCGCTACAGACGCATCGCGTTTTCATTTTGCTAGTTAGTGTAGATTTATTTTATTGTGCTCTTTTATGATCCTAGTGTCACCCGTATTGTTTTATAAGTAGTCTCTAGGTGCGTGCGCGCATGTTTAAATGTGTGTATGTTATCGGAATCCGGGTGCGTGAGAGATTAGGTGATGTATGTAAGTAGAGACTCCGTGTAGGCTTAGTCCCTCTCTAGTAGTCACTCTGTTACTTTCGTTTTTACCAGGTGGGTGTTAAGTATTAGGATTTTTAATTCTTTATTAATTTTATTGTAAATATAATTACTAAGTGTATAAAATTGATGCGTTGCGAAAGTGGTTTTATGTTGAGATCCAGTGATGAGTTGTAATCGCTTATTTAAATATGGCGGCGGCAGCTTAACTTGAGTTCTTAAAATTGATCGAAGCACAAAATTTGTTGGGAATCTGTAGGGTTTTCTAATCATTACTTTCAGTGTGGCTCTTTGTGCTCTTTCTACTCTTAACTTTTTTTGTTGCTCTATCTCATGCAGTAATACAAAAGAAAAAAAAAAAAAAAGCCCCCACTCCCCAACTTTAATACGTTTTATCTAAGTCATTTTTTATTAATATGATGAAGCAAAAAATACGTGTTTAATATTTTTATTAACCATCTGACTGACGGACTAAATAGAATTTTTTTTTTTTTATTATATCGGTTGAGAGAGTAAAAATAAAAACCACTAACTTATAATAGTACAGTCGACCGCTCGTCTGCGGTAACCCTTTGAGCTTGAGCTGGCCTAGCGTAATTCGAAGGTTCAATAAAATAAAGAACCAGCTTACACTGGTTTTGTTACCACTGACGCGCGGTCTACTGTACACATACATACCTATAGCTGCAGTTAAAATAAAGATAGTAGTAACATTGCTCATAGCTCCGACGTTTCTGGTAAAAGGGGGCAATTTACACTCAATAGCCTCGACCTTCGCTACCAGAGTGGGCCAGGAACGGCCAATGTGCATCAGTATCAGAAATGATATAAGACTAGACGTGTAGAATATAGAATTAGCTGAAAATTAAAGACAATAATTAATGATATCAGAAAAAGGTGTTAATAGAATTAAGAACATTTTTTTAGGCTAAATCTATCTGCAATTTTATAAAAGAATAGCGTTTAATTTTTCGAGACGAATACATAAAATTTACTTGTTGTAAGTTAAGGATACACTAGTCGACGGCTCGAAGTCGTTGATGGGCGTAACTAATATGCATGCTAAATAGTCTAATTATTTACTTATTTAGTATTTATTTGTCTAGTTTGTATTTATTTACTGAAATAGACGATGATTTATAACGAAAACGAGCGCGTAAAATTTCATAAACAGACTTTTGGGCGTATAGATATTATGAAGAAATGACTGAATATATTTACTGCAAATTAAATATATTGAACTAGTGAATAAATTATCTAAAAAAAAAATATTCTATTTTGCCATTTTCTTACCACATGAATTATTTTTATGCCCAAAGACGAGTTAAAATTAGAGTTGAAATATGGAAGTTTCGACGCCCATAACTCCCAACACAATATTTTTTTCCAATTCTGCTTCCATACAGGGCTAGATAATGACAAGACAAATTGATATAATTTTTAGTTTTGAACGTACACCGTCAAACAGACGAGTAATCACCATACTACGTTTGTATGGAAGATTGACCGACTAGCGTACCCTTAAGCAGTGAAAACTTCACAAGCTAATAGGTTCAATTTCGTGCAAAGTTTATGTAAACAGCGCTATGTTATATACGTTTTTATTAGAACACACGGTGGCAACTAAAAGCTAAAATATTAACTCTTTTATTTTTTTTCGTAAATGTATTCATTTAGCCTACATCTTTCAGCAACGTTCTCTATTATCACCTTCAAATACCAATATCCAAACCTTCCAAATACAAATGACAAAACAAACGAATAACACCAATAACTTACTGATGTTAGCCAAAGAGATCCCATTCATGATAAGCCAGCAGAAAGTCATGATGAACATCAATACCTGACCGAAGAGACTGATTGCGTAGAAAATCGTGTACGGAGAGCGGAGCGTGAATCTGAGGATATAATAGCTATTGGATCGGGACACATTACTTATATTATTGTAGATGGCGAATTTTGTACGGAGGTTTGCCCCGTTTTTTTTTTTGTGGTGTGCGTTTGTGAACCTTTTGTGGGAGAAAGTATGTTGAGAGTTTGGTGAATTGCGATTGAGATCGTAGATTTGTGAGTAAGGAAATAAAATACCTACGAAGTATTCAGTATAAACCATTTTTACACCACTACCAACTGCTTCTGCCAAGTTCAGTGAGTTCAATAATGATGCAGACCAGATGAGATATTCTCTAATAATAAAAACCAGCAATTAATCCGATTAGAGATTTATCAATAAACAGTATTGACGTAAGAGCTAATCTCATTACCTGACTAATTACTGAAATAAAACGATATTACGTAAGTCCCAATAGAACGTCTTCTATAATATAATAATTAGTATAAGCCTCAATATTATCTAGTATCCGAATACAGAGTACATAATCAAATAATAATATATATTATGTCAAACAGCCTTGAAGATTTACTGTCTACAATTTAAAATCTCAAAACCTATCGCAAAGCTTTCAACATTATATTTTAGTCTTGGCAGCCACAAAACCCACCGAGCACTTCGATCCTGATTTGCATCAACCTAACGAGATTACCATGTACCACCACATACCCCACCTACCTTATTCATTCCTAATTTATTTAATTACTCGTAGCCTTAATTAGAAGTCTCACAGGTGCTGAAGGTTGTCGTTGTGAAGGTTATGTTAACTTATTATAGTAAATTCGCGAGATTGCGAAACGTAATGTTATTAAAACAGTACGTCTTCGAGTTAGGCTGTAATGGCGCAATGTTTATTAACATGCTGTGCGTGTCATGATAATTGTATATACCTGTACAGTGTAGGTATATAAAAATATATAGGTAAATGAAAGCACCACACTAGACAAAATCTAACTGGTTGCAAAACTAAAATATAGCATCGAAAAATTCATCCGCATCGCTGTCGACTGGTAATGTACCCAAGAGACTGGCCGCATTGCCACGTGTGCAGTGGCAATGCTTAGCCTCTGCCCAAGGTAAAAACCAGCCCTTGGGTCACGGGAAGTGTCAAATAGCCGTTTTGATATTTCATTGAAGAGGCCGTGAGCACTCGGACCCCACGGCCCGAGGGTTTCAACCCCAAACGGCTCGAAAATATAATTACCTGTAAGGTTATTGTACTGGTTGCTAATTTAATTGTATAATATTTTGTTTTTTTTTAAATATTGGTTTTACATTATTATTATGGTTTTACATTCTGTGATTACTTAAACTCACACACCTATTACTTGTAAAAATGTTAGGAATATCGTATAATTTAACAATTTTTGTAAATATGTGAGCATCATGCATCGATCACATGATTAATTTATCTGTTATTCCTTAATCTTTCATTATTTTTACCTAACGTGGTATAATAATCTTATTCTAGGTGCATCGTCTCTTTTTTTTTTTTAAAGAGTAACGTTGGAGTTTCTTGCCCATTCTTCTCCATACGAAAACTACCTTTTGGAAGGGGCAAATAGAATCAATTATTATTTTTCTGTAAATTTACAGTTGACGTTCAAAAGTGCCTTTTTTTGTGCCTAATTGACATAAATTGTTTGACTTTGACTTTGACTTTGACACCACCTACTAATCCAGTCCCTTTCATTAATCATTCCACACAAAAAAAACTGAGGTAAATTAGGAAAAAAATGGGGCGAAACAGAACTAAAATCTAATCTATTGTAAAAAGAAAAGATTTGATTTTTTTGTATGTTTGTTTGTAATGAATAAACTCAAAAACTACTGGACCGATTTTAAAAAATCTTTCAGCAGTTGAATGATATATTATCATCACAGAGTAACATAGGCTATAATTTATAAAGATATCACGCGGGCGAAACCGCTGGCGGAAGCCGGTAGTAAATAAGTGAAACAATTATTTTTGGGGCGAAACAGGAACACCAATTTTGGGGCAAACTTTATGAGGCAAATGCGGAACAAATCATCTAATGCGAAAATATTTTTGGTAATTTTTTATTTTTCCGTTTTACTAAAGTTTTATGAGACAGATCAAATCACAATAACCCAATTTTATTCTAGTACGAAAAATAATATGATTTCAATTTTCAATATTATTCATATGTGTTTGAGTTAATCCTACACCTAATAAAAATAATGATAACCAGATTTAACTATTTGTCATCTACGTTATAGAAGTCGACTCGCGTGCTCACTCATAGAGTTATTATTTTATGATAATGATTAGTGTATTTTCTTTCAAAAAACCTACTTTATTTCGTTAAGTACCTATTCCTGAAAAAAAACGAAATGTATTCATATCCTGAAAAAAAACGAAATGTATTCATAATATCCGCTTTAGTGTTCCGCGTATTTTTTCTTTAAGATCATTTCTTAAAATAATTGTTCGGTCTGTTTTGTACTTGATTCTGGTACCTACTATAGGAAGCTCTCCTGGAGTCCTGTAACAGAATTCAGAGTAGTTGCTGCTGCATTACGAATCGGGTTCGATTCACGTTTTTTTAAGCGCCCAAACAGGGATAATTATTATCCTCTAACAAATATAATTATTATAAATGCGAAAGTGAGTTTGTTTATATATTTGTTTGTTGGTTGACGGGTGAACGGATTCGGATGAAATTTGACACATGGGTAGACCATGACCTGGAGAAGGACATAGGATACTTTTCATCCTTGATCGCAGACAAAGTCGCAGGCAACAGCTAGTTTATAATATAAATCCTTAACACCTCAATAGCACCCTTGAATCACATTCTTACCTCAACTTATGGCTCGTGGGACTAGTCAGTCCAGTCAGAGGCAGTAGTCCCATTATTCGGCTGCAGAACAGAGTCCCTCGAATGGTCCCATGGAGTCCACACATCTCTCTCTTACTTACATGATATTTGTTCTCCATGTGAAATGTCTTCAGGAATAGTTTGGAGCGCATTGTTTTTGTAGGATAATCTGAAAGTAAGTTTTACATTAAATAACATTTTGATAACATTATTGCCAATTCTTGACATTTTATACTGTGTCCCAAGAACGAGAACCATTTGATTTATTTCCTTCTAACTTTTTCATTTGTGATTTGCGCGGGAATCAAACTTGTTCGCCTCGCACTAGCCAACGCGCGCCTGCGGTTGAGCTACTTGAAGCATAACTATTTTCTAATGAAGAAGCCTCACACTTACCAATCCACCACAGCCAATCGGAAAACCACCTTTCAACTACTAACGCCGCCAAAGATCTACAAGCCCACCAAAAACTGTTTACCATACAGCCCCACAGTTTGAATGTTTAAACGCTAACACAAACAAACATCATACCTGTCACATGTCAGACACAGCGCGGGAAAAGTATTTTCATAGACAACATAGAAAATGCCTCAATGTCAAGCGAAGTGTCGCGAGCTTTAGTGATTTGGATAAACAATTCATGGTGACATATTTCTACGGGTTACGGTTCTGGAAATACTGTATTTACTTTGAAATAACCTTGATTTGTGCCTTCATGGATAGAGTAGACAATAATATAAGTAGGTAAAATATTGTTTCAGTATTTTACATGACGTGACTCATCTGTCTGACCTCGAAGCCAATTAATGGTCAATTGGTCAACATTCAAAGCTTTCAAAAATTATTTAACTTTAACCTGACTTTCTAGGAAGGTCTCGTATATCAAGATGTTAGTTTAGTTTTTATTTTTTTATCCTACACTAGCTTCCGCTAGCAACAAAAATATAAAACTTTACTCTTTATAATATTAGTGTAGATGTGGTTACTACCAACAAAGCTTGTTGAGTGATACCGAGTCACAACATCAAAAAGTCTACATTCATAACATTGAATAAACAACATAAATCTGATTTGTTACAGTTGTAATAACAATCATTTGTCATTTCGCTTAAAATAGGTTTTTATTTTTATTAATTTATTTATCTTTTATAGATTATTTTCTATTTTGTGAATGTGAGAACACTGTAAGCTTAGTGGACTGTAGATTTATAGGTAGGTATTTCGACAAGTACCTGGTACTTGTCGAAAGACCTACACTGTCCTCCTATACCTATTAACACTGTTATTTGAAAATATTGTAAAACTAAAAACCAATTATTTTTAAAAGAGTCACCGTGGAGTTTCTTGCCGGCTTGTCTCCATAGGAAACGACCAATTGGAACCGTTTCATAAGTGCCCATGTAGGTTTATGTGAAATAAAATATTTTTTGAATTACTTACACAAAACGTCAAAAAAAATTCAAAACAAACGCGAAGTTAAGCCCGCTTTTTTTTCAGTCTGCGGCGACATCATGCGTTCTACTGGAAATAACACAGATAAATAATCAAGTCACGGAGTAGACGTGGCGTTTAGTAAAGCGAGGTCCGACTGTAAGCAGAAGATGTTTTACAAGTTGTCTTTACTTATGTTTCTATCGAGATAATTCTTCTTGTGTCGTGTCAAAGCACTAGCATTTACGACGATCATAGCTCCTGCCGATCGTGGTAACAAGCTTTGCCAGTCAGCAATGATGGTGGTAGTTAAAAATTATTCCCTACGTGTGCCAAAATACAAACGTCAGAAGAGAATCAGTTTCTCAATGAATTGCGGTGCAGGTTCTGTATGTAATCACTTTAATTCCTTCTTAGTTCTTTAGAAATGTGTGCGCCACTAGTCTTACGTATATTCCTACATCATGTCACAGGCATACGACATCAGCCTTTACCCATCAAATCGTTCATGAGAGTACACTACTTAACCGCTAATCGCGTTCAGTCAAACCCAACTCTAACCATATAGGTACACTCCCTCCAGTGGGTTACTGGTTAAGGAGTAATGTAATGAATGTTTTGTTTGCACCAACAGCATCGGCTAACATCGTCCGAAGTCTGTAAGTCTGTGCTCAAGATCTCTATCTTTTAATTATTCATGGTGTTACTGCGTAAATATAACCTTTTTGTTAATTAAGAGTAATAAAAACTGAGAAATTATGTGTGTTTCGTGCAATGCATATTTTGTTTTGTTTTTACCGTGGAATAGTTACAGGCCAGTAACGGATGGCTTGTGTAAAATGGCAAGATTCTCAACCTTAGGTATACCTACTCCTAAGGTTGCGGGCACGAAACGGACACGAAGCGGCGAGAAGCGATGGCCGAGCGGGGCGGTAGCGACGGTACAAAATTGTTCCATCACCACCTCCCCGCTCGAAGATCGCTCCTCGCCGCTGGTTTCGTGCCCACAACCTTAGAGTGATATTCATTCAATTTCCACAATTCTCCTTTTTTTGCGTGCCGTTCGTCTAGGTCCTGTGTAACCAATCCTGCAGCATTTCCACTGGTTTGACTTAGCCACCTTTTCCTGAAGATTTTGCCCCATCTTACACATACAACAACATACCCAGTACTTATTCAGACTAGAATCAATCCTTTTTTTTTTTAAATAAAATTTGACGTTTAAAAGTGTCTATTTGAAGTAAATTATTTGACTTTGACTTTGATTTTATTCAAATTGGCAAAACATCTGAAAACTAGAATAAAGAAGACAAAAGTAAGACAAAAGAAAGACTGCTGAGCATAAAATCTTACATTTTTAAAATGCTCCGTAAGTTCTAGTTTTAAAACTATCCCAGTTTAACCAGATCGCCATTAACGTAATCTTCCTTATGGAGAAGGATTAGTAGGGGAGACCGAGGGGTTTTGACACAGAGGTGATTTGAAACATCACTGATTTCGCGGAATTTAAAAACGTTAGCGATCTGGCACCGACAAAAATCAGCCGCTCCCCACTACCCGCCGGGCCCCACAGTTCGCGACCGTGTCTCAGACACGCGGTTGAGTCGTTGTGACTGCCACAAAAAAAAGAAAGTAAGAGAAAGTAAGTTTTAAACGTTTTTTTAAGATACCTGTATTTTGATAATGGGTTTGTATTTTAGCTTGGGTTTTAAATGTTTCGAAAGCTCATTAACTAACGATTGAAACCATGGCGCTGGTAAAACAAATTTCTATGTGTTTTGCTTCTGGATTTTTGGTTGTATAAAGATTGGCAGGATTTTTCTCACTGGGGGGATTTGAAACAGACTGTTTCAACTCACCTCGCTTAAGTTTTGTATGAGTGATTGCTAATACGGTGTGGTATATGCTTTTTTTTTTGTTAATTTTGTTTCAGTATGCCTACTGATTATAAAAGGAAGACAGATAGAGGTATGGCGAGTCGCGAAATTTAAACATTTGTGACATTATTGTTACAAATTTAGACTCCTTAATAAGAAATATTAAGACTGATTGTAGTGATTCTAAACGACTGAAAATTGATAATAATTGAGTCAGTTTGTAAGAATATGATTGTAAATTCTAAACTTGTTGCTATAATTAATATTATAATTTGTTAATTATGATCGCGTATCATACTACTTAATTATTTAAGAGTTTATGTTCATTTCTTGGGAATTTAATAAGAAGTGATGATTATTTCGTTAAAGATTCAATTAGTTCAGTACAAAATATTGTAAAATATGTTGAATGTTTTATTTTAATAAATACCTTCAAATTGTCTCGTCGTTTCCACTTTACAATCCTTAATTCTACTAAAATATCAACTGTTTCAACTCACCTCGACCCCTGTTTCAACATACCTCGGTATGAGGGGAGTTGAAACAAAATGACTTGTTACATTCAAGTTCATTTTTCACCACATTACACGTTCTTTGTGACAGGTATTTGAAAGTGTAAGAAATAAACTATCGATTGGCACTAAACTCATACGATAGTGTTTGTAGAATTTTGTGTATGAATTAAAATGTCAAAATTGTTTCAACTACCCTCGGTCTCCCCTATTCCGTGACCCGTTGCTAATAAGATGGCGGCGGTCGGTTTGTTAAGGTGGGTTTAGACCAAACGAACATAGAACAAGAGCATTATTTTCTAGATATTCTTATCATTTAAGTATGGATAGAATAGACCAACAAAAGAATGCTCGGTTCTTGTTTACACAAAAAGAGTTTGGTAGAGTGGGGATAGAACATGCATTCGCTTGTTTGGTACCTTGAGTGGTTAGCTTGCGTGTTCTGTCCAGCCAGTAATGGGGATCGCCCATCAAGGAGCGCTGTCCCAAATTAGACGCATTATTAATTAATTATACATAAAGCAAAAGGTATTTTAATAAAACACGTATACTAAAAGATCAATAATTAAATTATCTTTAAAATGGTCAAAGTTTCAGAAAAATACGCTTGATAGATTTTGCGTGATTCTCAGTTTTTTATCCGCGTCAGACATAACTTTAAAAATTAATTTCACTATGTAATATAAACATCATCTAAAATATTCATATAAGTATTAAGTTATTACGAAAATGCTCTAATTTAACATATATTTTTTTGGAAATCATTAACACTACTCGTTTAGACGTGATCTTCAGTATAAAATCATTAAAAATCGGTTATCGTCGCCTTAAGGGTGCGTTTTCACTAAAGCGGAGACAAGCGGAGCTGAAAGGAGACCTGCAGTAATCAAAAACTAATCTTATTGGTTGAAATCCTCATCTTGTCTCTCGTCTCGTCTGTGATTGGACGATTCCTGCACGTCTCCGCTCATCTCCGCTTCAGTGGAAACGCACACTTACATGCGGGCTGCAGCGGTAAGACTTGATGCTCAAAGGAGTTTATCGCTTGCAAGGATTAGGTACATCCTTGCGTCTGACGTTTAAGTTTTTAAAAGTACCAGTAAAGTGTGGGTTGATTCGATCGATCGATTTTGATTCGATTGGTTTGATCGATTCTCGTATGGTAGGTTATAGATAAGATTTCAGAATTGGGTGTTCGTGCAATAGGTACATTATGTATATGCTGACCTAATATTGTTCGGTTTGGATAGGTTTTTTTTTTAATTTTGTTTTTTTTCTTTTACTTAGATTATTGTCTATTTTGTGAATGTGAGGACGTTGTAGGCTATGTACTACGTAGACTGTAGATTTGTTGACCATTTTCTATTTTGTTAAGTACCTGGTACTTGTTGACAGGCCAACACTGTCCTCACATACTTATTAACACTGTAATTTGGAAATATTGTAAGACCCAATTATTTGTAAAAGAGTAAACGTGGATTTTCTTACCGGCTCGTCTCCATAGGAAAATACCGATTGGAACCGTGCACCTTCTGACGTTTCATAAGTGCCCATGTAGATTTAAGTGAAATAAAATATTCCTGCCTCGTTGGTGTAGTGGTCGCAAGCACTACTGCTGAGCATGAGGTCCTGGGTTCGATACCCGGGTCAGACAAAGTGATATTGTGTTTTCTGGAATTTCTCAGTAGTAGCCCGGAGTCTGGATTTGTGCCCGGTTGATGACAATAGGCTCGCCCACTATTACATGGGACTTAAACAGAAATGTGGGTGTACTATAGGTACACCTCTGCCCGACCCTTCAGGGAAATAAGGCGTGATGTTATGTATGTTTTGTAAAATATTTTGATTTTCATTTTGATAATGTTCGTAAACATTCGCTAGCACAAAATAATGACATGCAGATACAATTTGACCTATAGAACGATATTTTAGGTACCTACTTATCTAGCTTAGGTATTTCTCACTTTCTATGCAATTGTCAAGATGTTTGTTTAGTTCGAATTAACGCTCTTTTGGCGTAGCTGTAACATCTTAGCCAGGTCGTAGCCAAGAATTCACTTTGTGGCGGGAGTTGAGCTCTGGACAATCAGTAACAACTTAATTTTAAAATAAGCTAATAAATTTACATAAATTCAAATTAACGACGTGGGTGATCAGAAATAAAGCGCATGACAACAATCCCTGGATTGCGATTCTGGATTCTTCTGGATTCTCTAATTTCGGGAGGGTCTGAACCCCCCCTATGTCTACCACCTAGCATCCTAGGTTCATGTTGATGTTGATGAACAAAGAGTAATACCTTCTACATAGAAGAAGACAAGTAATATGCATCTTAATATAAAGACAAAGGCAAGGATAACGGACAAACATTTCTAGTATTTTCACAAACTACAAATTCCTTGAGAAATACTCTCAATGCTCGACCTTAAGGCTTTAAGCTCAAAGGTTAAACTCTGCAACGTATTATGGAAATGAACTATGAGACTCGACTGAACAAACATATTGCAAGATAAAGACAACCTCCAGCTTTGAAGGTGAATATTAATATGCAATTATGCACGTACCTATCCGTAGTTTATTTAGAGAGGAACCTTATTGTTTTGTGTGTTGAATCTTCAGAGGGCTTATTGGTGATTCGCCCGAATTTACTCACCCGAAACGGGCGAATCGACACTTTGAAATAATATTATTTTTCTTGAAGCAATTCGTACGAAGTTAATTTAATTTACAAATAAATTAACTTCATCTATAACCTTAAGAAAAAATAAATTTATTCAAAAGTTGCAGTTTTTTAGTTTTTTGGTTTTGTAGTGGTTCGACTATGTTTGCTGAGGCGCGGACCGATGATTTTTTCGCGATCATGAAAAAGCGGAGCGCTTCACTATTAAGTCGCCTACGAAGAAGCTCGAACAGTCTCCTGAGGGTTTTGTCCGAGTGGTGGTACCTGTCCCTGATACAGAGGTGGATGCAGCTTCACGTTAGCGCCTCTCCTCGTTTTATTTGAGATGCGTTTTTAATTTATATTTAATTTAATTCAATTTTTTTATTATATAATTCTAACGTGTACCTAGGTGTAAAATATACTTACATGTGTTTTAATTCTTTTATATTCTGTATGGACCATGTCTGAAATAAATGAATTAATTTAAAGTGTCGATTCGCCCGTTTCGGTCGGATAAATTCGGGCGAATCACCAATAAGCCCTTCAGAGGTAGGTTTTGCCAGAAATTAATCGTATTGTTTTTTTTTCTTTAAAGTTAACCTTATTACACAACTGCCGCAAAAAAGGAGTGTAATGTTTTCAAGATTCATGTACCTACGTATGTGTGTTTCTTTATTCCACCATAACTTTTTAATGCCTGAATAGATTTGGATTTATGGGACATCGTTAGAATCCTTACGCCAATCCCGAGTGACACTGGCTATACTTTAAAAATAAAAATATTATTACACCTCTGAATTGAGAATTTAAGTTCAGAACTTGTCAAACTCTATTTTAGCATTAATAATTGATGATTTTTCCAATGAGGCCCGCGAATTCAAACTAACCTTTTTTCAAAGATATTTAGAGTGTCGTGAGCTACATTATGGCCTGACCAAGATTATGTCTGGACTTTAAAAGAGACTGTGACCTCTGAGTTTGTTTCGGTCTTTCTTCTCAGAGTAGTCAGATAGGAAACGCCGAACTCATCTAGCATTTTCTTCTTATTTTTTTTTTTATATGACGTGTAAAAGTGATTGCAATATCCTATTTACAGAATAAACAATTTCATTTCATTTCATTTCATTTCATTTCATTACATTGAAGGATTCACCTGAAGCGTGTGCTTTATTGACAGGCGGGTAGGTACTTTAGCATTTTCTACATAATGCTAAAGTATCTACCTAAAGTTTTAAAAAACTCTCGACTTACATAACATAACATCACGCCTGTTATTCCGGAAGGGTTAAGCAGAGGTTTACAAATAGATAGTAAGTCTCGACTTTTAGACTAAAAAACCGTATTTTAGAAATAAAATTAGGTACCTACTAGGTCCAAAGCTCGGATTTTGTTAACGACCACTAATAATGTTTTCCTTAGGATTACCTACGTCTATTATTGCGGGAAGGGATCGAACTCACGATCTCTCGTTTCCCAACCCATGCAGTACCTTATCACTGCCTCTCCTAATTAACCAGAATCTAGTGGCAACGACCAGAAAAATGCCGAGACTATGAAGCTGATAACTATTGCACAAAGACAACCATTAATGCCCCATTACGTAATTGGATCATTAACGCTAATGATTTCATTAATTTCATCAAAGAACCATTAAAATCGAGTCTAATGTTGCATTCTGCAACAACAAACTAAGTTAATGGAAGATTAGTATTTAATGAGAGTTTGAGAAGTTAAAGTTCGTTTCTGCAACTGGCTGTATAAGTCCTATGTCCATAACTGCTAGGCTATCGTTAAGCTACGGTTTTCTAGAAGAGCGGTAGCAAATGAAGTCACTGAAACGTTATTTTTAAGTGCCAAAAGACACTGGAGTTTTTGACACCGTAAAGTCAAACCCAGCTGCTATCATTTTCATGACAGCCGTTTCTGCGGTCGTTATGTTGCGGTCACCGCTCTTCCAGGACACTGTAGCTTCTTCTTTCATTTTCGTATGATAAGTGACTAACCTGTCAGTTTTTATTTCGCCCCTGGGCCTCTGACTTGGCTTCACATGCCGACGAGAAATATCTCTCTAGACTATATAGGGGATATTACACTATCATAATAATATCTATGATCATAGATATAATGAAATTGTAAAATAGACATAATTATTACGGGTAATTTGTGAGTTTCGTAGATAGGTGTAATGATAAATTATGATTTCACAATAACAATTATATCTACTTCTGAATATCCGCATGAGGCATAGGTACCGTAGCTTAAAGTCATTTTTACCACTTCATATTATAGGTTACCGTGCATGATTATGTACCTATGTAGGTAGGTATTTTAAACTTTTTTAGACGTTTCTCGCCTTAAGCAAGCATGTTGCTCAATTGGGTCAATCAAGTTAATTTAATCGCGCAATTGCGGATTCCTTACATTTCTGCTCCTCTAATTTATTTTCCCAGGCGAAAGTCTGGTATCTACCTTTCCTTATTTTATCCTCTTAGTAGGTACCTACCTACATTTTCGTTCGCGCTTCAATAATTATGAATATTTTTGTGTATGAAAGTATAGGTATAAGTATAGATAGGTTGGGAGATCGATTTATTTTAATAGGAAAATAATTTTATTCTGAATACTACATATTATAGTGTCGATCAGCGAACTCAATACGTACAGTCACGAGCATAAATATAGGTATTACTATGGACAGCTTGGCAATAATATCTGATTTCATGACTAATCCATTAATATAAATGAAATGTCAATAATAAGTGTTTTTTTTTTTCGTTTGGCAACTGAGCCGTGTCGACTATTCTGCTAGTATCAATTACCCATCTTAAAGTAGGTGAGTATTAATTAAAATACTTATACTGTTGGTTTTTATGCTGCCAAAGTGATGTCAGATATTTTCGATCACAACGAAGTTTCACATTCTTCCGAATTTATCTGAGTAGGCAGATATATTATATGAATGACGTGTCCGTTAATATTGCGTTGACACATATTTTTGAAGCCGTTGCAGCATCCTATATGTTCACGTCGCTTATTTTGCCAGATAGTTTTGGTGTTTCTTCGATGTCACATATTTGTGCTCCACAATTTATCACCATGTATATTTGCCGTCATGATTAATGGATGAATCATGAAATCAGATATTATTGCAGAGCTGGCCATAGTAATATATAAATGCTAGTGACTGTACGGTATGTTTATGAATAATGGATGAATTAATTTGACGCGGTAGGTAATCAACGCAATTTTCCACGCAGCCAACACACACAACGTACACATTAAAATATAAATAACTACCAATACATTTTGAAAGCGAAATTAAATAAGGGTATCTGTTTTGTATATCACAAAATTACTTGATGACATTCTATGTATGATGGAACTACACGGGCATTTATTGAATTACATTGGGAGAGCAGTTTTCTCATGGGTATACTTCTTTGTAGGGTCACACTACTTGGAAACTGTCCTTTACCCGTTTGGGGTCACCGTCAGACTGCCAAGTCATAGGTCTCGAGTTCGAATCGAAGGCACGCCCCTCTGACCTTTCGGATTCATCTGCGTATTGTATAATCATCACTTGCTTCAAAAACGGTGAACGAAAACATCTTGAGGAAACCGGCATGCCTGAGAGATATTTCTCGACGGCATGTGAAGCCGATTCAGAGGCCCATGGGCGGCTTTAAAACTCTGACATTAGTCACACTAAAGAGAGAGAGCTTATTGCCTGTCATTAGGTATTTAAATGAAACACAAGCAAATGAGTTTATCATTGTAATTCTCCACAGTTGCTGATAGTGACTTTGCTGGAGACGGCGCCCCCCTTGCTGCCATACTTCTCCATTTTCTTCACGACATCGAGCCCTGATATCACGTGTCCGAACACCACGTGCTTGCCGTCTAGCCAGTCTGTCCTGAAACGGATAATTACTTTTAGTATACTCCAAATCACGCCTATGCTACTCGAACGGGTAGACAGAAGTAGGTAGGTACCTATTGGTCAATCGGATTCTGTCAGATATTGAATGCCCCATGGAGTAGGAGACGAGCCAATTGCCATGAAAAGGGTACAAATCCAGACTCAGACTGACACCGGTCTGTTACTGAATAATCACATAATAATCGCTTCATAAAAGAACAGGCCAGCGCAGGAATTTGCCTGTTTTGTATAAAAAACTGATATCACATTTTAGAGTTACAATTATTACTATGTTCCGGCTAAAAAATGGCAGGAACTGGCAGCAGTCTTGGATGGCGCAGCAACGGTCTCGGTAAGTAGTTCAAACTCTAACTAACAGATGGCGCTGTCTTTGTAACTTTTTTGTTTGTTGCTTAGTTTTTTAATGTTTCTTACAAAAAAAAAACTGAATAAAAATGTAAAATACATACTTAGCAGTACACAAGAAGAACTGTGACCCATTACTGTTGGGCCCCGAGTTTGCCATGCTGAGTATTCCGGGCCCCGTGTGTCGTAACGTAAAATTTTCGTCCTCAAACTTGCGTCCATATATCGACTTGCCACCCGTTCCGTTGTGGTTTGTGAAGTCACCGCCTTGACACATCTAGGTGGAAGCTCGAGTTAAGGAGAAAATTTTATCATATTTAATAAAGAACTCAAAAAAAATAAAGTTCTTTAACAGAATCTACCAACCCAGTAGTGTATAACCCTTGTCTTCTAAGTTTTGTTTTTTTTTTTATTATTTTAGATTTCATAAACAGAATTAAAACTTTTTAGGTAATCGCTTAGCAGACAGTTCAACAGCACTAATGAGTTTGCAGATGTTGCCAATATTAGAGATATGTAAACTGATTAAAAACGTAAAAATTGAACATTAGGATAATATTATCCATCTTTCAATTCTCATAAAAAGCTCAACTCATTGTAAAGGATACAAAATCGGGTATGATCCTGTGAAAACTGCTCTCCTGGTATCCAAACCCTTTCTCATGTGTGCACAGAGCCCTGAAGTTCTCCGCAGTCTTCGGTACAATGTCTGCCCTCAGCATCATTATCACTCGGCCCAATGATTGTTTGCCAACGCTAACGTCGAAGTACACTTGAGGGTTACGCTTCTCTGCTGGCTTGACGGGTAGCTGAAAAATAAAAATAACAAAATCTACAATCATATTTTATTTACATCAGGTTGAGAATCAGCACTTTTGGTATGACAGCTCAAAAAACGCGCCTTTTGCCTATTTCTAATGTAATAGCTGGGATAAAGAATTGGCACAAAAATATAGAAGAAAATTTTTCTTCTTCATAACTCTTTCCATGGCAAATAGGTTTGTCAATCAATAGGGTTCTTAAAAAGATAAATCATTTACTAAGGTGAACATTATGAAGGCCACATTGAAGGCTAGATTTACAGTCTTAAGAAGATGATGAAATGAAAACTTGTTGAGCCATAATTTCACATGTTTTATCATTGAGTAGTTGTTTGATTCAGTATGTCATAATTTTTGGTTAGGCCTACTCAAGCTCATGTGCTTCTAAACTACCCGGTGGTTGCCACTTACAGGATAAATTCTTTTTTAGTAACCAAGGTACAAGGTACCCTCCATGAGATTGTCAGTAATGAAACACCAAGGAGTTGCTGGCCTTTTTGAAGGAGTTGGAACTAGTGTATTGAATAATAGATTTTCCCACCCATACACAAAATACGAGCATTAACGTGGAGTTGTGGACACCAGCCGGTATTACTTACCTTCCTAAAAGATTTAAAAAATAACACTTACACTACTACTCTCTGTATTTTCCTTGGTGCCGTCATCCTTCATAATAACATCCTTGTCTTTGACAACCGGCAATGTTTCTCCAGCATGTTTCTGCAACCAGGTATCCTCGGACCAGACCGGCCGAGTGGAGCCTTCTTTGATACGCTGAGGAGCGGCTATGTTCACTCTGATTGTGCGACCAAAGAGTTCGGAGTCATTCTGTAAAGTTTAGAGTACAAGTTAGGTTATGTTGTCACTAAAGCTCGAAATTTAAACTTAGTTTTAACTGAAATTTTGAGTAAATAAATTAACAACCGAATTTCTTTTTCATGGTATTAATTGGTGCGTGCAAATAATGCAGTATCTAACCATTCAATGAACGAAAAAAAATATCTCAATACCCAGACATTTGTTAAGAATTTTCGATGATTATTATAGTAAAGAACAACTTAAAAACTACTCACCATATTGTCAATAGCGGCTGCAGCATCTTCAGCATTCTCAAACTCAATAAAAGCAAAGCCCCTGTGCTTTTCAGTCTCATAGTCCAAAGGTATTTGAACATCAACTAAATCTCCGAACGGAACAAACGCCGCATTTAAAACCTTCTCGTCCACCTCCTCTGCTAACCCACCGACGTATATAGTACGCTTAGAATTAGGTTTACTAGACATTATTATAAAAAAACTACTTTACCGGTAAAAATATTTATTGTTATTTGTTTATAACCTCAAAAGTAAACGCCAAAATGAATCAGATCTGACACTTGACACTGACATTGTTGAAATCTTGAACACTAGTGTTGTCAAGTAAAGTATGGAGTGCGGTTACAAGTAATATGGAACAAATCCGCATTCTGTTACTAGGAGCATTATAATAATAAAATTATGATTGCTTTGTATAATGGATAATTAGTGTAAGACTAATGCAATAATAAAACACGTCTTTTTCTTGTAAATTGAACATATCTAAAAGTGTAGATAAATAATATGATCAGGTAGGGTAATATACACAGTCTCTCTGCACTTGCTGTTACTCATGGGCGATTGCTCTTTGTGTAGTTTATTTCTTTGTAGTTTAAACTGTGATATAAAAATAATTAAGATAAGGAGCTATTACAAAAGAACTGTCATACTCTGTGAGAATACTCAACTGTTGGAACAAAGAACTGAGGTGAGCGCTCCCTAGAGTTCCTTGGGTGTGTGTACATCCCTAGGACAATGGATTTTTTTAATTATGGTTTGGTATATGGTCTTTTAAGTTCACTGTAATAATAACAAAATTATATTTTCATGAATGACTTACCTATTCATAGCAGAATTATAAATAGGTCACCGATAATTTTGAAAGTTTACAAATCATAACATTAAAATAATTACTCTTAGCTTCTGGCTATAAGAGTAGGGAAATACCAAAGAAACGATGGATGGACTGGTGAAAGATGATGGCTAGAAGTCGTAATGTTGGCTCTACTGTTGTAGGATGAACACGAATACGTTATGGCGCTACCTATGTAATAAGTCCGTTGTTAAAGTTTAACAGTAAAGGCAACATTACGGCAGAGGAACTATTTGATGAAACGCTCCTTAACGAGATAACGACTAGAGAAGTACGGAAGAAAAAGTCATGTTGCGCTGACCCCAAATAAATTGGGATAGGGGCAGGAGAATGATGAAGCTTCTACCACATTACTTTTTCCGTAGGCACCTTCCTACCTGTTCAAAATGAAACTGTACAATGCAATTACTTGACTGTTTATAATTTCATATCAGTTATGCAACTATACTTCATAAAAGATAGCTTGATCTCTGCGACAGCTGTCAGTAAAATCACGCCTATGAAGTCCTGAATTTCATAATAGTACAGACACATGTACAGACAGTAACTGTCAATGTCATACTTTATAGGCATGCCGACCTAATTCGTGATGGGATGATTCATCATCATCGTGCGGTCGAAAATGTATCTGCAGAAGACTGGAAGAAGGTGGTAACCAAATGCAGAAAACTAATGGAAGAAGATTGGGAGCGGGAGGTGCGATTTGATAATATTTGCGAACATAAACTTACAGAAAATAAACTTACAAGATTGTTCTAGCGATTCAGAAACTGATTCAGATGTGGATTTGGGGTGTACTCCTTTAAGAGAATAAATATATTTTATATTAAAACATTCGTTTAATTTAGTAATTAAATAAACCCAATTATATATTACATTAGCATCAATAATAGTAAGAAACGTTGATAATTTCTATCGACAATTTTTTATATCTTGACAACCCTAGGAATGTCAGTTTGACTTATGTCGCCGAGATCAAGTCATCAAGCTATCTTTTATGTAATATAGTAGAGGAGGAGCTCGTGGCTAAGTAATAACAGTCGCACGGGTCTATCCATCAGGTTACGCTTGCCGGGCGGCACTTGTAGGCAAGCGATTCTTGGTTCGTGTTCGTCTTTACGTACCGATACTCATCCATACCTCGGAAGCACGTCAAGCCGTCGGTGGCGGCCGGCTGTCATTCGTAGATCATTGACAGTCGTCGATGCCCGAAAGTCTGACAACCAGTCTTACCAAGGATTAGCATGTTATCCAGTTACTGGGTTGTGGAGGTCAGATAGGCAGTCGCTCCATGTTAAATACTGGTATTCAGCTGCATCCGGTTAGACTGGAAGCCGACCCCAATATAGTTGGGAAAAGGCTAGGCAAATTGATTGATCAGTTATGTAACTAGTAAATAACCAGTTCCTGCCTACCTATCACGTATAGATATTGAATATCATGGAAATGGCGGCCATCTTAGACCTCGTACTTTACGCTGATTGATTCGATTACGACTAATGTTTTATTTTGACAGTTCGACACCATTCATTGCGTTATTAAAGTTTTTGAGGAGATTTTTTTTCGAACTTATTAAGCAATGGATTAGCAATCTGTTTCAAAACGATTCAGATTCTGATTGATCGTGTATTACGTAATTAGGGTACTGAATTGCACTTTATTGTGTCTAAGCAAGCGTGGCTTTATTTAAATGATTTTGCGGAGTGACCCATCTCACCCATCTGTACTAATCTGTGGTCTAACTAACAAGTTTAGACGTAGAGATTGCACTGGACTAGGCTATGCGGCATACCAGAATCACAAGCCGGGCAGGTTTAAAAAAAATAACAAGATGAGAAAATTTAAAAAAGATATCAACGCTAAGAAATTAAAACTGATAGGTATAATTAAAGGGATGCGGGCGCGCTTACCTACATATTTATGAGCATCTGTTGATCAGAGATACTAAACTAGTACCTAGGTACAGGCGGCGCATTTTAAACTGCTAGGTACTTCAGCACATCTCAGTGGGTGAGATCCAGATTCACCAGATTGGTTAGGAATTCTACAACAATCTGAGTTAAAACAATGCTACCCCAGCAGAGTAGGTACGCAAAATAAGCGCTTGGACGTGGAGTTACGTGGAGCAGAGCCAAGGTGAGAGTTTCTCTACTCATAATAGGTATGTATAACTTAAATAGTTTATTTTAAAAATATTATGCTTTTTCAGTTGAAAGAGTAGATCGTAGGTCTAGAAATTTGCCATTGTATTGGATGCATTAATCCCTTGGAAAAATGTAAGTATGTTACCTACGACTTAATAACTTCACTGTCAACACACTCCTTTAGCTGGCGATTGCATAAAAACTGACAATTGATCGCATTTTCTTTCATTTTGACTGTTCAGCCACGCTCATTGCGTTATTAACGTTGTTGAACAGACGAATTCATTAAACCAATGAAGCAATGGATTAGAAAAATCCTTCAAAACTCTTGGATTGTGATTGAAACTATTTTACGCTATTAGGGCGTTAGTCAGGGAGTAGGTAGGACAATCCTTGCTATTTTGTAGTCTATTTTTGCAAATAAATTATTCTTATTCTTAAATTATTCTATTCTACTAACTACTATAAGTATAGGTTTGATGCAAAATTGATATCTTTACTGGGTCTGGATTGCGATACTTACAAGAAAATATAATTCAAGTTGAACCCCTTTACCCTCATTTCAAATTCTTAGGCAACTTTAATGTCTAGCAGAGCAAATCATTAAAGTAAAGCCCAAATTAAAAAAGCTTGAAACCCTATAGCCAGTAGGTACCTAAATATCAACCTGCCCTACTTTTTCCCACCTATGTTGTGGTCGGCTTCCAGACCAACCGTATGCAACCAGGAGCGGATCCAACCCTCTAAAAAGGTTGTGGTCGATTCGCTCACGATCGATACTAAAGGGTACACTTGTCGACGGCTCGAACTCGTTGACTAATATGCATGCTAATTAGTATAATTATTTATTTTATTTATTTAGTATTTATTTATCTAGTTTTTATTTATTTATTTATATATTTATTAATTTATTTAGTGAAATAGACGATGATTTATAACGAAAACGAGCGCGTAAAATTTCTTGAACAGACTTTTGGGCGTATAGATAATATGGAAAAACTACTGGATGTAGTTACTCAAATTAACATTATTCGAACTTTTTAATAAATTATCTATCCCTGTACGGTTTCTATTTTGTAATTTTTTTACCACATAAGTTATTGATTTACGCCCAATAACGAGGTAAAATATGGAAGTTTCGATGCTCATAATTTCCAAACCAATATTTTTTTTCCAATTCTGCTTCCATGCAGGGCTTGATAATTATAAGACAAATTGATATAATTATTAATTTTAAACCTACACCGTCAAACAGACGTGTAATCACCATACTACGTATGTATAGAAGAATGACCGACTAGCGTACCTTTAATATCAAAACCATATTGCTATAAGTCCATAGACCACTTTTGCCCAGTCTTCTTTGGTAAGGTTATATGCTCGCACACAATGTGTGTGTGTGCTGTGTACATCATCCTCGACCTCAATTAGGGTTGTGGGCTTCACGCCCACCGTGCCCACAACAGTGGATCCGCGTTTGGATGCAGCTGGATTAAATGTCTCGCTGATGGTGGCGAGTGTGTTGGATCATTCGGTTCCCTACAAAATGGTTGAGCTGGATGGTGCTGATCCACGCGTCAGGTTCGTGAACGGGCGCCGTCAATTGAGACTGGTCATCTCATCTGCCATTGCTTATTTTTAATCTTATATTTTGAATCGTTTTTGATTATTATTTTATTTTACATTGTTCTCACACATAGAAGCAACAAAAGTAATGTACCCAGGATTTTGTAATTTCTATATTTAAAAGAGTGTCCTTGGAGTTTCTTGCCCGTTCTTCTCCATAGAGATCTACGTTTTGGAATGGGCAACTAGCTTCAACTTTCTGACTAACTGACCGACTCTTTGACAATTCAAAAGTGCCTGTAAATGGTTTCATTGAAATAAATGCTTTGAGTTTGAGTTTGAGTTTATCAGTATTTTATAAGGAGCGCCTGTCTATCTGACCTGACCTCCACAACCCAGTTACTGGATAACACGATACCCCTTGGTAAGACTGGTTGTCAGACTTTTCGGCTTCTGATTATCCGTAACAACCTGTTTCTTATATTTCTATGGTACCTAACAACCGTCAAAGACCTACGAATGACAGCCGGGACATGGCTTAGCGGGCTTTCCGAGGTACGAACCGGTACCTAAAGATACCGACAATAATTTAGATTTTCCCACAAATCTACAAACTAAATTCCGTTGTAATCGGGAACATAAAGTGTGCTTGTAAATGGTCGCAGATTGCAGTCGCTAGCAACTAGCATAAAACAACTGCTAGTGACTAAGGTAGCGATTGCTACGCGGTCGTGATTGCTAGGTAATGAATTATTTAACTTTGTACATCTCGATGGATTGTTTATTGTATCTTGTTATGTGATTGAAGGGTTTATAGCATGTTTTCTATGGATGTATGCTGGAGGTAGGGTAGAAAGATTGCTTCCCGATTGAAACAAAGACGATGACCTATTAAAAAACTAGCATAACATAAAATCACGCCTATAGTCCTCGATGGGTTAGGCAGAGGTGTAGGCTAGAGTACACCCACATTTCGCCAGTATAGGGGGCGAGCCTATTGCCATCAACCGGGCACAAATCCAGACTCCGGGCCGATACTGAGATATTCCAGACGTATAAACCCAATTACCTACACCTTGCCCGATCTGGGAATTGAACCCAGGACCTCTTGCTCAGCAGTAGCGCTTACGATCACTAGACCAACGAAGCAGTTAGTATTACACAGTTAGTCTTATAAAACATTTTTCTTTTGTTAAAGAAACAGAAAATGGTAAGCTACTCTATTCTATTTTTTATTATGGCAAGCAAAGCCGACGTCGACTATTCTACCAATGTCTAAGTGAATTGGGAAAGCAAGTGTGTACTTATAGCAAAAAAAAAAAAAAAGTATATAATAAGGTAAGCTACTCAAACTGATAATCTAGTGTTACAGCACAATCTGACTAATGATTTGAAAATATGGATACAGAAGTATTTCTTAGAGATGACCCGAATATTTGTTATAGCGAATAGTCGAATACCGATTAATCGCCATTCCCTATGACGAATACTCGCCATTATTACTCGACATAATAAAGGAAAATAAAAAAAGTTTATTTATTGTTATTTAATACCTAATATAAGTAATATATGTAGTTTATTTATTTTCTGAGGCAGGTTTGATTTATTTATGAAAAAGCGCAACCGACTTGGTCCCAATCGTGCAGATAAACGTGCCGTTTTGGACTTTAAATATTAGTTATTAATTAAAAAGCCTAACTAATTAACTTCAACATGACTGATTTTTGATTCAACATGATTGTGTAAGCGCAGGAGCTCTCGGTATCGTCCGAGATAATGGCGAAGTCGGAAGTGTGTGTGTGCGTGTGCAATTGTGTGTTATGTGCCGACGCTACTCGTCTTCCCGCACAGATTCACAGCGTGTTTGTACACTTGGTTACCACAGCTAAAGCGCCGCGTGACGCTTCGTGAGATAAAATTCTATACTTACCTAAATATTTTAAATCTTACTTAATTACGTAGGTACTCATAGGTATCTAGGTACCTACCGCAAACTTTGACCCGTAAACAAAATAAGGACCCACTGACACAAATTGCTTCACTGACAGAAGATAAAAGGTATCGCATCGGCGAATTTCATTGTAGATACAATAGATACGATTTGATAATGCGTCAGACGAGCATTCAAAACGCAGTGTTTTAAAGCTGATTTTGATTTAAATTTAAGTTCACTTGTATTATTGTATTGCAACTTTGTTATTTATTCAATAGTACTGAATTGATGGAAATTGAATCCCCCCTTTTTTATTTCTACAGACATTAGGTAATTCATCGGTACTTTTGGGCCATAGCAGTCAGTATGAAACACGCCGTTTTGACACAAAACGGTGAAGGAAAACATCGTAGGGGAAACTGGCATGTCCTAGAACCAAAACTTCGAAGACATGTGTGTCGTCTGCTAACCCGCAATGAGCCCGCGTGGTGGATTATGGCCACTCCTTCACCGACAGGAGGCCTGTGTCCCAGTAGAGGGGACATTATAGGCTGATTATGGCGTTTAAGTCCGTTTGAGAAGACAACAAAATAGGTATTCTCGTAAACAACCCTGTCTGGAAAGCTTATTGGTTATTTAGGTACAGACGCCAGCTCATCAACCTACTACAATCTGTCAAATTTCTTTAATCGATTTTCAACTTTATCGCTAACGCATAAAGTTCAAAGTTGATTGGGAAAATTTGACAGTTTCGGGTAGGTTGACCTGCTGGCGTCTGTACTTACTTATATTTATTAAAAAATAATAAGTAGGTAGGTACCAATCCCTCAACATTACTTAGTACTACGTAATGGTTGTACCTATGTGTTGCAGTTAGATCCAACCAGTACACGGCAGTCGGTATAATCACACACATAACAACACATCCTAAAAAGCACTCGTCTGCACCTTACAGAGGCCCTAGTGTGAGTTTCTTTTAAAGCTTCGTGCAGACTAGCGCGACGCGACACCGGTTATTGTTATACCGTGAAGTTTTCTTAAAAATTGTATTGTTCGAGTCGCGTCGTGCCGTCGCGTCGCGCTGATTTGTACGAGCCTTAACTCGAGATGATAAAAAAGGAACTCATACTAGGGCCTCTCATCGACCCACAAACGTGCAAGGTTCACAATCAGTAAGGGCCTCGCACAATTCATTCGACACGGAGAAAGTAACACAACACGCCCGTCTGTACCAATGCCTTTGTATATTTGACTGCCCCGTTGGTCTCGTGGTTGCAAGCGCGACTGCTGAACGTGGGGTCCTAGGGAAGGGTTGGCGCTGTAGGGGCGAAACTGTGCGGGGATCACGTAGGTACGGAGGGATCGCTGACTGCGGCTGCGGGAAGGGACCCTGTGGAGTTTACATTGAATGAAGTGAAAGTCACATAATTCATTTCAATTAGGCACATAATGTGTCATGTGGGTCTTGGTTCGATTCCCGGGTCGGGCAAAGTGTTATTGGGTTTTTCCATTAGGAATTTCTTAGTAACAGCCCGGAGTTTGGAAGTTGGCGGTGTGATACCCCCGTGCCTCGGAAAGCACGTTAAGCCGTTGGTCCTGCGCCTGATCTCTCTCCGGTCGTGTCGGATTGTCGTCCCATCGGACTATAAGAGTGAGGGAAGAGATAGTGCACCTGTGTCTGCGCACACACCTGTGCACCATAATATCTCCCGCTCCGAAGGCTAGTCTCCGTTGAGCCGTGGCCAAAATACGGTCTGGAGGACTATATATAATTTATCTTTTAATTCTTATACTTAAACTAGCGACCCGCCCGTTTTTTACGGCTTGACATCGAGAATTCTTTATTACTTCTCAGTGTAATTGGTAATAATGACGTATACACAGAAACCTTCCGGAATAAATTCTCTAAATGATTGTAGAAACTGAAAGTCGCATCAAAATCCGTTACGTAGTTTAGAAGAAATGAAATGAAATGAAATGAAATTTGAAATGAAATGAAATTTATTTATTTGCCAGAACAACGCGTTCAGACACACAGACCTGTAAAGTGACTTTAATTTATAATTATGTACCTATAGATAAAATTAAAGAAGATTATATACCTACCGTGTTAAGTGTAGAGGTGGATACGTGGATAATAATCGTTTGTTGGCACTTGTCGTCAGCTTTGTCCGACTCGGTAAATTGAGGCTGTTAAATAGTAATTTTTTTTCTACGTTTTCTTAACTTTTCTGTAATTGCAATGGAGTTAGTTAGGTAAGTCTATAATTTTTCTGCTACTGAAAAAAGACGAAAAAATTATGAGTACTTAATGTGCACTCACAATTTTTTAATCTTTTTTTTAGTCTACTTAATCTAGCTTGATCTAAATCTAAAAGAACATATTTCGCGGGCTACCCTGGCGCTTATTATACCTTAAGGTTTAAGACATAATAAATGCCAGGGAAGACCGCGATTTTTTCTACCTATGTACCAACGTTTATTATGAAAGAGTTGCAAATAGATGTGAAATATTTCGCTGTTTTGATTAATTTGGCAATATTACTGTATGGACATAAGAAATGTGGCTAACTAGCGAACTAGAATATTGATAACACCGAATTAGGGCTTTCGAATACCGGATTTGTTCAATACCGGTATTACTACCGAATGTTTTTTTCTAAATACCGGGATTCCGGGATACCGGTATTGAAAAAAAGAAACCTTATTTTTTTCAGACTTTTAATTTTATTCTTTTTTGGAAGTACGTATTTAGAAGGTAAAATTAATAAACAAAGTTTTAATGTCAAATCATATATTATTTACATGTAGGTACAATTATCTTTTTATATAACAATCAAGTCTCAGTTAGATCAGTCTTTTTTTTACGATAATTTGCGTTATAAAAATTATGACAAAACTTGTCTAACAATATTTCTGTAAGTAATAAGAATCTCAACGATATTTGGGTTTTAACATCTAAGATAGACAATAACAGTGAAAATAAAAACTTTTACATACTCCGTAATCAACACATAATATCTAGCCAACAAAAGATATCTTAATAATATAATTTTATACCTATTTACTTTGGTTAACATTTACAAAAAATAAACATAATAAAAAATCTAATGATTAAAAAAAGCTTATATCACAATTTTACTGTCACATCAAGCACGATATCATTGGGCTGCGGCTCTTTCTTCCTGAAATTGCGTTCTAAGGAAAGAAAGAGCATCTAGGGAGAAGAGAGCGAACTTCTTAATCGATTGCATAAATATGTGACCGAGGAAAACGCTCTTTCCGCTTCTACACTTGTTGGCGGAATGCATAACAAATAATTATAAGCCATATCAAGATGCATTTCTCGGCCACCTCCAGTACTATCACCCATTTCAACGCGTACAATAGAATCAATATCAATATCAGTGCTAGAAGAATCTTGCCCTTTAGCCGTCTTCTTTTGAGTTTTAGCTTGTATTTCTGCTTCTAGTTGCTTTTCAATCGGCAATTCAACATTAAGTGGGCATGCTCAAACTCAATGAAGGAATGTCGTCGCTACTGTCACTGTCTATGGAAACAGTGGAGTGAGGTTCATGTCTTGACTCTGCATTCGAAAATTTGACGCGCTTTAATAAGTTCACAACGACGCGGTAGATCTCATTTGAGGTTGGTTTTGAAAACACATCATCCTCTTCTTCGGAAAAGAAAGCCTCGGCATCATGCAAGTATTGAATACCTGATATTATTAGGCGTCTCTGTTTTATACGCATTCTGAGGGTAGAGGCAAGATTTCGGCTTATGGTATTGTCTGCTTCGTCTAATTTTCGCAGCATGAATATGAGACAAGCATCAGCCGATAAAAGAGTGGCATCACGACGGCACAGTGCAGAGACAGTTGCCTTGATCACACTGAGGCTTTGGTGAATGTCATTAAATAAGGTGATAGAGAACGACTTAAATTTATTGCGTTGCGTGCGTGTAACTGCCATATCGTTAAATCATTGATATTATACCGATTTAAAATATTCTAAAATAAAATAAATGGATAAAAATGTCTATGTGCGGTAGTGATAGTTTATTATTTTGTGTTTTGTACTAAAATTTAAATAAAATCATTAATACCGGGATCCCGGTTATGAACATTTCAATACCGGTATTAAAAAAACTCGAATAATTTCCGGGATCCCGGTATTGGCTGATACCGGGATCCCGGTATTGGAAGCCCTACACCGAATACGTAGTTTTAGATGTAAAAAAAGTATTTTAAAACTTTTCAAATGCCTTTTTTACACCTAAAACGGGTACGACATCAAATTCAATGTTATAATTGCAATTCATTATTAATTACAACGGATTATTTTCCGACCTATTGTGACATCATCATCATCATTTCAGCCGAAAGACGTCCACTGCTGGACATAGGCCTCCCCCAAGCACCGCCACCTCGACCGGTTCTGTGCTTCTCGCATCCAGCGGATTCCTGCGGCCTTCACCAGGTCATCGATCCACCTTGTAGGAGGCCTTCCAGCACTACGACTTCCGGTACGCTGTCACCACTCTAGAACCTTTCGGCCCCATCGGCCATTTGTTCTGCGAGCAGAGTGCCCTGCCCACTGCCACTTAAGTTTGGCAATTCTTCGGACTAAGTCGGTTACCTTGGTTCTCCTACGGAACTCTTCATTTCTGATTCGATCATATAGGGAAACTCCATGCATAGTCCTCTCCGTTGCCCTGTGGGTGACTTTGAGCCTTTTGTACGTTTTCTTAACTTTTCTGTAATTGCAATGGAGTTAGTTAGGTAAGTCTATAATTTTCCTGCTATTGAAAAAAGATGAAAAAATTATGAGTACTTAATGTGCACTCACAATTTTTTTATCTTTTTTTTAGTCTACTTAATCTAGCTTGATCTAAATCTAAAAGAACATATTTCGCGGGCTACGCTGGCGCTTATTATACCTTAAGGTCTAAGGCATAATAAGTGCCAGGGCGCTTATTATACCTTAAGATTTAAGGTATAATAAGTGCCAGGGTAGCCCGCGATTTTTTTTTTTTTTTTACTTTTTTTGCAATTTGCAGGTCAGCATCAGGTTGTATGTTGATCTAAATATGATTCGCGGCCGTCTCTAATATTTATTTAAAGAATCATAATCATAAAAATCATCAATACCACCTTTAAGTTCATATTACCTTATTGAATGACTATTTCATGAAATCATAACATTTGAGGCCAATTAGTTGTATTGCTGATTCTAATGATTATAATTCTGTAAAGCCGTCAGTATTTGTTACGGTCTCGAATCATATTTTAATCACAACCTGACACTAACCTGCAAATTGCAAAAACAACGTAAAATAATTCGAATTTCACGGGCTACTTTAGCGCATGCCCCTTAACAGCAGTGAAAAGGAATTTTTACTTTCGAGCTTACGACTACCGGTAAACACTTTAATTTAAGTAATTTAATGCTGTAATCGGCTAGTCTTTTGCTATGCAATACCCAATCATAAAGACAGAAAGGACGTTTCTCATCGTCTTTTAATTTCCAGCCAAGCACCTATCGTTCCCAAGATAGTATTAAACATAATGATAGCACAAATAGGTGTAAAAACCGCATCAAGCAAGTCTATTTACGAAAAACGCTACCAATTGCCACGACTTGGCAGAGCAAAGCTTGAAACTGGTTTGGTACGTGTAAAAAAAGAAAATGTATTTAAATGTAAGAAAGACATCTCGACTTTTAACGTCAAAGATCCTGTGCAAGCGACGCGATAAATTCTAAAGATTTATAGACTATGCTCACGCCGCCGCGCTCCGCTCGCACTCTTTGGTAACGGAACCCTGTTACTAAGCCTCTGCTGTCCGTCTGTCTGTCAGCGGGCTGAATCTCATGAAACGTAATAAGTAGACATTGAAATTTGAAATTTTCGCAGATTGGGTTTTAATTTTTTTTTACTATTGCCTCTATAACAACAAATAATAAAAATTTAATTAATAAATGCGGGCGGTCCCAATACAAGAACCGTGTTTTCTTTGGCGTTTTTTGCTCGATCATAATACGGAACGGAACCGGAGTCCTACTCGCACTTACATTTGCAGCTATAATCGTTTTGCATGCGGTGCAATGCAAATTTGCAGTTTTTTTTTTTTGGTTGTGAATTATCAAATAACTTCTCCCGCTCTAGGCGAAGCGGGAGGGCGTGTCAGACTCTTACTGACTAAAACCCACCCGTGTTCCTTCAGTTGCCTTTACGTTGCCAGGGGCCACGGTATCCCTTTCGGACTTTCCCGCAACCCCGGCAGGCATCGGTCCTATCAGACCCCTTCACTTGTGCTGACATCTCTTTGAGGCGCGCCTGGAACACAACGCGCCGTCAACCCGGAGATTAGATGGTACATTTGTAATAGACAGCAGGGTTCTTCCCATTAAAATAGTAGCTCTATTATTTTTCCGAAAATCTTTACTTAATTTACGATACTTATATACTAATATTATAAAGAAATAAAATTTGTTTGCATGTTTGTTACTTTGTAGGTAGGGGGTAATCTCCGGAACGGATTGTCGGATTTGAAATAATATTTTTGCATTAGATAGCCCAATGGGCCTGGGTCAAAAAAAAAATTCTATTTAGTCCATCAGTCAGATAAACAAAAAATATTAGATGCGTATTTTTTGCTTTATCATATTAATAAAAAATGACTTAGATAAAACGCATTAAAGTTGGGGGTCGCAATGTCACAAGTAAGTATAAAATGTACATATTCGTGACGTCATGGCACATTTTAACTCAATGTTCCGCCGTAATCTATTGATTACTTCAAAAAAGAAAAAATACGTGTATATTATTTTTTCATAATCAATATGACGGACATTTTTTTTTTTTTTTGTCGTCATACCTATTCTTGAGGAAGATTATAGGCTCACAGACAAAGTCACGGGCAGAAGCTAGTAACTTATAAGTCCTTCGTGCTCGACCAATACTTTGCCGAGAACCACTTACAAGCCCAAAGACAGACGAACATGAAAACTGATAATAAATTTTCCATTAGATTCGAACACTTTGAGCAAAACAGTTCTACAGGAAATAATTAAGGTTCCGCAGATCGCAATTATTGCTTTTATGTGTTTTGTGACAAACGGAAAAGTAGGCCACGGGAAATGAATCTAGATTAGTTTACAGTGAAAGTAAAACGGTATTTAAATGTACGGGATTGTTCAGGAAAGAACTACCTATGTACCAGCGTTTATTCTGAAAGAGTCACAAATAAATGTCAAATATTTCGCTGTTTTGATTAATTTGGCAATATTACTGTATGGACATAAGAAATGTTAACTAACGAACTAGAATATTGATTATGAAATGCAATAATTAATATCGTAACACCGAATATGTAGTTTTAGATGTAAAAAAAGTATTTGGGAACTTTTCAAATGCCTGTTTTACACCTAAAACGGGTACAACATTAAATTCAATGTTATAATTGCAATTCATTATTAATTACAACGGATTATTTTCCGACATATTGTAACATCATTTCAGCCGAAAGACGTCCACTGCTGGACATAGGCCTCCCCCAAGCACCGCCAGTTCGACCGGTTCTGTGCTTCTCGCATCCAGCGGATTCCTGCGGCCTTCACCAGGTCATCGCTCCACCTTGTAGGAAGCCTTCCAACACTACGACTTCTGGTATGCGGTCACCACTCTAGAACCTTTCGGCCCCATCGGCCATTTGTTCTGCGAGCAGAGTGCCCCTGCCACTTAAATTTGGCAATTCTTCGGACTAAGTCGGTTACCTGGGTTCTCCTACGGAACTCTTCATTTCTGATTCGATCATGTAGGGAAACTCCATGCATAGTCCTCTCCGATGCCCTGTGGGTGACTTTAAGCCTTCTAATGAGGCCAATTGTGTGACATGACATAGAACTAAATGTTGACCTCTGTCAACATTTACACTAAATGCTGATGGTGGCGAGTGTGTTGGATCATTCGGTTCCCTACAAAATGGTTGAGCTGGATGGTGCTGATCCACGCGTCATGTTCGTGAACGGGCGCCGTCGATTGAGACTGGTCAGCTCTTATCTGCCATTGCTTATTTTTAATCTTATATTTTTAATCGTTTTTGATTATTATTTTATTTTACATTGTTCTCACATATAGAAGCAACAAAAGTAATGTACCCAGGATTTTGTAATTTCTATATTTAAAAGAGTGTCCTTGGAGTTTCTTGCCCGTTCTTCTCCATAGAGATCTACGTTTTGAAATGGGCAACTAGCTTCAACTTTCTGACTAACTGACCGACTCTTTGACAATTCAAAAGTGCCTGTAAATGGTTTAATTGAAATAAATGCTTTGAGTTTGAGTTTGAGTTGGATATGTACAGAACAGAAAAGTTGTGGCAAACGTACCCATGCTACGCAATCGGCAAAATCTATCGCGTCGCTGGCAATGCCATAACGCCTTACAAGCAATGTTTGTTATCTATTTGTCATCTCACAATTGATTTGACCCTAGTTGACCGTAAACAGCGAACGTACGTAAAAACTCCAATGATTGTTAAGCTTTTTATAAGCAAAAACGCGGCAAAAAACTAAATTAACTGTTTCGTATTCAAAGTGTTTTGGAAATGGTAAGAATTCACAAGAAGTTTGTTGATTTTGGTACAGTTAAGCTTGGTATGAATGTTCGAAGGCTCTCTCACGATATTATTATTACGAATTCGATATCTTTTGATAAGTTGTTACGAGTATGTATCCCGTAATTGCATATCAGAGGACCCAATCGAGTGGCAATACGGCAATCGGTTTTGAAAGCGTTTCGTACTTCTTAAACCAATTTCAACAGGAATGACATAAGCTTTCTAAACGATGGATGGCCTGTGTGACAGATTCTATGATATGGCTAGAAAGGGAGAGACTACCGAGATGACGACTAACAGAGAAATATGGAAGAAAAAAGACATGTGGCGCCGCGCCGACCCTAAATAAATTGGGATAAGAACAGGAGAATGGTAATTTTTTTGCTGTCGTCGGGGATTTTAGATTGGAGGTACTTCCTCCAAAAGGGGTAAAAAGGGGACTACTAGATATCTTCTCCTTATGAGATCCGATTTCGATGGTTCTTTTTTTATTTGAAAGGTAGTAACTTTAAAATGGTTTCATAAAATATTGGTGAAGATCTGATGAGGATCTTCGGCATGATGAGCAGAATAGCTCCTCAAAATGCAGGAAATTGCTCACTTTTAGATTTTTACCAGTGGAATCAGCCCTTTAACTAATAGCTAGGGATTGATGGAGTACCTGGGGCCACATTCTCATCACAATACTATATATAATTACTATATAATAAATATTTTACAGAAAAACAAAAAACATGATAAATATCTCGTTTTAAATAACTTTAGTGTTAAATTAATTGTTGTAGAAAAGTTTGTGCTCGCGAGGTTTACCGGCGATCCGATTGGCCCTTCACTGGTGAAGGCCGGCCGGCTGCCAATCGGAGAGCCGAACGCAGTCGATGCGTTAAGTGGAGATGGTTAAAATAAACTCACACTGGTGCCTCTGTTCAGAGAACTACTAGTTTTATTGTCAGTAGTGTCACATTTTTAATTCGGTCTGACATAAATAATGAAGATTGCTAAAATGTCATTCTGCCGGATTAACAGTACGACGAAATATTACCTATAAATCTGAGTCGGTTAATGCTGATTCTATCGTGCAATGAGAAGACAAAAATAGCCCTTAAGGTGAAGAACATTGTGACTTAACTTTAAATAGAACATAATTAATTGTTACGAGTCATATTATTAGTAGGTACACACAGCTACATATCAAGCTATACATTTCCAATACAAGCTGATCTCGCATTGTATAGGATTTCCATACAATGAGAGATCAGCTTATACTGGACATGTATAACTTGATATGTAGCCGTGTGAACAAGGATATGAAAAGGCAATTAAGTATTAAACAAGGAAAATAGTTAGGTATCAAGTGCTTCGGTCGGGAAACTGCCGTTAACCGGGAGTTTAATTGTTGGGTGTAAACCTACTGCAGTTATCCAGGAGTGTGGAATTCCGGGGCAGGTTATAAGTTTTGACTACTTTAGACCCTCGATGTAACTACATATATTATCGTTTCCGTCTTAAGCTCCATTAATGGATAGTAGGCTTGAAATCATTAGCTAGTCGTGACCTACAACATCATCTTGTTCACAAGGCTAGACAACAAGCTATACATTTCCAGTATAAGCTGACCTCGCATTGTACGGAAATCCTATACAATGCGAGATCAGCATAAACTGGAACTGTATAGCTTGATGTGTAGCCGTGTGTACAGTTAGGGAAATTAATTTATTAGCAAATTGACTAGGTACTAAACTAATTTACCCGTATTCAACTTAAAAAACCTGTAATTTTATGACAGTTGTATGAAATGGGTATAACGCGGCGAATTGACTTTTTTTTTTTATGTGCCGACTATTTCTTTGGCCGACTAGCCGATTAGCCGATTAGTCGGTTGTAAAGAGGCCGACTAGTCGGCCAAGCCAATCACGGTTTCGGGGGTAATCGGCAATTTCCGTGACGCTTCGTTAACAGCTGATTCGCGCGCAAGTCGCAACCGCCGTCTGCGAGCGTGTCGGAACAAGTTTTGTTTACTTCGCATTGTTTCTTAATTTTAGTTTTTGCACGGATCAGAGCGATGTTTCTGTTTAAAAAAATAGAAAAGGACAATACTGTTATTGTTAATTAAAGGGATAAAACTCGATTGAAATTTAATCATGTCTTGTATTTTGTTTGATAGTTGTCATAGATATTTTTTATTTACATGTAAGTAATTTTAGAGACTGATTAGTGATTACGAAAGGAGAAATAAGTACATAGAATGTAAGAAGCCGGATAGTCGGCGCTCTTTGCCGAATAGTCGCCGACTACGAAAGTGGCCGGATAGTTGGCTTTATAAACCGACTAGTGGGAACATCTAGTTTTTTTCCTTTACTTACCGCAAATAAATCTTTCTTTCTTTTTTTTTCCGCTTACTGTACAATATGTGTGTATTATTGTATCATTGCAATGATATATTAAGTGTCAATATCAAGATTACCCATGAAAACTTAATACTGTCACTTATTTATACTGGTCCACAGGCAAGAAACGTGCATCGTATTAATCAGGTTTAAGGTCATAAATGCCTTTACTGTTGGATCAGAAATTGAAAGAAAAGAAAACCGAAATCTCATTCCTAAAGAGGCTTTGGAAAGGTTTATAATAATAACAGTGAATTTGAGATAGTTGTATCTAATGCTGATATTGTCCACCTAAATATTTACAACGTCAAAATACGAATCCGAAATTCTAGCTATAGTCTACGATGACGTATAAGAAGTCCCATTTAAGTCAAGCAATGTTACCTAGGTAAATGCAGGCATGATGCTTTGCTGGCCAAACCCCTGAGCCAATCAATGAAGTGATCGACTGATGACGGGATCCCCTAGGGGTCTAGACCAAAAAGTTCTGCAGACCATGCGCACAATTTAGGTATTTGTCCTTCGAGAATAACCTTCCAAAGAAGTTTGTGATCAATCGTAAATATGCTTCAATGGCATAGCATGACCTTCCCCCCAGACAGATATAACGCTTAACTAAGGCCCGTGTTGCCCCTTTCTAGTAATTTGTGCGACTACAGGCGCCAGGGCTTTATGGCGCCAGGGCGTTATGGCGCCACCTTGCGATACACACATACTAGTCTCGTCAGTGATTGGCCTCATATAGAGGCATTTTAAATAGACAAGAGTTCATCATTATTAACTCAATAGTCGTTTATTCAAACTAGGCCGAAAATCAGCACTTTTTGAACGTCAAAATCACACAAGACAGTCCCCCAAACCGCCCGCCCTTCACCACATTCTAGTGGTTTAGATGGGAAGAAGTGGCGCAACAAATTCCCCAGCAGCACAGCTGACTGAAGAACTTGATTCGATATAGTATGGAAAGTAATTAACATTACGAAAGAAAACATTACTTTTTTTTTGTCATTGTATGTCAGCTAGCACACGCCAGAAGACCAACGAAAATATTGAAAACCGACTACACTCAAGCAGAAATAAAAATAAAAGCGTAAACGGAACTACATAAATAATCTATTACCATAGTCTGCATTCCTTGAAGAGGAGAGGAGATGTACGATATACATTTTGCCAGATCCAGACTCCAAACTGTTTCTGAGAAATTCCTAATGGAAAGAAAATGCACACAATAATAAAAATACAATCAATCTCTCCAAATATACATTTCTTACACTACAGAAAGCAGCTATATTAAACACATGTCGCATAGTACGGAAATTCCTACAATTAGATTTAGACAATAATTTCAATGCAGTACAAAACACATAATCCATCTACTCAAACTTCAAATCTCACCTTGGTTTAACCCGTGGGATTTTAATAAAATTCCAGGTTCTAGGAACATGGGGAAAAAAAAAAAAACAATAAATTGAAAGGCATAAAAAATTGTTCAGCTTTGCTTAAGTGTAAATTATATTCCTAAGACTTACGTGCCTGAACTAGGTTATCCTGTGTTTCAGGCGGGAACAACTTAAATAGACTTATAAAATAAATACATTATCAAAAGGTTGACAATAGATCACTAATATTATGTTGAGTAGCTTAACTCTTAGTTTCTAAATTTGATAAATAACATGAACAATAACACTGCCTGACCGGGGAATTAATTCAAAGAACGTAATGCTCAGCAGTCGTGATTGCAACCACGCAATAACAGCAAAACGGTCTTTGCTAAAACAAAAAAGCAGAAATATACCTACTTGGCACATCGTCGTAAAGCCAAGGCTGATCTATCCTAGTAGACCTTGTAGTATTTTAAGGGTCCAATACGGAACCCTTAGGAACACTTCGTTGTCCGTACGACCCTTTTTCTCAGGAACGCGTGGATGTCTCAAGTTGAAATTAATATCAATTACGTAGGTCTAGTAGCGCACTTACTTATTGGTAGACCTACCTTTTACAACATTTACGCGTAAGGTTTTATTTAAATTTTTGGTCTATTTTTACGACACTTACAGTTTACAACTGAAGATTATTTTTTCAAGGTCACGGAAGAATCATAAATACATGTAATTCATAACAGAACCATATAAAAATAAAGGCATTGCTTACAGCATCCGCTAAAAATAATCAATATTATATTATAACTTAGGTACCTGTAATTCTGATCATCTACGCAAACTCTCAGGTCAAATAAAAACCAAGACAGAACTCTGCGAACAACACAGTGAAGCATGCCAAAACTACACCTCCGATCTGTGCATACACGCTCACACGCACTCATTTACAATCAAATTACAATAGGGATAATGACAATTTTTTTTTTTGTTTGTCTTGTGTATTATAAAAAAATTACGTACACGTATTTTTTCTTTTTTTACCTTATCAAAAGATTACGGCGATACATTGAATTAAAGTGTGCCATGACGTAAATAGTATGTATATTTTATACTTACTTGTGACGTATCAACCCCCACTCCCCAACTTTAATGCGTTTTTATCTAAGTAATTTTTTATTAATATGATAAAGCAAAAAATACGGGTCTAATATTTTTTTATTATCTAACTGACGGGCTAAATAGAATTTCTGTTTTTTGACCCAGGCATCATCCGTACTAAACTATACCTCACTAAGTGCACACATGTTTACGAAACCGGCCTCACATCGCTGTTGACAGCGCTATATTGGTCTGAGCCCTAACCTAGGAATGCTTGAATAATGTGTTTTGAGAATGGGGGTCGGTTCTCCATCAATTTATTTGCATTTAAAATGTTCGTTTTATCAGCTGCATTCGTTTTTGTTCAAAGACTGAGTAGAAAGTTATGCAGTCTTAACAGTAGTTTAAAAAGTCGCTCATATCAACAGACACAGCTAAGTAGTTTCCTGCTATTTATTTACATAATTGGTGTCAATTAAGGAAACCTAATTAGCAATCTGTATACATATCTGGACGTCCTGTCTTTATAACATTAGTTTCATCCCGTGGCCGGTACTATAAAAAAGTAACCAGTTGAGCTAGACACCTGTGCTGGTTTCCTTTGATGACTAGAGGAGGTCTAAGTAAGCTGGGGAGTTAGACTTGCTCTTAATACACACGGCCATTTTGTTTGGGTAGTCGAGGAGCAAAAGTTCTTGCTGTAGGCATGTAGTACCTACCTACATACAGGGTGTCACAAGAGTTCACAAAACCTTTCACGAACCCGTCACGTTTACGCAATTGCAAATGTAACGCACGCAAAACATTGGCGCAGATTCTCTTGTACACCGAACTAAACTAAATAAACTATCACTAAAATTCCTTACTTTTTGCTATTCTGCAAAAAAAATCTCTAAATTTAAAAATAAAATTAGACACTCGAATTTGACAATCGCGACTCCACGTGGTACTTGTTTGCCCTACCCCGTGAATTTTTTTTAGAGCCCGACGTCTTTTTTATAGAATTTTTCATTTTTTGTATGGAAAGTATGAAAAATTATTATCCTACATTATACGGTCGAAATTTTCATTATTTTTACGATAGGACACACAAAAAAAGATACAGTTATTTTTTTGCACCTGAAGTCGAGGTTGTTGGTGTGAATTTTTAGTTCATGACCACTTATTTTATCCCAGACATTTTTAATAGCGATCAAAAATAGTCATTTTTAGTCAGGTTTGGATTTTTTATAATCAAAATTTTAGGTGAATACGTGAAATTAAGAATAGCAAAATTGCTATTTTCACTAAATTAATAATTCAGTGCCATCGTAGTGCTGTCAAACTAAAATATAGTTTTTTTTTTCTAATTAGCTACTTTTTGTTTCATTTATCATGTTAAATATAATATACTTACATCTAACACTAAAATATATATAAATTAATACAAGGAAAAAATAAATAAAGGAAGAGCTCATTGGGTATCAAAAAATTCGTCAGTTTCGGCATCGCTGTCAGTGGGAAATGTGCTCAAAAGGCTGGCAGCATTGCCACGTTAGATGGCGATGCTGATTCTTTGACCTAAAAATTGGCCAGCCCTTGGCCAATTTTTCTCAGCCCAAGGCATTGGCCCTCTGGACACGTGAACAGTCGCCCAACCGCTTGACGATGTCCCGAAATACTCGATGCGCATTCGGACCCCACGGCCCTAGTGTTTCAACCCCAAACGGCTCAAAAAATACCAATAAGGTTGTTATCTCTGAGGCATTTGAGGTTTTCTGTACCTGCAGCAGCCGCCCCAGCACAGCCCGTCGTGCTAGGAAAATGGGATGGCGTGAGGGTGTCGACACAGGCCAGCGCTCTTGCTGCAGGAAAGGCCATGGTGTCCGATGCGGTCGACTGCTTCACTGCACTAACAGCGATGCGGAGCCCCGCAAGTAGTGCAAAAAACTATGCTCGTGAACGGGTGCTGCTTGTGGTGACTGGTCGTCTTGTTAACCATGGTTTTTCTAATTAGCTAAGTTGTGTCGCTTAAGTCTTTTTCAGAATGAGAAATCGTAGTTTGACAGGAATAAACTAAATTTTGGTGATTTTTATTCGAATTTAGAGGCATTTGTGACAAGAGAATCGGCACCATTGTGTTTATGGGTGCATGCAACAAAACAGTGATTGTGGGAGTATTTATAATTAAAATTCAACATTTAAGTAAAAAAGTTTGAACTTTTACCTTCAATATCTCCGTAACTATACTCCATTTCAAATAAGATTAGACATTTAAATAAACCTTTTTTACAGTCCATTTGACCGATTTTGACTTCTATTACGTAGGCCATAAGGATGGCATTAAAACCAAAAAACTGGTAACAATACGAAGTGTTTACTGCAGCTGCCATTTGTCATGCCACCAACGCAATAGAAGTCAAAATCGGTTGAACGGACTGTAAACAAGGTATATTTTAATGTCTAATCTTATTTCAAATAGAGTATCGAAGCTTCCCAGGTATGGCCCAGTACAAAAAAAATATAATTTTAACGGAATGAACAAGTGACTCTACTTCGTTCAGGGTATTTTTACACCCGTTATTATGTAGGTTCATCCTACATCCTAGGTTCATCCTACTTCCTAGGTTCATTCTACATCCTAGGTTCATTCTACATCCTAGGTTCATTCTACATCCTAGGTTCATTCTACATCCTAGGTTCATTCTACATCCTAGGTTCATTCTACATCCTAGGGTCATTCTACATCCTAGGTTCATTCTACATCCTAGGTTCATTCTACATCCTAGGTTCATTCTACATCCTAGGTTCATTCTACATCCTAGGTTCATTCTACATCCTAGGTTCATCCTACATCCTAGGTTCATCCTACATCCTAGGTTCATCCTACATCCTAGGTTCATTCTACATCCTAGGTTCATTCTACATCCTAGGTTCATTCTACATCCTAGGTTCATTCTACATCCTAGGTTCATTCTACATCCTAGGTTCATTCTACATCCTAGGTTCATCCTACATCCTAGGTTCATCCTACATCCTAGGTTCATACTACATCCTAGGTTCATTCTACATCCTAGGTTCATTCTACACCCTAGGTTCATTCTACATCCTAGGTTCATTCTACATCCTAGGTTCATTCTACATCCTAGGTTCATTCTACATCCTAGGTTCATTCTACATCCTAGGTTCATTCTACATCCTAGGTTCATTCTACATCCTTGGTTCATCCTACATCCTAGGTTCATCCTGTAGGATGAACCTAGGATGTATCCTAGGTTCATCCTACATCCTAGGTTCATCCTACATCCTAGGTTCATCCTACATCCTAGGTTCATCCTACATCCTAGGTTCATCCTACATCCTAGGTTCATCCTACATCCTAGGTTCATCCTACATCCTAGGTTCATCCTACATCCTAGGTTCATCCTACATCCTAGGTTCATCCTACATCCTAGGTTCATCCTACATCCTAGGTTCATCCTACATCCTAGGTTCATCCTACATCCTAGGTTCATCCTACATCCTAGGTTCATCCTACATCCTAGGTTCATCCTACATCCTAGGTTCATCCTACATCCTAGGTTCATCCTACGGCAATGGTAATTTAATTACTAATGTTCTAATCATTCAAGATTATTTAATTTCTCCTTCATTACTCAATCAGCATCAATCTCCGTACAAATAGAACAGAAACGTGACATGAATACAACTATTTGGAACATGGAGTCAATATCCTACAATTCTGTTTATTTCAGCCACAAGTAGGATGATGAACAAAATGAAAACCCACTGAAGTAATAATCATAACAGGTATGTATTTTGATTTGATTGTTTTAGCCATTGCTACTGTAAGTGTGTTACCCAATTACACCGTAGAATAATAAATTCGTTCTGGCTTCCTCTATTCTTCATTTCCTTTCATTTCATTTCCTTTTATTATTCTGTTCCTTCCTCTTCGTAAAAAGCTTCAAAAAGCTGCAGAAACTACCCAGCAGTATGTCCCACTAAGAAAGCTAGTATAAAACGAGTACGGGTTGATGTTTCGCGTATACTCGCTCCCCGCAAGGTCAAGTGCGACCGTCCGAGTCATTGCTCTTCGCGTGAGCATCGCATAGTTGCGCAGGCGCAGCTATTAGTGCCCGGTGTTCCACGGAGCGAGGTGAGTCCGAAGCTGCTAAGCTTAAAGTTTATTTATAGATTTTAGATGGGAATTGTTTTTGTTTTGTTTAGAGAAAATGTTGGTTTTTTAAGCATTAGGATTATTTTGTGGTAATTCAGTTGGAGCGAAGAAAATATTATGTAGCGTGAGCTTTTTTAAATAAAGCTCTTTTTAACTATTTATTTTAATTAGGTCCCGGTAAAACGGAGTCGTTAATTACATAACACAAATACTGTTGAATATTGGAATATTAATAAGTTATTAAAATACCAAATTAAAACAGAATTTAAATACAAATATATTTATTTCAATTTCCAAGATAATATTTACGTAATTTAAAATCTAACAGTCATAAAATAATAAATTACAATAAACAGAATTAAAAATTATATGTTCAATTTATAATGAAAACGTCGTGAATCTTAAACACCGTGAGCTTTTAACATTTTTGATTTTTATTATTAAAATATTAACATACCTGCAGAATATTTTACATACTAAAACATTACTTACTTAATTAAGACTATAAAACAATTTTTCAGACTTAATAAAAATCCATCTACATCATGATGTATTTTTTTTAGACTTAGTATTAAAACAAAAGATCTCTCTATTTTTAACAGTCCAACGCTACAGTACCATTTTGCATCCAGGATGCTAACATCAATAGCGTAAACCCTTCAGTGATCCCTGTGGTACATTAAGAGCTACTTTATTGGTCCTTTATTTAGATTTTATTGTACCGCGCGGCACTACTGAGATTTATTAGGGCTGACGAACAATAAAACTGCTGGGCTTAAGTCAAATGACATAAAAGTTAAACTATTACTTGTTTGAGTTATTTTTGGTTTCCAGGTTTCAGTAGCTTTTAAATTATATATCTATACTACTAATAATAAAGCTAAAGAGTTTGTTTTTTTGTTTGTTGGAACGCGCTTATCTCTGCAACTACCAGTCTGATTTGATAAAATCTTTTTCATTTTATAGCCCAATTCTTGAGGAAGGCTAGGACCCTAGGAACCAGAAAGAACGCTAAGTGAAAACGAAGTAATAACTCGGGCAGGCAATGCGATGCCACGGTGTGGGTCGGGGATCACACGGACAAAGTCACGGGCAGAAGCTAATTTATTTATATAAAGGCTTACCTACCAACTAAAAACATGACAATTAGAATCATTTATTGACCCAACAATATTTTTTAAATATAAAATTTGCTTGGTATGAAATTCTAACTAACAAAAGACTTCGACAGATTAAACATTGAGTACCAAACTGGGCACAGCCTGTATCTTGGTGACGAAAAACACAGCATTATCCCACAATTTTTGTCATAATTGTAGATGTCACATCTAAACTATAGGAAAGCACCTCACTATTAATTAAGAATAGCATTAGCATTTAAAAAGTTTTAGAGGTACCTCTTTGTTTAATCCGTCATATTTATATAAAAAATAATATAATTATAAACGGAAGGTATTTATTTCCCGTCTTAAGGCGCTTCCCTGTGCAAATAACCGATAGCATTCGTTCCCTCTTTGCCGCACGAGTTACAGTAGTGAATACGCACAGATTTTAGAAAAATTTCCTTATAAAATAATATTTAGTTCGTTTTACTTGGGGACGCGGATCAAAACGTCCCCGTACCCAAAAGTTTTGTGAAATTCTAATTGTTGTAAGTCAAATCGTTTCCCTTGTTACGGTCGACTATAATAAAGATTGTAAAAATATTTTTCGCAATAAATTGCAGCTTTTTCATAGTTAGTAAGTAGCAGTAGTTATTTAATCATTCTAAATTCGAAAAGTAAAGCAGTACGTTCTGTCAATCCTCAAAATCTTAACGTGTTCATAATCAATTTCTCACATTATTTATTATTTCTATAAAATAACGATAAGCACTTACGGCTTATCCTATGCATCGCAGCTGTAACTTGTGGTCGCATAACATTATTTTATTTTTATTTTTAACTGCATTAAAAGTCTGCAATTCAATCCTTCGATTAAAATCTAAAAGCGCGAACCTCCAACTTAAATTGCTTAATTAAAGAGGCTTGAAACTATTTTTACTAAATAAACTTGTCCAGCCCTTTGTAATTAAGGGGCCAGCGATTTTACCACTCCTGGAAAATTCACAATAATTAAGTACCTACTGTTATAAATCGTTGTGGTAGACTATTTTGCGAATCATCGTTATGATGACATTTTTAAGTAGTGTTTATAAGCAATGATTAAATCGTTATTTTCTTATTATTTTAGACGACTCGCAGTTAGATATTCTGCCTTCAAAAATACTTGCGCTTGAAATGGATCTACTTAATATGTATTTGAATAGCAGCAATCGGTCGATTTATAACAATCATTCACCACAGCGATATAAGTATACTAGCTGGTATTTTAATGCGATAGTGAATGTACCTATATATGTTGGTAACTTTTCACAATAATTAATCAAAGGTATTTTATTTTTTATTATAAGTGTTTACAATTGTTGGTGAGCCTAATAAATAAATAAAAATGTACTACAGAACGACGATAATTTTCACTGAACTTATAGCTTAGTTGATGAATCGTTGTTATTTCAAAGACAAATAAATAAAATATGTACCTAGGAAACCTAACTTTAAATACAAAATAATTATCCTATCCGCTGACTTCTTAACTTTACTAGCTCCGTTCGTTTATTAGACCGAAGTTTGCCAGTCACTTTTATAATAAGTTACTATTGAGTTCACGCTCATTTGAATTTGAGCAGACATCAAAATTACCTTACAGTTAACTGGCGAAATGAAAGTTAGCTAACGATATAATTTACCGCACTACCTAGTCTACTGTTATGAAAAATGTATTAAGTAGTTAACTACCTACTCTGGCGAAGCTTTGAAAGTTTATTCAAAAACTTCCATTTGAATTAATTTAGGGACAACTTTTCAATTAGCAGATAAACTTTCATTCATCAGACTTCATCTAGAGATTTTATTTTAAACATTCCGCGTCAATGTGATTCCGATAACGTTTTTACAGAATAAATAATTTCATTTAATTTAATTTCCTTTATTGTTAAATGAATTGACAGTTTTGCAGCTTTTAGCAAATATTTCGTTTTCAATCTATCGTATTCATTCTTCGAAATTGTCTGACGATTGAAAAATCTGCCAAATAGTAACGCCGAGACTCGAAAATCAAAAGTAGTTAAGAGCTTCTTCATCTTTTCGAGTCGATGGAAAATATTTTTTTTATAATTCTGAAAGTGGGCAACGTCGCAAATAGCTGTCAAATATTTCGCTGTTTTGATTAATTTGGCAATATTACTTTAAGAAAATATGAAATATCGCGAACTAGTGAACAAATATAAATGTGTGTGAATATTTCGTTTTAGAAGCAAAAAGTATGATATTTCATATTTCTATTCATAATTGCCAAATTAATCAAAACAGGTAACATATTAAACTGTTGCAGTTTTTAAAAGAAGAGTGAAAGAACATTATCTTTCCACTTCGTCATAGTCGCATATTTTGTATTTATTATTATATTATATACCTACTAAATTATAAATATTAGTATATATATTTTAATGATATTTATTTTAGAAATATGTATGTAAGTATATTCTCATATTTTATGTTTATTTTTTAAATTAGTGAATAGTTAAATGATTTTATTTTATGTATTTTATTTTCTCTTCTACTCTTACACACGTTGTCTACATCTCTTTTGCACCACTTTCCTATCGCAGGTATGCTGGAAGAGATTTCTTTAGAAATAAGCATCACCTTTTTACGTATTTACTGTTCCTTTTTCTTGTCTCTTTATATGTGTGTACATAAACGGTTAAATAAATAAATAAGTATTTGGCTGCTATTTGCGACGTTACCAACTTTTAGAATTACCGTTCTTAAATGAGTTGGGCCCAGTGGGTCGTTGTATCGGTGTGGTTTTTTAGGTCCTCAGTAGTGCAGGTGAATGAACACTTTGGAAACTCAGTTAGTAAGGTCTAACTTTTGACGATCACATACGTTTCATCAAACGTTAGTCAGACCACATTTAGGATTTACTTAAATAATATTAAACAAGTTAAAATAACTTATAAAAGTTAGAAATTACTTGCAAGCACGCAAAGTTCAGGGCAATAGTTAACAATTGGTTTAAACATCGTTTTATTGTGAAGAACTCGTAAAAAGAATCCCTCGGCCATTACTACGATAAACTAAGGTAAGATCGATTTAAACTTAATGGCGGCTCGGAAGTTAGCCACTCGCTGCGCAGTACCCCACCCCTCACCCCCGCTGACACATGAATTCGTTACTGCGCAGCGACTCGTCTCATGTTCCGAGCCGCCATCGGACTGTACACGGGTTAATAAGCCCGTTTGTGATACGATCTAAGTTTTTCTTCATTTTCCTTCCCAGTCTAGTTAGAAACATGACTGACTAATTGTTTACGCTTAACTACCTTCCCGGGAACTAATTTATTAACTAACAGGAAAATCAAGCTGTGTATCATGTAAACAGCAGTGCTATTCTGTAAAAATCTCACCGTAAGAACTTAGGTGAAGTGAGCGTGAAGTGAGCTGTCATTCCACTGATGACACACTAGGGATGGACACTATTGACAGCTCACTTCACCTAGGTTTTCACCGTGTGATTTTTACAGAATAGCACTACTGGTCAGTACTTAGGTTCATTGAGTTAGGTGATACAGTCTACATACTTAGGTAATATTTTCTGGGAACTTTCATAATTATGATGTTTATCGAAACACTGACAGATAGATAATATTATTAGGTAGGGTTCGCAATAAAAATCGACTAACACTTCAGTTTTTAAAATCTTAATGATTATAAATAAAAAAATAAAAATTATGTTTATTTATCTCCACAAATTACATTCTTATACATAATAAGTTGACAGTTATTTTGACAAAATTTTGTAATTTGTGGGAGATCTGAAGTCTAAACTAAGCCTAGGCCTGTATTTTAGAACTCGATTGAGCAAAATATTTATTTTTTGAAAGGGCACTTCAACGATTAGAACGCACACAATCAAAAGTCACATACAGTTTTAGATCATTATTGTGAATTCGTCACTTACAGAAGTGCACAGCACTAGCAGAGAATTTAATGATTAAAGAACTATAATTATAATATTCAGAAAAAATCAGTACTTACTGATATAACATTTTAAGAGTATTAAAACTTGGCTAGCACAAGAAATGCAGAAAAACATTTTATCGTTTCAATTTATAAAAGTATCGATTTTTATTGCTGACTGTAACTTTGAATATAAAACTAACTTTGTAACTAACAATTTTTAACCAAAAGAATAAAACAATTTTCTTCGCTTTTTAGTTGAGTTATAAAAATAATCACTCTTTCGTTCACTTGTTCTTCGCGCTTTCATTCACTCGTTCATTCCTTCGCGTTGTAAAGGTACGTTTACACCGGCCGGAAGCCGCCGCGGGTAATTACGACATTTTTTATCCGCCATCTTCAATTAAATGGATGCTAATCTCTTAGTGGGGAGTACCGTTTGTTAGAATTGCTAAAAAAATACCGCGTTGGGTAACGACATTATAACATGAGTGGTTCAAAGACATCACTTAGAGGTTGTTGTTTTTATTTTTTGTTGAATGCGTGGGAGTAAGAAGGAGCGTGGAGTGTTATAGAAAGTGAATTTATTTGACTTGTTCATTTAAGTTCCTACGCTTGGCTACTTGCAGCGTGCGTGGAGTTTCTTGCCCGTTCTACTCTATAGGAACCTATACGCTTTGGAATGGGCAACTAGCTTCATCTTTCTGACTGACCGACCCCTTGATAATTCAAAAGACCCTGTAGTTGGTTTATTTGAAATATATTCTTTCAGTTTTTAGTTTTTGACTTAATTAGTGGAAAAAGCAAAAAAAACTCATTGAGTTTGCATAAAAAATGACGAAAAAAGATTAGATTTTCTCTGAAAGATAACCTATCTAATATTATTATAGTTCTCTCTGAAAAGTATTGTATTTTAAATTACGTATTGTGATGCTATGAATATGTAAAAGTTATTAAGCTAACTAACAAACCTCGCTGCGTCTTTGTGCCAACTATTGTTCGAAGCAGATGCGCAGTGGCACACCCATAAACTCTATTCTTTATGAACATTTCATTTGGCTTCAACCGGATTCAGCATTAATTTTGACTTCTAAATCTTCAACTTCATTATCTGCCTAGCCTTTTCCCAACTATATTGGGATGGGCGTCCAGTCTAACCGGATGCAGCTGAATACCAGTATTTTACATGGAGCGACTCCTATCTGACCTCCACAACGTAGCTTAACCTGATCGATCGACCCATGCGTCTGTTATTCACGAGCCTCCCAAGCGCCACTTCAAATCTTCAACAATAGCTAATAAAACGAAAAACTATGCTTGATGATTAACCCTAACAATGCAAGCAATTTCAGGAAATAGGTAACTACTCGATTCATTCAACGTTTACTGCTACAATAGGTACCTCTTATTGAATAATTTGCCATTTGATTTGAATTGTTTTTAATTCTTTATGCAGTCGTTTAATAAAACGTTGAGATAACAATACAATTTCGAAAAAGTTATAGCGGAATAAAATAGGTATTCAATAAATAGTTAAGAGGCAGTCTTCTTCACGGACCTTTCTTTTACTAGCTTTGCCACCGACTCCGGCCGCGCAGAAGCCAAATAAAATGAATCCTATGGCACTCAGCAGTAAAATATTTTTTGAAATCGGATGAGTAAAGTCGAAGTCGAATAATTTATTTCAAATAGGCACACAAAATATACAAAATAAAAGAACAGAATATATATTGGGCAGGGGGAGAGGGTTGGGTTTGGTATTTACCATTTTTTATTTATAGATACTTTATTGCTCTCTACACTAACATTGACTACTAATTGGGAGGCTCCCATCCCTTGCTCGGCACATCACACATTACTTTAACATGAAAATATAACGATTACGATTTTAAATCAACGATCTATTTCAGGGAGCACTACGTAAATTCAAAAAATAAATAAATCTTAGTTTATCATTAACTGAATGTCAAGTATAAGTCTTTCGTGGTTAGCCATTCAATATGCTGTGTTTCCGTCGTTCCGCCGTTCGTAAACCTGCGTAACACACTATCAATCAATGTCGGAATGAGTTTGAAGGTTATTGCTAATCCAATGCTTCATATGTTCGAAAAATTTGTCTGCTCGACAACGTAAATAGCGCAATGAATGTTGTTGAACTGTCAAAATGAAAGCCTTTGCTACGGTACGTGTGTAACGCAATTACCCCGCTGTTTAACGAACCGTATGCCGCTAATTTATCGACGATTTGATAGTATTTATAAGTCTTTGAAATAATACTACCTAAATGCATGTTTTGGGAGTACTGTTCGACGACGATACGTTTCGTTGTGTCATCTCATTCAAATGACATACATATTTAGAACTATTACCTCATAATATTGAACTTAAGTAATCAAAAACTTTATCAGTGTATCACGGTAAAATAATGTTTGTATCCCATTCAGTGGCTCACTTTGATTGCACTAAAATAGCCCGCGAAATTCAAATTTTCTACGTTTTTGGAATTTGCAGGACAGTGAACAAAAATGGCTTTACAGAATTATAATCATTAGAATTAGTAAAACAACTCCTTATGTTAGAATAATCCTAAAATATCATGATTTCATGAAATAGTCATTCTATAGGACTATTATGAACTTAAAGAGTTGTATTGATGATTTTTATGATTATAATTCTATAAATAAATATTTGATACGGCCGCGAATCATATTTAGATCAACATACAACCTGATACTGACCTGCAAGTTGCAAAAAATGTTTTAACAAATTTTTTTTTTTTTGGCTGGAGAATTATCAAGTAACCACGCTTCCCTTTGCCAGGCCACGGTATCTTTTTCGGACTTTCCCGCGACCCCGGCAGGCATCGGTCCTAGCGGACCCTGTCAGTTGTGCTGACATTTCTTTGAGGCGCGCGTGGAACACAACGCGCCGTCGACCCGAGCCTGGTCCTCATCGGAAGGCGAGCTATTCGTGACGTTTATAACAACGTCAAGTTCACAGTAGCTAAGCGCTATTCATAGATTTTGTATGTAATAATTAGCTTCACGGTTCATGAATGTCGACAAGTCTTACCACACTTAATTAAAATAAAAACTAATTGAAAAGAAAAATCGTTTTTGCTTCATATGCTCAAAGTAACGGGTTCTAACTTTAAAGTACTTACGTTATAAACAACGGTTAATATCATTTGACTTGAGCCTACCGTTTCTCGCGTGTGAATAAGTAAACATAAACTGTACATTACTTGAAGTCAGGTCAAACTGAATTATTACTGTAAATATAATCTTATATACTATCCTCAAAAGGAAGGACGACATTCACGCTTAGCACGTCTATGAAATCTTTAATGAAATTTTATTTGCCTCTTTCCAACTGACAAACACAACGATTCCCAATCATTAGATATGCAGTAGGTACATAACATGACCAACCTTGTTCTCACGAAGGGTTGGGCAGAGGTGTACCTATAACAGTACACCCACATTTCGCCAGTTATGTTTAAGACCCATGTAATAGGGAGGAGCCTATTGGCATCAATCGAGCACAAATTCAGTATCCAGGCTGCTACTGAGAAATTCTATATAGAAAAACCCAATAATACTTTGCCCAACCTGGGATTCGAACCCAGGACCTCATGCTCAGCAGTAGCACTACCGAAGTTGCGACCACTAGACCAACCATTCAGTCACATTTAGATAGGTACTTATTATTTTTAAAATTTATAATGCCAAAACATGCAAAATTCGGCTTTAACAACTTCCAAATACCCGATACTTTATTCGAATTCTGATAGACTACTAGTAAATGATAACCACTTATAGTGACAACATCACTTGGAACTCAGAACTTGGTTCTCAGAAATCGCTCAAACGTAATCAGCATTGCTCGTTTCTTCTCTATATTAGTAGCCTTAGCCCTGTGGCGGAACAATCACCTAAAGGTCCGCCTCTGTATTCTGAAAAAATATCTCCATAAAACTTAGGTAAAAACTAAGGTGAAGTGAGCTGTCATTCCACCTGCCGAACTATGCTGTAAAAAATATCAAACTCAAAGCATTTATTTCAATTAAATTATTAACAGGCACTTTTGAATTGTCAAGGAGTCAGTCAGTCATAAATATGAAGCCCACTCCAAAGCGTAATAACCTACTGCGCTATGGAGAAGAACGGGCAAAACACTCCACAGGCACTCTTTTAAATCAAATTGTTACAAAATATAGGTTACATCATTCATGTTGAAATTATACATGTGAGAACAATGTAGAAAGACGTGCACGTTAAAAGCGTCCGTAATAAAAAGGTAAAATCCAAGAACAATTCAAAAATTAAAATAACCCATGGCAGCTAAGAGATGACCAGTCCCAACTGACGGCGCCCGTTCACGAACATGACGCATGGATTAGCACCATTTAGCTCAACCGTCGCCGTCAAAAACGTGAAGTGAGCTGTCAATAATGACAGCTCACTTCACCTGAGTTCTCACGGAGAGGTTTTTACAGAATAGACCAGAAATATTATTATTTCGAAGTAGGTACTGAAAAATCTTGCCCAAACCAACCTAAAATTAACATAATAGTGTTGGCGCCCGTTCACGAACATGACGCGTGGATCAGTACCATTCAGCTCAACAGACGCTGTCAAAAACGTGAAGTGAGCTGTCAATAATGACAGCTCACTTCACCTGAGTTCTCACGGAGAGGTTTTTACAGAATAGACCAGAAATATTATTATTTCGAAGTAGGTACTGAAAAATCTTGCCCAAACCAACCTAAAATTAACATAACAGTGTTGGCGCCCGTTCACGAACATGACGCGTGGATCAGTACCATTCAGCTCAACAGACGCTGTCAAAAACGTGAAGTGAGCTGTCAATAATGACAGCTCACTTCACCTGAGTTCTCACGGAGAGGTTTTTACAGAATAGACCAGAAATATTATTATTTCGAAGTAGGTACTGAAAAATCTTGCCCAAACCAACCTAAAATTAACATAACAGTGTTTGCGACTTTAATTACTCGAATCGAATCGCACGATCGATAAAATTTAATTAACCCATTCATTAAATTTACAGTTATGTTCAGATCTCGTACAAATATTATGAGACCTTTCACTCGATAATGGTAACACATCACTTACTGCGCCGATTCGCTATGGGCTATAATTCTTTGATGAACTTTGATTATTGTGGATCTTTCCGTGTAGACTTGCAACATTATGGCTAGCTATTGTAACTGTAGTCATTTGATTAAGGACTTTGACCGCACTTTCCTCCATCCGTAATGTCTATTTTCGGATTTTGATGATATCTGAAGCTTCGTTGATTAGTATAGCTTAGTACAATCTATACGATAGAAAAAATCGCAATATAATTTCAGAATTCTTAGTATAAAAACATAGTTAGATCACACGACATATGTACACTACCCTAAGTAATTCCAAATCATCATATTACTATGATCATACATCACACAAAAAGACCTGCAATATTCGTCCTATCATTAGATTTGCCAAAAAAAAACAATAGATAGATCATGAGAATTGACAACAGACTGAAGTAAAAATATAAAGCTATATGAAACTAGCTGCGCCCCGCGGTTTTACCCGTATAGGTCTCGATCCTGAGGGAATATCGGGATAAAAAGTATCATATGTCCTAACCTAGGTCATGGTCTACCGATGTGCCAAATTTCATCCAAATCCGTTCAGCCGTTTTAGCGTGAAAGCGAAACAAACAAACTTACTTTCGCATTTATAATGTTAGTTACGATAACAGTGGTCACCCTTATAGCTACGGATATAATACTGTTAACATAAGCATGTCAGTGACGCGATCCCATAAGATTTTCCCCTCCCAAAAATTGCTCAACCCGCCAAGAGAAATTTTCATATTAAAAAAAGTCGACTCTTCTTCACCTAACAGTACACCTCTCATCGCATGTCGCGCCTCCGAGCTACAGAACCCATGAACTAACACCATGAACCTGCGTGTTACGCTGTACCTCTTGTAAAGTGGCCATAAAAAGCTGCTCCATCAAAACAACGGTGGAACAGTTATGTAGCAACTCATTGTTGGTTCGGTGTTACACGGTCGCTTGCACCGTTATCATGAACTTGATGAACAGCTGATGTAAGAAAGGTAGTGGTAAACCATACATGAAATGTTATTCACATAACACTTAAGTACCGTCATCCAGCTTGATTTTGTTTGTATTGATTTTGACTTCTTGCCCGTTCTTCTCCATAGGTACTACTACGCTTTTACGGGAATGGGTAACTAGCTTCATCTTTCTGACTGACCGACCCCTTGACAATTTAAAAGTGCCTCTGCCTGGTTTATTTGAAATCAATGGTTTGAGTTTTAGTTTTTTTGTGGTGCGTTCGTCCTGTTTCCGCAGTTTATGATCTCAATCTGAAACGGCCATAATTATTATAAGCATGACATGATGTCTTATGTCCCAAAGTCCCAAGCTCTCCTAGATGGCTTGAGACTTTGGGACATGCTACACAGGCAGGCTTACATATGTGCCACTGATGCGAACAAAAGATGGCAAAAGTTCAATTGTGGAATCTGTCAATTGGACTTCTGCAACAAAATAACTGCTGTTTCTTCATATTTATCTTAACATGGATAAAAGACCAGTTTGCCACAAATTCATTAATTTCTGTCTTTTCATCACTGTAAATCCCCCATATTTCATCCGCCTATGGTTCACCTTCACCAAACCACCGCTGGCTCACACCACTGACCTACACTACCTTGAAGCAGCACGTAAACCTACTTACTGATTTACAAGATCGTTAATCATAATCTACAGATAACTGTTAATATATTAAACCATCATCACGATTCGATTAAGATCCCGATTAGATTATTTACTGGCTACAGGCTATGGGCTATACAAGTACAGGCTACAGGCTATGGGTTGCATTATATCTTGTTTATTAGCCGCCTGTCTGGAGTATTAGCTGTGTCTTTGGTCAGAACCATAATACGTTGTCTCTTTTTAAGGGTGTCATTAAAGCTGACTGATTGAGAACATACCTGAATAACGATAAAGATTTATCAGAATCATAATCTTCATCATTTGCCTGCCTTTGTCGCAATTTATTTGGGGTCGTCGTAATATGTATTTTTCTTCCATACTTCTCTGATATATATTTGTCATCATCTCGGAATTCGGTAGTCACCCCCTCTCTAGCCATATCATCTTTCACACAGTCCATCCATCGTTTCTTTGGTCTTCTACTAACCTTAAATATTTATCAGAATATGTTTCACGATTATTATTAGTGGTGATGTGGTTCTTCAAATAACCACCTATCCAAGATTTGAGAGTAAAAGATATCGAAAAATGTTTTAAACAAGCACGCTTAGCATGACTATAATAGAAACGGGGTTTGTCGACGGAAGAATAGACAAAATGACAGATAATCAATCACAATCTGTCATTTTGTCTATTCTTCCGTCGACAAAATCCGTGAAAAACCCGTTTCTATAGTTGTCAGGCGGTGCTGCTTTGCTGTTGCACCCACACAAAGTGCCATTATTCCAAATCTGAAATGGCCGGGAATTGAGAAATTGGCATTTTGTTATGAAAACTATTGCTAATCCCTAGACACTAATGACGTAAACAGAAAACATCGCACTGTTTCTCTACCTGAGAATCGCGGGCAGAAACTCTCGCTCTAAAGCTGCGCTTACGCCCACTAGGACCAAGGAGGCGGTACTATAACTGTTCTTATCAATATATCATAGTTATGACCAGTTATTATAAAAATAATAGTGATTAAAATAAAATCTCAATACAGTCTTGAATTTTTCGGCAATAATTATTTTTTATGTTCATAGTTATTACTGTTTCACTCACCAATGGGTTACTTAGTAATTTTGCATGGTCTTTATCGTTTTAGTCGTCAATTTACGAAATGACGCAAAACGGCACGGCGCACGCGATTCGACATTAAATTCGTTGCAGATATTAAAAAGAGATAAAACTGTGTTCACTATGTAGGAAATCGATTTAAATGCTTGTGTAAATAAATAGCTATATAATTATAACAAGTAAATGATGTACCGTAAGTACGTAGTTCTAGTCCCAACCCCATATTTTATTTTTACGTTCTTATTCATTCGTTCATTTTCATTCACTTTCATTCATTTTTTTTTTCCGAATTGTACAATTCTTCTTTTAATAAAGAGGCATTTACAAAAGAAATGTTCTTAACATTCCAAATAAGAAAATTCCAGTTCAATTCCTGTTTTGGTTCTGGACAGTCTAAACGCAACTTTACAAGAATAACCCTACCATCTAGCCATAACAATATTTCTTGCGATAAGAGGAGGCCTACATCTACACTCCCAAAGATTATGTTATCAGGTGAACACTATTCACACTTATAAGGTACCAGGATATCTGATCCCCTAGGTGTTGAAGATCAGACGGCAGTTATTGATAACGTAATACCTAGATACTAGAATCTGTGAGTACATTTGTAAAGTCACTTCACAAGATAACACATTAATCAACTTAAAAAAGGAGGTTTTTTTTTTAAATGTATGTTCATCAATATTGGACTGATTTCTTTTTACGGTTGAATTGAAAATATTAATAAATAGGAGAAAAATTATAATCAAAGAGGAATCCCCCTACCCACAGGTAATTCCTGCGTTAGTGAGGCCGTGTCTGTCTCTGTTGTGGTTTTCGCCGGTTAAACTATCGAACTGAATTTGCAGAAGATATATTACGTCAGATTCATTGACTCTTTCGTCACTGGAGTACTTTTAGAGAAGTACTTTTGGAGAATAATAAATTGTTGTATCCTCCTTCGTCGTGTCGACGGCACGACAGTGTGTTGGCCCAATACTTCGCCACTTCTACGGCATCGTCGATGGCGAATTGTTGTATTGTAGGTAAATATTCAAAATACTAAATTCAAAATATTTTATTTCATATAAACCTACATGGGCACTTATGAAACGTCAGAAGCTAGGTGCACGGTTCCAATTGGTTGTTTCCTATGGAGAAGAGGCGGCGAGAAACTCCACGGTTACTGTTTTAAAAATAATGGGCTTTTACAATATTTTCAAATAACAGTGTTATTAGGTATGGGAGGACAGTGTAGGTCTTTCAACAAGTACTTACTTAACAGAATAATGATGGTGAACAAATCTACAGTCCACTAGGCCTACAGCGTTCTCACATTCACAAAATTGAAAAGAATCTATATAAAGAAAAATAAATTAATAAAAATAAAAACGTATTTTAAACGAAATGACGTGATTGCTATTACAGCACAAAAGTCAAGTTCACAAAAGCCACTAATAAAGAGTTGAAATAAAATTTTACGTATATAATGTCAAATAATAGGGTGATTATGTCAAGGAAGAATATGAGACTTTAACCCGAATTTGCGAGTTCTCTGTATCTCGGACGGTCTTTCAAAACAGCTAGGAATCGTGAAACCCTATCTTCTTTACGTGTGGTTAGTGACTAACCTGGTGTCAGAGTTTTAAAGCCGCCCATGGGTCTCTGACTTGACTTCAGATGCCGTTAAGAAGTATCTCTCAGGCATGCCGGTTTCCTCACGATGTTTTCCTTCACCGTTTTTAAAGCAAGTTATAATTTTACAATACGCATATGAATCCGAAAAGTCAGAGGTGCGTGACTTGGGTTCGAACTCGAGACCTATGACTTAAAACCCTATGTAAAGTGGGCTTTGTAATCTTTCCCAGAAAATCTTTAAGAGGGAACAGGGCGTGCGATTCTCCATACAAATGTATTTTCCTATTTTCTTCCTGAATAATGCCTCTAGAGCAATCGTTTTTTTTTTCTCATAAAATCAAGGTCTGCTATAGTCACGTTCCTGTTATTTCGTTTTTTTTCAGCAAATTATCGGTAAAGAAAATATGACCCTCCAAAAATTACAAAAATGCCCCATTTTTACCGCCGTGATTAGAGGAGTACCAGACAAATTCGAAAAGTTTTTAAGATAAATGAAAATGATAGGAACCTAGAAATACTCTTTCTTAAAAATTTTATGTAAAAAATAATGGAATCGGTTCAGTTTTCGAGGAGAAAAAAGGGGAATACAAAATGTCGATATAATTGGTCTGAGCTGTAGCTATCCCTATCGCACTCTACGGGGGCAGACTTGAGGTAAGAAGACGGCAATAGTTTCTTCAAATACCTCGCAGCCCCTGTTCCCTCTTAACTGTGAAAATTAGACAAAACAAAAAGTTTACCACTCGTCAGTGAAACATATTAAATCTCCAGAAAACCATAACATTAATTAAACAGTCAGTTATAGTTTGTTAGGCATATCGTTAAACTAATTTATAACTACACATAAACTTCTATCAATTATGCACAATGATTTAATTATAAGCGATAAACAGATTTAAAAACGATAAAAATATAATTTATTCATTTAATTTTCGTGATGAAAAGAACAAGATGAAAGCGTCAGTTAATCTGAATCACCTCATCTAAGACATTTAAAAACCGGCGAAGTGCGTGTCGGACCAAGCACAATGAAGGGATCCGTAGATAAGATGAATTTATCCCAAGAACAAACTTAACATTGTAGTTGAAAAACCAGTTCTCCCATACATTCCAACTGCAACTGTAAGTTTGTACGCTCAATATTGAGAGATGTATCATGTTATTTTAAGACCATAGACTTCTTATAGATTTTCCTGTAACCTATGAGTAAAGAACCTTTTTCTGTATTTTTTCAAATATTTTGGCTCAGTAGTTTCGGAGATAAGGGGGGAATTGTCAATTTTCATCAATTTTCTTAAATATCTTTAAAATAATGTATTTAAAAAAATATATAAAAATAGAGATCCTCGCAACAAGCCTTTTCGTTTGATATGTCACACGATAAAGTTAGCTAAACTTAATTTTTTAATTTTTATTTTGCCCCCCAAAAGTGACCGTATTCTAAATTCATTTATTTACGTAACTCGTCCGTGTTTGGGTCACAGAAATACATATTATGTGTGCCAAATTTCAACTTAATCGGTCCATTAGATTCGGAGCAAATTGGTTGTGACAGACGGACAGACGAGTGAACCTATAAGGGTTCCGTTTTATCCTTTTGAGTTACGGATCACTAAAAATCGTAGCCAATCAGGTTTCAGAATACTAAAACTAGATGCAAAGGAGGCTTAGGTAAGTACTTGCGCTATCATGCATCATTGATTAGATAAGCATCTTGATTGAATCGAATGGCTTCGTTGATCAGATTGTATAAATTACAGGCTGTGTAAAATGGTAAATCATTTTAGCAGATCAGTTTTTTTAATATTCATTTTATGTAGATTGTTATTACAGTCTAGCTCGTTTATTAAGCTTATGCAAATTAACGATTGTAGAACTAATGAAAAACCGAAGAAGAAATCTAATCATACGATTTTTCCAGACACCTTATTGTATCGGGTGTGTTTTTTGCTTGACCTTCAAAAATCAAAATAGCTGTTTATAAACTATGGTAAAACGATGCTGTATAAAAACATTCTTCGTTGTAAGTTTATTATGCACTTACTCCTATACTACTGCTACGGTTTCCTAGAAGAGCGGTAGCCATTATATTATAACGGGCCGTCATGAAAATCTGTCGTTTTCACCAGTACTAGACATTAAGCTGTAAAAAACGCACTGCAAAATTTAATTTTATGAATGTTGAAACCTAATAGTCGACGAACAAATAAACAATCAACTACTTATTTCTCATAAATCCGTTCATTTGTTACAATAGCCCATATCATAGGCTCATACCTATCGATGGCCTGATTCCAAGGCGTGGTTCTATAATGACCCTGATTAGCGCCGGATCAGACCACTTATCTTACCACTGGTTGAACAAAAAACTAATCTATGCTACTAAGAACTGGTACATGAGGTGAAGCTGTTATTTGAACCTAGTGAGCTCTAAAGAAATGATTGTACGGTTCTGGAGCTGAAATAAAAAGAAAAAAACTGGTCAACACAGTCATGTACTACATATCTACATATAAACTATGGACTTCGGTGAGATTCAAAAGTCGAGGTTCGAGCATTTGGGTTTTAGAAATATGGGAGCTTACACTCTTTCATGATTATCAACATATATAATTAGTATTTCACTGGTAGCAATTGCGGTCTCTCTGCGCCTCTCTTTCTTAAATACCTCTCTTCTATAATTTCACTCCTTTAATTGTGCTTTTCATTGACGTAATGAGAAGGACAACATCGTGAGGAAACTGTCATGTCCCAGAAACAAAAATTTGAAGGCATATGACATCTACAAACCTGCACTGGCCCCACGTGGTAGATTACAGCCCCTCTCAGTCCCTCTCGAAAAACCCTCGCCTGTGTCCCAGCATTCGGAACATCATAGGCTGGTTATGCTAATGGGAAACCAAAAACACAAAATACCAGTTTTTGGGGTTGGTTTGTGTAATACTTCTGTTATCTGCTTGTGTCTCAGCAGTAAGTTCAACACCATCAATAGTGTCAGAGATGGTTCAAACTCAGCCTTTAGATAGACAGACGCCAGACACTTTGTTAGTGGTCATTGTCAACAAATATTCAAACTCAAACCCCACGTGGGTTTGAGTAACGTTAAAACCTAGTTTAAAACCAAAGCACCCTACCTACTTACAGATCACGTAGTATCCTATATTCGGAATCAGTGAACTGTGAAGCTTCGATGGTTTTTTTGCGGTGTTTCGAAATTATGGTTAGACCATCAAATTGGAGTGAGTGATTGTAAGGTGCGGCCATCGGCAGTAGTACATGGCTCGTGTAAATTATACGGTTGGCCCTCCGTGATCTCGTTAAATGGGAATTTGCGAGTTTTTCTATGTTCGTGATCGTTGCGTAAGAGATGATTATAGTGATCCGTATGAGACCTGAATTAGAACCAAGTGCTTGAAAGTTTGGTACGGCAAGATCGATGTGCGTGACAAAGTTGTTTTGATAGATCCAGAATTTATCAAAAACTTTGTCACTTTAGTCAACTTTCAGTTTCAACCAGATTTCAAAAATTCAAAATTCAAAATATTTTATTTCACATAAACCTATAAGGGCACTTATGAAACGTCAGAAGCTAGATGCACGGTTCCAATTGGTCGTTTCCTATGGAGAAGAGCCGGCAAGAAACTCCATGGTTACTCTTTTAAAAATAAATGGTATTTACAATGCTTTCAAATTACAGAGTTAATAGGTATGAGAGGACAGTGTAGGCCTATCAACAGGTACCAGGTACTTAGCAAGATAGAAAATGGTCGATAGATCTACAGTCTGTTAAGCCTACAACGTTCTCACATTTACAAATTCTAAAAGAAAAGAATCTATATAAAAGCAAAATCAAATAATAAAAATAAAAAGCTATTTAAACCAAATGACATAATTGCAGAAGATTAGTTTGTAAGAAGCTCACCCAACTCTAGCTCCCGATATTTCTCGCAAGTTTGAAACAGGTTCGTGAGAAACGTGGCAAAAAATGCTTGCCACCATTTTCAATAACTTTTTACAGTTAACCATGAAAAAAACTAATTTATCAATATCAATTTATTATTCACCACACCAAAACTAAATACATAATAATAATAGATAAAGATTCAAATTATGCCGTCACAAAACAGGCATAACTACAAAAAATCGATGATTGCCCATCATATTTTTTAAATTACATACTTATACTGGTTGTGCGAGGTCGTTGCCCCCGCGGCCTTGCTGTAAAGTATGCGCAGACGCAGCCATCTGCCACTGTACTTGCGTAATGAGCATTTCTACTAGAGGTAAGATGAACGATCGGAATCTCACCTATGTGCTCAATTTGTCGTTGAAAATGAGTTAGATTAGTAGGTAATGTACGCGTTAGTGAGGTGCTCACGAGTTTTTATGGTGTATTCTAGCTTACTAATGAACTAATGAGCTTTCTTACAAATCGATACAGGAAAGCACGCAAAGTTTAAAGACACGCCGGTAATTTTTCTACCGTGAAGTTTTCTTAGAAATTGTTTTTCGCGAGTCTGCAGATGATACCTTTTTTTTGAGTCAGCGTATTTTCAGATGCATTAATGAGTCCCAAGAACTGTACTTATTTTTTCCAGAAATGGCAATAGCAAGCTAAAACTATGTATCATTTGGCCGTGCTGTGAGGATACTCTCTCTTCGACTTGCCTTGTAACTGACTTTTTACCTATGGAATCATGCCATAACGGTTTCAGTGGGCCCTAAGTCCTAATGGCATAATCCCCTGACTAACCAAGTGGCCCTAAGTATATAATTTGACGCTTCAAACCAGTTGTTTCTTAAGGAGAAAAGTAGGTATGCCTTAACTACTCCGCTCAGCGTTAATGTCAAAGATGATGTGATCTTAAAATATGTGATCGAGCAGGCAAGGTGCGACTAACTGTACTTGCATAATATTTGCTTCGTAATCGAATATATGTTAATGTATGACCCGCTCTTAGAATATTCATGCATGATGGTGTCGGCGAACAGCTAGAATGCAATGTGCCTACAGCCTGTTCCAAATCTCATGGAAATTTAAACAATGGATCAGTAAACGTACCTGTGGATGCCAATTTGTAGTGCCACTTACAAATTATTAAGTGCTTTCGTTTGATTATTTGCATTCTTAATCCTGAAATTCTAATTTCAAATCACCTGATGTTTGTCATTTGAAAATTGATGTTAATTTTATTTACTCGATGATTCTTCAATTACAATTTAATAATGTTTAAAGTTGAAAGGGGTTGGCTAAGTAATAACAGCCGCACGGGTCGATTTATCAAGTTAAGCTACGCTTGCCGAGGTTGGTTCGTGGATGGGTGACCATCTTTACATACCGAGACTCCTCCGTGCCTCGGAAAGCACGTTAAGCCGTTGGTCCCGGCTGTAATTCGTGGATCTTTGACAGTCGTTACAGGTCGTCAGAAACTTGAAAATCTGACAAGTAGTCTTACCAAGGAGTATCGTATTACCCAGTTACTGGATAGTAAAGGTCAGATAGGCAGTCGTTCCATGTACATAAAATATCCAGTTAGACTGGAAACCGACCCCAACATAGTTGAAAAAGGCTAGGCAGATCGATATACGAGTATAAAGTTGAAACCATCTAAATACAGACGAATGTGCTAATAATTCCTTTCAGTAAGTAATTGCGTAAGAATTAAACTTGAACAGAGTTTGTTTATACTTTCATCAGATAGTTTTGGAACAGACTATACGATAAACGCGGCGCTGATACTAATTTTGCCAATAGACAAGGCTTGGTTTAGGTACTTAAATTTGTGTAAGTTATGTAGCGAGTTAAGTTCCTTGACTTCTATACGTCGATAGTTTCTGCGCTACGATGCGAAAAAGATGCGTTTCCCTGATGCGCCGGTTGCGGACCAGCCACAACATTATACTGCAGTGTATCGCGAGCAGACTGGACTGGTTGTGTGTGAATATTAAATGACGGAGGAGGGTATCTGTCTCTTTCGTTATTATCAGCCATATTTTAACTACTGTGGGCGTGCTGTTGGTAGTGTTGGTTATTGCGCAATAGAAATACCGTTTACAAGATCAAATTATAATTCACTATCAAATTAATCACACTAGCAATTCACACACTGTAGGTACACGACACAACTATTCGGAATGCACCACAATTTCTAATCGTTTACGTAATTGACCGCCACCGATGAACTCTGCTTAGCTCCGGCCAGTCCGAGCGTTATGTTGCAGACTCTGTCGAGCGCCGATAGGCGGCGCTGGCGTCCCGATTAGTCAACTCAGTAACTTATTTCTGACATATACGTGACACTTCTCAATTAAAAACTGTCACGTTTGGACTGTTGTAACACAACTCTTCCTACTTGAACTAAACTCGATGCCAACCATAAATTTGAACGATTTTATCTTTAGTTAATGACACAACGCCGAAGCGCTTGACAGTACTGGTTTGATTGCTTTATTGACAAAAATCCTTTACATGCTTAACAATTTTCCTGTGCTTACGACCACCATTGTTACTTTTAACATCAGTACTAATTAACTGGATTGGTCTTCGATAAGAGCTTAGTGACATTTTGTGATAGGTGGGTAGACTCCATCTCTTATTTGTTATGCGTCACTTCTTGAGATGACAGGAACAAGTTGGATTTTCAAGTTGTTCAACCTAAAAATCCAACTTGTTCGTGCCACCCCTGGATGAGAAAACCCATAGATGCCATCAGATCGATAAGATGATATCTCGTGATAAGTGGGCAAGTAACCTATCAACGAGGTGCGGCTAACTGTATGAGGCTCCTAAGCTTTGCACATTGATCGTATGACCCGATAAGATGCATAACAGATGCATTTATTGAATAACTCTAACTCGTCGTGACTGTCGTAGGTAAAGATTATTTGCGCGCAAAAATAAATTGTTATTCTTGTGTTATTGATCGAATTCTCGGGATATACATGTAGAACCGTGGACATATACATGTAGAACCGTGGACATTTACGGTGAACCACTTTTTAACCTTATGCACTTAATAATAAGGTTGAATAGTGGTTCACCGCTAGTATCCGCGAATGGTACGTTCATCTCGTCGTCGCGTCCTACATAATAAAAATAACGTAGTTACCTATTTTACTATTCCTACCTACTTATAATTTTTAAATTGTGTCATACCTGCTCAACACTGATCATACCTAATATTTCTATTTATTGGTACATTATTTGTTTCTATACGGAAATCCAACCCACAACCTCGGTCATATGTAGAAGAAATTTTTCTATTTCCATACCATTCGAATCATCGCCATTTCAGTCAGCACCAATAACATCAACTCTGGAGTGCACTTTACCGTAATCGTCGTGAACGTTATTAGGAATACGGTTTAACGGTAAAATTCTATTAGTATCTATAGAAAATTCCCATTAGGAATTCCCATACAAGTCTGCAGAACTTTTTATGGTGAGAACGTCGAACCCTAGTCTTAGTCTAGCAGGATGTTGTGTTGGGGCCTAGCTGTCAAGTGTAATGACTTAGAGATTCTGCAGCCAGTAATTTTATATATAGTCACATCAATCAATATGAAGGAATGACGAGGAAGCGCGCCCATTGGCAAATGGTGTGTCAGATAAGAAATATATAATATGTGCATTGTGCTGTTCAGCAAGTCTAAAATTATGTAGTCTATGGTAGTTACAGTCAATTCTAATAGATAATAGTGTCTTTGAATGACACAGAACTGGAAACAATGAAAGATTAAAATATTCTAGCTGTTGTGGCTTTTGTAAAAATGGCGTTGCACCAACTATAACTAAGTACGACGATTTTTATAACTTGTCTTAGTCCATTTCTTAATTGTTCTCGTAAGGTGATTTGACATGCCAAGCACTTTCGATTTAGAACTGATGTGGCTTAACATAAATCTGAAGAACTCATTATTACCTAAGTGTCATGCAAATCATCTTAGGATGCCTGTAACTATTTCATCTGTAATACGGTTGTCTGCATTTATTGGTTGTTACCCCCTTATTATTATTTTTTGAAGGGGTGTGCCCAATTAATGCGACCATTATCTATAGCTACTTGAATACTACTCGTAGTAGTACATCTCAGAGTCAGTGTCCAAATATAAATGTAGCCGACCTGAGGCCCTAGTGTAAGTTTATTTTAACCATCTCGACTTTACGCAACGAGAGCTTTCGGCGCTCCGATTGGCAGCCGGCCGGCCTTCACCAGTGAACGGCCAATCGGAGCGCCGAACGCGGTCGATGCGTAAAATCGAGATGGTTAAAAGAAACTCTCATTAAGGCCTTTGTACGGTGGCGCGAATAAAAAGTTTGAATTACTCTTCTGTCAAGTGCTTGTATGTGTTAAGTTATTACTTATAAGTGTAGAGTTTATATGTTAGATTTTATATGAACAGTTAGCCATTTAACACATTATAACAGAACTGTAAGTTGTTTGTTTTTGTTCGTAATCTCGAGATTGTGCAGGCGAGGTTGTTTCAATTTTATCTTATCCTTTGCACTTCTTTACCTACTTAGTTAATATTATCTGTTCTTGTTGTGTTATTTTATTACTAGAATACCATTTTTTTAGATACTTAATTCATATTTTTTTATCTCTTTAGGTCATGCATGAGCTATCCGAATTTCAAAAAATATTTGGCTTTGGTTTGGGAGACGTGAAAATTGTTTCGCTGTAACAATGTATAATACATCTGTTCTGTACCTACTTATTTTATAGCCAAATGGTCGCCGCAAACCCCTTTTTTTGTGTTCAAAGTTGTAACCGCACAGGCGCTCTGCAGTCACTGTATGGCTTCGTTCACACGCATCCTTATATTAGACTTTAGACTCATTAATTCCAGCAGATGCTGCTTTTGGTAAAAGGGCACGAATCCGTGTCAAATAAAATCTGAAAATCGATGACAACCTTCACCAAAGGTTAGGATATCCCTCTATAGGTATCTGTTGAACATTCATATTTTTCGTGTGAATTTCCTCATCATTTCATTTCTAGTAGTACGTCGAGCATGTTTGCGGAAGCACATACGGATGGCTTTCATGCCATTATGCGTAAAAAAGCAGCATCCTTACTACAACGTTTACGTAACCGTCGGAATGGCATCCTGAAGATGATTGTTGCGCGACCGGACTGCCTCATCCAGATCTCACCAGGCACCTGGTGGAGGTGGCTTTAGGTTTAATATAGTAAAGAAACAGTTATCTACTAACATTACTACCATAGCAGATAAGCACAAATTGTTACTAATTCCTAACAATCTATGGACAGTAATGTCTGAAATAAATAGTTTTTATTTTATAACCTCCGCCCGACTAAAATCACAGGGTGTTCCTCCAACCAGCCCTGGCTGAGAGATGGGACCAATAACGCGGTCATACTCACAGTTGAAAATCACTACGCCCATGTGTTTTTCTTTGATCGTAGGATGTGCTTCCTACCTTACTACCTACTGATGAGGTGTACGAGTACTACACCATTCAGGGGGCTTCCACTGGCGTATAGTATTTCAAAAACCATCACTGAATTTGCTATACTTAAAACAGTTGTATTGCAATGGATTCCTTCTCACGTTGGACTGGATGGTAATGTGATGGTTGTTCGTTTGGCAAACGAAGCTGCATCTGATGGGGAATTTTATGCTTATCCTCCATGGCATACCGAGCCTTTACCCCTAGTTAGAGACAGGTGCATTCAATCTTGGTAAAAGATAAAAGATCTTTAACGAAGGTCATTTGGTACAGGACGATTCAGCCGTCTCTTCCACGTACGAGTATGATTTGGTTCAGCGAAGGCAGGATGAATAGGCAAGTTGTGATGGCTTTGAGACTCCGATCCGGCCACGTGCCTCTCAATAGTTTTGGTTTTATGATGCGCAAAGCTAATACTTCCAATTGTGCCGTCTGTGGAGTCATAGAAGATGTCTATCACATCTTGACGGAATGTAGTCGTATTTAAGTGCAAAGACGTCAAGCTTTTGACAATAACCTTAATGTAGGCTTCTACAATTAATAGCGTTTTGACCTCACCATTGTCAGATAAGGCCAGAATACTTGCGGGAAAGTCCGAAAGGGATACCGTGGCCCCTGGCAACGTACAGGTAACTGAAGGAACATGGGTAGGTTTTAGTTAGTAACAGTCAGACACGCCCTCCCGCTCCACCCAGAGCGGGAGAAGTTATTTGATAATTCCCGAACCAAAAAAAAAAAAGGCCAGTATACTTTATCATATTAATATTATGGGTACAAGTTTGCGGGTAGGCTAGTTTGTTATACTTATTGTATTCAATAATCGGGGTGACATACTCTTTATACAAAAAACCCTGTAAATAATAATGATTATTTAAAAAAAACCTTACCTAGCTAGTAGCGACGTCTAAATACTAAACAATTCATCTTGTAAAGTCAAAATATTAATGAACCTGAATTGCCTTTAAACAAGCCTACTTCACATTTCTACAAGCAAGTTAACGGTTTAGTTGTAAGTTATGTTCACAGTTTAATGGATTTATTAACTTAACGCCCACTTGCGTTCTATCGTTAACTTGGAAGTAAGCAAAGTGGGTAGTAGTAGCACATTGACTTTGGATTGTGGAAAGACTTGAAGGGTAAATATCTCGCTTGTTTCAATGAAATTAATTCAAAATCAGCCAGTGGAAGTATTGACTGGCTGATTTAATTTATTATCATTTCAAGGGGTGCAAATAGGGGATTAATTTATTATCATTTCAAGGGGATGCGTATTCTAGCAGACACCAATCAATCCGCCTAGCCTTTTCCCAACTATGGGGTCGGCTTCCAGTCTAACCGGATGCAGCTGAATACCAGTATTTTATATGGAGCGACTGCCTATCTGACCTGCACAACCCAATAACTGGGTAATACGATACCCCTTGGTAAGACTGGTTGTCAGACTTTCGGGCTTCTGACGACCCGTAACGACTGTCAAAGATCCACGAATGACAGCCGGGACCAACGGCTTACCGTGCTTTCCGAGGCACGGAGGAGTTTCGGTATGTAAAGAGGTCACCCATCCACAGACCAACCACGGCAAGCGTAGCTTACCCTGACTACTCAGACACAGTTGGACATTTTGAGAACTGGACATTTTGACCCTGAACGGTTAGATTTCCATACGATTCCAAATTGTCCGCGGACAAATTGTCCACCGTCTGCACGCGTAGCATGAGAACCGTCTAGCGTCTGTCCGGCGCCTGAGTATTGTTCACTTACTTTCTGGCCCATGGTCCATTATTTCGCAACCTTCATCATAGCCTCTTTAGCTCAGTGGTAGAGCACTGGTCTCGTAAACCAGGGGTCGTGAGTTCAATCCTCACAGGAGGCATTCTTAAACCAAATTTTCGTGTTTTATGTTTTAACTTATGAGTTACAACAAATAGAAAGAAATAATAAGATAAAATTAAATAGGCGACAAACATAATTTTAAAAAAAGTTATTGAAAAAGTGCTACAGTTTAATAGTATTTAACCGTAACCTAACAAAAATTATTACGTAACAAATTAAAACATGGCGTCGAATAATACCTCCGCTTCGCTGTCGGCTGGTAACATAGTGGTGCCGATTCTCTTGTACAGACATCCAGCAGGTCAACCTACCCGAAACTGTCAAATTTTCCCAATCAACAGCTTTAGTAATAAAGTTGAAAATCTATTATAGGAGTTTGACAGATTGTATTAGGTTGATGTGCTGGCGTCTGTACACCGAACTAAAAAAATCTTACTTTTGTCTATGAGAATCTTAAAACTATTTCAGCAAAATAAAATCTCTAAAAAAATAATTTTGCCACAACTAAAATTGAATTTGACAATTTGGCGACTCCACGTGGTACTTGTTCGCCCTACCCCGTGAATGTTTTTTTAGAGCCGGAGGCGCGCAGTGAGGGCAGCCTTGATGTGTTTTATATGGAATTATTCACTTTTTGTATGGAAAATATGAAAAATTATTATCTACATACATGTTGCCTATAACGGGGGTCGAAATTTTCATTATTTTTGCGATAGGACACACCACTTTCGAGATATAAGCAAAAGAAAAGAAAAAAACGATACTCTACTGTTTTTGCACCTGAAGTCAAGGTGTTGGTGTGAATTTTAGTTTATGACAACTAATTTTATATATAGCGATTATAAATAGTCAGATTTAGTTAGACAATCAAATTTTTTTGGTGAAAAACGTCAAATTCAGAATAGCAAAATTGCCATTTTCACTAAATTAATAACTCAGTGCCATCTTAGTGCTGTCAAACTAAAATAAGTAAACATTTTAATCCATTTCAGAATGGGAAATCGTCGTTTGACAGGAATAAACAACATTTTAGTAATTTTTAGTCTAATTTAGAGGCATTTGTGACAAAAGAATCCGCACCACTACCTAGTTTAATTAAATAATTTGAATTTAACTAATGAAACTATACCACTTAGGTAAGTACTGAACTACTGAACCTATAGGTACAAATGAATTTCTGCTTAATAAATTAGTTAAACTGGGCACTAAGGGTACCACCACAAAACAAACCAGCCAAGTGCTAATCGGACTCGCACACAAAAGGTTCCGTACCGTATTAAGATCGAGTCAATAACGCCGAAAAACACAAGTATCTTGTATTAGGACCCCCTTTAATTATTAACTATTTTTATTTTTTATTATTTGTTGTTAGAGCGGCAATAGAAATATACTATCTGTGAAAATTTCAACTGTCTACATATTACGGTTCATGAGATATTATTATAGTCCGTTGACAGACTGACGGACGCACGGACGGATTGACAGCGGAGGCTTAGTATAACAGTTCCATTTGGCACCCTTCAGATATAGAATCCTAAAAATATTGTCCTAAGTCATGATAATATAATAGGAATGATGACTAAAACAATGTTTTTGTCCGTCATGTAGATTATGAAAAAAAAAAGTTCACGTAGGTATTTTTTTCTTTTCTTGCGATATCAAAAGATTACGGCGATACATTGAGTTAAAATGTGCCATGACGTCACGAGTATGTAGATTTTATACTTACTTGTGACGCAGCGACCCCCACTCCCCAACTTTAATGCGTTGTATCTAAGTCATTTTTTATTAATATGATAAAGCAAAAAATACGAGTCTAATATTTTTTTAGGGTTCCCTCTATCTGGCAGAATTTTGATGCTCCGAAATTTATTTGGCATAACACACTTGGCATAATCTTCTTTAAACGAATATATATATGGCATAAAAATCATTTAATATAATTATTGTTTGGCCGAATGTTTATATGTCCGAATTTACAAAGGCATACTTTTAAGATGGCAGAATTTTATTTGCCATAATTACTTTTGGCAGAGCTTAATTTCGCATATTTTCGTTTCACATAACGTTTATTTGGAGCGACGATTATTTGGAATAATTTCACTTGGCATATTAAGAAGATGGCAGAATTTCATTTGGAATAATTTTACTAGGCATAATTATTGTCACTTCTATAAAATGTAATCATATTCTTAACCTTAAATTAAAATTAAAATATTGTCTTAAAAAGTCAATAAGTTGTACTACAAAAGTTAGTGAAGTGACAGAACCGAATCGCTGCAAAACCGACTGCACGTAGTCTTGTCTGCCCTACCCCTAGAGTGTAATTAAAGCCCGCGTAGGCGCGGAGGGGCGAGGCGGCCCGCGAGCTGAGGAGCAGGTGGTTTTAACGCCCGCCGCCGCGGCTGAGGCTGGCCGGCAAAGCCGGCCAGCAAGCCGAAGCTGCTGTGGTGAGCGTTACAACCATCTGCGACGAGAAGCTTGCGTGGGACCGCCGGAGCCCCGCAGCGCCGGAGCCGTGACAGAAACCATGCCTGCTGCATGTTGCATGCTTGCTTGCATGCTGCATGCTTGCTTGCATGCTGCATGTTTGCTTGCATGCTGCATGCATGGTGTGTGCTTTTTTGCATGTTTGCATTCTACATGCTTGATGCATACATGCATGGTGTGTGCTTTTTTGCATATTTGCATGCTACATGCATGAACTATGAATTTTCCGTAATGTGATAGATGAGTCTTTCAATTATTATGGATATGAAAAGTATGCCAAAAGATGATTCTAACTGTAAACTTTCTGAGTTATGATAGTTCTACCTTTTAATGATTATCGATATGAAATGTATGTAGGTATGCCAAAAGACTATTCTGACAGTGAACTTTCTGCAATATGATGGTTCTACTTTTTAATTATTATGGATATGAAGTTTATGCCAAAAGACGATTCTGACAGTGAACTTTCTACAATATGATGGTTCTACTTTTTAATTATTATGGATATGAAATTTATGCCTAAAGATGATTCTGACTTACAAAATTATGCGTTTTTAATGTATTATAAATGAGTGTATGCCAAACGATTTTCTGCGAAATGAAGTTTATGCTATGCGCTGTTATGCAAAATAATATTATGACATAAAAAGTTCTGCTATAAAGGGTGGACCCATTTTTTTATTATCTGCCTGACGGACTAAATAGAATTTCTTTTATTTGACCCAGGCATCATCCCTATTAAAATACATTACCTACCTATCTACGCGTATTTTCTCACGAGTTACCGTGTAGTGGAAAATTATTGGTATTAAAACGGGCAAGTAACAGGAACACATCTCTCAAAAGTGCAGCCGAGCGAGTCCGAACAACTTTTCTAGTGTATTATTATTATGCACTTTATTTTCGCGGAGCTACTCAAAGTTCCACTAGCAATTACATTTCTAGTAGAACGATTCTGTAATTATGGAATAATAATCGTTAAAATCAACAACACGGATTTCGAAGTTTAAATTGGTCGAAAATAATGACTATAACCTACTTAGTTTATTTCGTGAAAATACTTATGATTTTTGCGTCCAATTATGTCGTGATGAAATGTTGAGTTGTATTGATGATTTAAAATTATTATTCTGTATTATTGTCACGAATCAACGTTACCACAAGTTACTGAGCTGCAAATTGCAAAAACCGTAAGATTTTAATATGGCAGATTACCTTACTTTACCAATAGAGAATAACCTACCCAACTTGATAATTTGCGTCCATATTATTAATAGTTCTTTTTATTTATTTTTATTCACAGGTACAAAATGCGGACTCAACTATTTGTAGGTTTCCTCATCTGGGCGACTGCCCAGGCCTTGGACAGCGGAGATAACAAATTCATGAAGGATTATGCCATGCTAAAGGTAAAATATAATAATTTGATTATTACATAAGAACTAATAAACCAAAAATAAATCACAAAAAGTGTCCGCAGCCGGTAGGATTCGAACCTACGCTCCCAGAGGGAATCTGATTTCTAGTCAGACGCCTTAACCGCTCGGCCACGGCTGCTCATACTAGAAGCACGAAATTTACGATCATATTCAACTAATTCATATTCTATTACGATCAAACATGTTTTCTTTTGTTTTCATTAGCACTACTTTTCCATTTTGTTTCGAAACATTTTTTAAATTATTTTGTTTTAACTCGTAATTCATGAATGAAACGATTGACTATCAAGATTATTTAAGTTGTAAGCTTGTAAATAACAAAAATAATACGTAATATAACTTTTTATTAAATAAAAAGATAGTAAAATACAACGTGTTGTTATGGATATAATTTTTACAGATCTACGAAAGCTGCTTCGGCACACAACTTTTGAAACAAATAACCAAAGAGCTTAAAGATGCCTACGCAAAATGTTCGACAGCGCCACCTATGAAGGAACCGTTGAACTCACATATACCGCCACTGTTCCTCAGCAAACTACCGCCTGGTTTCTCCATGGACCCGAACTCACAAACTATCACAAAGCCGCTAGATGGCGCTATTCACAACAAAGACGATGAAGGAAACATTCAAGATCAAGGACAACAACCACAAAAACAAACAATGGGCGGTGTTTTAACATTTAGGCCACACGGAATAAATGTAAGTAATAAAATAAAAACAACGGTATTTAAAACACAAAAAGATAAACGATGCCTCCTGTGAGGATTGAACTCACGACCCCTGGTTTACGAGACCAGTGCTCTACCACTGAGCTAAAGAGGCTATGATGAAGGGTGCGAAATATTGCGCCATAACTCGAAATGCCGTATGAGTACAAGTTTTTTTATATTTAAAAATAACATGGGTCATCATTATTATCAGATTACTATGAAACGAAAACGATATCTAATAAGACGTGAATTAGGTTTTTAAACATACATTTATGTAATTGACTATGTAAAGAACATGCGGACGGAATCGTATGAAATGATAGTTTATTGTCTTTAATAAGTTTTTATAAACTTTTTTTAAACTGTAAGTAAACACTTCGGTTTGTGCCATATTAAATAATAGTTACGTTCAAGGTTTAATGATTAAGTAACAAGTAGCCATATTTTATTTAGTATCTTATCTCGTAGGTACAGGCAAAGACAACAGCAATAAATAAATAAACATTTTAATGACAAACTATACCTATCTACTTTAATTAAAGTAAAACTGTTAGACCAGTATTGTTATGATTATGATGAATAAATAGCCCCATTACCAAAAATAAGTTGACACTTTCCAAAGTTTTAGGAGAAGATATAGGTATCTACCTACTGTAGGTACCTATAGCTTCTCAAGCTACTCATCTACTCGACGTCCGTATGTCACTGCAGGGATTCAGCAGAATATCAGCGTCAGGTATATTTGCCTGGCACGTGCTGAGCTGGACTCCCATTTGGTGCAACCTTGAGACACACCGCACTTTTTTATGTTCGTTGATTCATTATTTTAAAGTGTGTCATAGCCAATAGTGTCATCACAATGTCTTGTTTTGTTGTGTTGTTATTTGTGTACACTAAATAAACGATTTATCTATCTACTACCTACTTATGGGGGATGACGTTTTTTGCAATTTGCAGGTTAGTGTCAGGTCGATGTTGACCGAAATAAGATTCGCGAATGTAACATAGATAAATCTACAAAATTAACTAAGTTCATATTACCCTATTGAATGAGTATTTCATGAAATTATGACTTAAGGAGTTGTATTGCTGATTCTAATGAGTATACTTACTTAATTCTGTAAAGTCATATTTGTTACGGTCGTGAATCATATTTTAATCAACATACAACCTTTTTTTTTTTTTTTTTTTTTTGGGTGGGAAATTATCAAATAACTTCTCCCGCTCTGGGTGGAGCGGGAGGGCGTGTCAGACTCTTACTGACTAAAACCCACCCGTGTTCCTTCCGTTGCCTGTACATTGCCAGGGGCCACGGTATCCCTTTCGGACTTTCCCGCAACCCCGGCAGGCATTGGTCCTATCGGACCCCTTCACTTGCTGACATCTCTTTGAGGCGCGCGTGGAACACAACGCGCCGTCGACCCGGGCCTGGTCCTTATCGGACGGCGAGCTACCCATTGCTCACCGTCCGCAAGCCCGCGCCTACGGTGGCCGGGAATCGGCCTGCGATTCCCGACGCCCAGGGCGTCTCCTGCGGCGGCTAGGGGCGTGAGGGCGCGAAATTTGCCTCTCCCTCACGCGTTCTGCCTCCTCCTTCGCGAGCATTACTGCTTCGCAGAAGGAGGTGACGGCCTCCCATGCCCTCTCGCTCCGTACCATGGCCTGGACTAGGGCCGGACGCGAGAGATCCCCGCCGCCGATCGCCTCCACGAGGACACGGCGATGCTCTGCCCAAGCCGGACAGACCTCCACCGTATGCTCAACCGTGTCCTCCGGGCGATCCACGCAGTGATAACACCCGGGCGTTTCCTCCCGCCTGATACGGAACAGGAACCTCCCGAAACAACCGTGTCCGGTGAGGACCTGCGTCAGGCGGAAGGTGAGGACGCCGTGGCGCCTCTCTAGCCACTCCTCAAAGAGGGGACTTATCGCCGCAATAGTGGCGTGCCCAGCACTGGGTTGCGACAATCGCACTCTCCATGACGCCATGAGATCTCGCCGGAGCTCTGTCCGCTGTGCCGCGATTTCTCGCGGCAGCGGAGTTACGCCCCGGCGTTTCGCCTCCTCGCGCCACTCCCAAATATGCGCGAGGACTTTTGCCTCCAGATCCCATGGCGGTAATCCGGCAAGGAGGCTCGCCGCCTCACCGGAGACCGTGCGGTATCCCCGTACCAGCCGGGTGGCCATGACCCTCTGGGACGCGTTCAACCGGCGGGCTGGCCGCCGCCTCAATGAACGCGCCCAAACCGGTGCCCCGTAAAGGGCCATGGACCGCACGACCCCCGCGTATAGCCTCCGGCAGGAGGCGTTTGGACCCCCTAGATTGGGCAGGAGCCGCTTCAAAGCAGCCCCGGCCCGCTCCAGTCTGGGAGCCAAACGTCGGAAGTGCTCCACGAAGTTCCACCGGCTGTCGAGGACGAGTCCTAGGTACTTCATCGTCGACTCGACGCCGATGTGAACTCCTCCTACCGTTATTTGGGAACCCGACGGTGGCGCGTTCCGAGGACCATGAAAACACATAGCCTCGGACTTGTGCAGGGCCACCTCGAGTCCCAATTGCCGGATCCTGTCCACGATTGTCGCAACCCCGTGTGTCGCTAGTTCGGCCGCCGCCTGGTGCGACCTCCCCTGCGCAAGGACCAACGTGTCGTCAGCGTAACAAACGACGCTGACGCCGCTAGGGAGGTCGGCGCGCAGCACCCAGTCGTAACCGATGTCCCACAGATGCGGCCCCAGGACCGATCCCTGTGGGACACCGCACGACATCTCTTGCCGGTTCCATTCTCCCTGGTGACCGGGGTAGATGACGGCCCTGTCCGTCAAATAGGCCTCGACCACACGACAGAGGTAGGTCGGCATCCGGTGATACCGGAGTGCCTCCCTGATGCAACTCCAGGGCAGGGTATTGAAGGCATTGGCGATGTCTAGAGACACCACCAAGACGACCCCACCCCGGGACACAGCGTCCCCCGTCGTGAGGGCTCGCACGCGCATGATGGCGTCCACCGTAGAGCGCCCCCTGCGGAAACCAAACTGGCTCTCCGCCAAATCCGGCCCCACCCGCACCAGCCGCCCGACGAGGCGGTCTGCAATGACTCTTTCAAAGAGCTTGCCCACCTCATCGAGCAGCACTATGGGCCGGTAAGCAGACGGAGAGTCCGCAGGGCGCCCCAGCTTCTTGATGAGGACCAGTTTCCCCGTCTTCCAGCGAAGTGGGAACTGGCCCCTCTCCAAGCATGCGCTTAGGAGCCCTCTTAGTCGAGGCCCGAGAGCCTCCAAGGCCAGGACCCAGGCTTTCCCAGGTAAGCCGTCGGGTCCTGGGGCGGTATTTTTGGCATTCAGCCTACGTACCGCCACTCTCATCTCTACCTCGGTCACCTCTGGAGCATCGTCGTCGTCGTCGGCGGTGTGATCCGCATCGGGCACCGCAGTAGGCGGAGCCATGGGCGGGGAGGCATGTTCCCCTCTCGAAGGGAACAGAGCGCTCACCACGTCCCCCACAAGCTGCGGCCGGAGACTCTGCGTCAGCGGGGGAGCCCATGGGCGGAGTTTCTCCCGCACCATCTTGTATGGGCGTCCCCACGGGTCCCTGTTCAGAGTCTCCAGCGACTCCTCGCGGGCCACTCCCCTGGCCCGCAGGATCTCCGCTTGGAGGGCGGTCTTCGCCGCTCTGTACCCCTCGTACAGCTCCGCCTGAATGGCTTCCGTATCCGGAGGACGGATACGGAGCCTGCGGTGCCTGGTGTACCGGCGTCGCGCAGCAACGCACGCATTGCGCAGTGTCGTCAGCTGTTGCGACCACCAGTACACCTGGCGCGAAGCACGTCCGGGCTGGACCCGGGGCATTGCCACGTCACATATTTCGGACATGGCCTCCCGGAACCACTCCGCCTCGTCGTTGATGTCGGCAGGCCTGTCCGGTGGTGACACCCAGGCCTGCACGATCGAGGCTTCCAGGAGGAGCTCCCGGTCCAGCTGCTTCAGCGCCCACCGCGGACCACTCGGGGCCTGTCGGACCGGCGCACTCGAGGTCTGGGCGGAGACGTCAAACCGGATGTACCGGTGATCGGAATAGGTCTCCACCCCCTCCATGACGCGCCAGTCAATTACACGCGGCGACAGAGCGGGGCTGGCGAACGAGATGTCCACCACTGATTCACCCCGCATCCGCACACACGTGGGGACAGAACCCCGGTTCAGGACGACCAGGCCTGTCTCGAGAGACCAGTCCTCCACCATCCTGCCCCGTGTGTCCGTATACCGGGAACCCCAAGTCACATTTTTGGCATTGAAGTCCCCGAGGACGAACACGGGAAGGGAACAGAACCCGACGACGACGACTCTCAACTCCGCAAGGGAGTTGTGGAACTCGGCAAGAGTTCGGCTCGGGGAGAAGTATACCCCTACCACAACGATCTCCCCGAACCGTGCTGCAACGCAACCCCGTCCTCTCTTAACAGCCTCGAGGGACGGAGTACCGGCGGCGGCCGACGAAATTAGGGTCACTGAGCCGCTCAGGTCCTCCACCCAGTCGTCTCTGGGCGGGACAAAGTACGGCTCAGCGACCACGGCGATGTTAATCGACCACTGCGCCATGCTCTGGAGCAACAGATCCTGAGCTGCGGCGCAGTGGTTGATGTTCGCCTGGAGGAGGCGTAATGGGGCCATTATTGGCAGTCCATGTCAGCCCCCTCCCGTGCCCCCTGTGAGGGCCCTGCCGCGGCGGCTGCGGCGGCGACAACGACTTTAGTGGAGGCGGCAACGGCGGTGGTGGCGGTTGCGGCCGTGACGGCGGTGGCGGAGGGTTTGCCTTTGGCTTTGGCGGGTGGGGCGCAGGCCTTGCTCCCAATCCGGTGATTGGCCGGCTTGCCAGCTGCCGCACATACAGCGCAGTGCGGCGCGGCGTCACACGAGCCGGCCTTGTGACCGGCCTGACCACAGCGGTAGCAGTGACCGCTGCGGTCCACCTCCGAGGTACATTTAGCTCCCACGTGATTACCCACATGGCAGCGGAAGCACCTCAGAGGTCTGGGTTCCAGCAGTTTGACCTGCGCGGAAACCCAGCCCACCAATAGCCTTTGACCCTCCCCGGCTATTTTCTTGGCCGCCGACACAGGGCAGCTCACCGTAACGGCTCGCATCCCCGTGTAGTCAGGACGGATGGTGCCTGCCCTCACCTGCTCGGCAGAGCACCCCCCAGTCCTAACGACAGCGGCCACCACCTGTCCCTCCGTCACTGAGTCGTCCAAGCCCAGAATACGCACATCAGCGCATTTGGTGGGCCTGGACACTCGGGCCTCGTCCGCATTTAGGGACGCCCTAAGCCTTGCGGCCAGAGCGTCAGCGGCCGGACCGCTTGCCGCACCGGGGACCTCCAGCATCCGGGCCCCAGTCGCCGTGACCCTCACCCGGATGCCATCGGCGGCGCCTATCTCCTTAAGGTCCACCGCCGCTCCCACCTTGGCGAGCACGTCGCGGTAGGACACGCCCTTCTTTTCCGCCTCTGGCTGTAGTGTTATCACTACAGCTGCGGACTTAGGGGCGCGGAGCCTAGCCGCGGCGCTTCGCTCCTTGCGCCGCTGCCGCCTCTCCTTCCTTTTGGCCGCCCTCTTTGCCTTGCCCGCTGTCCTCTTTTCCCCGGCTACTTGCCATTCAGCATCAGCCGGAGGAGATTTAGAAGAAGGAGGTGGGGGCGGCCGTTTCGCCGCTAAGGCCAGGGCTCCCGCTGCCCGAGCCGGGGCCCCCGCTGCCTGGGCCGGGGCCCTCGCCGCCTGTGTAGCCGCCCCGCCCTTGGTCTGCCCCGACGAACCCGGTTTGGCCGAGGCAGCTGCGGTGGCGGCATAAGAGGTCGCCTTCCGTTGGCCAGAGGCTGGCATGCTAGCCGCCAACGGGGGGCGCAGGACGATGGCCTCTATAGCGGAAAAACGAGACCGCAGGGACGCCATCTCCTGCCGCACCAGGGTCAGGACCCGATCCTCGGCAGGCACGGGTCGTCCCTGCCCGTGCTGCTCCTTCCCCTGCGGCCCCACACAAGGGCCGGCTCCTCGGAGCCCTGCCAGGTCCGCTCGAAGCTCCTCGTTCTCCTTTCGGAGAAGCTCCATGGCGGCTGTCAAGCGGGCGACCTCCGCCCGCATCTCGGACATTCCGTCCGACGGAGGCCTGAGGACATAGGTCTCCGCTGCCGCCAAAATAGAGGCCATGGCCGCGGGTATGGCCTTGTCTTTGGAGGACTGAATCCTCTTCAAGGCCACACCCTTGATTGCCGCTGCCACGACCTCCGCAAACCTAGCCGCTTGCTCCGAGTTGGAGCCACCAGCGGCGTCCGGCACACCACCTGCGGGTTCCGTAAGGGCCGCCCCGGTGCTGGTCTCTACAGGCTGGTGCTCCTCAGAGGATGGCCTCTCCCGCTCAGCTGGGCTGGCCCGGCTCGGCTCGCCGGCCTTCTTGGTCTTTTTGGGGCCTCTGCCCAAACCTTTTCCCCGGGCCGCACCCCGCCGACTAGAGTGGATCTTTGACCTATGGGCAGTGCCCGAGACCCACTCGTCAGCGGACGACCCCTCTTCCGGTTTGGAGCGCTTCCGGAGGAACTTCCGGTTCCTCCCTGCAGCTCCCACCACTTCGCGCTCCGAGCTCTGACTCGAGCTCATTGCGCCCGATGCAGCGTCGGACTCCGACCCCGCATCACTCCCCTCCTTCTGGTTTTTGTTTTTATTTTCAGTTTCCATTTTTGTTCCCACGAGTATATATCATGTTTTATTTACTCAAAAAATTGTGGTTCGCACTAGCGATTAATTCCTTAGCTACCCATTAATCAAGCTTACAACCTCCCTCACGGTGCGCCGCCGCTTGGAGGTTTGGGGTAATTTTTTATAGAGGATTTCTTCCTCGCGGCCCGGGCGGTTAAGCCAAGACCCTCGACCCCCGTCAAGTGCCAGAGACATGACCTTGACACTCTTCGGGGCTACGAGACTTCCTCCTGCCTGCCCGACGGCAGTGTTAGTGCACGCCGAGCCCGCACTCCAACGCTGCTCAACGTGTGCTCTCTTCGAGTACACGTTAGAGCGTTCCTCCGACAGGATATTGGCATACGGGCAACGAGACCCCTTAGGCATAAAGTACCTAATGGGGAGTCATTGCCCGTACCCCAGGGTGCACCGTCCCGGAGACTGGTCTTCCCCCCGGACGCATCCATAAGGGAACTCCAGCCCACAGGCACACGGGGAGGTTTCCTGTCCAAGCACCCCATCAACATACAACCTGACAATGACCTGCAAATTGCAAAAAACGTAAGTAAAATTGAATTTCGTGGACTAAGTGTAAGTAGGTATGATGACGATGAATGACCTACTTACATGAATGAAAGACTACTTACCAAAGAAATTATAGCAGCAGATACTATTTATTTTGACTTGTTTGTGTGTTTGTTAGAAATGATTTAAGTTTTTTTTTTTTTTTTAATAATTTATAGTACCTAAGTAAATATTTTAATTAAAAAAAAAAATTTTTTTTTAAATAAAATCTACATGTAAATATTTTTACCTATAATATCAGGTGGGTATCTATACTTAATTCAAACAATAAACTAACTTTATAATATTTGGTAAATATTAAATATTTTTTCCGGAATAAAAATAACCAGCGACTTTTGTAGCTGACTGTTCTACTTTGAACACAATATAGTCAGCGACAAAGGTCTTTAACAACTATACCGAAATCAATACTATTTATTATTTCTAATCATCTTCACACATACCTACTTATATGCATAGTTACAAAACATCACGCCTGTATTCCCTGAAGGGTTAGGCAGAAGTGTAGGTATAGTACACCCACATTTCGTAAGGGGCAAGCCTATTGCCGTAACCGGGCACAAATTCCTGACTTCGGCTGCTACTTAGAAATTCCAGGTGGAAAAACCCATTAACACTGCCCGACCCGGGAATCGAACCCAGGACCTCATGCTAAACAGGGGCGCTTGCGACGACTAGACTAACGAGGCAGTATAATTATTAAATATATTGTAAAACATTTTAAAAGAGTAATTATGGAGTTTCTTGCCCATTCTTCTCCATACGAAACTACTCCTTGGAAGGGTAACTAGAATCAATTCTATTATCTTGTAAAGTTTGACATTCAAAAGTGTATCTTTACAATTAATTATTTGACTTTGACTTCAACCAATGTTAACTCCACAGGGTCCCTTCCCGCAGCCGCAGTCAGCGATCCCTCCGTACGTGATCCCCGCACAGTTCCGCCCCTACAGCGCCAACCCTTACTATCAGATGCCCTACAGCGCGCCTGTGTTCTACCCCCCGAATGTACCTTACAACCCCTACTTCGCCCAACAACAGTACCAGCAACCCTTCTACCAGCAACAACAACAACCGTTCTTTGGAAATAGTCGGATGTCGGTGAGTTTGTATTGTTATTTTTGTGTGTGGGTACAGCCCGATTCATACTTAATGGCGGCTCGGAACATGAGGCGAGTCGCTGCGCAGTAACGAATTCATGGGTCAGCGGGGGTGAGGGATGCGGTACTGCGCAGCGAGCAGCTAACTTCCGAGCCGCCATTAAATTTGAATCGAACTATACTTACCTAACATAATGTTAATCCGCACATTCCACTTTTCACAACATCAATAACTCGCATATTTATCTCATCTACTCGACGTCCGTATGTCACTGCAGGGATTCAGCAGAATATCAGCGTCAGGTATATTTGCCTGGCACATGCTGAGCTGGAATCCCATTTGGTGCAACCTTGAGACACACACCGCACTTTTTATGTTCGTTGATCCATTATTTTAAAGTATGTCATCACAATGTCTTGATTTCTTCTTTTTTTAACCGACTTCACCAAAAAGGAGAAGGTTATCAATTCGGTTGTTAGTATATTATTTTTTGTTTGTATGGCACCTTGTAGCAGGTAGCTGTTTCCTAATGTTCATGTAATTTGTTAATATTTAATTCTGCTTTTGTATGTTGTACAGCACATCAACCTACTACAATCTGTCAAATTTATCTAATAGATTTTCAACTTTATCACTAACATATAAGGTTCAAAATTGATTGGGAAAATTTGACATTTTCGGGTAGGTTGACCTGTATATATATCTGTACTATGTTTTTTGTGTGCACAAAATAAACAATCTATCTACCATGCTGCCAGCCTTTAGAGCACTTTTCCTGTCGACAGCGATGGGGACGAATTTTTTGATGCCCTATGATTCCTTCCACTCCTTTTTTAATTACATATGTACATATTATTATTTTAAAACTGCTAATAGATTATGTAAATATCTTGTTTGAAAATAAAATTAATGACCTGTAAGTACCTAACACTGGATATAATTTCCTGGATACATACAGTCCATACAGACCGACAATTACATACAATTACTTGACTTTATGAACAGAATAATAATAAAACAGACGTCTAGACATAAAAAAATGTGCATAAAATTAACTTTCTGAATATAATCGACTAAAGTAGGTACCTACTTAATTGGTCAGCTGATAATTTTAGTTACGTAAGTCAAAACTATATTCTGACGTCCGCGTCCAAAGTCTGTTCATTTTCATCAAATTATCTGCAGAATTTAACCCTTATTTCTTCTCAGCGCCACCTCGGCCTCCGCGCTCGTCTCGGCATAAACGCCCGCGCACAGGCCGGTCAGAACGTGACTTGCGTAATGCAAGAGCTAGGCTACATCGACAGCAACATGGAACCCAACTACGAGCAGATCACGCAGAGGATCAACAACCTGCCGGTGTCGAGCGAGCTGAAGACCGACATACAAGAGGGGCTGCACTTCTGTCAGAAGTTCTCGGTGAGTTTGTTAAGCGAAACGAAGAAGTTAAAGGGATTAGCAGGCATGCAATGATTACTGACAAATGCTTGCACTGACTGGACAGGTCCACTCAAATCTGTGTGGTTCTTTCCTCAAAAGACCATTTCAGACACTAATCTACATGGTCCTCATATGGCCTGACCAAGATTATGTCTGGACTTTAAAAGAGACCTCTCAGTTTGTTTCGGTCTTTCTTCTCAGAGTAGTCAGATAGGAAACGCCGAACTCATCTAGCTATTTTTTTTTTTAATTTGACGTGTAAAAGTGATTGCAATAGATATCCTATTTACGGAATAAACAATTTCATTTCATTTCATGAAAAGATTGGCATGTTGGCAGAGTTGCTGGCGGGGCTAAAAAAACGGGGGCAACCTGTGACATCTACAAATCCGCACTAGCCCGCGTGGTGGATTACAGCCATGCTCACAGCTCATGGAGAGGATGTCTGTGTCTTAGCAGTGGAAACATTATGTCACAAATAATTCCTTTGTTGCAGCAATGTGTTCCAGAAGACAAGCGTGACATCGTGCCGCGTCCTCAGGAACAGATCAGAGCCATCTTCTTCTTCCGCTGTTACAAGGTATACCTTCGGGTTTCACTTTAACACTGCCATCTTACCATTTGTCTTGCATGGCGGATTGATGAGAACTCATTCATTTGTTTTCAGCACAAGAAGCTGGAGGCTTGCATCATGAAGGACATCAATGAGCACTTCAACAAGGAGTATATGTTTGATTCTGACACAGATTTCGCGTAAGTACACAATGTATTATATTAAGTAAAAAGTATTTTTTGATAAAATGACCGCCCGCTTCTACCAACCATGTACTAACGCAGGGATCTTCTTAGACTGGTTTCTGGTGAACCAGAACCGTTATATTCAATCTACTCCCGACCCTTATCAGCTAGCTACTCAGCCTTAACATATTGAGGCTTTTCATGAAAATTAACGCCACCAGTTGGCGCCACTTTGACAAAAGGTCTTCCATTTCTAAAACGAATATAAAATATATGATGACGTTCATCATTCGTTTCATTCGAACGCAGTCGAACGCAATGTAGATTGTTCCTGCATAAATTGAATTGAATTTCATTTAATTCATTTGTTCATCATTTAGTCATGCATGACTTAAGAAAATATAGGCGCTTTGACACTTTTAACATGTCCGAACCGGACCTGGCGTCTCAGTGCTACCACCTAGTGAACGTCATTTCAGAAAACCATCATCATGATGGCCCAGCGGTTAAGGCTTCGCCTCTCATGCCTGAAGCTGTGGGTTCAAATCCGAGCAAATACCAATGTGACTTTTTCAATTCACATGTACGAGTACTTTCTCCGTCTTATTACGAAACGAGTTCTAAGTTTGGTCCAAGCTTAATCCATCCAGCCAGTTGTTTTATTTCGAACCTTATTCCAACTGGTTTAAAGTTCTTAATAAAAAAATAACAACTTAGACTCGGCTTTAAAATCAGTTTTTGTATTTAGAACTTTAACGATGTCGAAATAAATTTCTAAATTAAAAAATGACTTACTGGGTTAAACCTGGTTCTAAAGATAAACCTTGTTTTGTAATAAGGCCGTCTGAGTTTATCTTGGACATTATTGACATCGGTGAAGGAAAACATCGTGAGGAAACATGGACTTATAGTAGTTAATATAAGTCTGAAATCACCAACCCGTCTTGAGCAAGCGTGGCGATCAATGCTCGTGCCTTCTCTGTATGAGAAGAGGCCTTGGCCCTGCAGCGGGACAGTAATAGGCTGGTATTAATATCATGATCTAGAAAAGTTGAATCCTAGCTTTGAATCCCAGTAGTGACTCAGGCGCCCTTTCTGTAAGAGGGACGTTATCGTATGATTTTGGTTATAACTTAAATCATTTTTGCCGCAGCCTCTCCCGGTCAGCCCGCTCGATCCGCGACGTGCCTCTCCGAGATCCCAGCATCGAAGCCTTAGAGGAGATGGAAGTCTACCTCTATGACTACCTCAGCGGAGGAGGCGGCTTCGACTTCGACTTATACATTTAAGACTGAGCCTTATTATGTAGTCTAGTTCAGTCAATCTTAGTTCGTATGTAGGGTAGATAAAGTGTCGTCAATTGTTATGAAGTAAGTAGGCCTACGATAAGTTTTTGAATAGATTTTTTTTATGTCTCAGTTAGTACAGGGCTTTGTTTGTAGTGGTTTTGAGTCTAGAAGTTTCTTAGGGTACCTAATCAAATGAAAATAACATCATTCCGTCATTCACAGAAAAAAATACGCATTATGTAATTGGTTTGAATATTATAGTTGGATTTCATAGATAGGTACAGTACGACACAACTTAGATCACCATCTGAACTGAGTGCGCTTTTAAAATCACCAATGTTTATTACTGCTTTAGGTGAAAATGATCTTTACGCAAACGCAATAACTTATAAAGTCATATAACCAAATACATTCGTAAAATTGAAATGAATGAATGCAAATTTTCAAATTTAAGCTACATCTAAGTGTATCGTACTGTAACAGTATAACATCGCAGTGATCATATGGCCCTAATGACTTAGCCTTGTATTCACCAACATTGAAATCAACTGTTTAGATATTTAATCAGTTCTTTATTTAAAATTTCCTTAGGAAATTCGACATAAGCCAACTGTTTAAACATCTAACCGCGGTGGTTTGAATGTTGGCGAACAAAGGCCTTAATTATGTTTTTTCTGTTACGATTTGATTCTCGTTTTTGCTAAAAAATTGAGAACAGTGGTGGCCCAGTGACTGCGAGTTACGAGTTTGATAGGTCGTGGTTTCGAACCCAGGCAGGCATTTTACTTTGTGTAAATGATTACGTCACCACAGCTCTGAAACGGTGAAGGAAAACATCGTGAGGAAACCGGCATGTCCTAGAACCAAAAATTCGAAGACATGTGACATCCGCGAACCCGCACTAGGCCCGCGTGGTGGATTATGGCCCACTCCCTCTCACAGAGAGAGGAGGCGTGTGTCCTAGCAGAGGGTACATTATAGGCTGATTATGTTAAAAACATTTTTTAAAAATCTTTTAGCAATATCGAGACAATTTATATATAAATTTTAATACTACTAGGTGCGACTGTATCTTTAACTTTCTTTATATTTTTTATTTTTTTATTTGACGTCAATGGAAATACTGTATCTATCAAATACAAATTAATATATATAGGTCTTTGAATATTTTCATTCAGGTCTAATTAATCAAAATTCAATTGGTTTTAGTTATAATTGCAAATGAATGGTGCTCAAAAATGCTAATATAAGTTTGAAAAAATGCTCAAAGTAAGGTTGCCCCTATATACGTACCTACACTATTATTTATAAATAAAATACGTAAAATAATGACAGATAAAAATCTGACACGTTTTTTAAGAAAATGAATGAATTTAGCCCGGACTAAATTTTCGGTAATATTTTATATTTATTTAGATAAATATTCGCCATCGAATGCATTTAATATTTAATGATATTATAATAAGTATCTATTAGTTTTAAGAATTTCTTATTTGGCGTAGGGGAAAACCGGGGTGTTTGCTGCTGACATAATTAAAGAATAACAAAACAGCTACTATTTAGAAAACTTATCTAGAAAAGTTTCTATTGTATTAAAATTACTGGTCTTATAATCCACATATATTTTTAGTATTTTTTTTAAAGTGTGTATATCTATACATATAGATATACACACTTTAAAAAAAGTGTGTATATATAAATTAAAGTCACTTTTCGTGACCGCGCTGTTCTTCTAAACTACGCAACGGATTTTGATAGGGTTTTCAATATCATTCAGATAATTCATTACGGAAGGTTTATATGTGCATAATACATAAATATTATACTTACATATTATAATAAAGAAATCTCGGTGTTTTGTAAAATACGGTAAAACCGTGCGACGCAGGCGCGGGTCGCTAGTCAGACATAAGAACCATTTCCTTGACTATTTGCTTATATCGTGTCTTTGCAAACATAGCAAATAAGTACGACACAAAGCAGTACTTAATTAAGGTAGAAGGTATTTATTCTTATATGAATACTTATACCACTGAAATACATTTACTGAAATATCTATTGTTGTTGATATCGTAAAGATGTTGTGTTGGTAGCAAACTTAGGTTCTTGTCAATTAGGCACGCTAGTTTGAGCCTTTTTGATGACGACTGTATTAGGTTATAGGGTAAAAGGAACAGTTGCTGTCCTTATGCATTTAAATTAATTAATATTTGAATGCTTTGATTTTAGTCGAATGTTTTTTTTTCGGTGATTGAGAATAGAAATAGATTTTTTTATGTAATTTTATATATAAAATTGTGTTTCTTTATATTTTTTTAACTTTTGAGTTTTTTTTCGGAAATTAATGATGCATTTACTAGTTTTAAGGTTTAATTTTAAGATAGAATAATTTGAGATTAGAAATGTAAAATCAAAACGATAACTGAATAAAAAATAAAATAAATTGGGCTTTTATTTTTCTCTTGTTTCAACTCTCTGCTCTCTATCCTCTTTAGATAAATACCTATGTAAATGAAAAACGTCGGTTTTTAACCTCTCCAAATCATTTTACAATTACTTTGTCTACTTAAGAAGTACCATAAGTTTCTTTCTTACTCCCAAATTGAAAAAAAAACATGCCATTGAAGTCCATTGCAAAAGCATTATTGAGACATCAAATATTAATACGGTGACATTTAATTCGAGCTGTCATCTATTTTTTCCGCATTTTGACTCAGACACGGCCAGTTATGAACTGGCAGACAAAAAGCATTATTGTATAAATATTATATGTACTGAAAGGGCACGCGTGCTGGCCAGAGTACAAAGGGCATCTAAAGGTGACTGTCTATCAAATATCGAACCGACATGCACAATAATTTTCTTGTCAGCAAGGCGTCAAATTTTGTAAAATTGGCCTTTAATTTTTAATTCTTCGATTCGTGTTATAGTATTTTTGTTAGGGATAAGGAGCAATTTATCGTGTACTTGTATTATTATTGTTGTTAAAGCGTGAAGAGAGATGTTAACGTCTGTTTAGCAAGGTTATTGTCTCAATCAATCTTCCTAGCCTAGCCTTTTCCCACTGTTGGGGTCGGCTTCCAGTCTACCTGTAGTCTGAATACCAGTATTTTACATGGAGCGACTGCCTCCATATCCTAGTTACTGGGTAACAGTATACCCGTTGGTAAGACTGGTTGTCAGACTTTCAAAAAAGCTCGAATCACAGCCGGGACCAACGGCTAAACGCGCTTTCCGAGACACAGAGGAGTCTCGGTATGTAAAGATGGTCACCCATCCATTGACCAACCCCGGCAAGCGTAGCGTAACCTGATGGATCGACCCGTGTGGCTGTAATTACTTAACCACGAGGTCCTCTATAGAACTAGGTACTTGTCTCTCTGAGGTAATTGAAACCTATATTATAGGGACAATTTGAAAATTTATTATTGGATAGGAATATCAGAGAAACTAACGATACCCTAATGATGATACAAACAGCGCTTTCACTATGTTTGATATCACACAGGTAAAAGATACATAACATGCATATTTTTGACAGATGTCAAACACAAAAATTACATACACGAAAAAGAAAAAAAAACACATCTGTTTGTGAAATCTAAAACCCTTTTGTGGTAACCATTGGTTTCGGAGAAAGGTCCAAGTATTCAAACGAATAGTTTTTGCTAATATCTCTCGACGTGCATAAAAAGTAGCATTATATTTGTCCGTGAACGGATTCTTGTACAAAACTTTCACCGGGGGTCCATTATAGAAGTGCTCGATTTTTTCTCCATGAAAAAATTCTTACCTGTCGCTTTGAAAGAGGTTGATGGGAATATAGAGCAACTAAGTTTATAACGCAGAAAAAATATTGTTCTCATAGTGAGTCACTTATTTTTGCGAGAATTTGAGATGTTAAAACATTTATTATGTAAATTAATTTACATATTATGTAGGTAGTTACATGTATGATGCATGATAGTTGTTGTTTTACAATTATCCTCGTAATATAAATTATATGTATATTACCTACATGGCACTTACAATAATAAAAAATAAGTTGAATTTATGTTATATCCTTTTATGTTGCTTCCATATAGGTACATATAAATGTTGTATTTTAAAACAGTTTAATTTACCTGTGTGACACGTTTCCCAAAATAAATTCCTAATCTTAAACACATGTAGGTGTTTCAGAATTATATGGCATGATTCCGAAAATAACCCTCTTGTGTACTTCATTAATTTTATCCGTGATACCATGTGTAATTGAAACATGGTACCTACCCACCTACCTAAGGCGCTGAGCAGACGATGGAAAATTAGTCCCCGGACAGTTTGGGATCGTATGGAAATCTAACGCGCACGCGGAAAAAATGCCGCGATTTCTATATGATTCCAAATTGTCCGCAATCAAATTGTTCACGGTCTACTCAGCGTCTAACAGTTCTACTTAAAGCGCCCTTGTGACTGTACTTTTAATATCAATTTTATTACTGCTTCCAACATAATCTTCTTATAGTTGTCGGCGGCAAAAACAATTACTTACCGAAATTGATTTATTACGGTATTAGCGTGCTCACCCTTGAAGGTTACTTTCTTCACAAACACTATAAAGCTCAGGTTCGCACGGGCGATTTTTTTTCGCGCAGTCGGTTTTCACCCTTCTGCTTAGCGCCGAGAGTTGAAAATTCAACAGAGCGCATCCCAGCGCGTCAAGAAAATACTCTGTTGGATTTTCAACTCTCGGCGCTAAGCAGAGGGGTGAAAAACGAGTGCGCGAAAAAAAATTACCCGTAGCGAATCTGGGCTAATTGTCAAAACATTTGTTTACCGAAAATAGAGCAATATTTAATAGAAAAGCCAGAAAGCTGTTATGATTGTAAAGAGTTGGAGATAATATATAAAAACAATAGGTTTGAACAGTTATTTTTCACTGTTTTTATCACCGTTTTTATTATTTATGATCAGGATTATTTCTTCACTGATCGTTTTTACCTTTGATTTAAAATTACCGCTTTACCTTTGATGCCTGCTAAGATTAAATTTTTTGGTATTCTTTTTTAAAATAATTTAAACCTTGGTTTAGCTGAATGTGGCTCAAATCATGCTAGTATTTTATTATTCTTTCTCATCTCACTAACTAACTAATAGGTAGCTAGTTAGGGATAAACTATTGCCTATTTATAATCCTACTGAAATTTGTCGTGCACTGTACCGTTTCAACAAAGTTTTTTTAGTTTTTTTGATGAAATAAATTTATTTTCTTTCTTACATTGCAATGTTCGTTATGGTTGCTTCAAGAGCTTCAAGAGATATCCTAACTTGGTTAATTCGTCATGCAGCTTACGTATCTTTTTTTTTCCACCTACCACATGAATCAATACCTAACACCACATTGTCACCTACCTAAAAATATCAACCCTCTCCAAAAACCTCTTTTGTGCAAAAATACCCTTTGATATTGTAAAATATTGAGAATTCTATTTCATTTGTCAGAAACATACATATGTTCTGGCGCAGATGTGTTCGCAAATAAACACTTATTTTAGTAACAAAGCCATTTAGAAAGCACATACACTCAACCCGTCCGTGAAACGCACCTTTACCAATGGGGTAAAAGTGGACAATTGTCAGGATTTTGAAAAATATTTTTTTTGGATAAAACCAATTTATTGATAAAATAATGTGACCAACGTTCACTTTTAAAGTAGGTTTAATGAAAAGGCTTCGTTGGAAAATAATTATGAACTTGCATCAGTTATAGACCAACAATTGGTAGAATATTTATGCTTCTTTGAAGCGATGAAAGTGCATTAAGTACCGCTTATAAATTTTAGGAAAAATGTCATTTAAAAATTTAAATTCCCATCTTACTGCCTGCAACTGGTACAATCACCCTTCAACAAAATATAGAACACCTTTCCAGGTAAACAAATAGTGAAAGATTTTTGTCAAATAATCGCCTGCGCAAGTGTTATGTCAGACTACAATGAAAGATTCGCAAAAAATGGGAAGATGGCAAGGATTGATGTAAACGGGGTTTTAGGCCAGTGGGCCTTATGGAGATTGCGATGATCAATGGGAGAACTTACATCCGTAGATCCGCAAGGTGCTCACTTTAATTGTGAACAAAAAAATCTTGAGATCTTTTTCCTGGTATGACATTTGGGAGTTGTACCCTATTTATTCAACATTTGTGTATACCTACCTAATTGAAATTACTTTCAGGTTTTGTTCATAAAATGATAATTAATATTAGAATAGACTTTTATTATATTCTATTTCGTTCACAGTAAAAAACAATACATAAACTTTTCATGATAAAATCAACAAGTGTAATACAAATGTTTTGATTTGTTGAAAACCATCCATATGAAGATAGAGGATCGATGCTTTACTAATCCTTTTCCCATATAAGCGACTACGACCCCAAAACTCTAAAAAAAACAAAATAACAGGAAATCAGTCTGTAGTTTGTAGAAGTTTATGTTATTTTGTCTGGTTTAGTAGGTACGGCAACAAAAGAACTCATTAAGAGGGAACAGGGGTTGCGAGGAATTTGAAAAATAGGTATTTGAAGAAACTATTGCCGTCTTCTTACCTCAAGTCTGCCCCCGTAGAGTGCGATAGGGATAGCTACAGCTCAGACCAATTATATCACAAAAAAAATGGAAGAAATCGACATTTCGTATTCTCCTTTTTTCTCCTCGAAAATTGAACCGATTCAAATATTTTTTACATTAATATTTTAAGAAAGAGTACGTCTATGTTCCTATCGTTTTCATTTATGTTAAAAACTTTTCGAAATTTTCTGGTACTCCTCTAATCACGGCGATAAAAATGGGGCATTTTTGTAATTTTTGGAGGGTCATATTTTCTTTACCAGTAAGTTGGTGAAAAAAAGGAAATAACAGGGACGTGACTACAGCAGACCTTGAGTTTATGAAAAAAAAATGATTGCTCTAGAGGCATTATTCAGGAAGAAAAAAGGAGAATACATTTATAAGTATGTATATACTGGACCTATTTGGCGCAGCCGTGAGGCACCCAATACTGTTTTAAGCTTTCTATGTTTTATTTCTTTGCTTTTTGTGTGAATATTGTGTGCCTTGATCTGAGTCAAATAAATTTATTTTCTTTCTTTTTCTTTCTTTCTTTCTTTATATGCAGAATCGCACGCCCTGTTCCCTCTTAAGGTACTTCCGAAACCCCAACACACCGCCAATCCAACAGTTCCATTTTAAAGTGCGAACTACATCCTACACGGAACTACAAGAGTGTGAAATAGTGTAGCAAAAAGTTTCAAGTGTCCACGTGCTACGGGGTCCCACGGGTGCCGAACTGCCGATGTTAGGCATTTCCTGAGGACCAGCACTAATTAGGACGGTTCACGACATTTGTATGTCTGTAATGAATGGGAATGATCAATGATCAGCATCTGGGGTTAAGGGCAGATGGACGGTGAAGGTGACGTAAGTACGTAGGGTGGCCAGAAAATTTTAATTAGGCGATGGTAAGATTTATTTTAATAGGGATGATGCCGGGGTCAAAAAAAAGAAATTCTATTTAGTCCGTCAGTCAGATATTAAAAAAATATTAGACACGTATTTTTTGCTTTATCATATTAATAAAAAATTACTTAGATAAAACGCATTAAAGTTGGGGAGTGGGGGTTGATACGTCACAATTAAGTATAAAATTTACGTATTCGTGACGTCATGGCATACTTTAACTCAATGTATCGCCGTAATCTTTTGAAATGTAAAAAAATACGTATACGTTATTTTATCATAATCTACATGACGGCCAAAAAACATTTTTTTAGTCATCATGCCTATTATGTGATTTTTGTTGCGCACCAGCGGGGCAATTATGTCACATTAACAGTAGCAATGGCTTTCATTTTGACAGTTCAAAACATTCATTGCGGTATTTACGTTATTGAGCAGATGAATTTTTCGAACATATGAAGCAACGGATTGGCATTATCCTTCAAAATCATTCAAATTATGATTGAAAGTGAGTTACGTATTTAAGATGCTGCTTATCGGTAGAAATTTAAGCGGACAAGTTTCGACCTCTTTACACAGGCGTAAAAATAATGCAATAACAAAAAAAAATGGCCCAAAGATTGAACCCATACTTAATTTTGTTGACAACAAGAATATATCTTATTTCAAACAAATTAATACTTAAAAGAAATTATTACATTACCATATGTTCTTCCTACACTTGCAAAACTAGGAATTCCATACAAACTTCCTTGCCAAAGAACCAACAGTTTTTTCTCAACATCCTACCTATATATCACGTCAACTTTTAATATGAGAACTATCGAAAAGATCCGGAGTCTCTCCCAGGGGTCAAATAAGTCACTTTATCTGAGGCCACTTGGCTTATTCCCAAAACAATCGTTATATTATACGCAATAAGAAAAACATCAGTTCCGTAGGAATTCGTTGTCATAAATGCTAACTAAATTGATGGCTGACTTATCTGTACGGAATTGGATCTTGTTACTGTTTATGACCAAGTCTAGTCGTGTGGACTTATTTTTTTATATCTATCCTTGGTTTTTGTTTTTACTGTTTGGAGTTTTTGGAGTGTGAAGACGTCTTAACCTTCGCCTTGGAGGGTAAAGGTCTCATAAAATGTTATTCTGACCCCTGTCATACAGGATGTCCTAGTTCAGGGGTCGGTAGTGTGTACTGAAGTTTTGGAAATAAATGACTATTACTGTTATTCTATAAAAATGGCTGCCTTTTGCAAGCGCACTGTATAGAAATCTGACAAGAATTAGTCGTGAGGGCAAGTTTTTTGTTGACTGAACTTTTTGTGCGATAGCTATAAACAAAGCAACAGAAAGTATGCGGAAAAAAAGATTGCCTGGTGATTGTTTCCTGAAATTCATAAAACATAATTAACTGCTCCCACATTGTATCATTTTCAGTTAAATATAAAACTTTCTTGCACCCAAAAAACAAACGGACATCACAGCTTCAAGATGTCCCTAACCAAACAGTTCTTAAAAAAATGTCCCAAAACATTTGAAACCCGATACTTGCCGAACTTAGCCGAGGCCTACAAAAAGGTTCATCGGCAAAGAGGCGCGGCCAAAAACTACATTTTCGATGATTTATGGTGCAAATTAACGAGTACGTATCCTCATTCCAGAGCGTCATTTCCTGGTAGAGCGCACTGCTACTCAGCTGAACGCGGGAAAAAATAACAGCAAACATTCTTAGCGAAAGCTTTTTGCTTGTTTGTGAGATTTTTGGGCTTCTAGGTCCTCGTTTATCTTTTTGTGGCACTATTTTTTTTGTATTTGTTGTTTTCAGCAGCTTTTGCGGTCCCTGTGCATTGTATGTTCCAATTATTCGAGTTCTTATATCTACGATAATGATATATCAACTATTCTAAACCACAATCCAGTAAGTAACAAAGCTTTTTACAATACAGTTTAAAAAAAAAAACCCTTCTTTGCTGTCGGGTAATTAAAGTAGGTATCTATGATAAAGTTCATTTGAAATCACGGATTTAGCCCATAGTTTTAAATTAGGGAAAACATTTAGTGAAAATCCTGATAAACAGGAAAGTCACTTAATTATTAAATGTAACATAACAGCAAAAAAGTATAATATTTAATTCCGCATTATAGTAACTGTATTCTTGATTGATAACGTATACCTATCTGCGCCCCGCGGTTTCACCCGCATAAGTCTCGATCCCGCGGGAATATCGGGATAAAAGGTATCCTATGTCCTTCTCCAGGTCATGGTTTACGCATATGCCAAATTTCATCCAAATCCGTTTAGCCGTTTTACCGTGAAAGCGTAACAAACAAACAAACACACTTTCGCATTTATAATATTAGTTATGATATCTTTTTCACGACCATACCTTCCGCATCCAGTCTTACCCATCCGCTTTTGAAGGTCATCACTAAACCCTACGTCGTTATATTCATCGTTTGCTTACCCTTAACCCAATTTACTTAAAGTCAGCGCAACTTGTCTTCTACTATACTTCTCTACTACACTACCTACCTACCCTTTATAACCTGCCCGCTGCCCCAAATACTTATCTTAATCAATAGTACATACATCTCTCCGACTCAACTAATTAACAATAACAAGCGAATCGGCACGGCGACATCCGCATACCGTTCGGCTCGTGTTACTTTACTTTTTATACTAAAATATAAAAACTTTAATAAAAAGCCGACTCCATGCGGTAGATGAACAAGTGCACCCGCCCTTCGGCGGCGCGCCGCAAAGAGTTGGTTGACGGAGATATGACAGTATTTAAAAGTAGGCATATAGCTATATAGGATACAGAATTTACTTGGCTGTAGTTATGTCCTGTATTAGAAATCTTTATTTTAATCTTAATTTTTTTTTTTACATCTTCCTTCCATAATTTTCGCAAGCACCATGTTAAGACTTTGAGAATATTTTTGTGGCTGTTTTTCATGCCTTTACTTTTAGACAAACAAAACCCATGATTGAAATTTAAGTATTTGCTAGTTAATGTAAATCCACTATCATACAAATACAAAATGCCGTACACTACAGCGGTATTATACTTACTGAATACGAAAAAGCATTAAGAGGGAACAGGGCCTGCGAGGAATTTGAAAAATAGGTATTTGAAGAAACTATTACGTAGAGTACCCACGTAGAGTTCGATAGGGATAGCTACAGCTCAGACCAATTAAATCACAAAAAAAATTGACGAAATCGACGTTTCGTATTGCCCTTTTTTCTCATCGAAAACTGAACCGATTCAATTATTTTTTACATTAAAATTTTAAGAAAGAGTATGTCTGGTTCCTATAATTTTCTTTTATGTTAAAAACTTTTCGAATTTGTTTGGCACTCCTCTAACCACGGTGGTAAAATGGTGTATTTTTGTCATTTTTGGAGGGACGTGACTACAGCAGACCTTGATTTTAAGAAAAAAAAAATGATTACTCTAGAGGCATTATTCAGGAAGAAAAAAGGGTAATACATTTGTATGGAGAATCGCACGCCCTGTTCCATCTTAAGTCCGCCTGTGTACATTTGTGTGTTAAAATTATTAAATAAATAAACAAAAAGCTAAAACTTATATGAATATTTAAGTGGTATGCACAAATCTAGGCTTCAAAATCGCTATGACTGGAGGAGTGACGTCATTTTATGCTACAAAATGGCGTAGCCTTATGTTCTCGTAGACCTAAGTGACAGATAGGCACAAAATAAAGCGCATAGTGCATTCTATGTAAGTATTCTATAGTCTATGACCAAAGTGAAGTGATTCATTAGGTGGGTCGTTCGTCTTCATTGCTTGTGTCGGAGATAGTTTACCGTTTAAATGATTATATCATCTATTTGAGGCGGGAACTAAAAAGTCATTCGTTTTCTCTCAGCTACTGGGTCCATAAGTTGATTAAATTAAAAATGTAATACGGGTGTGGTAGGGGAATTAGAATGATGCTTGTGAAATTATCAAAACATACAAAGTTGAAATATTCTTCTTAGTAATGCATCTCCATATTGTTTTAATTAAATCTTTCTTTGCAGAAAGAAGTACATATGGCAGTATGTAAGCAGGATTAGCTTCCTCTTCTTCTTCGTGGTTAGTGACTAACCTGGTGTCAGAGTTTTAAAGCCGCCCGGCCTCTGACTTGGCTTCACATGCCGGTTTCCTCACGATGTTTTCCTGCACCGTTTTTGAAGCAAGTGATAATTATACAATACGCACATGAATCCGAAAAGTCAGAGGTGCGTGCCTTGGGTTCGAACTCGAGACCTATGACTTGACAGTCTGACGGTCGCACTGCATATAAATTAGCTAAAAAGAACATTAATTAATCACTTCTTTCTGACATTTTTAATTAAGTAATTTCGAACTATCTCATATCCAGTAGGTATCCACTTTTGTAATGTTGATAAGTCGTGCAAAAGTCGCAAGATAGGTATTTCCTTCTTCAAATAAATGTAGGTTGCAGCAAGTTATTCTTTAATTTAACAAGGAATAAGTATACCTCTAGCAATTCCTAAAGGATAAACATTCCCACATAACTTGAATAATTCCTTTGATCAAAACCGAATGATAGTTCTAAAGCTAAAAATAATCAAAGAACAAGAATCGTTTGCATACAGCTCTACAGTTCACATTCAACCTTTACAAACGAGAAAGAAGATTCAAATTCAATTGGCTGTCTTAAGCAACCACATGGTAACGTCAGTTGGAACTTATGCAAGTGCAGACGTGGTCTGTCAGCGTTCAGAGTGGTCTAACCCTCGTCAGACTTCGATGAGGTCTCACGTTTACAGTCACTTGTCTTCACTGAGAAGGAATGTTTTAGGAATCTGGCATGGAATGCCTCTGTTATGAAGACATCAGCACTTCTGGAGCTTTCAATTGGTTTTTTTTTAGGTTATGTTTTCGAGAACCTTCTAAGACTAAAGTTTGCTTAGTTGAGAAATTAAAAATAATAGTAGCTTGTAACGTATTTGCTTATTAACTCAAAACATCTTTAGAGTTTCACACGATTCCTAAGAAAAATTATTTATACTAACGCAACTACTAGGTAGGTACATAAATCACTAAAACCGGCCAAAATCAAAAAACATAATTTCATTACCACTAAAAAGAAGCGTTCCTAATTCGAAAAAGCGCCGGTGGTCTAAAAAAAGCGGCGCTCTCTCTTTACTCTATGCTCAGAATTGGCATAGTGCATTCACAATGGTCGATTTTTTATCACAACACATCTGCAACCGGACACCGAGGTCCAGCAGAGTACGATAACATTCCACCATTTTTCACCACAATGACTACTAACTACATAAATCTTTCCAGTGAATTTACAATTATTTTAGGACTGTTTTTTTGTTTACTCGATCATTGATCGTCCACCCTCGCATCAGACACCATTGTTGGTTAAAAAGAGTGATTTTTTTCTGGTCATTTTGGGGGCTATTGTAAAAAGATGTCTCTCAGATGTCCCCCTTATGTTAAATGGCGCAGCTGAAGCTATTTCTGTTATTTTGAACGTTGGACATCGTAAAGAAAGTGTGGATTACACGGTAAAAATGAGATACTTATCGAGGTTAAATGGTTTGTAAAATTAAGTGATTCATTCTGTGTTGCAAGAAGCTGAGTGAATTAATTATTTATTGCGGGTTTGTTAAGTTCAACAAGATTGTTTTAATCCAGGCAATTAATGTTATTTTATCTATGCTTATATTATAAAAGAGGTAAAATTTGTGAGTCTGTATGTAGGGAGGGTATCTTCAGAACTACTGATCCGATTCCGAAAATTATTTCACTAATGGAAAGCCGATGTATAGATAATATAGGTAAAACAAGAAATTACACGGACGAAGTTGCGCGCAAAAGCTAGTAAATATGATAAAACTCAAACTGTGTGAGTTGATGAGTTACTTCTCTGAAACCCGGAGCAAACTACATTTTTTTGCAGAGAACAACACAATAGAAATAATTACGTATGCAAGCTAAAAACGGGCACTGAGTGACACTTTCGAAATTCGGGTGGTCCGTCCGTGGTCCACTGACCATTATAAATAAAGTGTCCCATAAACAAAAGTAACACATTTCTTAGCGGTAACGCGTAGGTGGCGAGATTCGGGCAAAGATAAGGCAATTTGCAGCCTCCACAGATAACAAATTACTAAATACTTTGACAAATGGAGATTAATTGGTGTGAAAACAATGCAACTGTTTTACTAAGTTTTACACATAAAGTTGATGAATTTATCTATTTTCTTTTCTAAAGAAATCACTGAATTTCGTAGTATTCTGGATTTTGTCCCGACTTCGATTTAGTTTAATGCAATATGGCATAAACCGTGATGGTTTAGGAATGAATGACAAGACTGCTGATTTGCTTACTCATATAATAATACTGTATTTTATATAAAATATTGGTCAGGCAGGGGCCATAGTCTTTTCATAGTTCTAGATAACCAGTTCACTTAGCCACCCAAACCCATAATCCAATATCTTTGTTTCCATATCTTGCAACAGTCCTGCACCAACTGGGGGTTGTCCTTGGGTGCACTAGCATAGTGCGTACAGGGATAATCGTCGGTTGGTGCTTCGTTTCATTAAACACGTCTAACGGGCCTCTGCGAGTTGGCTTCGGCACCTCGTATGCCTTCCAAAGGTCCCGAGAAATGTCAAAGACGTAAAAATAATAATAATAATATGTACAAGTATATAAAAAACATCGTCCGCATCGCTGTTAACAGGAAAAGTACAGACGCCAGCACATCAACCTACTACAATCTGTCAAATTTCTTTAATAAATTTTCAACTTTACCACTAAAGTATAAGGTTCAAAGTTGATTGGAAATTTTTCACAGTTTCGGCTAGGTTGACCTGCTGGCGTCTGTACCCAAAAGGCTGACAGTATTGCCACGTATTATTATTTTAAATCTGTAATTTTTTTAAATTAAGTAAGAAATAATTAATAAAAAATTAAAAAATTGATAATAATAAATATTATAAAGAGGTAAAGTTTGTTAGTTCGTACGTAGGAGGTAATCTACAAAACTTCGCATCCGATTTAAAAAATGATTTCACTGATAGATAGCTACGCTATTGCTGAGTGCCATGGGATATGTTTTATGTTAAAACATGCGAACGCAGTCACGAGCAGAAACTAGTTTACTTGTTGTTTTTTTTTTTTGAGACTGCCCCACACTCGGAATTTCTCCTGTGTCGTGGGTGCGTTTACAAACATTTAAACTCACATACACAAACAGCCAGACCCGGAACAACTAATTGTAGGTCATAGGTACAAATATTTGTTCCGTGAGGGAATCGAACTCGCTCAATCGCTTAACCACTGCGCCAACCGTGCAGTCAAGTTATGTATAAAGCTCACATTTCTCTTCCAAAAATACATTAGGGAGAGCAGAAGTTTATCATTAAAATCTATAATTACAGTTACCCCCACAATTTGTTATCAAAAACACAAATCACGCAGCCATTATAAAAACTCGGGTCTGTTCACAGCAATACTTAATTTAATTAACATTTGCCCGCATGTTTTCTACATGATGTCTGTATCGATGAAAAAACCATTATTCACACATAATAATGTTAAATGTATGGAGTAAATAAATTATATACTTAGTTAGGTAATACATAATTATTAATTTGCGGTTTTGTTACCGTATCAGATTTTGTGTGAAGTAGTAAGTGAGCAGTATTCATTTATGAATGAATTACAAAGTAAACATACTTTGTAGGTATATTCTATAATTATATACCTATGGAGGCCTTTACCCCACAATGAGACAGTATAGGCTTATCAAAAAAAAAGGGTAATGGTCGGTAAATAATGCTATTAACATATTTAGTTATAATTTATTCCATCTCAGTATTTACTTTACTGATAGAACTGCTGCTTCAGCCGGGGAAAAAACTAAGTAAATCGAATGCCCAAAAAAATAAGATCAAAATCTGTCCTATATAAATGACAGGTGTATTAGAACGCCTTTTCTCTATGCCAGGTTTTTTTTTTCTATAAACCACATGTCACTTCATGCCAATAGTAAAGGCGGTAACAACGTCGCATTCGAAATTCGAACAGCAGCTGAGGATCGAAATAAATAAGGCGGCAGTGACACGCGCGCTCCCTCCCTTTTATAATTATTACATTTTATTTTTAAATTGTTTTTTCTACTCCACAAGGATTCCCCTCCGTGTTCACGGTACCAAAACAATGTCCCCTCGTACCTAATGGCTCCATTCGGCCGTGCGTTGTTTTAAATTGGATACGGGTCCATAATAATAAATTGTCGGTCTCAACCCAGCTTTAGAGCGTGTGAGTAATGATAATTAAATTGATCCCTGTTTTTCTCTCTTTATGTTTTAGATATACGCTCATTGATTTTCACATTCTTTCAGCCTTCATTTCATAATTTACATGTATTTTAATGGATATCAATAAATATACGACTCGTTTGTTTTACGTTCTTAATGTCATAATTTATAACCGAGAATGTTAATTGGGTGCTTCAGTAAAGAATTTCTAAGTCAATTCAATCGAAAACATTTGAGGCGAAAAGGACAGTGGAATCATTAGCTCTATATCTATGAACACTTTATGGTCACCATGAACAAATTTTCCCCAACCATTCATAACCGACCTATATGCAAAAAATCTCCACAAGGCGCACGTACTCGACAGAACGGAAGCCAGTAACTTGAACTTATAACAGGTAAACAATATCTAGAAACTCGATACTTACTGCGGGGCGAGGACACGCGACCGACCTAAAATAGCGCCCACAAAACGCCACATTGACAAATCTTACGGCCTCAGTAAACTAACACACGCACGGTGTTATTAAAATCCCAAGTAACTCCGTCAATATATCAACCGCGTTCACTCCCCTAAGTCGGAAGGGAGACCTCTCTATTTTAAAAATACTTCCCCACCGTTCATTTTATATTTTTTCCCTAAGCGCGCTTATTTTTACGCCAACCAACTATTTTAACTTGATCCCCAATCTGCTGCACATTTTACCCGCTTCGCCCTTTTTTATTTTCTAAAGCAAGGGGCGCGAGAGATCACTTTAAAATGGACGAAATTTTAATAATAAGTTGCAGCCGCTACCGTATGTTACATACGGCGCGCGTGCGTTCCTTATTTGAATTTGAATGGTGGAACGCGTGCGCGCGCAGCACGCGTCTTTAGCTTTTTTATTGGGGAACACAGCCAATCAGAGGGGTTTTATTTGTAAAAAAGGTAGGGGAATTTTTTATCTATGTTTATACATAGAGTATGTGTTAGTTTTTTAACAGGAGGCGTGTGTTTTGGGCGGTGTTTTTTATAATGGTTTAATACATATGAGTTGGAAGAATATAAATGAATTTTAAGCCTGAAACTACTTTATTATAATTAGTAACATAGAGTTACTTAGTCATATCAGTACAGGGACTTATAGGTATAACACATTGATAGAAATCAGGTAAAAACTAAGAAATTCCTAACAGTTTCAGCAATTTAGTATTGCTGAAACGAAGCTACATACTACATGCTGCCACATGCTACTATGGTATGGAACCTGCTGAAAATATGGACATTACGTTGTACACCTTAGATCTTCTAAATTCGTTATTATTATAAAAGCTAGATAATGTTCTCGACGAATCGGCAAAGCCTCCTCCATTACGAATATATCATAGCAATCAGAAATATACGACATTATATTATTCCCTTAATCCAGTTATTTTCCGGCCAACAAATACTTCTGGATAATTGATTTCCAAATATTAAGTTACTGGCAGTATGTTTGCTTGCCTGTGCGTCTACTTCGGAGAAAGAAAATGATATATTTTTGTGTTTGCCATAGATATGGCTCTATTTATTTTCGTGTTCGGCAACTTAGCTAGATAAATTAACTAGTTATTGTACTAGCAATTATGCTAACAGGTAAAGGTAAATCTTTTATTGTAATGTTTCGTGACAAAGTAACCGTTATTTGCAGAGGCATTTATAACTATGTTTAGTCACTTCACTTTGAATGACAACTGTACTATCATCTTTGCGTTATGCATAACTTAATAGGACAAAATTGTGTTGACACATGTCAGATGGTACAAACCGTCAACTGACAGCAGTTCGCCACCGCCACTGCCTCTGTCTGAACAAACCATTATTCCCTATCTCTAGGTTACCTAGAATAGAACGATAAGAAATATCATAACATCATCTTATCTGTATCTATTTTTCTGTGTGTACTTAAATAATAAAATAAATAAACATGGCATAAAATGAAAAATAGAAATGACCTAAAACATAAAGTAGGTACATAACAGGTACCTAACACTTTTTCTTTCTTAAATAATAATAATTTATATGTGTAGTGTACAAAAAAAAATATATATAATTTATTTTTGTAGTGTACAAAAATACTTATTACATTAATAATCTTTATTAAAATGAATAAGTAATATGTTTTCGTTCAATTTCAATAAATTAATTTATTTTGATTTTAGGGTTCCATACGTCCGAATGAAAAAACTAAACCATTATAGGATTACTGGTGTCTGGCTGGCTGTTTGTATGTCTGGCCGACTGTCACAGCCAATTTTCTCCGAATCTACTGGACCAATTTAGTTTAAATTTGGTACACATATGAATTTCTATGACCCAAACAAGGACGTAAAACGAAAATAATGAATTTTCAATATGGGAAAAAAGGAAAAAAAAAGTTTTGCAAACTGTACCGTGTGACACCAAATATAATGGCTTATTGCGAGGATCTCATTTTTTTCTTTAATTTTAAAATAATTACGAACTTATAAAGATATTTAACCAAATAGATGAATATTGACCATTCCCTCCCCATTACCTCCGAAACTGCTGAGGCTAAATTTTGAAAAACAACACAGAGAATAGTTCTATACTTATAGATTACAGAAAAACCTATAAGAAGTCTATGGTCTTAAACTAACATGGTAAATCAAACTTACAGTTGTATGGGGGAACACGTTTTTCAACTACAATGTTAAGTTTGTTCTTGGAATAAATTCATCCTAACTACGGAACTCTTCATTGTGCGTGGTCCGACACGCATTTGGCCGGTTTTTAAGTGTAGTTTAAAATGAGTATGACATATGTTATGACATTAATTAGTTCATCTTTTAACCGAACCACACCTAAAGCGTCTTGTACTTAGAAAGTGACACAAAAATTCACATTTTTTTTAATCCCAAGTAATACATATGCATAGGTTTAATACATTTACACATAGTCGTGATACAGTCGATAATTAAAATAAAAACCAGCACACGAAGGTTCCGTACCACCGTATAAACACAACAGAACATATAAAAAAAAAATCTTTGGTTTAATTTTTAACTTTAATTTATTTTATTATTTTTTGGTTACAGCGGCAATAGAAATACACTAACTGTGAAAATGTCAACTGTATAACTATTACAGTTCATGAGATACAGCCCGCTGACAGACAGACGGACAGTGGAGGCTTAGAAATAGGGTTACTTTTGGCACCTTTCGGGTACGAAACCGTAAAATGACCAAGTGCGTGTAAGACCACGCACAATGAATGGTTCCGTAGTTGGGATGAATACTTACGCATGCGCGGTATTGATTTTAACGATCGCAAAAATAATTTTGTATTTCAAACTCGAAAAATCTCTGAAAAACAAATTAATTTCTGCGGTTGTAACCGAAAATATCCCATATCATAACATTGGTTAGGCAGAGGTGTACTCTATAGTACACCCACATTTCGCCAGTTATATTTAAGTCCCATGTAATAGGGGGCGAGGCTTTTGCCATCAACCGGGCACATATCCAGACTCCGGGCTGCTACTGAGAAATTCCTGATGAAAAACCAAATAACTTTGCCCGACCTGGGAATCGAACCCAGGACCTCATCCTCAGCTGTAGCACTTGCGACCACTAAACCAACGAGGCAGTCAAAAACTTTGGACTTTAATAGCAAGGTCACTTAAAAACATCATAATCTTTTAACTATGGGATCCAACAATACCCCCACGCTTGCATTTGTTTTCATCCCTCGGAGTTCCACCCTTTTTTGGTAATTTCACTACACCAGCGGTGCACAGAATACATCTTTTATCCAATTTTCATCGGTATGGTGCAAATAGTATCCGAGTAAAATGATATAGATGAACGGACAGACGGACATGCGGAAATTATATAATGTCATTATTCATTTATTTTTATTCAATGCCATTCAGAGAAGCAGAATTGCATCATTCATGTCCAGGGTTGGTACTTGTAGAAACAGTATAGTTAAGGACCTTGCTGATAGGATGTATACTACCGAGACCTACAAAACGGTGGCTGCAAATAGCCGCGTAAATGTTTTTCATTTTTAAGTAAGATTATTAATTTTAAATTTGATTTTTAATGTTGATTTTAATATTATTTATATTGTTATTTTGATTCTATTATTTTAAATTTATGTGTTTTTTTTTTACGGACCATGTGGTCTGCAATAAAGATTTTTATTTATTTATAATGGTTCCATTTTTGCCTTTTGGCTACGGAACCCTAAAAAGAAATGTCAATAAGTATATGCTAATTTTATGACGACGAATGTGAAATATAAGTTCGTGAAATAGGATTTTTTTCTACTACTAAGTGGAGGGGGGAGAAGTACGGCGCTAGCAGTAGCAGTAAGGCCCATTTTAAGCACCTTACTAACTGACAGTATGAACTTCTTTCCGTCCGCAGGAACATGTCACAAGATTTTGAAACTTTTGCAACTAATATCTCTGGTTTTCTTTTACATCCCTACTGCTTTACCATGTTTGCTAGATCTGCATAGAAATTATAAAGTGCCAACTGTGCCAATATCTTACCCAAACTCTACCCCAAAACACATACAAGTAACGGCAGCAGCACTTAAACCGTAAACCAAGCTATATTTGTTCAAAGAAAATAAATCCTTGATAAAACGAAGAAACCTAAGATTCAAAAGCAAATATAGTTTTCGTTTCCCATAAAAATATTGATGCACCTTTTAGTAGTGGTCGGGGAGAGGGCGGTCCCGTTGCCATGGAGACGGGCGACCCTCCGAGGGGAAAAAACGGGTAAAAATTGCGGGAGCGTACGAGCGCTGATTTTTTATGGCATCGTACATTTTTTCTCGGGAGCGCCGCGACGCCGAGCTCGGCCGTGTGGGCGTGAGGTAGCGTACAGCGTGTTTCGACAATCAAGTTGCTATTAGATTAATTTCATCAAAACCATCGAATTTAAAAATGCCGCCCCTACTGTTTCTTCAGCAATAATTACTTTTACTTTACCGGATACCCATGTAATATCTTTATATTCATGTCTTTATATTTTGGTCCTACTAAGTAGTTTTCTAAAAAACCTAGAGAAATACGAGACAAAGGAAGAAAGGGAAACTAGGGTGGAAACGCGCAGGAAAGATTTGCCTAATTATTTGCAGCCAAAATTAAATGTTGTCAAACATAGCTCTAAAGTACAGTCTGTACAAATTTTCAATAAATTGCCATTAGAATTAAAAATGATTCCAAGAATATTTAAATTCAAATTAAACTCATTCCTATTGACGAAGTGCTACTATAGTATAGAAGAGTTTTTTAGGGACAAAAATAATGCCACAGTGTAACTTGTTTATTGTTTAGTCTCATTCTTGACATGTTATTTTTTTTTTTTTTTGATTGAGTTGATTTCTTATTTTATTTTTTACTTTTTATCCATATTATTTGTAACTTTTATTGATTATTATTATTATTCCGTGTATTCATAACTTGTAATTAATTGTAACTTTTATTGAATTATTATTGTATTAATCCTGTATTCGACACAAATAAAAAAAAATAAAAAATAATAATAATTTTGTTCAGAATAAAAAATAAAAAAAATATATGTATATGTGGTAAATCCTATACAATGCGAGATCGGCATAAACTGGAAATGTACAGCTTGATGTGTTGCCGTGACATCACGTCGTGATATCTTTCTACAATCTGTCATTTTGTGTTTCGTTTTACGGTGATCATGAAGAACAAGAGAAAAAACATGATGATCTGTGAATTTCTTCCTCTGTTTTTATTTGATTTTGATCAACCGCTGCAGAAATTGTTTTAATATTTCTAAACCCTTCTTCCAAAATATCTTTTGAGCGAATTCGTTTGTTTTATTCATTAACACAGGTGCGTACCTAATGACGCAAGATTTGTTCGACACTAAGGTCAATAATACGCGTTTTTTCACCTACACGTACCCGTGTAACGTTAACTAGTAAATGAAAAAGTCAATCAAATTCTGTAGTTCGTCGGTTCATTGATTTTTTTACATATCTACTTAAGTAAATTCAAGTCCATAATTATTTCGTGTTATTGTTTAATGGATAATTTATGCGACACGTGTAACTTTTTTTAAACAGAATAAATTATTTTTGGCGTGCCTTTGAGCATTTCAATTGTCGTTAGCATTATTTAAATGAAAGGCTACTTAATATTAATTTATACATCTAACTTCACGCGTTGACAGATCTGCGATTAATCGATTTTCTGTTTTTACGCATTTCCCGTCAAAACAGTTTAAAAAACATGTTAATAGCTAGACGAATCTGGTTCACTAGCCGCAACATAAAAAAAATGAGGCTAAGATGAAGATCGTGTGTTAGTTCTGTATGTAAAGATTTCGAATGCCGTCGAAACAATAAGAGAATTATCAACATATAATTCTATTATTCTGCGCTGTTTTGATCAAGAGGCTACCACAAAAATAAATAATCAATATATTTCCAGTCGATTCCGCTGAAGATTTTCGATAAAGCACGAAATAGCGAAGGCCAGTCGTTCCATCTGCAGGTCCCAACAGTCTCTATATGAATCCACTGTGTAAGTAATAAGAGCGTTTATTCTGAAAGTGGGCAACATCACAAATAGATGTCAAATATTTCGCTGTTTTGATTAATTTGGCAATATTACTGTATGGAAATATGAAATGTGACTAACTAGCGAACTAGAATATTTATAATAAATTGCAATTATAACACTGAATTTATGTTGTAACCGTTTTAGGTGTAAAAGTTTGGAAAGTTTCCAAATAGTTTCTTTACATGTAATAGTAAATATTCTTTGTTACGATATTAATTATTGCATTTCATAATCAATATTTTAGTTCACCAGTTAGCCACATTTCATATTGCCAAATTAGTCAAAACAGGTAAACATTTGACCGCTATTTGCGACGTTGCCAACTTTAAGGATAAGCGCTCTAAATGGAATAATAAAATAAAAACAAGAAAATCCAATATCGTTAATTGATTCAGGCATGACCTTGCGGAAATCCATTATGCAATACAATAGACGTAGTTATAATTTTTGGTAACCTATTCCACTTAACTATTTCTTAAGAGGAAACACGTGTCGATTTCTTACAGGGTTTTTTATAATTCTTTAGGAATACTTAAGCGAAATAGGTTACTAAATATATCTACGTCTATTGTATTTTAAGAAAATCCACCCCCAATTTTCAAACCCCCTGTACGCTGTCCGAAACTCTCCATGGAGTGCTAAATCGTGTTTCGTATGTGTGAGTGTTGAGAGTGGAGGCTGCAAATATTATAAGTATGGATTTTATACCTATCTCACTCGCACACAAGCCGTCTCCCTCCCGCGCCGAAGGAAAAAATATTCTCGGAGGGAATCTAAAATTATGAGCGCGAAGGAAAGTTTCATGCGTTTATATGAAAAGGGAATGTTGGAGCGAATCGCTTCATAAATCTTGTGATGTAGAAGGTAGTCGATCGTTATTTCGCTTCGGTAAAATTGTCGTAGCAAGCAGTTTTACTTTCGTTCGAGTTGATGAACGAGCGAGGAAAATGATCTTTTTATGATTTATTGTGTTTTTGTTGACTTGCTACGTCTTTGCTGCGTAGGGCCTACGCCGTAGCAAGTTGCTGCAGTTGAGTTGAAATGTCTCATTGAGTGCTTCAAAAAGAAAATGTTTTCTACACAATAGGTAAATGTAATTTATTTCAATTAATATTTTATTGTACATTATGTAAACTATGTATATGCAACTAAATATTATATATATTAGGTATTTAAAAGAATGTGAATGAGGAAAAAAATAAAGGGAAAAGCTCATTGGGCATCAAAAAATACGTCCGCAAAGCTGTCAGCAGGAAAAGTGCCCAAAAGGCTATAAACAGCGTTTTCTACACTAATATTATAAAGAGATATATTTGTATTTCGGACCGATTTTTTAAATTTTATCACCAATATTATACTATATTATCACTGAGTAAAATAGGCTATAATTTATAAAGATATCACGCGGGCGAAGCTGCTGGCGGAAGATAGTATTTAATAAAGACATTATTTCTGTTCTGTAAAAATACAGGATGTAAAAAGAGCCACCACGACGCCATCAACTACGCATTCTGTCATTCATCAAAGTAAGTAATTTTATGCAAAAATAATTACTGGGAAACGGCTTTTATTTTTGGTGTGAAAATTCACTGTTTACGATAGTGCACAATGTAACGCACGCAAAACATTGTGCTTATGGGTGCATGCAATGCAACGGTCCAGGGATCGTGGGAGTATTTAAAGTTAAGTTTTAAGTTATAACATTTAAAAGTTTAGATTTATTTTCTAAAGTAATATCAAGTTTCAATAATATTTGATTTATAAATTAACTATGTATTAAAACTAACTATTATATATATTATGTACAATTATGTAAAGAAAAAAATAAGAAAATAAAATAAGGGGACGAGCTCACTGAGCATCAAAAAATTCATCCGCATCGCTGTCAGCGCGAAAATTACTCAAAAGGCTGGCAGCATTGCCACTGTGGATGGCAATGCTGATTCTTTGGCCTAAGAATTGGCCAGTCCTCTAGTCACGTGAAGAGTCGACCAACCGCTTGGCGCTGTCCCGAAATATTCGGTGAGCACTCGGACCCCACGGCTCTAATGTTTCAACCCCAAACGGCTCAAAAATATAGCTACCAATAAGGTTGTTATATTTGCGCCGTTTGAGGTTCTCCGCACCTGCAGCAGCCGCCCCGGCACAGCCCGCAGTATTTAAAACTTGTTTTCTTAAAAGAGTTTGTGCTTCGATTCGGTTAAACTTTTTAAGGTTTGTGGTTTATTTAACAAATTGCAGTACCTACTATACTGCATTGTTTTGTGATATTGTTTAAATCCGTCTATACCAGAAAAATAAATATCAATGCATTTATATAGTTACTAGGTAAATAATACGCGTACACGAAACATCAAATTGCAGTTCACACGATACTTTTAGGGGTGATATGCGTCTGTCAATAAAAGGGTGCAATCCCGAATGATAACTCTTTTGTCCGTCACCCCTTTCGCTAAGTCACTTTAGCAAATGAAAAAACGTCCCCTTGTATATAAAATAGTATATGATAATGGCCATCTATAGTCGTAACTAGCACATGAGACCCAAAAGACTGCAACTAGTCTATATAGGCATATGAGGCATTCTAACTTTGCCCCTAGGTGTCTCTAGGATGGCCATATTTGCTGGGTAGTTTATTGTTGCGCCACTTCTTCTTCCCAGCTAAAGCACTAGGAAGTGGTGAAGGGTGGGCGTTTTGGGGGACTATCTTATGTAATTTTGACGTTCAAAACGTGCTGATTCTCAGCCTAATTGCCACTTCTTCTTCCCAGCTAAAGCGGTAGGAAGTGGTGAAGGGTGGGCGTTTTGGGGGACTGTCTTGTGTAATTTTGACGTTCAAAACGTGCTGATTCTCAGCCTAATGACCACTTCTTCTTCCTAGCTAAAGCACTAGGAAGTGGTGAAGGGTGGGCGTTTTGAGGGACTGTCTTCTTATTGTAATGTTGACTTTCAAAACGTGCTGAAACTCAGCCTAATTTGAATAAAATAAATTTTGATTTGAACTCACGCTGATGCAATACCAGTGAGGTATTGCACATAGACGTCGTCATAGGTGGTGCCGGGGTGGACCAGTTTAACTGCAGTTATACGATGCAAGAGTTTTTCGGTGTCACTGTGGCCGCTATCTAGATGTACGAGTATGTATGTCTATTTCTTTGACAAACTCTGTAGCCTAAACGGTTTGACGGATTTTAACATATATGAGTTGTCGTTAGATTCGTCTTAATTATGGGAGTGATATAGACTATATATATGAAAACAAAAAAAAAGTAAAAAAAAAAATACTTACAACAATATTGCTATCAAATAAAAACTAGTAATGAGTCAATTCCAAACACATGAATAAACTAAAAAACTTGAAATAAAGCAAACTGTTAAAAAACATAACTGAAAAGAGAAAAAGAAGCATCACAAACCTGAGCATGGTGTAACTTTTGTTTGTCCTGCGATATCTTACAAAAATACACTAAAAAATGACTACAAATAAAAACACTAAAAATATAGGTAAGTAGGTACTTTGTTTCGTTTAATTAAAAAAAATCTCTTTTCAGTTATGTGTTTTTGCAGTCGTGTTTTTTGTTTTTTGCGTCAACGTCATTGTGGTGATTTTGAACATCAAATGTTGGGTAGGTGACCCATCACCACCAATCAACCTCTTACTTATAACTCACTAGCTTTTTCCCGCAGCTTCGCCTTCATGGACTTCGGAAATTACTCCACGGACAGATACTACCGGGATAAAAAGTATGCTGTGTTAATCCAGGTTATAAACCATCTGTGCGTCAAACACCCAAATCCTATTAGTAGCATAATACTAATGATTGAAATACTATCGTGAATTCCACGCCAGTAAAGCTCTCAGTCGGCATGATTTTTTCCTACAACTTCAACAATCATCGCTATATTTCAGCGAATTTACACAAAACCTTTAATGAATTATACATCTAAACTTTCCTCATGAATCATTCCGTTCATTAGTGACAATCGTATGAAAATCCGTTCGGTAGTTTTTGAGTTTATCGCGTTCAAACAGACAGACGCGGCGGGGGGACTTTGTTTTATAATAAAAGAAGAAGAAGAGAAGTAGAGACGAGAAGTAGTAGTTGTAGTGATTGCCTCTCATTCAGACGCGAGGACCGCTATATTCACATGCTGGTAATTAAGTAATACATTGATAATGTGGTCCACATATTTATCTAACTAAACGAAAATGTTCATAATATTCTGACTACATTCATTCATTTACTTCAGCCGAAAGACGTCCACTGCTGGACATAGGCGTCCCCCAACCACCGCCAATTCGACTGGTTCTGTGCTGGGCGCGTCCAGCGGATCCCTGCGGCCTTCACAAGGTCATTGGTCCACCTTGTCTGACTACATACTTACCTAATATTACGTAATCTACCTACGTGCCTATTGATTTTTGTAAAGTAACATTTAGTATTAGTTAAATCAAGGACAAAAAGTCACTATGCAAAAAATTTACATACAATTGGCAGCCGTTTACCGGATTATTTGTTATACATGTAGAAAATTAACGGTACTTAAGTAGACATAGACAATTAGGAAAAAAAAATCATGAGACTGATCGTCATAGAATGAAAATCTTTCAGGAAAAGGTAAGTAAATTGTACTAGATATAATAACTGTTCCTGTCTTTTGAAAATTATTATAAAAATTATTCTGATTTTTAGTAGGTAAATCAAACAGCCATAATTACCACAAACGAGTTGTCTGATTTTTCTAAGCATCCTGTAGGTCGTTTGTCCACCGCACCCTGAACGAGACGTCAACAAGAACGAGATGATGACGCCGAAGTAGCGACAGTACATTTACTATGGCCGCGTAATCTCGTTTCTTGTTGACGTCTAGTTCACGGTGCGGTGGACAAACAGTGATATGCTACACGCAGAAATCCTTAAGCAAGAACTAGTCGTTTGTCCACCGCACCCTGAACGAGACGTCAACAAGAACGAGATGATGACGCCGAAGTAGCGACAGTACATTTACTATGGCCGCGTAATCTCGTTTCTTGTTGACGTCTAGTTCACGGTGCGGTGGACAAACAGTGATATGCTACACGCAGAAAACCTTAAGCAAGAACTACACGTAAGTACCCTGAAACAACAAACAACAACACTTTCGACTCCACCCACTTTTCATAAAGCTCATATATGCCGCCATACATATTGGAAGTGAACCCTCCGGGAGGGTCCCCGACATTACGTATGCGCTAAAGTTAACCATCGCTGACGGTCAACGGCATTAGGTTTGAAACCGTGTTATAGAACACAGTAAAACGAAGTATAATTGTGTTTTCAGGGGGTCTTGTCGCTATATGTAGTATCTCTGGGGGTATTTTCATGTATTAGTGAAAATATAAAAATTAAAAAAAGTAGGTATAATAACTCGCTCGGATCCCGAGGCAGGGGTGTCCAACCTTTTAAATTTCAAGTGAATGAACTGTAAAAATGGTTTTCCAACCCTAAAATACTGGCTTCCTGACACAATTATTTTTTAAATAATAAATTTGTTTGGATTTTCAAACGAACGCATATACTAATAAATCTTGTTAAAATATAGGTACAACAGATTTTATTTTCACAGTTTATAATGCTGTATTCATAAAGAAAAACCTACATTTTTAAATTGAGCCGACGGCTCCCGGCATCCCACATGCGACTAGGTGAGCCCTCCAGGAGGGTTCCCGGCACTGAACGTGTTAACTATCCATATTCAATTGTGTATTCACAACCACCTACGCACACAAAACTTTCTAAAGTACCATAGACAGCATTTGCAATTCCAATCGTCACCGACAGCTACGCCATTCGCCAAAAAAGAAAAAATCGATACTACCCCGAACCCTTCGAGGGAACTGTCACAAAAAACCGAGGGGAGCCTCCACCAGTATGGAACACATTTAATAAATCGAGGGAAAGGGTTGTGTCCCTCCTCCACCCTGTCAAACTACCATGTTTTATTCATGACGCGTTCAAACCGAATCAGAATTGTATCGGAGATTGGGATCAAATCTTTTTGTTATTTACCCGTTGATAGCTATTTACCATGGCTTGATTTGGGAGTAGGTAGGTATATATACATATATAGGCTTTGATATATAACTATAATACTCGAGACCCGCTCCTGCTTAGCACGGTTTTTTACGACTTGACAAACATCAAGATTTCTTAGTTTTATGTTACTTTAATACTAACGTATTATACACATAAACCTTCAGGAATAAATTCTCTAAACGATGGTGAAAACCTCATCAAAATCTGTTGCGTGGTTTAGAAGAACAACGCGGACATACCGATAAACATGAAAAGTGACTTCAATTTATAATAATTATGTATAGAAGATCGGAAACAATTAATAATGATTTGATTTACAGTCGTTACGAGTACTCAGAAGCTCTAAAGTCTGACAACCAGTCTTACCAAGGGGTATCGGTTTACCCAGTAACTGGTTGCAGAGGTCAGATAGGCAGTCGCTGCATGTAAAATACTGGTATTCAGCTGCATCTGGAAAGACTGGAAGCTGACCCCAACAAAGTTAGGAAAAGGCCAGGCAGATAATGAAGTGGTCATCAGTGACAGCCACCTTCATACATTTAGCGAGTCAGGCTGCCCACGGATACACGTGCTGCCAAGGTTCAAAGTAGAGACAATATAGACTTCCTTACTACCAATTGTATTGGTAATTAGTATTTTTTATTTATAAAATGATGACATTAAATTCGTACTCAATCAACCTTGATGCTTAGCTTACACGTGGCACAATTCGCTGCCTTATGAATAAAAAATACATAATTCAGTCAAATTATTTAAAAGTTTAAATTCCGGTCAATAGTGAGTCGAGTTCAAATAATCAGGGGTCCTGTCATAGATGTTATAATATATCTATGGGTCCAAGGGCGGCAGACTGGACATAGATAGCGATCGCTACACGGCCGAATACGGTCGCAAAGTCTTAAGAAGGAACAGGGCGTGCGATTCTCCATACAAATGTATTCCCCTTTTTTCTCCCGGAATAATGCCTCTATGACATTTTTTTTTAAATTAAATCATTGTATGCTGTTGACGCGTTCCTGTTATTTCCTTTTTTTCAGCAACTTATTGGTAAAGAAAATATAACCCTCCAAAAATTACAATACTGCCCCATTTTTACCGCCGCGATTAGAGGACTACCAGATAAATTCGAAAAGTTTTTTAACAAAAAAGAAAATGATAGGAACCTAGTCATAATCTTTCTTAAAGTTTTAATGTAAATAATAATTGAATCGGCTCAGTTTTCGAGGAGAAAAAAGAGGACTAAGAAACGTGGATCTCGTTAATTTTGTTTGTGATATAATCGGTATGAGCTGCAGGTGTCCCTATCGCACTCTACGGAGGCAGACTTGAGGTAAGATGACAGCAATAGTTTCTTCAAATACCTTTTTTCCAAATTCCTCGCAGGCCCTGTTCCCTCTTAATGGCGTCCCTAGACGATCAAAATTACTTGACAAGCACGAAAAAATCCTGTGCTGTGAAGAACGTCGCGCGCGTCTAGGGATGCTATTAGGACTTTGCGACCGAATTCGGTCGTATAGCGATCGCTATCTATGTCGAGACTGCAGGGCCTACACACATAACTGTGCGTTTGCACTGGCGAAACATTCACATAGAGCATGTTGAAATCTCTAATTCCTGTCAAACTTTTTCGAACATAAACATGTTCGTATCATCAAGAACATATTTATATGTGAATGTTTCGCCAGTGCAAACGCACAGTAAGACCACTTATATCTACTCTACGAGGAATAGACATCTCTTTTTATACAAAGTGACATTTCTGTCCTGAATTTTTGACGTCACGCTGTAGAAATCTTTCTCCAATCTGTCAGTTTATGTTTCGTTTCTTCGGTTTGAACTACGGCGGTCATGCAGGCATGCTACGCCTGCTACGCGTGCTGGAAATAGGGAAGATCAGAGCAACGAGGTTCTTCCATACATTTTGTACAGAACATACGTTTTGGATGTTCTTGGAAACGGTAGGTCCGTATTATTATAAGTAGCTACTGTTAATAAAAATTACTCATGCAATTTATTGGCGAAAATAGGTACTTAGGTAACCAAAACACAATAGTTTAATTTACATAGTTAAATACAACGACCATAGGTACATATGTCGCAGTAAGATGGTTAACTGACTGGCTGACTGGTTGACTGACTGACAGACTGGTCTGTCTGATGGTGGTATAACTGTCGAACTGCCCTAATTTTGTTACTGCGACCAATTTCGACTTAGCGCTCGCCGGTCGCTACCGCAGCACTGATCGCTTCGCTCGCTCGGTTCGCGCGTAGTCGGTCACTGTTCTAGTCTAACATAACCTAAGTATTCGGTCGGAGTGCCCTAATAGTTGTATTACTAGATCGTGCTCGTATCATAGTTATATTCCTAGTAATATATAGATGAACAGCTTTCATAAAACTATATTACGGTATTATAGCTATATCCCTAGAGATATTTATTTATTTATTTATTAACTCATCATCACTATCATTACAGGAATTTCCTAATTCAATAGTGTGGCTATTTTTACAGTTTTATTATTTCCTATAACATATTCTGTACATCGTTGTTTTTGCGAACTCACTCAGAGAACAAGTAAAAAGATCTATACTGTCTGCTATGTCGTTAAGTACACGCAAAGTACGCGTTACATGGGTTTTACCCAGTAGATTGGTCCTACCACTGGGCACTGCCAATAGCCGTGGCCGTCGCCTTCGCAATACATAATTGTCGGGCACACACAGGTTTATTTCTTTTAATATACCTGGATTTGAAGTCTTGCCACGCAATAATTTAAAAATATAGGTAGCAAGAGCTATGTCCCTCCTTGTTTCCAATTTATTGTATCCCACCATGCCTATAACAAACAAAGTTGGATACATCAATGGATAAAATGGATATACAATTATACACCATACCACCTTAGGTACAGAAAACTCGTAAATTTATTTTGTATACGCTCCAGCATGAGACTATATTTAGCTTCATGCGGTACCCATATGATTGCGTTACATTCGAGCTGACTTCTTACCAATGCATTGTACAAAGAAGTTAGCGCAGCGATGCTATTAAAACCTTTTGCTCTTCTTAGGACGAAACCTAGGCTCCTATAGGCTTTTTTACAAACATTTACGATGTGATTACGAAATGCCAGGCCCGAGTCAAGGGGTACTCCTAAATCACGCACCGTTTCCGTTGTTTAACTATATCACGGCCATAACCATCTTACTGCGACATATACAAATGCATATGAAAGTCAAAATAACAGCTTTTTACTATTTAGTAAAACAAACACTTAAATTTTATTTATGTATATAATTGTATATCTTTTTTTAAAGATGTATAAATAGACTCTGATAAAAAATCAGCTTTAGTAGTATGTATAATAATAATATACTTAGTTTTAGCATTACCTAATATCTCTAATTCTGAATTTGGTCGTCTGGTTTCCTGCGCCAATGACAATGAAAACCATTCAAAATGTAGACATTATACTATAAATACTATAAAAACTAATGCTTGTCATTATTTCAGTTGTTTTTCTATATTCAATTGTTTCTTAAATCTCTGAAGTTAAATAATCGTTTTTATATTTTCAGTCATAGTAAAAACTAAACATTGTTTTTTTTTTCAACTCTTATACTTTTTATTATTAACTGATGAATATTTTATTAATTTAGGTATCAGTGATGTGCATTTACCAAATATTGTTTTCCTCTGTTTTTTTTTTTAACTTCCCACAACAAAATCAGATAGATATTCAACACACCAACATAAATATGAAATTTTAATCTACTTCAACAGTGGATGAGGATATTTTGTAATCTACACTTTTTATTCTATCGTGAAAAAATGTGTCACGAGATGAAAAAAAAACCTTTATACGTTTTCCAGTCATTTATTTTTCCTTAAAAACTAGGTCGAAGGAAATAATGAAATAACATTTAAAATATTTTTAGCTTGAATAGGTGACTACGTTTTTTACAAATAAAATGATATAGGTACGTACATCAATCTGCCTACCCTTTTCTCAACTATGTTGGGGTCGGCTTCCAGTCTAACCGAATGCAGCTGAATACCATATTTTGCATGGAGCGACTGCCTATCTGGCGTCCACAACCCAATAACTGGGTAATACGATACCCCTTGGTAAGACTGGTTGTCAGACTTTCGGGCTTCTGATGACCCGTAACGACTGTCAAAGATCCACGAGGCAAGACGGTGTCCTAGCACCATTATTATTCATTATATATATTAACGACATGCCTAAAATTATTTCTAATCCGATGATCTTATTTGCGGACGATAGCACAATGTTATTCAGAAGCAAAAATGATGAGACTTTCGAAAATGACATAATAATTTGGCTTACCGAAAATAACCTAAAAATTAATCCAGAAAAAACAACAAACATTTCATTTGAACAAAGAACACACAATAAAAAACTAGATATTAGATATGGTAACAAAAGTATTCGCGAGACTGATTATACTAAATTCTTAGGTATCTGGATCGATAAAAAGATGAACTGGAAAACACATATTGAAAATGTATGCAAAAAACTTAGCCAATGTTCCTATGCCCTTTATAACTTAAGGAAGATCTCAAAACATTATTAATGGCGTACATGGATATGTGTCATCAACATTGCGATACGGACTTATGTTTTGGGGGAACTCGACTGATAGAGAAATGGCGTTCAAATCGCAAAAGAAATGCATAAGGGCAATATGTGGCATTCAGCACAGACAGTTGTAAGCAGAATTTCCGAAAGCTTTAGCTACTTACACTTCCCTGTCTTTACATTTACGAAGTAGCAAGCTATGTTAAAGCAAAATATGCACCTATATAACCACCCAAAGAGTTTACGACACAAAAATAAAATATGCACTACACCACATAAAAAAAGCTATTTTCTATAAAAATATTTTAGGTATGGAACCCAAAATTTACAATAAACTACCTAAACACATGCAAATTAAAGATATAGATCTATTTAAAACCAAAATACACGAATTTTTAGTTGCGAAATATTATATCATGTTGATGAATATTTAAATGAAAGATGATAGGCCTGCTACATCTGATTTATTTGTTAGGAAAAATTATTTGTTATTTATTATTTTGATTTGAATTAATATTGATTATTCTGAATTTAATTGTTAGGTATGTATTATTTATTATTATTTAAGTTAGTTATTATTGATTTATTTTTTATTGTTTTTAGAATTGTGATTTATTGAATTTAGTTGACATTATTGATAGTTTTAAATTGTATTACACTATTTGCATAACCATGTGATGGTAAAATATGAAGAACTTTATTATAAGGAAAAATATATGTGTCTCTTACCCATGTTTGCAAATAAATAAATGATTTATAAAATCACGAATGACAGCCGGGACCAACGGCTTAACGTGCTTTCCGAGGCACGGAGGAGTCTCGGTATGTTAAGATGGTCACCTATCCACAGAACAACCCTGGCAAGCGTAGCTTAACCTGATGAATCAAATCGTGCGGCTGTTATTACTTAGCCACGAGCTCCTCATATAGCTACGTACAAGGTACGAATCAAATGGGCTAACTTTATATGAAAAAATAACCTTTTTCCTTCAATTGTTGAACAAAGGTCACGATAAATAGTTCTATTAATAATGTTTTATGGAACAATACTGTTCCTGGTAATTATAAATAACTAGCTTTATAAATTATTATATATACTCAGTGATAATATGGCATTCTACTGGTGAAAGAATTGTTTAAATCCATTCAGTAGTTTTGAGTTTATTCATTACAAACAAAAATACAAATATTTTCTTTTTATAATATTAGTGTAGATGTTCCTTATAATTTACTTATTTATATTTTTTACTTCAAACCTGAAATAGCCGTTTTCACCAATCCCGATAAGTTCCGTCTAATTTATCATAGTAGACAATTTTTTTTTAAAATTTATCCAACAAATTGTGCCTGAAAAATTGGGCCTTAGTTTTTTGCTATTTATTTTAAATAGTTTAGTGTACTGAAATAGTGCAACTGGATTTCCACAATAATAGACCTGCAGGAATCCTCCTTAATTTGCCGGATATCATCATTTTTACTATTTTTGGGATGTAAATGAAAAACTCTCCAACACACGACTTCATTTCCCTCCATTTTAAGAACCTGTACCAAAAATACGACAAATCAATTGTACGGTAACACACAAAAAGAAATATTATCCGTCATTACTGGGTAATTCTCAAAATTGCAGGTGCTAACTTAGCCCATCGATCAAATGTGGCATTTACCGTCGATTCCTTTACCAACGATAAAACGATACAAAATGGACATTCCTAATCTGCCTTGTCCTTTTAAAAAATAACAAAAGAGTTTCGTGTAAAAAGATTGCTTTTGTGAATTGGCAATACCAACTAAAACTTCCAAAAATATTGAACGACCTTATTTTTACTGGATACGATTCAATTTAGCTTGGCAATCGGTTTAATGAACGCTTTGAGATTTCGAGAGTTCACTTGCCAACTAAAAAATATGCCAAATATAAAAAAGGACATCGATCTTGCATTTTGTGGCAGTAAAAGATTTCTTACTTATCATTTCTACGTGCTTTGTGCATTACGTGGAGTATTGGTAGCTTTATTTATTACACGTTTTAGGTAGGTAGCTTACTTTTTTTTATAAGAAAAAAAGGAATGTACAGGTAGGAGTAAAATAGGTAAACTCATTTGGGATGCTTATGTAGGTATAACCTAGATATACAGGGTTATTTTAAATTGTCTAGCTAAACTCCGCATACGCGATGGGTATCGATATCCAAACACGATGTAATATAAGAAATCAGTTTTTCTCAACATACTTCAAGTAACAAAACTAACAGTGGTCGTTGACCTACCAAAAGAAAAAAGATTTTATTTTATTTTAATGTGTTTTTGTGTGTGTGTGTGTAGTAGTAGAATCTAAATATATGTCTAGCTAAGTGATGTAAGTGGTTTTTTTTCTGACGTACTATCGAGTAAGTTACGGATGTGTACCTACATAATGCCCTCACATTTCGCTCGGTGTATTTTTTTTAAATCTTTATACTTACGAACGCTGCTTAACATTAACCCAAACTTAAACGTCAAAAAATATATGGTTACGGTGAAGTGTAAGGAGGCAAAGTTAAGATATCTCGTTAAATTCTCACCAAAATTAAAGTTGCCCAAGTCAAAAAGAAAAATGACTGTATGGACAGTCAATGCAACGGTTGTTCAGTTCCGCATATTTCCCGCCCAAATGAACAAAATGTCGGAAACTTACACATATTGTGTATTTGTGTAATAAATCGTGCACGTCAAGGGGTATTTTTGAGCCATTTTTAATTTATCTGCCCCCGGCCATTATTTTAGAGCGAGGGGTCAAGCACAATGACTTGCCATTTGGGTTTCATTCCCTGAGTGCGTTTTATTGCCGTTTCTAAATTTCTGGATACATATTTTATTTATGTACACAAAAGTGTGCACTCATTACTCCCTCAATCGAAAAATGTCGCATAGTTTGCAAATTTATTTTTAATATTAAGGTACTTATTTGAGGAAAACGTTATTTTATTGTCTATTACAAAAAATCGTAGTCAAAAACACTCAAATATTCACTCAGGTCACTAAATTGCATATGTTACGATATTATAAATGCAGTAGACAACTTATTTACATTGAATTAATAGTTTGACTGTTGAATATTGAAATTTAAAAGAACTTAGTTAAAACTATTTGTATGTAGGTATAAAAAATCGTCCTCTAGACAAACGTCCTCAAAACACTTTTTGTTTTGTATTAGGTAAGTGTCTTATTTTGTTATTGTTATTTCAACTAAGTATTTTGCAATTTTAACGGTCAAGGCTTAAGGACCTGAATAAATTAAATGTAGAAAAAAAATAACAATGAATTTTAAATTATGCTTAGCTTAGCAACATACAAAAATAGTTGCATTTTAGATAAATAATATGTATGTACGAAATACAAAATTCTATGTTCAACTATATGACAATGATGCCCGATGTTCGTTTATTCGGGAATTGGAAAAAAAAATCTAGGATTCCATTATTGTAATGACATAGAACTGTAAATCTTTCGAAATCCTCGTAGGACTGAGTCGATCACGAGTGAATCGGAGCGGTCGCAAATTGGTGCTAAGCCCGCTAGGGTCACGGACAATAGCACGGTCACACATATTGACACCCCAACAATGCCCAGGGGTCACTTTTATTTGTTGCAGAAACTTAATTTATAATCTTTTCACACACGCCATTAAGAAGATTACCAAAATCTACCCTTTTTCCTTAATAACAATTGTACATTGTTACATTTTGCGAAATAAAATAAAATAAATGTAACCGTAGGACCATTGTCCGGCGACCGTTGGTGTTCGATTTTTGACACATTTTCGAATTTGGAAAGAACTCCTTATGTTCGATCGTTTGATTTATGTTGTAAAGTGAGGATTATTTGAAATTGTATCGTTAAGGATACGGGAGACTGTTTAGGCCATGGGTCAATGGTGTCAATTGTGTTGAGATATAAATTGTATAACGGTTACAAGGTCGCACACTTCTTAAGATCACAGAGGTTAACGGTTTGAGATGCTGGCCAGTCTTTTTTTTTACTTCTTCGAATCTATAAAAAAACAACCTAATTATCTTCTTTTAACGTTGAAATTACCTGTTCTCACTGCATACTTAGGTAATTATGTAATGTTAGATCATCGGTGGGTATCGGTTACTTATTACACAATTTTAATAGACGTCTTATCTATTACCGTAATTGAAATTAGTTGGGTGGTCAACTGATCACATACTTATTTATATTATCAGACAGTAGCGGATCTAAGACGCTCAAGCATCTGAGTTCTTCCGTGACAAATCTTAAAGTGAACTTGATATTATTTTAATTTAACTTTTTAGCAAGTATTACTCTACCTAAGGTAAAATTGTCCAATCCTTAACTTAATAACTATTATGTTTTCAAGTTTTAAATTTCTATAACATGTTTTGTTTACCTACGTGACTCATTCAATTACCCGGTTTGGCTGCCATGTATATTCACCGGATATCTCTGGTAGTTACAACCTAAGGAAATAATTAATATACACACACAACCTAAGGAATAATTGATGAATTTGCGAAAAGTAATCCGAGGAGGCTTATTACGTGTTTTGAAAATTAAAAAATATTGTGTATTGTGTTTAGTGTTTACTTTGCTAAAACCTGCCCTCAGCGGGGTCAAGCCCCCCCCAAACGACAATCCTGGATCCGCCACTGTTATCAGACCATAAATAAGAATATCTTTACCATAGATAAATGTAGTTTATAGTCTACACTTTTTTAAGAAACTTTTTGCATCATCGAGTTCGAAAAAATCTTTTGGTAGGTATATATCTAATTGGCATTCATATAAATCAATTTTCATTAAAAAATCGTTAAAAATTAAGCATCCAGGTACAGATTCTAGTAACGAATGGCATTCATAATTAATACATTCTGCATATTTCATTTCTCACCAATTATTAATTACAAAATTAATGTAATGAGAGAAAGAATGCTGTAATTTTATGAGTGTCCATTACAGGCCTTTCTTTCGAAAGTATAAATTAATAATTTTGAACCAATTGACTATTAACCATTATTTTAAAGTGCTGAGAATAAATCAATGACCCAAAATTGATACAAAGGAGACACATCACAGATGCTTTGATTTTACATTTTGACAACAATGTTAAGGGTGTTACATTTCTGCAAAAATACAATAAACAGTTTGACCCTCGACCATTTTGACCCCATGGTCCCGGGACAATGGACGCAGACGTCTTGGGGCGAGTGATCCGTAATAATAACTCCAATTACAATGGTTATTGAGATAACATAAATTATAAATTATACCAAATTTTACAATGGTATTGCACAAAGGTCAGAGAAATAAATCGTTCATGGCCCAACGGTCAAATTAGTTTGTACCTATCTGTGTACTTTGATGTTTACGTTCGCAACGTTGTGGGTAACGGCAGGAATTTCATAGACTTCATCTAAACTGAGAATAAAACAAAAAAGTTTGCAAGTATATACTAATTTTCTACTTTGCCTTAATTCATTATGTCTTATGTGGTATTGTTCCAACCATTTTTTTTAAATATTGTGATGTCTGTAAAAAAGCTAAAATTACCTTCAAACTCAAACTCAACCTTTTTGCTTTTGCTTGCTCTTTATAGTTGCTTTTTTTGTTTTTGCCTTATAGGTATCATAATCTCATCGACATAGTCGTAAGTAACTGTATTTTTCTCCCCTATACGTTAAAAAAATACATAAAAACATACAATAAACAACCCAATAAACAGTCGACACGCGTAAACATCCCCTAATCAATTGGTATTAACGCGATACATCAAAAAACTTTTTAAAAAACGTGAGAGAGATCGGTATCTCAACAAAAACCAACCCTCATATTGCCGAGGTGGGTAAAAAGTACCCCAGCGCTTGCATCAAAACGCTTTTGGGGTAAAAAACCTGTCGACGTTTTTTTACAAACCTGATCTTACAAGCCACCCTTGTATTTAACGTGAATCGGCTTTTTTCATTCATGATAGAAGTGTTTTTTTCGGCTAATCGCATTTTTTGTGCTTTTTATAAAGCGTTTGACTTTAGGGTGTATGACTGTATGTGTTGGTTTTGTGTAAGGTTAACGATCATGTATTTTTTTTTCATTTATTGGAATCACAGAATCAAATAATTCATTTTTGAAGAGAAAACTTCTTTAAGCACATTTTGCGCTGTTTCACACTGCACTGCACTGTTCTGAAAGAGTAGTCGGGTGGGTGACGCTGAATCGGGTATACTCGGCACCATTCGGTCGGTGACTCTGAATCGCGTATACTCGGCTCCAGTCGTAAATTTTCACTTCTATCGTGCGGTCATAGCACACACAGTTTTTTTTCCTATGACCTAAATGTACAAGTAAAATAATTAAATTTAACCTCGAATAACTAAAAATGCCACCTTCCAAATTTTAATTCGTTTTCATTATGAATAAACATCAGTAACAAAAACTTTCCGTTTCTTCTATAACACAAAAGATATTTGGCATTCACTTTCGTATTGTTTTGTGCAAAGTCCTTCTAGGAACTCCGGCAGACCTGCTACCGGGTTTGCGACATCATTCTTTCACAAAAATATTGAATAATAAGAATATCAGACTGTAGTGAATACTTAAGGATAAAAAATATCTAAAGCTTTTACTTTTATGTTACGCAAAAAAAGTTTTTTTTTCTAAAGCTACTGGAGTTTTACTAAACAGTCGAATCTTAATTTGCATATCGCCTGCCATTCTCAAGATAGGAAGTAAAAAAACGTTTCTTTTTAAAGTTTTTAATCTTACACTTTTACATAAACAGTCTGCAAAAATATCGGATTCCGAAAACGTTGATTTCTTCGGTGACAGCTTTCGAGAACCAATACTTTTGCTTTTTTTATTCCACATTCGGAAGAGGAAGCACGGCAGCTGCGTCTCGTGCCGGCTAGAACTTGTGCCTGCGCCAGTTTTTGCACGCTCAACTAACACGACGATTTTTTTCCTTTTTTTGTTTTCGAACGTTACTGGTACCTATTTTTTTAAACCCAGAAAGAAGACGTTACAACTCAGATGTTTATTAAGAAAACATTCGACATTAACTTCTGTTCTATAACATGTGTTATAGATATCGAATGTTCTACCTTCTATATTTGATAAGTCTAAAAGTTTTTTAAGTGAATGAGACATTATTTTTCAAATATAGCCGTTATTAAAGAAAGAATAGAAAGAAAGAAAGAAAATACGTATTAAATACATATTAAATACGTATTGTGTATTTGACTTTGCATATACTTCTAACATTAAATAAGAAATACGCTATGAACAGAACTTATTTGTTATTTTACATAAAAATAATGATTGCGCATCTATGGTCCAAAAACATCGACGTAAAGTCATGAAAAGTGAAACCTCACAGTCCAAAAAATTTAAATTAAACAATAAAATATCACCAAAGGTGCAAATGATGCCACAATGCATCGCCAATTTGGGCTACTGAATGGGCAAGCCATTGATTTATGGTGGCCGGCAGCTGAGTTCACCGATGGCATTCGCCTTAGTTTTGCTGCAAAAAATTGCAGTAAAACGACATTCGCTTTCATAGGTCAGTTTGTTAGAAGCATATACAGGGAGACCGTTTTGAAAAAGAAATATAGTTTTAACAGATTAGCTATGAGTCGGTGCAGTAAAATGTTCCACTAAAATAAGCATGAAAAGTAAAAAATATTGTTTTATTTAAATTTTTCTTATAAGTCGGGTTTTTAACACTTTAAAAACACTATTTAGTACCTAAATAATAAAAAGCTTAATACTTCAAAGGCTTTTTAGTACCGAAGCTAAATAAAACTTCACAATTTTTTTATATAGAACATTTCCTAATCCGTTAACTGATCCCTAATTTCGTATAATCCACGTAAACCTACTTTTTATTCCTCTACCTACCGTTTTATGGGCCCGCCACAAACATCAGCCTATAGCGGATAAAACGCGAACAATACCGGTGGTTCGCAAAACGGTCCGGTCATAAGGACCCGCTGGCCGCTGTCCGAAACAATCGCGAGCATTGTAGGGTTGGAAATGTTGCAATAAATTATTTTATTTTAGCACAAAACGCTTTTACAGCCACTCTCGCTTTTTGCTACTAGTTTTTTGCTTCCGGGTCGATGTGAAGCGAATAACGACACGTGGCTGTTGTTAACTTTTAACTTAGGTTTAGTGTAGCGTTCATAATTAACAGTTAGTGAAGTCTCGTTTTTAAGCAAGGTTTTAATTTTATGCATAAGCTTTCGTTAAGTTTCGGTGGGGTTCGGATCAGGGAAGATTTTTAGCTCCAAAAAACATGAATGAAAAACATGGCTGATTTGTTATTTATCTATTTTTACTAGCAAAAGGGGGTCACATTATCAAACTTGCACCGTCACCATTGAATTGTAGCGGAAAATATCTGATTCCCCGAACGTTTGCAGTTTTTATGATATTTTCCTTATAAGAGTGCTTCGGACATCTATCACTGATATGGTGACATATCGGTCGTTAAGAGACCAGAGGCATTGGAAAAACATCTTACTATCACTATCAACTAGGGCAGTATTTTAAACATGCAAGTAACAGATAATATAGTCGTTAATCGTTTTGGCTCTTGTGAAACAGGAACTCTTACAAGAGCCAAAGTGAAGTGAAAATAAATCAATTATTATTTAATTATAATCATAACAAATCAACTTAAAAAAATCAAGCTAAACATTTATATTTTACCAAGTTGGAGGTGTAAAATCTCCTTGATCACTTAACCTCTATGGAAAGTCCATTTTCATAAATTCTCATTCGCAAAAAAAATAAAAAAAGAGCATCGCTTTCAATAATGACTCGTAAAGTACTCATGGCCAGTAACTAAACACACGATCCACTTTATTATTAAACAGCCTGCCACAGATAATGTACGTAAATAACACACACAAATTACTGTTTGTAGATTACTTTGGCTCTTTATATATTAAAATAGAAGTAAATAAGTATTATAGATGTGCTGTGGTGTACTGCCATGATGCACGTAGGCCTAGAATGGATGGGCAAATGGAGAAAACAGCTTGAACATTAACATTACATACCAAACGCCTGTAATCCAAGGTGTACCTATAGTACAACATTGTGAAAAGAGTAATGGTGGAGTTTCTTGCCCATTCTTCTCCATTCGAAAACTACCTTTTGGAAGGGGCGACTAGAATCTTTGTTCTTTTTTTTCGTAAAATTTGGCGTTCAAAAGTGGCTTTTTTGTGCCTAATTGAAATAAATTATTTAACTTTGACTTTACACCCACATTTCTCCAGTTACGTTTTAAGTCCCATGTACTAGGGGTCGAGCCTATTGCCATCAACCATACACAAATCCAGTTTCCGGGCTGCTACTGAGAAATCTCTGACGGAAAAACCCATTAAAACTTCGCCCGAAATCGAAAAGCTCAGCAGTAACACTTGCGACCACTAGACTAACGAGGTAGTCCAGGGGCCTTATTATGAAGTATTAATGCCATCATTATTCCACTGCGAAAAAAAGATGGTGCTAGCGGCCTTGTATAGCTCCGTCTCTCACCCACACTGGAATAATGGTGGCATTAATACGTCATAATACGGCCCCAGATCATTAAGAATCCACAAAATCATCCTGATTTTTTTGCAAACCTCGTTAATACCTAGCTGCAGATTTTAGGTTTAGGTATGTACCTAAATTGGGCAAAGTGGGTTTAAAATTTTATGGTAGTGCATAAAACCTTGCTACGTTTGTGTGTTCTATTCAAGAAGTATTGATTATTTGATTGTATTGCTAACCAGTCTCTATGGTAACCTTATGTTGCAGTAGACGTTTATTTGAAACCAAATTTTATATCCCTTCTTAAATAACTTTAGTGGTATATCTATTAATTGTTGCAGAAAAGTTTGTGCTCGCGAGGTCTACTGTTCGCAGAACTACTAGTAAAACAGCAAAATACTTCCATTGCTAGGTTCCGCGGACCTAACTCAGTCGTTTATACTTTGTAGTCGTTTAATAGCTTCATTATGTATTATTTCCAACGCATTGGAGTTACGTTAAAGTAGGTATGCCTCTTAGAAAATAACATAAGTACCAAAATCTTTTCACCTCTTGATTTTTAACAAAAGCAAGCATAAACACATCTTAATAAAATCTTTCATAAATATTATAAACCACTTTCTATTTTCTTCAAAGCTACGAAATCTTGGCAAAAGCACTCAAAAGATTCATTTTACGGTGGTACAGTTCAAGTCATTCATATAGGTTGGGCAGAGAGGACATTAGGAGGGAGGGAGGCAGCCTGAGGGAGCGGCCCTCCGCCCGGGATAGATTTGAAGGTACAATCATTTTTTATGCGAGGGGAAATAATGCTGGATGGGGCGGGACACACTCAGGCTGATCGAAATAACAAATAACCTATAGGAGATTATTTTGGTAACGTTATCTTTTAAAGCTTGTCACAAATAATGAGCTTTCTTCATTTATTTTCAGATGAAACCTACATAGATATCACTAATACTACTAAAAGAAAAAGATTTTTTTTTTGATCGGAAAACACATTTTTTTTTATTTAAAAATTATTATGGATTGTAATACTGTGCTAATAGGTTCTATAGATATCGTTATTGTAATATCTGAAAAAAGTATTATTATTATTATTAGGTAAATGATTAATTTTGTTTCTTAACTTATTAAATTTTTTAATATTTCTTAAAATAAAAAGATCAAACACAAAAACATTTAAAAATATAAACAAATAGAGGTCCGTTGGTATCGGGAGCATGGTCCAAGCTTATTATTATTAGTATTTATTATAAATGATTGTAAATCTAACTCACAAACATCTTTAAAGGGGAAAATAAACACGTTTCTATAGATATGAAAAAACATAAAATGTACTAATACATTAGTAACTTAATAATTTGCCTTAGGTTTATTTCAATAATATTTGATTATACATTAACTACGAGTATGTATTACAACTAACTATTATATAATAATATATTATGTACAAGTATGTAAAGGAAAAAATAAGAAAGTAAAATAAAGGGAAGAGCTCATTGGACATCAAAACATTCGTTCGCATCGCTGTCAGCGGGAAAAGTGCCCAAAAGGCTGGCAGCATTGCCACATTGGATGGCAATACTGATTCTTTGTCCTAAGAATTGACCAGTCCTCTGGTCATGTTAAGAGTCGAACAACCGCTTGGCGATGTCCCGAAATATTCGTTGAGCACTGGGACCCCACAGCCCTAGTGTTTCAAACCCCAAACGGCTCAGAAATATAGCTATCAATGAGGTTGTTATATTTGTGCTGCGCCATTCCCACCAAAGGCCTACCCAACTTCCAAGACATTATGATCATTCCATCTGGCCTCTTCCCATCGTCGCGTGCCAAGCCATTGGGTTCTAAAACAGCTAGCACTCCGGCGGTGACAAGAGCCCGACGGATGATGTCAATGCTTTCGTACCGAGGCAAACGACCAGCGCTCTTGCTGCAGGAAAGGCCATGGTGTCTGATGCGGTCGACTGCATCACTGCATTGACAGCGATGTTGACCCCGCAAGGAGCGCCCAGATGCAGACTTGTAGCGAGCCGGAAAGTGGTGTTAGCGCCTGAAGCCAGAGGTCCGACTCCCATTCTCCCACAGCCAGCATGCGGGCACGCTCAGCAGTATTGATGATCGTATTAATGAGATTATTCCGTATCAACCTGCATAGCGGCTCATCCCACTGTCTCTAGGAAGACGGGTTCTCGGGCTGCTCCGTATCCGGACAAGCCACTTTCCAGGCGTTCATTGCATCAGTCAAACACGGCACTTCAGAGTCAACCTGAGAAGCGGTTAAGATTTTTCATGTTAACTTTTCGGTGCTGTAGACAGCATCGCTCGTAAGCTCATACTAGAAATTTTGCTTGCAGTCACGCGCGGTGGTCCAATGCCACATTTTGTAATCGATGTTAGAGTAGTTCGATTAGTTTGATCAATTTTGTCTAAAAGGTGTGACTTCTTCCATAAAGAGGAAGAGCGGAGAAAATACATAAAATTTGAACCGAAAGAGCAGTAAGGATGAATGCCGAATGTAAGTTAATTTTAGAAAGTCTATCCGAAATATTGTTAAAATGTTGAATTTTTTCGTCAACGAAAGGTGAAAAACTGTCTTCTAAAATTGGGGAACCTATGCAGAGAACTTTTTTCCAAAATTTTGATATCTGGGGTTATTGAATTGAATTTATTTATGGTCGATTGTGTGTCATTATTGTCACAAAGGTAAATTACGCATTTTGAGAAGTTCAGGTCGAGGCCGATGGATTGGAACTGCTGCTTTAGGAATTGGAGATCTTTTAGAACAGTATCTACGTCACCTCCTAGAGTCCCATCATCTAAATAATTTTGAATCGTCTTAATAATTACATTAATTAACCACAAAAATGTTAACCCATTTTAAATTAACCCGAACGTGTTTTAGTATCGTTTAAAATAACTGGTCTTTAAGACCGCAAGAGGGAGACAGAACTTTTTCCTGTTTAATAAATAGATTTCCTGGGTTCAGTTCTCAAGTTGGACAAAGTGTTATTGGGTTTTTCATTCACCAATTTCTCAATAGCAGCCCGGAATCTGGATTTCTTCCCGGTTGATAGCGATAGGCTCGCCCCCTAGTACATGGGACTTAAACATAACTGGCGAAATGTTGGTGTACTATAGGTACATACACCTCTGCCGAACCCTTCGAAGATTACTGGCGTGATGTTATGTTATTTATTTATTTATTAAAACTTTATGCACAAGTAAAAAAAAATACTGTACAAAGGCGGACTTAATGCCTGAGGCATTTTCTACCAGTCAACCTTAGGGTGGAGCAGAGACAAAACATGGCAGGTGCAACATAAGTAATAGATAACTTGAAAATGAATACTTACTAATACATACATACATAGATACATACATATATTATAAACCGAATAAACTTTAATTTATCTGTTTACATTAGAAAATAATTAAACATATCTCATTCTAGGCGCCTCATTAATAGGTCGTTTCGTTATCATTACCTAGACGATAATAAAGAGACCTCATGGTTATAATCACGTAAAATATAATAATAATCCAATTTTTAATTTATCCGTTTTAATTTGAATTAGCTAACTGCACATTTCCAATTGATTTATATATCTATGCCACATGAACTATGAGAAATAAGAAGCTGTGAAGTTGTTTGTAAAAAGGAGTCAAGGGGTTTCCTGAAGGTCTAATAGGACCGATGCCTGCCGGGGTTGCGGGAAAGTCTGAAAGGGATACCGTGGCCCCTGGCAACGTACAGGCAAATGAAGGAACACGAGTGGGTTTTAGTCAGTAAGAGTCTGACACGCCCTCCCGCTTCAACCAGAGCGGGAGAAGTTATTAATGCGGACGCTTGAACCTTTTGCTTCTGGTACCTATTTAAAGTTTTGTGTTCGTACCTTCTATACTGGAGACCATAACGGCCTTATTACAAATCAAGGTTTATCTTTAGAACCAGGTTTAAACCAACGAGCCATTTCTGAATTTCGAAATTTATTTCGACATTTTTAAAGTTCTAAATACAAAAACTGATTTTAAATCTGAGTCTAAGTTGTCAATTTTGTATTAAGAACTTTAAACCATTCGGAATAAGGTTTGAAATAAAACAACTGGCTGGAAGGATTAAGCTTGGACCAAACTTAGAACAGACGGTAAATGTATATTGTTATAATTGCTTCGCCCGCGTGATATCTTTATAAATTACAGTGCATTACTCAGTGATAATATAGCATTCTATTGGTGAAATATTTTTTTTTAATCGGTCCAGTAGTTTTGAGTTTATTCATTACAAACAAACAAACAAACATAAAAAAAAACAAATCTTTTCTCTTTATTACAATATTAGTTTAGACTAGCTATTGCCCGCGACTGCCTCTGCAATCCAGGATAAAAAGTATCCTATGTCCTTTTCCAGGTCATGGTCTACCCCTGAGCTAAATTTCATCCGAATCCGTTCAGTCGTTTTAGTGTGAAAGCGTAAAAAACAAACTTACTGTCGCATTTATAACATTAGTTAGGAAGATACGATTATTCTATTCTAAGTAATCAAAAGAAGAATAGATGCAGTAGCATTAATGCTGGAAAACTTAAAAAAAATCTCGGGACAGTAGGATCTATTTTACCGAAAATATGGCAGGTTTGTAGAAGTTTCAGAACTAAAAATACAACAATCAAATAAGACTTAATTGCACATGGACATTATTAAAACAATACTTTATAAGTTCAGAGATGAATAATTATTAGGTTGGTTAAATTATAAATGACTAGCTTCTGCCCGCAACTTCGTCCGCGAGCCTATATCCTTTCTCAAGAATTGGGCTATACAATGCAAAAACAATTTTTTTAATCCGACTGGTAGGAGATACAAACTTACAAACAAACAAACAAATTTTACCTCCTTATAATATTATTATTTCCTTTATTTCATTAACATTTTTTTTTTTCAATAAAAACATTTAAAAATATAAAAAATTGTAGCCCACCGTTTTTGTACCGGTATTGGGAACAGAGTCCAACTTACCGGTGGTCAGGGCTCCAGAGAGAGGAACCTCCTAACGATACGCGCCGTGTCCAGAAATACCGCTTTCTGGATCAAGCCCTCGATCCAGCTGCCTAAAGAGAGCCTCCACAGGTGTGGGTCGAGGCTCTTGGCTATTTATTATTATTATATATTATATAAATATAGATTTATTTCTGTAAACAGGTTTAAAAAAAAAACACTTTTACGCGTCAAACATAATTTATGTTTTAAAACTGGAGCTTCTTTCTCGTATGGTTAGTGCTGGTGTCAGATTTTTTATGCTGTCCATGGGCCTCTGACTTGGCTTCACATGCCGTCGAGAAATATCTCTCGATGTTTTCCTTCTAGATGAAGAAAGAGAAAAACTAGATAAGGTCGGTGTTTAGTGTTTCCTATCCGACTACTCCGAGAAGAAACAGCGACGAAACAAACTCAAAGGTCACAGTCTCTTTTAAAGTCCAGACATAATCTTGGCCAGGCCATATGAGGACCATGTGGATTAATGTCTGAGATGGTCTTATGAGGAAAGAACCACGCAGACTTGAGTGGACTTGTCCAGCCAGTGCACGCATTTGTCAGTAGGTAATCGAGTTGCGGTTACTAGGTGTAGTAGTAGTATGTTGATACCAATATCCACCACTTCGCGAAGTTTTGCCAATTAATGAAAAGGCTTTTAATGAATAGTTTGACGTTATTAAAACGTTTTTGAAGCAGAACTAAATTTAAATCGTTCTCGATTAATAAAACATTTTTAACCATTTTTGGGTTGATCGATAAGAAACTCGCAACACAACCCTAATCAATACGTAAGCGGCAAGCGCATTGGAATCAATGATGTAATAAAATGAATATAAGGTACAAATTATCATGCCTATCGGCGCACGTCCCGTGCACGGCTGCGTCCTGCGGAATAAGCTGGTTTTTGAAAATGTTCTCATTTCGTTTTCGTTTCGAACAAAATGTTGTACAAAGAACTGCTAGAAACGTTTTAAAAACGTTATTTTAAATAACGTTTCCGAGCCCTGGTACTAACACTAGTTTCTAAGACGTGTAGTACGAACTAAATGGGTCTGAAATAGAAGTTTTTTTTTGTATTTATTCCCTTTGCCCTCAGTGCACCCCAAGCCGATCGCAAAGCCCTGCCCTACGTAATAAAGAGCGTGTCTCGAAACTGCCATAAAGGCTGGACGCATTACTTTTTACTCGCTGCGATAAGAACGCTCGGTCTTGGACATACGACCGGACGCGTGTGTGAAGCTAACGGCTATATAGAGGTAGGTATATAAGGTTCGATTTTTTTGTCGTCTAGAATATTCTTTAAAAATTATTATTTATAATTTAGGTTTGCGAGTTAAAGAGGGTTGAGGTTTGATTCGGGAGAATCATTATTACTCATAGAATCAAGAAGGTACCTACTACAATTTATATTAAGCTATGATTTTTTGTGCCTAACTCTCAGTTAGCTTAGCAGATATTCCAGTGACAGCTTTCAACTTTGACTGAGGTCTGGGGTGTGATTCCCAGATCGGGCAGTGTTATTGGATTGTTCCATCAGGAATTTCTCAGTAACAGCCCCGAGTCAGGACTTGTGTGTGCCCTTCGATGGCAATAACGAATCTATTACATGGCCTTGTTACATGGGACTTAAAAACATAATTAGCGAAATACTGCTATCTAATTGCGTAACAAATTTTCGTAAACGATTACGATTAATCTGTTTCATTTTGACAGTTCAACAACATTCATTGCGTTATTTACGGTGTTGAGCAGATTTTTTTTTCGAACTTATGAAGCAATGGATTAGCAATCTATTTCATTTTGTGATTGATCGTGTATTACGCTATTACCCGCTGGTTTACCATAGTTACACCTCTGCCTAACCCTTCGGGGAAAACTGGCGTGATGTTGTGTTAAATTACTGTAATTGCTTTACACTTTTCTAAACTTCTGAAAACCCTAAACTGCCTGACGTTTTCGAACAAGACCACAATGACCAAGGTATTTTATGCACGCAGCCTGCCCACTCACTGTTGAAGCGCATATCTACGCGAGTGTACTGACCGGAAAATGGGAATTTTCTCCCGACACGACCGGGGGTAGTTATTGCCAAAATATCGGATACCGCGCTCCTGTGCGAACCGTTATCTGAATTTTAGTGGCTTTTCTTTTCCTTATAGGGGAAAAACTAGTATTTTTAATAAACCAGTTTTTCGTGGTCAGCAGAGGTTTAAGTTTAAGTAAACGACTCCTCAAGAAAACCTTGGTCTTCCAAAAACTGTAAGCTGTCAACGTTAATAATATTTAACCGCCTTAAAAAAAAAGAAAAGGTATAAGGTCCCATTAAAATAGATGGACAGACTTTTATAAATCATTCAGACCACCAAAATAAGGATAAGGGTAAAAAAAATAATAAGAAAAACGCATTAGACACTTACTAGAAAAATAAATCAGCTAACGAAAATACACTAAAAATGTTGGTTACCCAATGCCAGGTCAAAATAAAATCACTTTAATCAGTGTGTTTTTTTTGCTTGGATATCTTTGGTTAGACGTACTGAACGCTGTGTTAAAATTTGTCCATCTATTTTAATGGGACCCTTTATGTTTGTCTGTACGTATTTTTTATTTTTATATCCGGCTACCTACTCTGTCTGGGTGTTTACTAAGTACGGAATACATATTATTATACAAGATCCTCTACAGTAGGTATAGTTCTCGTAAGAAGCGACGAAAAAAGATCATTAATTTTCAGTTACGACTTTTCGAAGGATGTATTAAATATATTAGTATTACTAGTTTATAATCAGAAAAACAGACATGCCTCAGCTGAATGGATACATGTAATTATATAAGTAAATCTTAGTTACGTACTGTACGGGATCGTAGAGCTCTAAGCTACTCGAATTAAACACGTATTTGAGGATAATTATTCCTAAATTACCTAGTTCTACTTATTTTACATCAAGACGGGCGCTGCCAACTATTCAAGATGGCTGCCTATTCTTTTCCTATTCATCTAAATATATAATAGTTTTTATCTCTAAATATGTATGCTATTTTAACTTATCAAATATTCGTGGAGGTTGGATGATAAAGTCATCTTCTGCACTTTCAATCGCAATCTGAATGATTTTGAAGCATATTGATAATCCAATACTTTATATGTTTGAAAAATTTGTCTGCTAAAAAACGTAAAAAACGCAATGAATGTTGTTGAACTGTCAAAATGAAAGCCACGCTATTACTCCACTGGTTAAAACCTCTATGGTAGGTAATTTGAACCTATCTATAAAACTCTGTTTAATTTTAAGATGCAAGTAGGTATTATCATAAGTGACGGTGGTAGATCCTTTTCTTAGTACCTATTAATATTAAAACAAAGCATTGTAACCGTTAATTATGTTGGTTTTACATTATTGACTCAAGTTGACGCTATCGAAGTTCAACATTATTATTTTTGTTGTTTAATATGTCAATGCGATGAGTAAATAAAAAAAATGGGTTAGAATTGATTATTTGAATTATTCCTGTTGGAAGCGATAGAGACCTTTGTAGTTTTATTTAGGTATTTTTCATTTTAATGATATTCGTCATTTTTTTCCACGTTTTTGATCACTGCTTGCTAGCAACAGCGCAAACTACTCTACTTATACTAAGCCAAGTACAGTTTTTTTTAGAAATTGATGGTGCTTGTGCTGCTTGAGTTCTATGTTAGAACTAAATACAGAACCCACTATATAGTAGGTACCTATGCAAAATATGTCTGCTGAAATATTTCCAAAATAAAATTCCATCAGCATTAATGAAACCGAATCATTGCAGTTCCAACCAGTGAAAACCAGATATTTTAGTAATTAGAGAAGGTAGGTATGTAAATTGATATGTTGTTAGGTTATACTAGCGAGGTAATAATAATTGCAATGCCCTTGACAATTCCAATACTTATCTACATTTTGCGTTTTTTGTCGAGTTCTTTATCAGTGATCGATGTATCGAGCAGACAAATTTTTCAAACATATATGAGCCAAGGGTTAGGCGTTTCCTTCAAAAGAAAGTGTGTTACACAATCGGGGTGCTGTTTCATAGCACTAGTGATCACAAAAATATCCGTAATATGTCACTTTGACAATTTCACAAAATCAGTTTGTATATTATCAAAGTTATCAAATTGATCTTAATATATATTTTAATATTAGCAGACGTGTGTGCAGTTTTCTACCGACTGTACTTTGGCTGATGAATTGAATAAAACTGACGAATCGACGAAAACTCGCAAACACTGGAAACTGGCGAGTTAACGCAACTGTCTAATCGGTAAAACTGACGAATCGGTGAAACTGACTAATCAACGAAACTGGCCAGTGATACGCGGACTCACGAGTACCCATACCTACTACCATCGTACATGAAAAATTATATAGGGAACAGAGAGAAAGGTTGGTACTTAGGAACCTATCCTCTGCCGGATACAAAACATCAAAATTTCCTTAATTAAATATGTAGAATAATTACCAAATCACATACGCATAACTTGATAACACAGTCACCATTATTTTGTAATTAACTGAGGTTTGTTTAAGATACTGTTGTTTGTCGGCGTCGCGTCGCCAGTGACTCACATTAAAAATATTAACTAAGTATAGCAATTAACCCTTTCGATAAAGAACATGCTTTAATACAAAAAAAAAAAATATTTTTATCTTTTTTCATATATTTTTTTTAAACTTTCCACAATTCGTAGATGTAATAAGTAATTAACCCTCGATAAAATATAATTTAGGTGAAAGAACAGATCACACAACAACAAAATTAACAGATCCTAAACCTAAAAATCTGGCAAAGAAAATGTCTGCCAAAAAAAAAATGCTTTGTCTTTAATTTTGAACAACTTAAGAGGGAACAGGGCCTGCGAGGAATTTGAAAAATAGGTATTTGAAGAAACTATTGCCGTCGTCTTACCTCAAGTCTGCCTCCGTAGAGTGCGATAGGGATAGCTACAGCTCAGACCGATTATATGACAAAAAAAAATACGAGATCGACGTTTCATGTTCCCCTTTTTTCTCCTCGAAAACTGAGTTGATTCAATGATTTGTTGCATTAAAATTTTAAGAAAGAGTATGTCTAAGTTCCTATCATTTTATTTTACGTTAAAAACGTTTAGAATTTGCGTGGTAGTCTTCTAATCATGGGGCATTTTTGTAATTTTTGGAGGGTCATATTTTCTTTACAAATAAATTGCTGAAAAAAGGTACAGCAGACCTTGATTTTATGAAAAAAAAATATTGTTCTAGAGGCATTATTCAGGAAGAAAAGGGGAAATACATTTGTATGTAGAATCGCAGGCCCTGCTCCCTCTTAAGTACTAAACTGCGAAGATTAGTACTTAAGTTGACATTAGTCCACTACATTAGCGAAATCTTCGCAGTTTCGTAGGGAGTCAGAATATGAATGTTGGTTTACCAATAGAATCCAGTTGTTAACCCTAGCAATGCTTACGGTAGGACAGCCTATTTTGCACAGATAGAATAATCAGCCTATAATGTTCCCACTGATGGATCACAGGCCTCCTCTCTGTAAGAGGGAGTGGGCAGTAATCCACCACGCGGGTCCGTGAGTTAAGTAAACTATGTAGTAATATAAATTACAACACACATACTTCAAAACATGTTCTAATATAAATTACAAAACAACCTTAACATAATAATAATTATTGGTATTTTAATAAGGCGACATTATATGATATTATGTTGACAATAACACCGCGATGTGTCGGGTTAGGTAATACACTAATGGCAGAGGTTATTAATTTTTTAATAACGACTTTTTTCTTTTATATAACCGACGTATCTTGGTTATCGCTTATCCCATTATAGTCTATTATCGTTAAGAATAATTTGCCGCCAAATAAAAACCCGTTGGTAATTAGAATTATAAGAACAACAATTAATGTGACAAAAAGAAGTTATTAATTTTTGATATATATCGTTTATTGTGCCGAGTGGAGTGGGTGTAATTTGCATATTATCACTGTCGCTAATTAGGTGCACTTAATCCGCGTTAATCTGCCTGTCGGTATGAGTAAGCCGAGTTTCAAAAACATTATTGTTGTTAAGCTTGTTTTGAACGCACTCTATCTATAAGTACCGACATCATAATAAATTTATGGTTGATTTTACAACAAAACCAGTGTCCATACATTTTCTTCCGTTAAATCACTTCACTATTTGCTGGTTTGGTAAGTTTTCTTACGGATGCATGGAAAACCATTTAAAACCCAGAAAATACATTTTTGACATTTCAGTAGATAGGTAAGTACACAAAACATTATACTACCTCAAGTCAACCAAAAGAAAGAAAAGAAAGAAAGAATAATATTTATTTGGACACAGTTCGTGAAACACATAATACCAAAATAAAAAGTGAAAATAAACACAAGTCTTTAGTAAAACCTAAGTGTAAAACTTTACCTAAATATGAAAATCGCCCTTAAGTTCTGCTACGAAGTACCTAAAAAATGTTCAATGTTCAATTATTACCACGGCTTGACCAGATTTTTTTGTAGAGATCCTCTAATTGAAAACTGCACGCCCTCCACTCACATTTCTACACAAATATTTGAAATGTGCAACAAGGGTATAAAATATTTTTTTTTAAATGATAAGTGTAAAAGACTAGTTTGTCTAATTTGTACTATTTCACTCAACATGTAAAATATTATTAATCAATCTGTTATGTACAAGTATATAAAGGAAAAAGTAAAAATAAAATTTAAATAAAGGCTTCCCTTTATTTTAATTTTATTTAACTCATTGGGCATTTAAAAATTACTATATTATATATATATTTTAGTAGTGTTAGAAATAGTAAATTGAATTTAATGTAACAATATGAAATGAAGTGATCTGTTTATTTTAAGATTTAACTCGGAATATTAGGAATATAAAAAGTAAAATTGAGAAATAAAAATATCTTTAACCATTCATTTTATAAAGCTAAATAAATTCTCTTAAAATAAAATTATCGACAAGATATTTGTAAAATTCCATCATTTCAGCTCTAAATTCTATTTTCATTCTATTTTTAATACCGTAACATTTTACTCAGCTGATAAAAACAGTTGAATTCAAGTTTATCAATTCAAATAGGAAATAAGACGACTGAAAAGTCGACACTTCTAAATTATATTTAGAATATAAATCTCCACACTACTATCTCCACAGCTAAAAACCCCGGTCTATAAAAATGGAAAACAGTTTTTAATTGGTTGTTCGATACAGAAAAAAAAGTGAACGGCGTTCCTTTTTTAATCTGCTTTCTGCTATTGGCTGGCGTGTGACGTAAAAAGCTCGACGCCCCTTCACTAGCGACCGCGAGAGTTTTTTATGTACTGCTTTTTACGATATAAAAAGCGACGTAGCCATTTGGGGGGATTGGGGGAACGATACATAAGGGTTCGAGTTTTTTAGGTAGGTATATTTTCATTGACTATCTAAGAGTAGGAAAGTTTTAAAACGACACAATCAACATGTTATTATTTTACGACTAATGAATGTTAAGTAAACAATCCATTTGTTTTAACACTCGCCGTCAAATATTTTATTGTCTTACTTAATAAATGGGGTAAACATACATAAAAATCACATTATAACCGTAAACATTAAGTGATACAAACCCAAAACAATCTAATTTCCCTACACGCAGTTTTATCGGCCAATAATACCCGATATAATACGCATAGGCTTTATTACAATAACAACTGGCAAAATACGCGGGGTTGCTTATTTTTTTATTATTAATATCGCATAAACAATAACTTAATAACTTGATCCCCACCCACAGAAGCTTGCGTCGTATTGGTGGAGTAAAGTAGGCTGTGGGGGCTGGAAAGGGACGAACGTATCTGTCACGTATTTGCTGTCCTCCTCTAACAGAAACACGTCGCCTTCAAACATAGAATACATTTATCGATGTTTGGAGCATAAAAATTGACAGATTTTTTCAGTTCATTGTGAGAGGTGCCGTCGGGCAGACGTATACCGACCGTCGCATCGAAGGGTTGTCTCAAAAAAACGCTCAAGGTTTTTTCGTGTGTATGAAGATTTATTAATCAGTGATATAAGGACTAAAGTGAACTTTATTGGATTCTATTCATGAAATATCCGTTGTGCTGTGTGTTCTGAAACTTTCTAAGTTAGAGTTAAGGTGAGTTTCATTATTTTTATTTCAGATTTTATTTTAATGTTTCATGCCCGCGTACAAGTGTGTTACTGACCTACATAATTATTCGCCAATTATTTGATTAAGATACTTACTAAATAGTTACTAAGTTAACTATATTTTTAATTTGTGCTATATATCTTTATTAAGTTCTAGCTAGGTACTAGGTTTAAATTTAATGCACTAATTAAAGCATCCTTAGTCTTGTAGATCAACAAAAACATTAAAAAAAAAGTTTATTTATCTCCACAAATTACATTCTTATACATAATAAGTTGACAGTTATTTTGACAAAATTTTGTAATTTGTGGGAGATCTGAAGTCTAAACTAAGCCTAGGCCTGTATTTTAGAACTCCAGGTCCCCCATTATAGCACATAGTAAAGATAACTTGAATGAGTTAACTTTGATTTCAGTTTTATCAAACTAAAATGCAAACTCGGACTTCCTTATTTGATAACTAACTATTGTATCCGTGTTGTAACATATTATGATACCTACCATTTCTAGGTACCTATAAATCAGGGATAATCAAAAAGGCTCTATAAACCAATTTCCAATACCATTATCCTTAAATAATTATAAATACTTAGTGAACTGTCATTACCTACTAACTTATTTATGTGGAATATTTTCGGAAATTCAAAACAGCAAATAATGCTATAATTTGCAAATTTTCCTTCATTTGCAAGACTGAAAACGAAGTTTTGTTTAAATTAAGGTAAATTTAACAATTATTTGTTGTAAATGTTCATTATTTATGCTGTACATTCGTCATTCTTATTACTGTCAAAAATGCATTAGACAATGCTAATAACGTTATCCTCTATGTAACCTTAGCACATAACTCTAGTTTTTATCTTAGTTAAAAAATAGGTGCTCATAAATGCGAAGAGGTTTATTTTTGACACAAAAACGAACAAACCGCAAATCTTTCAGCTATTGTTGTTAGTCAACCCGTATTTCCTTGATAAACAATTAATAGTATACCTAATATTTAACATAGTAACTGAATAATTCCATGTTTACAAACAATCATAATTACGGCATTCAATCTATAAAAAGGACTCGTCATTAATGCGTTAATCACCTATCTCGGCAGAACGTTTTGCAAATACGTATTCTAAAAATTAATTATGCCAACGTACGTGACCGTTCGTTCCGCATTTTTTACATTACTCACATTTGCTTACAAAGCGGTTTTCTGTGCACTTTAGTAACTTCGCAATTAAGTAACATTGCAAAGAAATTAGACAGTTTGCATTATACTCATGGATTGCTTCATCATTCAGGTATGATCAGTTGCGCGTCACCCGCTGGCATGCCGCCTGCGCATCACTCCGCGCATCCCCAAGCCTGGGGATCGCTGCTACAGCCTCCCACAGTGGTATGTATTCTAAACTTTCAAGTTACCTTCTCTATAATAGCTCTAAACCGCAATATTCTACAACTAGTTCCCTTCTTTATAGAAATCTGAACCAATGGAAGACGGAAGTTTTCTGAAAGACCAAACCAGCGGCTTCTACTCGGAGGGCTTCCACAGTGCGTCGCCCTCCTCGTCCAGCAAGGACTCGAACGGGCACTCCCCGCGCAGCGTCGGCAGTTCCGGAGAACCTTCTCCCTTCTACGACACCATGTCCCTTAAAGCCAAGGCTAATCTCGGCATGCATTTGGATGCATTCCGTAATGGCTTACCGTACAGTCTACTCACACCGCCCGGTTTCGAACCTCGCCACAATGATGGACGCGAACCGTCGCCCGGCTATGAAACATCTTACTCACCGAGAAACTTAGCGCCTCCCGCACATGTGTCCACACCCCTAGCACGTGCCGACGCTACCCCACCGAAATCACCCCCAAGAACACCTTCATCCCCTGATAGGGATCACGATAGAAGATCTTTTGAACGGTATCATGACTCTGGGTATGATGGTATCGGACAGAAGGCCGACGGCGACGACGGCCGCGACATTTCCGGTGATGAAGACTTTGATGATGAACCGGGCCTCCGTGTCCCCGCCGTCAACTCGCACGGCAAAGTTAAAACATTCAAGTGCAAGCAATGCGAGTTTGTTGCCGTAACCAAACTGAGCTTCTGGGAACATAGCAAAGAACACATCAAACCTGAGAAGATGTTATGTTGTAGAAAGTGCCCGTTTGTAACAGAGTACAAGCACCATCTTGAATACCACATGAGAAATCATCTAGGATCCAAGCCATTCCAGTGCACGCAGTGCTCATACTCGTGCGTCAACAAATCGATGCTCAACTCTCACTTGAAGTCCCACTCCAACGTGTACCAGTACCGTTGTTCTGACTGCAACTACGCGACCAAGTACTGCCACTCTCTGAAGCTGCACTTGCGCAAGTACCAGCATAACCCCGCAATGGTATTGAATCCCGACGGTACACCTAACCCGTTGCCGATCATTGATGTGTACGGAACTCGGCGCGGACCTAAGCAAAAGCCGCTGTCTAAGATGTTCGATCACCCATCGCCGATGAACAACAACAACCAATCGCAACCGCCCCCACCGCCGCACCCAATCTTTGGTAACCACTTTCCCGTCAACCTCCCATACCTCCCACCACTCCTACCTCACTCATTCTTATTCCCTCCAAACAATAACTATGAACACCGCACATCACCCAAACTACCTGAAATGCCGTCTGAGAAAAGTCGAACGCTTTCTCCTCCGCCTTCGCTACTCCACCAGCGTCTTGCGTACACGGAGAGGCCTCTCAACAGTGGCACGATGTCACCGCCTGCTAAGTCACCTGCGAGCTTGCCACAAACACCAACTACTCCTCGAGAGGTGCCTGCGGCGGCGGACAATGACGCGCTCGACCTCACGAGCACCAAGACCAGCGAGGCAGGTACGCCACCTCCTAGCGCAGAGCGAGCGACGCCTGTGACACCAACCACCGCCCTTAAAAACAGACGGAAAGGTCGCGCCTTCAAACTACAACCAGCAGCGTTGCGACTTCAGCACGAGGACGAGAAGATAAGAGATATGGAAATTTCCGATTCAGAGTCGGAAGGTTCCGTGGAAGCTCCCGCCAGCACACAATCGTATTCTTGTCAGTACTGCGACATTACGTTCGGAGATCTAACAATGCACACTATCCACATGGGTTTCCATGGTTACAATGATCCGTTTATGTGTAACAAGTGTGGGGAGCGCAGTGCGGACCGCGTCGCGTTCTTCATCCACCTGGGCAGAGCGCAGCACGCCTAGCTCTCATCTGTGGCAGGCAACGCTTGTAGTTGAGGCTTCGTATTAGAAACAAGTAAATTATTGTAGAGTATTTTTATTAAGGCCAAAGACTTTGTATTGTATCTGTAATTGCAGCAAAAGTTAATCGGAGAAAATTTTCCATGATCCATCTTTTCACGATTCACTTTTGACTCTACCAAACTTGTTGAAATCGTGTTTAACTTTTTATTTGATTTCTCTTAAAATGTAAATAGATATATGTATGCTTACCCACACGTTTTAGTCATAGATATAATGTATGTAATAAGGTTGTATGTTACCCTGTGTTTGAGTAGATTAGAAGGAGTAGTTACGAGTGACCAATGTATAAACAAGACTGTATCTCTCGATTAAGTACAAAACAGTTCATAATTCGCGTTTTAGTTTAGTTTAGTTATTAGTTACAAGGTATTGGAGTCAATAGGACTTACTAATAACACGGTAAGTCAGAAAATTACTATTAGTAAGACCTAGATTCTCTAATATTTTTATCTAAATGTAACAGCTTCGTAATTACAGGAAAGATTTCAAGAAAAAAAATTAAAAAATAACCTTGGCTTTAAATAACAAGCCTTTGTTGATTTAAGTGTCTTTGAGGAGCACGTGGCTAAGTAATAACTGCCGCACGGGTCGATCTGTCAGGTAAAGCTACCGGGGTTGGTCTGTGGATGGGTGACCATCTTTAGATACCGAGACTCCTCCATGCCTCGGAAAGCACGTTAGGCCGTTAGTCCCGGCTGTCGTTCGTGGATCTTTGACAGTCGTTACAGGTTGTCAGAAGCCTGAAAGTTTGCCAACCAGTCTTACCAAGGGGTATTGTACCTATTACCGTGGAGGTCAGATAGGCAATCGCTCCATGTAAAATACTGGTATTCAGCTGCATCCGGTTAGACTGGAAACCAACCCCAATATAGTTGGGAAAAGGCTAAGCAGATTGATTGTTGGTTTAAGTCTAAAAATAACTCGCTCTTTATTTGTGAAGTGTTACATATAGAATTACATAAAGTTTAACATTCTGTACATTATTAAACACAACGGTAAAGTTACCTATTAGTCATAACATAGCGTTAAACTAGTTTAAAACATAAAAAATAACAGTAACAATTTAATGTAAATTATAATTAAATCAGAGTGTATTTATAATGTACGAAGAAAGATTTTATTTTATTTATTTATCCTTATTGTGTATGTAGTTTGTATGGGAGTCGTAATTTGGTGTATTGTCACATATTCATTTCAATATTGTAATTTCGTTAAAACGTATTTTGCAATCTGACCTTGCTTGGTAAACACAATTATGTTGATTGAATTTTTTTAAATCCATCTACGAAAAAGCAAGTAACTTTCTGGTCAAAGACTTTGGGAACATGCTTTTCGCGTGTTCCCGAAGTCTTTGACCCGAAACATCTTCAAGGTATTGTGTCTAAGAATTGCTATGTACCTCAATAAATAGATGCAAAAACCACAATTTTTATTCCATAATTACTATAGATCTGTAGGTACAGTTTTTCGAAAAAATAATAGTAAGAAAACGAACTATTATACTATAAAACATCGAGTGTAAATTGTTGTTGAATAATTTTGTGTGCTGGATACATAATAAAATTGGAAGTTTTATCTTAATCTCTTTGTTTAATTTGTTCTACACCATCGTCATCGCCATCTTTCTGGTCTTTTCCCAATTGGTGGACGCAGCATTTCTTCTTCCTTACCAACGTCCACTCAGTACCTACTAGAAAGAAAGAAAAAAAAAATGTTTATTCTGCACAAAAAAAGGCACAATACAAAAAAAATACATAAAACACACAAAGTAGCCAAAGTACTAAGTATGTATGAGAAAAGTGTGGTCATATTTAAGGGTGTGGGACAGACTATCGAACTGAATAACTTTCTCCATGGGTCCAACATCGTAATTGCGGAAAAATAACTAACCGACCCATACATTTGGGTCGAGTAGATATTGATATTTTTGTATGGGATAGTTGATATTTTTTTGTTGTTCAGTTTCATGATCTGTAACACACCCTTAAATATGACCACAGCTTTCTGAAACACGCTATATCTATACCCAGATTTATTAATATTATCTAAGAGGAACTCGTGGCTAAATAATAACTGCCACACGGGTCGATCCATCAGGTAAAGCTACGCTTGCCGGGGTTGATCCGTGGATGGGTGACCATCTTTACATACCGAGACCCCTCCGTGCGTCGGTCTATTGTATTTTTCTCGGAAAACACGTTAAGCCGTTGGTCCCGGCTGTCATTCGTGGATCTTTGACAGTCGTTACGGGTCGTCAGAAACCCGAAAGTCTGACAACCAGTCTTACTAAGGGGTATCGTATTACCCAGTTACTGGGTTGTGGGGGTCAATAGGCAGTCGCTCCATGTAAAATTTGGTATTCAGGTGCATCCGATTAGACTGGAAACCGTCCCCAACAGAATTGGGAAAAGGCAAGCAGAGATTTATTAATCAATATTATTTAGATCAATATAAATTCCTTTCATCAAAGAGCTTGTGTTAGTTTGAAGTGTTTATAAATACATAGCGGTGATGAAGGGATTTTTTATCACTTAATCTGCTTGGGAATATAAACAATTCAAGTATTTCACGGATGTTTGTCTCGATAAAAGGTATCCAATAAAACTGTGCTTCTCATACTTGACTTTTCACTAAGCAACTAAGATAGACCATAGTGTCACGGCTATTCTAGGCACATTCTTACCTACCTTGTCAGAAGAAACCATTGTTCCAATTTTTATTTTGAAACCAATTTTTATTTATGTGAAATTCAAAATACTCCGTCTGTTTGTGCATGCTGCAGACTGCAGACATGACAAAATTCGACAATACCTACCTATAGGTACATTCTCTATTATAGATTTCTATAATAATTTTTAAATCGTTTCTATTATAGAGTAAACACTATCACACTATGGCCATGTCATTATCTACTTACCATACGAAATTTCTCTAAAAAGATAAGACAGAAGCATAGCATGGGGAAGGAAGTACCTATACTTAACTAGCTCCCACCAGCGGCTTCGCCCCACTATGGGACCAAACAGTATTTTCCGTCTCAAAACTGGTTGAGACAAAAGTCGTGTTACTGAAACCGTTTTGATTGTTTTACATTCATAGATAACAGAACTATCCGAAATCAAAGTAAAAAAATAATAAATAATGTTTTACTGCATAAAATTACATTCAAACTTTATACTTAAAAAATTTCATATTAACTAGACTACTCGTTATAGAAGTTCAACTTAACATACTTTCTATGTCCTTCAAAGGAATATATTAGTGTTATACATTTTTGAATTGCTCAAGATCTCTAGTTTACGACTACGTTATGTTTTTATGAGATATATTTATTTCTGTTTTTTATTTAATTTTTAAACGTTATAAGGAAATTTTACGTCTTTGTAATTTTCAAGTGGAGGTTTTGTTGTTACCGATGGCTCCCGATGTCGAGTTAATGACATTTTAAGATACCTTACTTATTCAGTGTTACAGGGAAATAAAAAAAACCTGCGTCATTACTGCGCCATTTCGAGCTAGAAGCCGAAATGTCGACTGAAAAATATTTTCTCATGATATTTTTTTTGCGGTAAACATTTTAACCACACGTATGATAAAAAACATGTTGCATAGTTTTTATCTATTGTGGTAATTATAATCACTATTGGAGTGAGAACTGTTCTTATCAATGTTCTTTGTTTTTAATTGGTTTTGCACAAGTTACTGAAACTAGGGTTCTATAAATACTCGGGTTTTCAGCATGTTCATCAATGTGTCCGGATATTTTCTTTGAGTAACTGTGAAACTGCAAAAATAATAAAATTAAAAATGAGTGAATTCGTTTGTTTTCGACGAAATATATGTGCTCAGATAATAAGCGGGAAAAGTGCTTCAGATATTGAAAAATATTTGTTGGACAATTTCCATTTATCAACAACAGATGTGAATACGGTTATGCAAAGTGTACAAAAAAATTTGATTACGATTTGTAACCAAAAATGTGTGAAAGCTCAAAGAAAACAAGATCGTTTCGAGAGCCAAAACACAAATTGGTTAGATGGTGAGTTTAAAGTTCCATTAAATTCGTGCAGTACTTCAACATCTGGAAATTCTGACTTGAATACATCTGGAGATGGTGGTAGACCAACAAAACCATATGACGCGTGTTCGGAGAGTACGAAAAAACGTAAAAACATGGAATTACTCCAGGAGTACGGAATGGGGCATGTGCATTACGCTTACGTACAAGGTTTACGATCAATGGGTGAAAATTATGCTTCGATTGTGAGTATTATAAGAAATACAGAGAAGGAGGAGAAAAAAGTTATTCTTCAAAACATTTTACGAAGTTCAGATGATGTACCTTCCTATACCAAAGAAGAAGCATTATGTATATATATTGAAACCGATCTATCCAAAGCTCAATATTCTTACTTAAGGCTGAGACTTGTTGAGAAGAACTTATTTTCTGTATTACCATCATACCAAATTTTGTCTGAAGCAAAAAAGGACTGCTATCCTCTTGCGTCAAGCATATCCGTTACGAATATCAGTGCCAAAGTGAACCTTCAAGATCTCTTAGATCACACTGCCTGTTGTATTTTAAAGATAAACCCGGTTTATAAAAATTTCACCCGTCTTAAACTGTACAGCAAATGGGGTTGTGATGGATCTTCAGGACAAAGTGAATATAAACAAGTTTTACCTGAAGAAAATGAACAAATATCGGATGCTAATATGTTTATAGTTTCACTTGTACCATTGAGACTAGTGGATGAAGAAAGTAAAGAAGTTATATGGCAAAATCCAACATGTTCTTCAGTAAGATATTGCCGACCCATTTCTCTGGAATTAGCAAAAGAGACTCCTGAAAAAACTACCACTGTTGTAAGTGATCTTGAAGCAAAAATTAATGAATTAACTCCAACGCGAACGCCTGCAGCAATAGAAGGTAATATTATAGAAGTAAGACATGAGCTGTTTATGACTATGATCGACGGGAAAGTTTCTCAAGTGTTAACGCAGACTCCATCGAGTGCTTCGTGTACTGTTTGTGGAGCAACTCCTAGACAGATGAACGATCTAACAAAAGTAACTGCGAGAATTGAGAATGAAGATGCGTTTAAATACGGACTGTCTACCTTACATGCGTGGATAAGATGTATGGAAATGATTCTGCATATTTCTTATAATCTAGGATTTCAAAAGTGGTCTGCATCGACTCCAGAGAACAAGAAGATTAAAGAAGAAAAAAAGAAGTACGTTCAAACTCGTTTCCGGGAATTGCTTGGTTTACACATTGATAAACCTCGTCAAGGTTCTGGAAATAGTAATGACGGAAATACGGCAAGGAGATTTTTCCAAAACTATCAATGTTCTGCAGAAATCACGGGTATCGATGAAGTGTTGATCAAGAGATTATATATCATTCTGCAAACCATGTCATCGGGATTTTCTGTAAACGCAGTTAAGTTTGGTGACTATGCGCTGGGGACTGCACAGTTATACGTGAGTAAATATAACTGGTACTACATGCCATCTTCAGTCCACAAAATTCTTATACATGGTGCCAAAATAATAGAGCATTTTGCAGTTTTGCCAATAGGCCAATTATCGGAAGATGCTCAAGAAGCTGGCAATAAAGACTATAAGAAATATCGGTTACATCACGCTAGAAAGTGTTCCAGGTCAGCCACAATGGAAGACGTTCTGCACATACTGTTGTATACTTCTGATCCCTATATATCTAGCTTAAATAGAACCAGTACTATAATACCAAAAGAACTATTTAACGAAGCTAAGGAGCTTTTAATACTGACAAGTGATGAGTAGATTAATGTTTTTTTTCTTTCACGGATATCATTTCTTTTTTAGTTTAAAATTATGTCATAATCTTTTTATTAACTTTTTAATAATTTTATTTTAATATAACGTAAGCAAATAATTCATAGAACGTAATTTAATTTTTGTATGAAAAATTTCAACATTTTATATTTGTTTTTTTTTTAGTTTTAAATTATGTCATAATCTTTTTATTATCTTCTTAATAATTTTATTTTAATATAACGTAAGCAAATAATTTATATAAGAATTTAATTTAATTTTTGTATGAAAAATTTCAACCATTTATATTTGTTTTTTTTTCTGAATAAATCTAGTTTTTAAAGTAACAGTGTTTTATTTATCTAATAGCATAACTATTCAAGCATACGTACACAAAATTTCAATACAAAATGTCAAGAAACTAAAAAGTTACAGAGTTTTGAGATGAAACGCACAGGTTCGCCCGCGTGATATCTTTATAAATTATAGCCTATGTTACTCAGTGATAATATAGCATTCTACTGATGAAAGAATTTTTTAATCGGTCCTGTAGTTTTTGAGTTTTAATTTCAAACAAAAATAAACATCTTTTCTCGTTATAATAATTAGATTGTAAGAAAACATTACCCTCATTTTGGAATTCACTGCAGTAGGTTAAAAAAGTGTGATATGAAAAACTGACAGTAGTACCATAAAATGTATTCAGATATTGTTTCCTCGTAGGTCGGCTATCAACGAGTCACAGATAATTACAATCAATGTCATATTTTTACCCCATGTGCTTAATTACAGGAAGTATTGCGACAATATCTCATGATGATCATTTTCCTTTCATTGTCGAATGGACATGACCAACTAAATACAAGGCTAAAAAAAAAAACAGAAAAAAAAAACCTAAGTATCCCGGGAATAAAATCAAGTTTTTTCTACACACGATCTTCTTGGCGTGTCGATGGCAATTTATATAGAATCAACCCGAAATTCGGCTACGAGTTTGGCACCTTCAGCAGCGTCCATCAGCTCCAGCATCGTGCAGGCAACAGGACAAGCTGGACACGATATTAAGTGCCCCATTGTTTGTGGTACAGCACCACATTTACACTCCAGGGCGGAGTCGTCTGTGAATCTCCACCTGAGCAGGTTTCCCTTGCTAGGACGATGGCTAAGCTAAGCTTAGTTTCTTGAAGGCGCAGCGTAAGTAAGCCCCGCAATGTAGACCTATGACCTAGCCTGGTGAAGTTCGCAAGAATCCGCTGGATGTGAGAAGCACAGGACTGGGTCTTAATTTATTTATTTACTTAATTATCTACACTAATATTATAAAGAAAATATTTTTATTTGTTTTTTTAAATTAATAAACTTAATAACTAAACGACCGATTTAAAAATATCTTTCACCAGTAGAATGCTATATTATCACTGAGTAACATAGGGTATAATTTATAAAGATGTCACGCGTGCGAAGCTGCTGGCGGAAACTAGTAACTTATAAAGTCTTACCAATTAAATACATACAGAGCAAGACTTATCTAAATATAGGAAAGCGCGACACTATTAATTAGCGTACTTGTATCATCATCATTTGTTGGAAGGCCTCCCACAAGATGGACCGATGACCTTGCAAAGGCCACAGGAATCCGCTGGATGCGGGAGGCACAGAATCGGTCGAAGTGGCGGTGCTATGTCCAGCAGTGGACGTCTTTCGGCTGAAAACTAGTATATTATACAAAAAAAATAGTTCAGTATGTAGGTAAAATAAATAAAACACAAAAAGGATAAATTGCCAATAAAACAAAAAATATGGTGACGATATTAGCACCTTAGTGGCACGCGACCGAGAAATAATGATGCAATAAAATATGCACGAATTTAATCAATAATAGGTATGTATGAATCATTATTCTTACAAATAAATGATTATTTTCAGCATACTGAAAGCGAACTTACTTCAGCAAGTGCTCCTGTTCAGCCACTGCGCTAACCGAGCTTTGAAGCTCTCGTCATGAGCATGCACGTTGCGCTTTCTACACAGATAACCCGAAATTATTACCCACCTAAATATTATTTCCAAAATCTGTTGGCATTCTTTTAAATGTAAGTAAATACTAAAAACTCTTACCACTGTCATTTGTAGATATTTGACAGTCGTTACGGTTTCGTCAGTCAGAAGCCCGAAAGTTTGACAACCAGTCTTACCAAGGGGTATCGTATTACCCAATAACTGTGTTGTGAAGGTCAGATAGGCAGTCGCTCTGTGTAAAATACTGGCATTCAGCTGCATCCGGTTAGACTGGAAGCTGACCCCAACATTGTTGGGAAAAGGCTAGGCAGATGATGATAATCAACCTCGGTTGAACAGAATGTCACTTACAACAAGCTTGTAACCCTTAAAACAATAAGGACTATTTGTCTTTGAGACAGTTAGATAGTTTCAACCTTAATGAAGTTTAACTGAGAATTGTTGTCAAATTTGGTAAAGCAATTACGACATGGACTATACCTGTAGAGCATCACACCTAGTAATGTAAAAATACTGGTATTGAGCTGCAATCGGTTAGACTGGAAGTCGACCCCAACAAAGTTGGCAAAAGGCTACGCAGATCGATTGAAGTAAATATTAACTCTTATGTTTTCGTCTTGGTCTTTTAGGTGCCATTTTAAGTGAATTAATAGTAGATAAGTACATAGATACAGGCCAGTCTTTTTACCGGACTACGGCGAAGCAAAAAGGAGGGTTATGATTTTTACCGGTATGTATGTATGTTTGTTTCCCTCAACACACACGTGACGTAACACTTGTGACTCCAGATTTTTTATTTGTCTGTCTGTGATGTCTTGTTTATACCTTTTTAGTTGGCTTTTTTGCCGTAGTTGGGTTTTAGTTTTTATAACTTTTATAAAACAATAAAATAACAAACACATTATCGGACAAACAGCTCATACAATAAGTTATTTTTATACATACCATAATATAATATGAATTTTTAACAATGGGTATAAAATACGAAAATATCTTGTGTCGATATTAAATTGAGCTCACGTGTCTAATGAAGGAAAAACATCATTATTGTTCTAATAAGTTATTATAATTTAATGAGGTACTAGATTAAGTTCGATGCATTTTTATTTTTGGAATACTTACGTAAGTTCACTGTTTTACAGCGTTTGCGCACTGCCATGCATTCCATCTGAATTCAAATTTGAAATTTGAATGAAATGCTGCGATTTTCCTCTATCCATCGACCTCTTAGGGGCTTGTGGCTAAGTAACAGCCGCATAGGTCGATCGATCAGTTTCTACTACGCTTCCCATACCAAGACCCCTCTCCCCGGGACTGGTGGCATTTGTAGATCCTTGGCAGTTGTTACGGGTCGTCATAAGCCTGAAAGTCTGACAACCAGTCTTACCAAGAGGTATCGTGTTACTCAGTAACTGGGTTGTGAAGGTCAGATAGGCAGTCGCTCCATGTAAAATACTGGTATTCAGCTGCATCCAGTTAGACTGGAAGCCGACCCCAAAGTAGTTGGGATAAGGCTAGGCAGATGATGATCTTCGACCTCGGTTGAACACCACAGGTTGAATGTCACTTACAACAAGCTTGCAACTCTTAAACGATAAGGACTAGATAGTTAGATAGATCCATTTTTTTCTTTTTGTTGTGAATTTATCAAATAACTTCTCCCGCTCTGGGCGGAGCGGGAGGGCGTAGACTCTTACTGACGAAAACCCACCCGTGTTCCTTTAGTTGCCTGTGTCTTGCCTCGGTGACCCTTTCGGACTTTCCCACGACAGATAGTTTCAACCTTAGTGAAGTTTAACTCAGAATTGTTGTCAAATTCGGTAAAGCAATTACGACGTGGACTATACCAGAGAGCATCACACCTAGTAATTATATGCTAGATGCATTTCCGAGATATCTAAGTTACACTTATATAATATAATAATTATATATACTGCCGCGTTGGTCTAGTGGTTTCAAACGCTACTGCTGAGCATGAGGTCCTGGGATTCGAATCCCAGGTTAGGCAAAGTGTTATTGGGTTTTTCTATATGGAATGTCTCGATAGCATCCCGGAGTCAGGATTTGTGCCCGGTTAGTGGCAATAGGCTCGCCCCTATTACATGGGACTTAAACTTATCTGGCGAAGTGTGGGTGTGCTATAGGTACACCTCTGCCTAACTCTTCGGGGATTACAGGCGTGATGTTATGTTATGTGTGGTATAATATAATAAAGCCGAAGAGTTTGTTTGTTTTTTTGGTTTTTTGTTTGAACGCGCTCATCTCTGGAACTACTTGCCAGTCAGATTTGAAAAAATATTTTTGCATTTGATATTCCACTTCTTGATGAACGCTATAGTTTATAGTCTATTAACATTACTCTAGTACCCTTAGGAGCTGAGCAAAAAGTAAGAAAGAACGCAAAGCGCAGGCAGGCGATGCGATGCGATGGGGTGGGTCGGGGGAACAAGAAAGGAGATAATTTACCGTCCATACATTTTAGGGCTAAATGTGAAACAAAAATAAGCTATATTCCGAAATAATACGTTTTTCTCTTCATTTTTAATTATGGGTACAAACCTGTAGGGTCATTCCTCGTCAAGTTACAGGAGTTCGAAAAATCACTTTTTCATACTTTGGGTTAGGAGTGATGTAATTAATTAACTGGAGTTTTATTTCAGGCAAGCTATTGTTAGTATACACGCTTCTTTTGCTAGTACATGTTAATAGCCTAATTAATGATACGGCTACTTAAGTCGTGGTTCTGTACCTACTGCCTTGAAACATTTATGACAACCGCTTGGAGCAGTTTCTTTTCATCTTTGTTGTACTACACAGGGTATTAAAATACCCATAACATATCCGTTATCTACACATTCTGTACATCAAACTAAGTTTGGTTGGTAGTAGGGCTTGTTCTAAGTCCGCCTGGCTAGTTATCACAATCTTATCTATCGCCATAGCAACAATGTTTACAGCATTGTTGTGTTTCGGCAGTTAGCGGTAAGATAGCCAGTTCCTCTATGGTTGAAGATTCCGGGTGAAGCTCGCTTCCACCTTCAGACTGATCATCACTTGCCATCAGGTGGAACCTTTTGGCCCGCAGCCAAAAGGTTCCCGGTGTGGATAAAAAAAAAAAAAAGTTAATTTATCTAAAAATATTGCCAGGAACCAGTTTATATTTAAGGTGTGAAAAATCGCTGTTTTCAAAACTTATATTCAGGAAAAAAGTAAATAAAAATTTAAACTTTGACCATCAATATCTCCGTAAACAGAATGTTCCTAATGTTTGTAACGCAATTCCAAACATGGCAAGCGATTGCAAGTGCTACATTTTGGGCTCGCATTCTAAAAGAAAATGTGTAGGTAACACAATCAAACTGCAGGCATATCTGCACATACTGGCCCATAGCCCAGAACATATCTGCACATACTGGCCCATAGCCCAGAACATATCTGCACATACTGGCCCATAGCCCAGTACATATCTGCACGTACTGGCCCATAGCCCAGTACAAAAAAACCCCAATGACGGGTAGTGTAAGGGAATCTCGACTTCGTTAAGCTTCTTTTTATTATATCCGTTATCTATGTACAGCACATCAACCTACTACAATCTGTCAAATTTCTTTAATAGATTTTCAACTTTATCACTAAAGCATTAGGTTCTAAGTTGATTGGGAAAATTTGACAGTTTCGGGTAGGTTGACCTGCTGGCGTCTGTACTTAAAAAAACATGATGTGTTATTTTATTTCACTGTTTTTGCGTGAATCAAAAGCACTAAATCATAGTGAAACTTTAATTGATGTTGTGTGCACTGACGCCCGTGTGTGTGGTCTCAGTATCACACATACCGGAGCTCGGTCACCACGCAATTATATCTGTGGAATTAAATTTTAAACTAGAGAAGCCTGCTCCACACTGGATTACCTATAGGCCACTTAGAGACATCAGACATCCTTCCTGAATTTTTTAATGAAGACTTAAATAAAATAGACTGGGAACATATTGAAAGTCTAGAAGATGTGAACTCCATGGTTGCAATGTTTAATCAATACATTTTGACATTATTTGACTTGCATGCTCCCCTTAAGAAAGTTATAAACAAAGAGAAATCTTAACCCTGGGTCATGGAAATTATTAGGCTGCGTGACAAGTGCCATTTGAAGAGTAAAACTAATTAGAGCTGCTTTTGATAGTGAGAAGTGTGCATATTTTAGGACATATATTAATAATAATATTAAACAACCAAAGAAGTTATGGAGTCATATTAAATCTACTATAGCCACCTCAAAAAAACCAGAGCATAGTCTGCCACATTTCTGTAATAACCCAGAATATATCAATGAACACTTTTTGGATGTACCTGGCGGTGGTAAGGTCACTACTGCTGATTTAAGTTATTTTGAGCACCATAGGCACAGTAACAGTAATTTCCGGCTTGAGCCAATCCAGCAGGATGTGGTGCTGAGGATCTTGCGCGGTCTTAAGTCCAATGCACAGGGCTCTGACCATATTTCTCTGGAAATGCTGATGTTGACACTTCCTCGAACACTTGCAGTTATCACAGCTATTATTAATAGATCGATTGTCACCTCTTCTTTTCCCGATCTATGGAAAATGGCAATAGTTAGACCAATCCCTAAAGTACCTAACCCCACTAGCGTGAAGGACCTTCGTCCGATTAGCCTACTACCATGTCTGTCCAAGATTCTGGAAAGGGTTGTCTGCGACCAGTTTTGGGCATGTCTTGAGCACCATAGTATTTTGCCACTGGTTCAGTCCGGATTTCGCAGGGGCCATAGCACAGCGACAGCACTCCTGGATGTAATTGGTAACATTCTGGAAGCCAGAGACCGGGGCTTGGGGACCTTTCTTGTCTTACTAGATTTTTTGCGTGCTTTTGACTCTATTAATACTTCACTTCTTCTATCCAAGCTTATTATGGATGTGATGTCGGAGCCGTAAAATGGTTTGAGAGTTACCTCAGTAATCGATCACAGTTTGTCCAGGCGACAGTAACGGAGATACCATGTCTTCTGGTCCGAAGCGCGTGGACAGGGGCGTACCACAGGGATCGATCCTTGGCCCGCTTCTCTTCATCCTGTACAGTGCTGACATCGCCAACTGTCTGATCAACACCAAGTTTCACCTTTATGCTGATGATTTGCAGTTGTACCTCTCCTTCCGCTCCCAGAATACTGCTGAAACTGTAAACAGAATAAATGAGGATTTAGAAAGAGTCTCTGCTTGGTGCAGACGAAACTCTTTGGTCCTGAACCCTAGTAAGTCCAAGTATATTGTGATGGGATCTAGGGATTTCCTGAACAAATTGCTTGCTTGCAACCTGGACCTCAGGATTGATGGTCGTGGTGTGGAAAGGGTTCTGGAAGCTCGTAATCTTGGAGTAGTATTTGACGGGCAGTTGCATTTCGAAACTCACATACTGGAGGCCGTGCGCAACTGATAAATACTCTATGGAATATAACTTTCTTTTCACTTTCATTATTTAGCCCAAAATGAATAAACGCCTTCCTCGCGGACGCAGTCGGGGCAGAAGCTAGTTGTTCTATATTAGTCAGTAATACTGGCAGCATACAATGAAGTTGAAGGGGTTGAACACTGAAATGACGCACGAACTTTTTCATGCAAATTGTGTTCAGTTTTACTGAATTTTCTTTCCTTTTCCTTTAAGCAAGTAAAGAAATAAGCAATACTAAATAAATAAATAATAAATGAATAGATAGACCTGCATATAAAATATTAATAGAATAACTGAATGAATGGAAATATAAGTACATAGGTAATAGGATATAAAATAATTCTAACTTAATAACAATGAAAATTAATAAAGCGCTCTTCCTCTCTCTACTTATTTAAAAATTTGCTGTGCCCGACAAGGTCCATAATTGTTTCTATTGGTATTTCTTTTATTTACCACCTGTAATTGTAAGTACATTATGGATTGCAATAAACGATTTGAGATTCTATCTATCTGTATTTCTTTGTTGTCTTCCACATAAGCATAATAATAATAGAAATTAACACGGTTTTTGCGAAAAAATATCACTTTTTATTTTTCCAAACGGTTACCCACATGTGACAAACAAAGGGACCGTCGTAAGTAGAAACTTTACAGATAACGAATTCTTTTGTTTCTAATTTAATTGTTATTTATGAAGCGAGTATTTTTTACGAAACAATACTATTTTTATGTCACCGTTACGGCTAAAAACTGCGCATGAATATTTATTAGGTGTTACGTCCGCAGAATACCCATTAAATTGTAATGAAGGTGTGTAAATGCCTAATTGTTTGTGTCGAAAGCACATGCAGGTTCTGTTAGGAATTTGTCTCTGGTTATTTTATAACCATAGACGCTATTTTTGGTTTGTTGTTTTTAAGTTTAAAATTAGAATGAATGAGTTAATGTTAATTTATCTTCCTTTATTCATGATGGATTCACAACGTATTGGACGCGGACCGGTGGACAAAGATAAAGGAGTAGGCAGATAAAGGTATGGAAAATCGTGGAAAATGGTTCTTTAGTTTCAGCTTACTCCATGGGAAATGCTGTGAGTTTAAGTATGCAGTAGGTATGTTCCTGCAAAAGGGAACCTTACAGTTGTTCATTCTTCAGACTCGTGACGCGATTGGTAGCACTGAATTTTGCAGTCATGTGATTGGTAGTACTGCTCTGTCAGTCACCATTTTGAACTCTATTAGTATTGAAACTAAGGTCAAGTTATAATGAACGCACTATACATCGTGCAGGCTGGCAGAAATAATATTCTGGTTGCATTCGTTCACTCAAACGAATTTAGAATCAGTTTCAAAATTGTAAAAGAAGCATTAATTTGTTTTATAATAACACAATGTTGTAGTCACGAAAAAGTAAACACGTCCTCTTGAAACAAATATTTAGCGGCATCGCCATATCCATTCTGGTACCAGGGCCCTCGAGCCCCAGGGACCTCGTAAGTTAGTGAATTCCATTTTTGACAGCCTAAAACATTTCTTGGGCCAGCTCAATAATTTGTTTATTTGAATACCCCTGCTTAAACCCTTGCTGTTGAAATTCTACAGTAAAAAAGAAAGAAAAAAGAAAGAAAATACGTTTATTCTGCACAAACAAAACGCACATTTAAATAAAATAAAAACACAAAATACACAAATACAAAAGTAGCCAAAAGCCTCGTATTCAGCCAAGAAACAAACGCTATTTATAAAATTGATTCATTCATCGGTTGATGTCAAGGCCACAGACAAAGAGTACCATCGAAGAAGTTGCAAACTATACACCGTAAGGACTATTTCTGCTTGCAGCGTTCGGCCGCTATAGAACCGGGGCGGTAACAGTTGTGGTCATCGTGTTCACAGGATTTTGTTTTCAAACTGCTTAGATATTAAGTTCTGCCGTAGTACCTTGAAATAGTTCTTAAAGGTATTTCGTTCGGGAAAACAAATTGAACGATATAGTAACTGTAGGCATCTAAATAAATGAAAATATAATACCTACCTACTTATAAATCTACTTAGAGCATAGTCTACCCTGAATCTTTAACTTGTCCGCTTGTCCTAGATTTATTCGTCCATATCATTTTCCCTCTTGCTGGCTATGCACCGCCATGACACTCGTGTGATCATTGTGAAGGATTTATTAATTAGAGTCTTCAACGTCAACCATGGCCTTTTATTTGACACTTCACCAGTAGGCAGTAGTCACGACGCATCGAGGATAGGCTATTTTCTATTTCCGTCCACCTATGGACCTTATTATAGTCGACGGCACGTAACTTGGCAAGGTTTTAGCGTATTGGGAGCAAGTTTGCACATGTTCGCTTAGTGCAACAAAAAAAATTGACACTTTTATTGGATGTCATTATTTTAAGGTTATTGCCATAATTTATTTTTGAACATATCTGTTAAGAAAAACAAGCGAACACGAATCCTGTGCATCTACGATTCTTGCCAAGTTACGTGCCGGCGACTATACACTGGTGATTTGCGAGCGTGTTTCCAGCGAAGCGATTTGTCACGTATGCGCAACGTGTTCGCCGAGTTCGCGTAACGAGAGTGGTTGACGTGAGTGTACAATTTTGTGAAAACGTCGCTTAGTCGCGGCTAGCTCGCTTCGCGCCCGCGGAGAGCACGCCGGCAAATCGTCATTGTAATAGTAACGTGCTGCGAGTCGCGGCCAAAACACCTTACCTGCATCTCCTAATAATTCGTTGTGCTCTATTTATTCATTGATTTTATATTCATTTAGACCGCCTTTGTACCTTTGTAGGTACAAAGGTGGTTTAAATGCCTAAGGCATTCTCTACCAATGAACCAACGCCGGCGGCGAGGCAACAGGGTAGGTGAGGGCTATGAGCTACAACTCTACTTCATAAATCCACTTCTAGAATCAACTGAATCTCAAAGCATAAAAAGGCTCTGGCCACTTCCAACAGCTCAGTACCTACCACCCGAAAAATTCCTGATATTACTTAAGAACGTGGAAATATAAATATATATCGTAGTATCAAGCCAGTTAGCCCAGCTATCTAATTACGCAACACATTTTCGTAAACAATTACGACATTTTGACAGTTCAACAACATTCATTGCGTTATTTACGTTGTTCAACAGATTTTTTTTTTCGAACTTATGAAGCAATGGATTAGCAATTGGTTTCAAAACGATTCAAATTCCGATTGATCGTATATTACGTAAGTACGGTACATGGCAGATTTTTATCGCGGCGATTTTTTTCGCGTATTGGTTTTCAACGCTCTGCTTAGCGCCGAGAGTTGAATATCCAACAGTGTGTTTTCTTGACGCGCTGGGATACGCGCTGGTAGCGCTCTGTTGGATACTCAATGCTCGGCTCAATACCCAGAGTTGAAAATCCATTGTACGAAAAAAAATCGCCGCGATAAGAATACCTCCGTGTGAACCTGGACTTAGGTGTAAACTGGTTCCATACCGACATTTCCCTGAACGGTTACACTTATCGCCAAGCTATTTATAAACGTCTTAATTTAGGCATTCTAGATACGGTGTTTTATTCCAAAACCGTCGAATAACTTTAGTGTTTTAACAGTTATATGCTTAATTAACTACATTGGCATTTATATTCCAATTAATAAATTTAGATTGTGGGTACATAGTTAAATTCAATCCACATACGAGGTACCTATTATGGTCCCCTGTTCAGCATTAGGTAAGTACGTATATTTTTGTGTCTATTAAAAATCTAGGTATCTGTGCACTAGGTAATAAGCATAAAATAAAATAAGGAACGGAGTGACTGCCTCGTTGGTCTAGTGGTCGGAAGCGCTACTACTGAACATGAGGTCATGGATTCGATTCCTATGTTGGGATTTACTACCTGAAATTTCTCAGTAGCAACCCGGAGTCTGGATTTGTGCCCGGTTGATGGCAATACGCTCGCCCCCTGTTACATGGGACTTAAACATGGCTGGCGAAATGTGGGTGTACTGTAGGTACACCTCTGACCAACCCTTCGGGGAAACAAGGCGTGATGTTATGTTATCATTATCATTTCAGCCGAAATAAGTCCAGTGCTGGACATAGGCCTCCCCCAAATGGGGGGTTCGTCATAATCACCACGCTTGGCAGGCGGGTTGGCGATCGCAGTATGGCGTTAAAATACATAGAGAACGCTGCTACCCATTGTCTAGTGAGTACCTTTGTCGCCTTTTACGACACCCATGGGAAGAAATGGGATGGTCCGGCATCACAAGGAACTTATGTTATGTACAACAGGCCAACCTACCCGAAACTGACAAATTTTCCCAATCAACTTTGAACCTTATACTTTAAGAAATAAAGTTGAAAATCTATTAAATAAATTTGATAGATTATAGTAGGTTGATGTGCTGGCGTCTTTACAATAAGAAAATGGTCTATGATTGTGACTCTATTTAAGTTTCCTAATAGGGCGACAGATGTTAGTAGATTTGACTAAACCTAAAAGAACAGTGCTAAGGATAACAGGATTTTGGAAACACTTTCATTGCGCTTACCCCTAAGATGGTTATCTCTTGGGGTCTGTGGTTAATGATGGTGGTGGTTATGATAAATGATTTCTGTAAGTAGGTTTGTACAAAAACTTTTACACGTCAATTATATTTTAAAAACTATATCAGTTCGGCGTTTCCTAGCGACTACTCTGATAAGAAAGACCGAAACAAACTCAGAGGTCACAGTCTCTTTTAAAGTCCAGATATAATCTTGTATGGAGGTATGAATTTGTCCAAGGCGATTAATTAGGTATAGGAATACCTACTTAATTGTCTCGGACAAGTTACAATTGTATATAGATCTTTTGGCGCGTGGCAAAAAACGGAACTAACGCCATTCGGTTTTTTCAATACAATTTCACAAATATTTACCAACAACGCCCCCTTGTCTATATCAATCGAGCTCAACTCAAAACTCAAACTCAAACTCAAAATATTTATTTCAATTAAACCATTTACAGGCGGCTCTTTAGAATTGTCATGGCGCCACAATATCCTTGAAGCGCTGCGCTGTACTTACATAGTTACATAATCGTCTTTAGAACATTCAGATATTTACATAAAAATATTCGTTTACATAAAAATATTAAATATTCGTTTACATAAAAATATTCAATATTCAAACTTTGACTTCGCAAAAAAAGTATCTTTAAGATTGACGTCATTGCTGAGTGTTAAAGTAAAGAAAAAACCGATTTATCGGCTTTAAACTGGCTGTATGGTACCTATGGATGGAAAAATTTCTGACACATGTGTCCCCGAAAAACAATTGTTACGTGCGTAGGTCTGCCTAATTTTTTTTAAACAATTGTTTTACGCACATACGTGCCACGCGTAGTTGTACGTTTATAAAGAAACAGGTGATGGTTTTAAAAAACATTCCGATATGTGATTCATATTCAGAACGTGATAATTTTCAAATTCTTTTTCTTTCTTTTTTATACAGTTTTCAACACAGACAGTGTAAAAAACAGAATACAATTGGAGGGAAATCTACGAACTCGATTTTTCTTGTTTTTAAGTAAAAACTATGCGAATTCCACGAAAAAGACCACGAACTGAAGAATCATCTATTCTTAGATAGGTAGGTGGTAGGTACTTGCACAAGTTTTACTTGCACACTTGCAAATTGTCATGATATAATCACTACCTATATAATCTTTGCAAGTATCGCGAGTCACCCACAATATTGTCGCCTGACCCAAATCCAGCGGATGTTGCAAATTTCACAATGAGAAGACCGTTTTTAGAAAAAAATGCGCTTAAAAAGAATTCGGCTTAACTCCATACGGTGGTATGAGAACAAAAATCTGTGGAGTTGATCACTGAATAAGTAACACACCTATACACCTATAAAAATTATAATAAATAAAATAGGTATCGGAAACGAGAAAATGAAAGTCGTTTAGGTAAGTGTTTAAAAAAAAACAGACAAAATAAATTGTCGTCTTTATCCATGCTTTTTTTTCCATAAAAAAGATATTTAAAAGACATAAAACTCATTTAGAACAAACTAGTTAATTAATTAATTAACTATACAAAACTACACAGCAGTTTAAATAAGGAACCAAATATTCTTCTGCCAAATATAAAATTCAACTCTACATAACTTCTATTCTAAAATGGTTTCTCAATAAATCCATGAATCGGTGTGTGGATGGAATAATGTGGTGCTTTTTTGCCAGGTTCGTGCCACGCAGGTGCTGGCAACCCGTAAAAAAACTCTAAAGGACCTGCGTAAAACGCACTTCTACGTTATAATGGGCCTTTGGTACAAAAGATTTTGGTAACTTATGTGTAACGTATCGGACTGTACCATTCAGTATTTTTGAAGTAGGTAGGTATGCTTTGAATTTCGTACAACCGAGAATTCAACCGTCCTTTATTCCTGTCCAGTGTCGCATATTTTGAATTCTGAATTCCTGGTCAGTTATAAAACGTAGTTAAATATTGTTTAAAAAAAAGTGTTTTTAAAAAACCGCTCCCTAAAATATAATTTAATAAGACCATTAATCTTCGAAGCCATTCATCAAGAGGCGGCGCCAAAGTTTCTATGGATACCTTTTAAGTTCACAATCGACCTCTAATTTGTGATTTTTCACACACACCCTAAAAATTTTCGCATAAAATCTTAAAAAATGTAGTTTGTGATTGATCGAGTTTTGTAACAAAAAAGATTAATTTGATACTTTAAATGATATTTTTTTTGATAAGTAGTGTGTTAGTTTTTGTTTCCATTTTATATTATGTTTCATAATTAAAACGAAACTCAATTGTTTCGCTTTCCTTCCAAACCATCCTTTGAAAAAGCAGAAAAAATATATCGAATAGATGGATAAAGGTATTCAAAAACGTATACCTAATACCTAATTAAAAACCTACCTGTAGATAATTGAAAATGTTTCACAATTTAATTTGTATTCTAGAATTAAAACAGAATACCGTTTTCAATACAAACTTTGCCAGTAGGTTGAGGAAACTCGCTAGAACATCTGCACCTGAAGTCAAAAAATAATATTTACTGAATATTTTTTCTGAATTACCAACAGTCTACCAATTGGTTACATAAAGAATTTCAAATACATATATAATTACTACGTTTATTAATATTCTTTCTTTTTTTATTATTAATTATATTTAAGACGAAAAAAAACATTACCACGAATAACCATATGATGTGATAGAATTTTCAGACAACATTGAGCAATATTTTTTTATATTATTAATACTTATCTAAAATTAAAATAGACCATATGGCGAGTGGCCACTGACCACATACCCAGTACAACCCACTAGCCTTCTTGGTAAAATTGCAAAGTAAAAACTTCAATAAGGGGCGTCATCGGGGCGGCACGCTCCGTAACCTCAAAACGCGCGATTTTTTCCACAAGGACCAAATTTTTTTTTCCTTTAAATCTATCTTTTTCCAAAGAAGCCAGCTGTTGTTTGATGACCACTCGTACTGTCCGATTTTTTGTTCATATCGAACGGTCCATGTTAAACGATACTATGATTGGAGTGGATTGAACGTATGAAGACTATACCAGATGCCTTTGAAGGACTCACCGTTACTTGAGATTAGGATTTTTTTCATTTCTTGCTAATAAAGCTTCAGTTCGGTAAGTTTTATGCTGAATTAGGGAAATAACTGGAAGAAAAAAGCGCCCAGCTGCAGATTTTTTGATTTTTGTAACACTAATGTTTTGGTATCATCTAAACGCGCTTTTTAAAACATTTTAGTTCAAAAAACCATATCTATCTCATTTCCTTCCAGTCTGCGACATAAGTTTTGAGTCAGGAAATTAAACTACTTTTTAAAGTCAGTTACAAAAGGAAAAATCTGCTGTTTGATGGCGACGAAATTTTATAGGAATTTTCCTAAGCCAGATTAATGATGGAATTGCATTGGATTCCATCATTAAAGGACCAAGGAATTGTCCATCACCTACACTACAAAGTTAAGTAATACGAACTGACGGTAAAAATATTTAGCAGGTTTTACCTATTTAATTTCTCAATCAACACACAAACCTTTTTAAATCCTTGTTTTAAGACCACGAAAAACTCCTATAATCCTAATTCGCATCATGTGGCCACCAGCCAGCCAGGTGCGCCTTCTGAATAAGAAGTGATATATCACTTCTTATTCAGAATAACTAAAAATAGTTCGAACAGCATGCAAAAATACATTTTTTGTCACAAAGCTTATAAAAACGGGTTTCTAATCCCCAAAACAAGAGGAACGAATACGTTGGGGATGGATGTTATTAGAATAAAAATCGATTTGCCGGTTCTAGGAAGCGAGGCACTTGCTTAATCTGTGTCGTGCAAGACAGCATTATTTTGTCGCGACACGTGTTGGCTCTTCCATTTTTTTATGTTTTTAGAAAATTAATTCATGTCCACAGATGATGGGTACGACAGTCTCTCGATCGCATATCGCCAAAGTTTTGTAAATGTTGTGCAAGGTGTATTTTGCCAGAGTGTTAGTGACTTCAGAAATGAAGGCTAATAAAGATGTGTGGAAAATGGCATGCTGCGCTGACCCCAAATAAATTGGGATAAGGACTGGGGGACGATGAGTGTATTTTCTTTAGTATTTCTTTTCAAAATCGTAAATTTTCTGGAAAGCTTCCTTTTCCAGTTGCCAAAAAAGTAACAAGGAAAAGAGGACGTAAGATACCTACCGATGTTTTATATTACTGGGATTGATTTCCGCACTTAGTCCTTCAAGTGAACCATTGTAAAACTTAAAACAGGTCTTGCGATAATCGAGTTCAAGCAAGACATTCCACAAAACCAACGACCCGTAGTACCGACTACCATCAGTTTCTCGTCACGTTACGTACCAAAGGACTGATATCTATCTCGCAATCGACACCCACCACAAAGCCTCACCACTATGGATTAAGGAATTACGCTTTTAACAATAAAACAGTGCAACAACTGCTTAACTTCGATATTATCGACTCATAACTTATTCCGAGCGACAGGTAACAAAGTGTTATCAGAAATCACGGAATTGAGAATTATTTTATCAGTTTTTAAAACGTTAAGCCCAGGCGCACAGGCGATTTTTTCCCGAGGCGATTTTTTTCGTGCACTAGATTTTCAACGCTCTGCTTAGCGCCGAGAGTTGAAAATCCAACAGTGTGTTTTTTCAACGCGCTGGGACGAGAGTGCGTCCTAGCGCGTTGGATTCTCAACGCTTGGCTCAACACCGAAACTTGAAAATCCAATGTGCGATAAAATCCCGCCGCGATATTTTTACGTCCGTGCGAACGTGGGCTAATCCTTGGTCTTTGTGTGGATGTTATTTCGAGTTATGCAAACTAAGTACTATCTTAAGCAACTTTAGACATTGCATTTGCCATTCTAAGAAACTTCCAGGATGAGAGACTTCGTCTAATCTAAGTCAGAAGGACAATTTTTACGAGGATAAGACACTGGGCCTGAAATAAAATTTCATACGAGTACAGGAGACATGGTTTTCTAAGACGCTGTTTACTACATACCTAATTAAATCAATAAAGATTTATATCTCGATTTTACCTTCGGTATTTTTTTTTCTTCTGTGCAAATGAGTACTGAAAAATTGATCACCTAGAAAACAATTAGTAAATAGGTACATACAACTAGCTCAATAGGGTGGCATGGACATCGACGAGCAAATTGTTACCATGGGTTCAGTACATGATTCTGAAACCCTCTAAGTGAATATTTTTCATCTATTAACAAAAAAAAAAATCAATATGTTTCATAGAAAAGTGTGAAAACAGCTATTTTTTAAAATAACCGACGCTAAAAACCACACGAAGAATTTCCAAGGTAGGGGTTCTAGAATCATGACCTGAATTCATGGTTACAGTTTGCGCGTCTGCCACCCTGTATATTCCTCAGATACAAAACACAGAAACCTTTATTTATTTATAAATATATAGAGGTTTCTGTGTTTATTATACAGAACATCAAATAAAAAATGTTTCCCTTAATGTATTTCGCCTCACATAGCCTTATATTCTCCCGTCCCTATCGCCCCCAGTCTTAGTAACAGTAATAGATGCACTGATTGGAAATTCAAATGAGACTGGCCGAATTTATGGCCCTCCGCCCTCGCAGTGAGGGAGAGCCCTCTTTTTACTTACTCCGAAACACGAGGATCGATGTGTGAGGAACTTTTATGAGTAACCTTCGCTTTGTTTTGGAGGATAATGCTGATCATTCATGACGAGACTCTGAAGGCGTTGCAAGTTTTTCTTTTTGGCAGAGAAAATACAAAATAATTGTATGTTTAATAGTTAAAGCGTGTTAGATTAATGTAATTCGGAATGCCTCTGAATTGAAATGTAAATAATATGTACAGAGTTACAGACCAAACGTCCTACAATTTACGGATTAAAAAAAACAGTGGTAACAATTATTATTTTTAGATGAATCCCTGTCAAGCGATGTCGGGATTATTTATTTAAAAGAAAGTTTTTATTGTAAAAAGCAAGGAAAGGAAATGCAAAAACGCGAGTACCTGCCCCGCACTGTCCCTTTACAGCCACATGCGCATTCCATTTTTAAATGTTATTCCAGTGATTGCCAAATCAAAAAAATATATCTTTCATAAGCTATCCATCTCTGCCATGCGAAACAATCCTTTGTCATATCACAAACTTTTTGTACAGTTAAAGAGAAGAACGCGAAATATGCTCCACATTTTAATCCTTTTATGTAACGCTTGTATTTTAATTTTGTTACAAAACTTGAAGATTTCTAAGGAGCACTCGCTTGATTAAACAAAGTAAATGTGACAACTTTGTATAACATTAAATATTGTGTAGGTAGTACACCTACATATAATTATATGTTATATGATTGAACATTTCTCCTCGGTATTTATGCAGGTACGGTTCAGATTACCCAGTTACTGGATTGTTGAGATCAGATAGGCAGTCGCTCCATGTAAAATACTGGCATAGTTGAGAAAAAGGCAGATTGATGTAGGTAGAGTTCACAGTCTTTAGGCACACTTCTGTACCTTCCATTTGATTGATTTATTTTCAATTTATGAGTATCATCATCATCGGCCTACAGCAGTCCACTGCTGGACATAACCCTCTCCAATTACACGCCGTTCAGCAATTCTCGGCAACTCTTATCAAACCGTTACCAGCAACCCTGTGAAGGTCGTCGCTCCACCTAGCCTAAGGGCGTCCTATTTACCCTTACGCTTGCTGATTCGCGGTCACTCAATAAAACGTCTACCCCAACGGTCGTCAGTTCTACGGGTAATATGGCCGGCCCATTGCCACTTCAGCTTGCTTATTATCGTATTATTTATTATTATTCTACTGTCCACCATCCCATCACACGGCTTGTCTTCCGTAGGCTTGAAGATTTTATGGGTTCGCTTCCCAACGTGTAATTTTCCGTTTTCCTGAAGTAATTCAGACCTTGGCGAACCATTGAGAAAATACTAAAATGACCGAAGTTTGCTTTTAGCAAATACCCCCATTACAACAAAATTTAAATATCTTAGCAGACGACAACTGGTCCAAACCAAACAATGCTTGAAACAGTAAAAGACTCCATCCATTTTCTATTGATTTGCATTTTATTATTTCAACTCTTTGTCATTTAGTGGACGTGGACGAAATAAAATGTAGTTAACCCGTCAATAGTTCTACGGGAACAAAATGCAAATCTTCATGTTTGAATATGCAAATATATTACTTTACGTCTCAGAACAATAGACGGCACCCGACGTCGTGGACCGTCGTAAAAAGCTTAGAAAGTACACAAAGAGGTTGTTCTAAATATTGCCGAGGTAACGGTACGGACGACCGGCATCGATAAAAAAAGGGTTGGACATCAAAAGCGGACAGTTTTTGCGATAGAAAATCCTTTTAACTTGATTAATGGACAATGGAATTAATTTTTCAAGACTTTGTTTAGTTAGGCCGTGTATTTGAAATAACGGCGAAGGAAACAGAGACTTTCATGTGCCCGACCGGTATTTTGCCAAAAAATCCAACGTGGATTAAATGAACGGGATTTAACTGTTTTACAGGCAAATTAAAGTTTGCCGACATCTTAGCTTGTTTTTTTAACGGGATAATCCTGTTAAAATCCCTGCCGATGCCTATGTTATAGACAATATTGTTTTAAAACACCGTTTTAATACATTACTGAAGCCGAAATCTTGACCCCTTTCAGGATACGCTAGTCGACGGCTCGAACTCGATGGTGGGCGTGACTAATACCTATGCACGTTAATTACTCTAATTATTTATTTATTTAGTATTTTTTTACCTAGTTTTTATTTATTTATTTAGTGAAATAGACGATGATTTCTAACGAAAACGAGCGCGTAAAATTTCATAATACTGGAGTATTTACTTAAAATAAAATTATTTTAACTTTTGAATAAATTATCTATTCCTGTACGGTTTCTATTATGCCATTTTTTACTACAAAAGTTATTTATTCACGCCCAAAGACGAGTTAAAATTAGTGTTGAAATATGGAAGTTTCGACGCTCATAACTTCCAAACCAATTTTTTTTTCCAATTCCGCTTCCACATAGGACTAGATAATGACAAGACAAATTAATATATTTTTTAGTTTTGAACGTACACCGTCATACGAGTAATCACCGTAGTAAGTTTGTATGGATGAATGACTGACTAGCGTACCTTAAGTACATGTCGGAGTAAGGCCACTATTTTTTGGCATCCTAAGTAAGCATATTATACCCACACCCTCTATGTATATTGGACGAAGATACGACTCATAGGACCAATAAATAAGTTAGATAGCCTCAGACCAAATAAAAAACCAAGACATAGCGCTGCGAACAATACAGTGACGCATGACAAAACTGCACCTCTATTCTGTGCATACACGCTCACACGCACACATTTACAACCATTTACGATCAAATTACAATCAAACTACACCTCACTAAGTGCATACATGTTTACGAAACCGGCTCACGTCACTGTTGACAGCGCTGTCTTGGTTTTTTATTGGTCTGAGAAGTTAGCACGATAACGAATTCATAAAAGATAAATTAGCTTGTATTTCCTACGATTTCCAACACCAAACTCCCAAATCTTTATTTGAGCACAAGAATAGTCGTACGTCGATCACTAAATCGTACATAATATTAAAACCTGTCAACTAAACACACGTCTTCTTTACGTAACAAGCAAAGCCATGACCCCAAAGAGCTTCTAAATTAAAGAGGGTCGCACACAATACCGGAAGCGTGCTCACTTGACATTTACGCCCCGCGGTTAAAAACGCGCACGCGAACGTCAAAAAACGCTCAATTGTTTATTTATAACTTTTTAAACGCACCCCTGTCTGAGGTGTGATAGTTCCCTGCGTGGTTTTTTCTATTTTTTGTAGAAAAAAAACCTGCACGCGTGTAATTGTAATTTGATGACGTGATTAGAGGCTTGTGCTGTTGTTGTGGTTTTTTAAGTGTTTTTTTTAAAACGAGGGTGATAACGATAACTATTAGCGTGTGTTATTTTGAGTTTTTTTTTTTTGTTTAAGGATAATTAAGGAACTATTCTAAGTCATTATTTGATAGATAATGATAACATGTTGAAGAGTTCTTATGTTTCTTATCTTGTAGGCTTTAAGCGTTTAGATATCGCTTAGTTTAAAGAAAAAAGTTGTCATTTATCTTATGTTATTCTGCATTTTTTCTGCGTATATCTTCTTTTGCATCGTTTTCGTACAATTTCTGTTAAAAGTAGCTCGTCATCTAAACAAAAATCTGCTTGGTTATGTAATGAATTATCTAATAATTATGTTAAGAACGAAATACAGTAAATACCTACCTACAATCTCACATTTCTAGCGGAACCCAGGACCAGCATCAAACTTATTATCTGAGATTGCTCTTATTATACTTAACTTTATGACCCCCATTAATATTTTCTGGGTGGCATTACCGCTCTCCAACGATGATACCACCACAAACTTGTGGTGCCGACATTACACCAGTTTTTTACCGAAACCCGTAAAAAATGTCTATGTAAGGGGAGATAATATACTTTTTTGAACCGCGCCCTAACTTCCGTCAACACTAATCTCTGTAGTGTAAAAAAGTTCCCCTTTGTAAAAATACGGGTAATTAAGATTACCTACATTAAAAAATGAGGGGGAGTTTTTACAACTTTTTTACACCGAAAAAATAAAAACCGTACCGAAAGTTTATTATGTATTAACCTAAATATACACTTGACACTTAGGTATGAACCGATTTTTAGTCCTATAATAACTCTCCCTTAGCTTTGCCGTAATCGGGTAAAAATAATTCGGACAAAGAGTAAATAGTACCTATTAAAGTGTGTGATGGCGTCTTTCTCCAGTCTTACCAATGAGTATCATGTTACCCAGTAACTTGGTTATTGAGGTCAGCACGCTTAGCATGAACACAATAGAAACGGGTTTTGTCGACGGAAGAATAGATAAAATGACAGATACACAATCACAATCTGTCATTTTGTCTATTCTTCCGTCGACAAAACCCGTTGAAAACCCGCTTCTACATATGGTTGTCATGCTACGCGTGCAGATAGACAGTCGCTCCATGTAAAATACTGGTATTCAACTGCATCCTATTAGACTGAAAGCTGACCCCAATGTAGTTGAAAAAAGGGCTGGGCAGACTTTATCGAATAAATTACATTGTATCTACGTAGTACTATATTATACTATATTTGGCTTGGTTACAATTACTACAACACACAAGTCGCAAATAATCCAAAGATTTTTTTGTATATTTTTTACGCGATTACTCCGCCAATTATAAATGAATGGCAGGTCATTCGAGATGGATTCCATATACATTTTATTAACTTTGCTTGGGTCGTTTTTGAGTTAGCTTCAATAATACGTATTTTTGCCACTTAGTCTATATGGATGATGTTATAGTTCCTGTCACTGTTATTTACACATAGCAGGTAGTGGTACCTATTCGAATTTGTGTGGGACAGGTACCATAACTAAAAAGTGAAAAATAAAACATTTTACAAAAAAAAAAACACTTAGAAGTGAAAAATTACTTTAATTTCGGAAGTCGGTGGCAAAAAACGAAAATACAGACAAACGCCGACTTCCGAAATTAATTGTGAATTAAATAAAATTAAACATTTTTTTTTTTGAAGTCTGTTGTTTTTTTTTTTGTAAACAGTTTTTATATTGTCTACAATTTGTGTTCCGTATTACTGAATCAATGTGTAGCTACAATTAAGAACTCACTGTGCATTTTTTTTTTGTGGCTACACATAGCTACAATGTTATGGAACAAAGATTCCAGACAATTAAATTAATTCTTGTCTGTGTAGGATCTTTTTGAGACTGACTGTACTGATCATGTGCAATGTCATAATTGACATGGCTTGGTATGGTATGCTATGGCTTGTTAGGACACACTAGGAGAAGGCAACTCACAGAGAAGAGTAAGGAAAGCTATGGGCCTGTGGGAGAAACCGTCCCAGCAGTGGGGGCATTAAGGACAGACCAAAACAGAGAGAGAGACAGAAATGTGTTATGTTTTCTTAGGGAAATGCAATGAAGCCACCCATTCCCACTGCTGGGACTTAGGCCTGCTCTTTTCGACTGGGAGTGGGATGTTATCTACCACGCGGGCCCAGTGCGAATTGGTAGACATGTCATGTGACATGGTGGTCACATGTATTCAAATTTCGGTTCTAGGACATGCCGGTTTCCTCACGATGTATTCCTTCCCCGTTTTGAGAGCAGTGGTGATGAAATGATTTACACAAAGTAAAGCGGCTGCCTGGGTTCGTTACCTCTGGACCACCACTGCAGTTTACCAAGGATTAACCCCGGTAGCATACCTCCGCCGCGAAACCATAGCAGCGAAACCGCAGTAGTTAAATTCAATAGACTCGCGTGATTTTCCGCTACTCGCATCCGATTCGAGTAGCGGAACATGACGCGAGTCTATTGAATTTAACTACTGCGGTTTCGCTGCTATGGTTTCGCAGCGGTGGTGTACTACCGGGGTAATTTCTGCAATTAGTTTAGTTTAACTTGCAAATTGTGTCTATTATTATCTACATAAATAAAATAAAAAATTGCTAGGTAATGCGGATCAAAAGACACATTAATCCGCACTAATTGATAAAAATGTCCTTGATTCATGAAAAATGTCTATTCCAAAAGTTGATTTACTTATTAAACATTAAATCCAAAAAAACTGCCAGCTGTTACAATAGTTGTGTGCGTAAATTCAAATCGCCTACGTAATTGAGCCTTGTATTTTTTGTTTCAAGAGATAATCTAAAAGCAATTTTACGAGTAATAAAATATCTTTATCTGTAGATCTGTATCTCTGCTGCTCGTCTTCCAGGCACTCGACACGAAACCAGAATCAAGATGTAACCGAGCCCCAAATTGTAATCCACCGTTACTTTATCCGTTGTTCAGAAACGGTCGGTCAGTCAACAGCGCCTCTTCGCTCTTTGTCCAACTTTTTCGACTTCGACCCACAATGCGCAATAATCTCCAAAAAGTGACCCCAAAGAGTGCTCAGGATTGTGCCCCTGAATGCGGACCATAGCCCCGACACAGCAGCGGTGCGCACAAAAAAATATAATCGTCTATTTGTACAGAATTCTGATACACGTATGTACTTACAGCGTGTGGTTTTTTTTTAAACTCAATCATTCATGACAGTTAAAAAACAATTGAAAAGTGTGATTTATTTTAAACTGCGTTTGCTCTCCATTCGTTGTCGTTCCAAAACGAATATTATTCACTCACCAAGATAAATTAAATTAATTGAAAAAAAAGAAAAAAATCCTGATGCAGTTTTTAAACATCACGGAACAGAATACTTATTTTTCAATAAATTTTGAAAGGTTATATTTCAATGATAATGTAATACGTAAGGTTAGTAACACAGCTTAAAACAAGTGTGCTATTTATAAACACAATATTGTCTCAAGTGTACATTATGAGTATTATGACGTACGTAGCACAAAATAGCTTCGACACGCAAATAATAATCTCAATAATGGACACTTTGTTAGAAGTTGAGGTCGATAAAAATTCACAGGTGTAAAATATTTGTCGTGTTTTAATTCTCTTACATTCAATAACATCTGAGAATATACTTCGAGTTCTTTTCAAGACTGTCTACTGAAAAGAACTAAAAACTAACTTAATTTTTAAACAAATTAGGTACCTACTTAGATAATTCCCAATTAAAACGATTGTTATATGCAGATAGATTCTTGTATCTCGGTAAGTATACCGTTTTAATTACTTATAAATAATTAAGCAACTGACTAACTAAGCTGACTTTCATCATGTTTCATCTCACTATAATTAAATTGGATAGTAAAAAGAAGCATCCTGTAGACTGACATGTGCCCATCGTGCTCTATGGCCGAGCAGCTTGTCCCGTCACATAATAGCATAAAGGATGGACGCACGCCGGCCGCGCGCCAATCTCGCACCTGCTTGCAGACTGCACTGCAACCGAACACATCACTAGAAAAGTAAAACCTATGATTAGTATTCGGTGTTTGAAGAGACGGTTGTAAGAAGAAAAAAAAACTATCATTTGAAATTAGAATCAAAAGACACCTCTAGTCAATTAGACTCTCTAATAGAGAACCTATATGGTACTAAAAGCCATTTGTTTTTTTTTATTTTTATTTATGAAAACTTAATGAAATAGATGACAATAAAAAAAAATGAAAATTAACGAATTTAAAACCCCATGTTGTGGAAGACATGTTTCGTTTTCTACGTCTTTGAGGGTCCAGCGAACAATATTCGTATTCTTTTGCAGAAAATGAAGACTGTAAAACTAAAATATACCAGTATTATTCAGTTTTCAGGCAGTGTCATTAACCCGAATCGATCATAATACCGATCTTATTGTAACGATGTCTATTAGGTATGTTAGCCTCTCCATTACATACGTCATCGGGTAAGTACATAATTAATTAAGTTACTTGCTTTGATACTTCACTCGGAATATCTTATTGCTGGTTAGGTTAAGGAGTCTATATGTCATACAGTTCTGGATATATTGGTTTCTGATATAAATTTCTCAGACAATAAAATAAATAGTATGAAAAACTATGCTGAAAACGATTTGCCAGTGTACAAAAAATACGAAAACTAAAAGCCACAGAAAAATCAGCGTCTCGTTTTTTTCCCAAATTCATCCCACTAATTACAAGCGTCAGCAAAAATAAGTCTCGAGCCAAAAACTTAATGAGAATCCAAACTAGTGCAGAAAATATCAAGGGTATATGAGAGCCAGCGAGCTTATAACATCTAACGCGAGGCGGATCAATATCGCGCGCCGTTTCATCACGTCGATGGGAAAAAAGAGGAAAAAAAATACATAACTTTTTAGGGGCGGCCGTCCCCCCGTCTCGCCCGCCCGCCGCCGGTGCCACCTACCGAAATATATAAAAAAATATCGACGCGAGCTCCAGCGCGTGCTTACAATACACTATAAAATATCGTATCAAATTTATATAATGGGAAGTGCCTTTGTTGGCACGAGGAAAGAGGAAAAAAACTTATTCGGAATAAAGGACCCGGACATTAGGGCTGTTTTGATGGATTTAGGGAAGTGAACCGCGGATATTACTTAACGATCTGCGGGGATGCTGTCGACTTGTGCCAGTATGTCAGTACCTATAGGTAGGTGTAGCCAAAGTGTTAGGTTTTATTTCCGCACTTTGATTGAATTTAAATGATTTCGAAAATTAAGAATTTTAAGTAAAGGTCTACGGTCGGCACTATGACTCCAAAGCAGTGGCGTAGCATGGGTGGGGCGGAGGGGGCGGCCCGCCCCGGGCGGCAACTCGCGGGGGCGTCAAAATGTCGCCGGTGAAGCGGGTTGAGATCTGATCTACGATTCATTCATTACATGTGTTTTATCTAAAATTTTGCGCACAAACTATTTATTAATATTGATTTAAAAGAAAAACTGCGAAATCACTGACAGAGCTCTTTATAACGTTTGTTTGTTTACATATGAACGGCAACATCGCATCACTCCCGCGCCGCCGCCGCGCCGCGCCGGCGCACTGCGGCAGTGCTCCTTAGTGCATCGTGAAGTACCGTTACGCAATCACGCATTATTCGTATGTTTGTTTCGCGAGAGTTTCGGATACGGAACGAAAGTCATTTTGATTGTGTTTCGATCTTTTAAATACTGTTGAATCTTCTAAAATTAAACTTTTCGATTTTTACCCAATCTTTGAAGTTGAACTAGTTTTTGATTAAAATGAAAAGAGTCAAAGAAAGTGGTGCGGAATTCCGCAAAAAAAAGGCTAAGAAAGAAGCAGATGCGAAGAAGTCTCATGGTGCATTACTGAAATACTTCAGTTCCACTTCCAGTTCTGGTTCGAAAGCCACGTCAACGTCTTCGCTGGCATCCTGCAGCAGCGAAAGTGGCGGAAAGGCGGTACCCGAAAACTAACCAAAGAGTGGTTCTACAAACCATTATCTAACGGCGAAAAGGTTCTCCGAACATGGATGGTGTACTCGCCTTCAAAACAATCCTTGTAATGTTTTTCTTGCAAGCTGTTTGGTAATTCCGGCTCGAACTTCGCATCTGAAGAAGGATTCAACAAATGGTGGAAGCTAAATCCAAGAATCAGAGACCATGACAATAGCCTGGGCCATGAACAGAGCTTCTTGAAATGGAAGGAGTTGGAAGTTCGTCTGAACTGTAAAGCAACCATCGATCAGAAACAGCAAGAAATTTTCCAAAGTGAGGAGAAGAAATGGAGGGATATACTGTACAGGTTGCTAAATATTATCCAGTTCTTAGCCAAACAGAATTTGGCCTTCAGAGGACATCGAGAAGACATTCGAGGAGATGATAGTGGCAATCGCGGGAACTTTCTGGAGTTAGTGCACCTTCTAGCTAAATACGACCCTCTTCTAATGGAACACCTGACAAAGATAAAGCTGGGAGCAAGAGTATCAGTTTCGTATCTATCTCCAGAAACCCAGAATGAATTTATAAACTTACTGGGACAGCAAGTTCGATCCACCATCATCCGTCGTATTCAAGAAGCTAAATATTATTGCGTTATCTTCGACAGTACACCAGACATCTCCCACAATGACAAAAATGAGCCAAGTTCTGCGATACGTACATATCGAAGGAGAAAAAGTCACCGTGGTAGAATCCTTCATTGACTTCTTCGAACCAAAAGGAAAAAATGCAGAAGATCTCAGCAACGATATAATCGCAAAGATAACATCAGACGGACTGCACATGCAGAATCTGAGAGGACAGGCTTATGACAATGCTGCCACAATGTCAGGGATCCACAATGGAGTTCAAGCCCGGATTAAAGCACTGAATCCGAAAGCTCTATTCGTTGCATGCACAAACCACTCACTAAACTTGGCTGGGGTACACGCTGCTTCTGAATCAGTGGATTCCGTGACGTTTTTTGGAACTCTGGAGAAGCTATTTTCCTTCTTTTCTGCATCAACTGTTCGATGGAATGCTTTGGTTGCCGTCACAGGTCAAGCAGTGAAACGAGTCACTGAAACGCGCTGGAGCGCTAGACATGTAGCTGTCAAGATGCTTAAAAATAAGTTTGAGGTAGTTCTTGAGGTACTGGAACAATTAACAGATTCATCTCAAACTTCCGAAACAAGGTCGGGAGCCAGTCTTCTCCTGACAGCTATGCAGTCATTTAACTTCCTAACTTTTCTTGGCTTTTGGGCCGCAGTGCTACCTGAAGTAGATGATGCACAGATTTACCTGCAGCAACGAGGACTAAGTGTGGATAAGTGTGCTCAAAAATTCTGCACTTTGAAAACCCTCTTAGTGGAAAGTAGAGACCGTTTCGTGCAAGAAGCAATTGATTTTGCTAAGACTATGCGAAAAACTCGGAATCGAACTCAAAACGAGAAGAATTCGCAGGAAAAAACGCATGCATGGCGATGAATTTTCTGAAGATGCAGCCTTGTCTCACGAGCAGGAAATCCGTCGAGAGCTGTTCGCATCATTCGACAAGATCATTCAAGAAATGACGACTCGATTCCAGCAAATTCAAGAAATATCGGACAAGTTCGGATTTTTGATGCCAGCAAAACTTTTGGACAGCAAGTTCGAGTGTGATCTTTCCAATGTATTAGAAGACATCGACAAGGACGAGTTTCAGATGGAACTGAAGCGTCTCCAGCAATTTGTTGCCTGTTCTGAATCAGAGGGAGAGATAAGTGGTAAAGGACCATTAGAGCTCCTCCAGTTCATTCAAAAACTGAATCTCGGAATTTCGGTTCCAAATATAGTCATCTTGATTCGTATATATTTGACTTTGGCGATTAGTGTTGCAAGTTGTGAGAGAAGTTTTTCGAAGTTGAAGCTAATAAAAAAATATCTCAGATCTACTATGAGCTCCGCTAGACTATCAAACTTGGCTATATTGTCGATTGAACAAGAATTGGCTGCTAATATGGATTTTGACAAAGTTATTTCTGACTTCGCTGCTCATAAGGCCCGTAGAATCCGCTTGTAAAACCGCTCATCTTATTTTACCTTCAATAAAATCTACCTCATTGCCTGTGAAATTTAATTTTAATTAAGCACCTATAGAATGGGGGCGGCAAAGTGGGTCTTCCGCCCCAGGCGCCGAGATGGCACGCTACGCCACTGCTCCAAAGAGTAGGTATATAAAATCCAAAAGTAATAATAATAATAATCTTTATTACTCCCAGAAATGCACGAACATTACATTGAACAAGAAACAAAAAAAATGGCTTTATCTTAGTGATTCACAGTAAAAAAGACCCTCTAAACTAGGTAAAAACCTGTATCTTAGAATTCAGACGTGCGCCAGTAATGATGATTCAATAAATTGAAGAGAAAGCCACCGCAGAGTCTAAATTGTGGTTTTTACTATTAGCCACCGGTTCTTCTTTCTTAAAAGCTACTAGGGGGTTATATCAAGGAGATGTGCAGCATCTCAGCATCCTGCGATCTCCATCTGTTTATGCCACGTGGTAAGTAGCTGACTGGTGGCAATGCCAGTTGGAATCCGTTCATCGCTGAGTTTACCTATTTAACACTATAAAGACCAAAGAAGAGGAGGTCCTTGGATCCGTGGTCCTTAAACTTTTCATATTTAGACGCTTTATATTCATGCATGAAGGTAAGGTAGGTAGGTATATTCGTAGTGTTCATCAGGTTTATAAAAAGATATTTTAGTCCACTATAACTTTACCTAAGAACAATAGAAACCCTACGTTTTCAACGAAGTAAAGGAAAATGGAGGAACAAAAGGTATTAAAACGTGAAACTGAGGAAGTTTCACGGTCTTTCAAAGTCATAAAGCAAAGAGAAACACATGTGCTTATATTTTCAGTATTTTATTATTGTACCTTAGTGGGCGATACGTAAGTATTAGATTCCTCGCTTTTCTTTGAACCTAACGTTGCTTGGAAGGTTTCACAACCGCCGTTGTACAACCTTGTAAGTTTGTATTTCGAACGTTGCGCGTTGGGCGGAAGCCAGCCAGAGAGATTAACTTTGATGTAATGATTTGTCACTGAAGTATGAATAGAGATTAGCTAGTTTTATATCAGCCTATTTACTAGTAGCTTAGACTAGAAGCCATTAATCTTTTTGTTGCTGCGTCATGGGGAAATATCACGGTAAAAAGCTACAAAATATATATAGGATATATTATTTTAGGATATATTATTTTAGGGACAATTTTGTCGAATATCTTTTCAGGTAATGTACCTACGAGTAGGTATACTGCCATGTTTTAGTTATCAAGTAGGTAGGCTAACAATTGCATAACCACGTCGGAAATTTATTAAATTTAAATTCAATATTAGGTACGATGCGTCAGAGGAAGGAAAATCTCACATGTGATTTTGGTAATGATTGCAAATACTAAATCCTAAATTAGCACTTGGCAGCTCGAAAACAACGCAATATGGTAGTAGATACCTTTTAATAATTTTATTACTAAGGTAAAGTACATCAATATAGAATTCTAGATAGGAACTGAAATACATACTAAAATGTCCTCATAATGTCAACTACCCATTATGTGCGGATTATGTGCGAAGCCTGTTTAACCAGAAGGGATGATGACTAAAAAAATGTTTTTGTCCGTCATGTAGATTATGAAAAAATAACATACCCGTATTTTTCCTTTTTTTACCGTATCAAAAGATTACGGCTATACATTGAGTTAAAATGTGCCATTACGTCACGAGTATGTAGATTTTATACTTACTTGTGACGTAACGATCCCCACTCCCCAATTTTAATGCGTTTTATCTCAGTCATTTTTTATTAATTTAATAAAGCAAAAAATAATGGTCTAATATTGTTTTATTATCTGACAGACGGACTAAATATTTTTTTTATTTTTGACCCAGACATCATCCCTATTCTACTAAGGGGCCTCCCGTGACTTGTTTCTTATAAGTCCGTGCTAAAATTTAAAAAAAAAAAAATTGTATTTTAGAAAAATAGTTTTGCTCGATATAACACTTAGCCAATGTTTCTAAACAAACAGGTTCTTGTCCTCGTGTTCCATAGCACTCAAGTTACTTGAGCCAAATTACTTTCTTCAAACAACAAAAATAATAATTATTATAGTAGGTACCTAGTTACCTATTTCTGTAGCTAATCAATCAATTATTTTTTCGCATAGCCGGTGCCCGCATGATTTTACTAAAAGAATCTTGAATACAAGAGCGAGCAAAGCGAGCTTGAAAATTTTAACAAAAATATAATGTAGGCCGCGGCGAGTTTAGATTTATTTTGACCATTCATACATATTTTCTTTTGGACCTACCGTTAGAGTATCTAGGTACCGGTGGTATAAGAACCATGACTTATTTTTGTATGCCCAAGCAGTTTCGCTTAGTATTTACCACACCTGCTACGTGGTAAATCCGGCCCTCGGTGATACCAATATATTATAACAGATGTAAAATAATTTTAACAAAAACTGGCCAGTTTATATAAAACGCGCGCAATCGATACCTGTATTTAAGAGAATCATGAAGGAACGTTACTTGTCGTTGTGATCTTGTTCTCGTACTTAACAGTAATTCTAATTATCTATCGTCATTTATTTTCGTTGCTTACATACTCGTATTCAGTATGTATGTATTTGTGTATCTATTATTTAGGATATGTATATGGCTGTGTATGTATTCTAGTTTATTGTATACTTATTACTTGCACCAACGACAGCCTCATTTTATGTCCAGGCAAATCACGGTCCATTCCAAGTTTGCCTGGAAGAAATCGCGGAAGGCGATAAGGCCGCACATTGTATATTTTATAGCGTCTGGTTTTTTTTTTGTTTTTTTTTTGTGGTGTACAATAAAGTATGTATAAATAAATAAATAAGCAAGTAGGTACCTAAGTGTAGCCGCAGTATTAGGGATTCCTTCATCAACCTAGAATTGTTATTTGACGTTTATTTACGATTCTGATACTCTTGCGCAAATAAGTTTATGGTAGCCGATAACCTAATATAGTAGGCATTAGCAGTACTAAATATAAAACAATAGATAAGAGGCAGCACATTTATGTCAAAGGTACCTAATTCTGTATGTATGTACCTAATTACTTAATGACGACTTAGGCTCTTTTACGACGTCCTCTTCTAAAATAAAACGGCCGTCTCAATAAAATTCATAGGATTCCTGATTCAGGAATCTAAAAATACCATATAAAGTGTTTTCAGGTTTCCTGAGAACAGTTTTAATTGTATTTGCAGATTATTAGAAGGAAAGGAATCTAGGTAGGTAAGTAGTAAGTACGATTACCATATTATTAGAGTATTAGGTACAACCGGGGACAATGGCGGTACCACTTTTCAGCCTTATACCCTTAGTTATAAAGTTGAAAAGTGTTTCACCGCCAGTGTCCGCGATGTACGCTATTGGTAACAATTTGATATTGAAAGCGCCCGCCTTTATTTCGCAGCAGTCTTCTTTTTATCGTATCGATGGCAAATAAGAAAGTTGTGAAAATTCAAATATTTATGTTTAAGCCAAAATTCAGGCACGCGTACTCAAGTGCACAGGTGACAGAAGCATGCGGCACAAGATGGAAGGTGGGCTATTGTCTGTGGAGAGCATATACAAAAATTCTACCTTCTAATATACATAGGTACACTTGAGGACCGAGTCGTCTGTAGGCAGCAGTGAGGGCGGGAGGTTTTAGTAGGTACTTTGATAGATAGAATATTATAACACCATAACATCACGCACTGTTTCCCCGCAGGGTAGGGCAGAGGTGTACCTACCTGTAGTACACCCACAGTTCGCCAGTTATGTTTTAAGTCCCCCTGGCACAAATCCAGACTCCGGGCAGCTACTGAAAAATTTTTGTTGGAAAAACCCAATAATACCTTGCCCGATCTGGGAATCGAATCCAGGACCCTCAGCTGTTGTGTACTGTTCTCATAGTTCTAGAGGTACCACGTGAAAAATGTCGTGATGGCCCCGTGGCTAAGACCCGGTTTATACACACGTTTTTTTTGCCGTGAAAAACTACGGTTGATTCGCCGTGTGTAGGTCGTCAGTGTTCTACAGATCACTATGGACGCTGTTGACAGTCAGTACGGCGGTCGCCGTATACCATACAACTGGTGGTTTGCCGTGTCATATACAAGCTCACACGATTATTCTACGGTGCGGCTTATTAGCGCGCCGTACCGAACGGCCTTAGCTGCCTCTCATTCACGAGGGTGGGTTCGAAGGTGGACAAGAACCAAAGTGACTTTTACAATTCATATGTACCTACTTTCTAAGTTTATCTTTGACACCACTGAAATTGGTGAAGGAAAAACATCGTGAAAACACCAGGACTTAAAATAATTCTTAAAATGTTGGTTACCCAATGCTATTTATTATTTTGGCTCAAAATAAAATCACTTTAATCTGTGTTTTTTTGCTTGGATATCTTTGGTTAGACGTACTGATCGCTGTGTTAAAATTTGTCCATCTATTTTAATGGGACCTTGGTCTAAGATTAGAAAGGGTTTAAAAACGATTTATTTAGCACTTAGCATACTATTCCGGGATAACTAAAAAGAAACGATCGTATAAAGATAGCACTCTTGCATTTCAAGATGATATCCCTGCAGAAGAGAAGAGATTTACTGGATTCGTTGTTTTTATTTAAAATGTTGAGTTGTAAAATTGACTGTCCCCAACTGTTGAGCAGGATCGAAATCCGTGTACCTATGAAAAGCCCACGGGCTCCTATAACCTCCTTATGTCCTCCTCTTCGCAGAACTGTCCTTGAGACTAAATCTCCAATCACATAGGCGGGGGGGCCTATGTAAATAATTTACATAGGCGGGGGATTGGAGACACACCAACAAGATCACTGCAGCTATTTAATAATTATAATTATATATTTAATAATTATTATTAAATAATAATTATTAAATAATAATTATTATTAAAAAGCTGCAGCGATCTTGTTGATGTGCACTCTGACTGTATTATGTACAAAAATGTGTAAAATCAATTCAGTGTAAATTTAATTTTGTTTTTAATTTTAATTTTGGTGTTGATTTTAATTTTGGTTTTTTTGATTTTAAATTGGAATTTGGTTTTTATATAAGTACCCACCAAACTAGTATCAGTAGGAAGTAATTAAAACATTAATATTTATTTATGTGGTATCTAGAATATTTATAGAAAAACACCTGTTGCAATATCTAATTTTAAAATAAACCAACCAAAAAGTACCAAAAAGTTGTAAATTTAAGTTGGTTACGTCAACAGCCGTTTGTGAATTAGACGAATATTATTGTAGATGTAGGTTTAATGAATCGGGTGAACTTTAACAGGGAATAACTGACAATTCAGCTGACTGGCAACCGAGGGTCTAACGGAAACAGGCATCACACGACAATGGCTATCGAAACTTAAAATACATTGTAATGTCGAAAAAAATATCAACATCTGGCCATTGTACGGGTCGCGGGGGAGTCTCTGTGAAATAAATAAATAAATAACAAAACGTCGCCACCGCACGCGTCATTATTCAAGTGCGATTGACAGCCACTTCCACGGCGCGGGGTCGCCGCGGCCTCAATAATACGCCTACTTATTGCCGCCGAGCAATGCGTGGCTACACTGCGAAAACAAAGTTGATGCTTGACTAGGTCTAGCTTCCGAGCTTTTATTTATGGCTATTTAGAGAGAACAGGGCCTGCGATTCTCCATACAAATGTATTCCCCTTTTTTCTTTCTGAATAATGCCTCTAGAGCAATCTTTTTTTTTTCATCAAATCAGGGTCTGATGTAGTCACGTCCCTGTTATTTTCTTTTTTTCAACAACTTATCGGTAAATAAAATAAGACCCTTCAAAAATTACAAAAATGACCCATTTTTACTGCCGTGATTAGAGGAGTATCAGACAAATTCGAAAAGTTTTTAACCTATAAGAAAATGATAGGAACAGACAGAACCTAACTATTTTAAACAAAATTTTAGACGACTTGCATCCAAAAGCTTCAAACGCCTGAAAACTTGAAAGGCTGTAAAGTACCTACCTATGCATGGAAAATATGAAAATCTTTTAAAATTAAAGCGCTATCTCCTGAAATGTGTAAACTGGTCTACAGCCTTTTCTTGCTGTGCGCGCTCTTCAACGTTAAACTCACCTTCTTTGATCTCACCTTTAACATTGCTTTAAACTTTTTTTAAAGTATCAAGATATACGTGTACGCTATACTACTGAGTAAGAATTTTTCTAAGACGTGTGCTATCGTATTGAACAACAGTGGCGAATCGCAAACTTCATGAATAAATATAAATTCGATATTCTTTTAGAATGAAAACGTCGAATAAAAAGGTGATTTATCATAAACGTCGCGAGCATTGAATAGAGGATAGTCTTTTATAACTTTTAAATAAACATCGTTTTTGGGATGACGTACAAAATGGCGCGTAGCGAATTTTTTTTTAAGTGTCTTTTTAGTGGGACAAGGGATGCTAATGAGTGGAGGACACCCACGCTATGATGACGAAGCGTTTTCTTTTTAAAAGGTGGACAATGTTTGCGAATCTTTTGCGCCATGTGGATTTTGGTTATTGCTATTTGTAACTGGTTTTTACGAGGTACCTAGGTACTTATTGTGAAGGAGGTACCTAGTTACCTAAGCAAGATAAATAAAATGTTTTCTGTTTTCGCAAATAGGTACGTACTACTGGATACTTACATTGGATTCTGTTAAAAAATGCAGGAATATTATCTACCTAAAAAAAGGGAGGTCATAGGTAATCTTAGCTGTATATCGTCACGCTATTTCTAAAAGGAGCTGTGCAGTGGAACATAATTTTGGGAAATATGACGAATATGCATGAAATTCGCTCGCTCTAGCATCCTTTCTTCTCATAGTCAAACCTTTCTGCATAAGTCAACAACGACAAAGTAACTCCTATTTCTGTATGTATGGTCAAAAGAAAACCTTAGGTACCTTTCCGAGGCGGGGTGCTAAAATATTCGAACCCGCTACGCTCGCTCTTGCATCCTGCATTCTCCTGATATTCAAACTTGTCTATATAACTTAAGAAAATATCTCCTATTTATGTAAGAATGGTTAAAAGACAACCTAATTTTAACCATCCGAGCCGATGTGCTAAAATGTTCGAGCTCGCTTCGCTTGCTCTTGCATCCTACTTCTCAAACTTTTCATGCATTCGAAATAGCGAACGAATGGTGTCAGATAAGAGATAATATTAGGTCTTTACAGAAATTTCCGTTCTGCAGTACTGGCCATTTCAAATCAAAATAATTTTTGTTTGGCTAAGAATTCTAATTTCAAATTAATTTTATTTTAAAACATGGATTTTTTTTTCCAAAAGTAGTCATTTGTTTATTGATTAGTGTTACATTTTCAATATTATTCGTCATCATGGATATGTTAAAAATTCGAGTAATTATGGAATATGAATACTGTCGTGGCAGCAACGCGGCACAAGCGGCACGCAACATCAACGACGTTTACGGAGCTAACACTACAAACCAACGCACCACCTGTTATTGGTTTGCTCGCTTCCGTTCTGGAAATTTCGACCTGAAAAATGAACCTCGCGGTTGTCCGAAGACTTTGGTCGACAATGACGAATTAAAGGCGATTGTGGAAGCTGATGATACACAATCTACGGCTGAATTAGCAGCAGGTGTCGACGTTAGCGTCAAAACAATATTGGTCCATTTGCGTCAAATTGGCAAGGCAAAAAAGCTTGACAAATGGGTGCCCCATGAACTCAATGATCGCCAGCGCGAAGTACGCGTCGAGACGTGCCTTGCACTGCTCAGCAGACGCACAAATGAAGGAATTTTGAACCGCATTGTTACCTGCGATGAAAAATGGATTCTGTTTGATAACCGCAAGCGCTCAGCAAGTTGGTTGGATCCTGGTTCAGCACCTAAACAATGCCCTAAACGAAAACTTACCCCTAGAAAAGTGATGGTCACTGTTTGGTGGTCTAGCGCCGGTGTGATTCATCACAGCTTCTTACCAAACGGGGTGAGCATTACTGCAGATGTGTACTGTGAGAACTGAACAAAATGGTCAATCGCTCGTCTCCGCTGCTCCTGCACGACAACGCGCGACCTCATACTGCACAGCAGACGGTCTCCAAGTTGCAAGAACTGGGGTTGGAAGCTCTCCGTCATCCGCCCTACTCACCAGACCTTGCGCCTACAGACTACTACTTTTTCCAGAATTTGGATAACTTCTTGGCGGGAAAAAAATTGAATACCTGAGAGGCAGTACAAAATGCCTCTGAAGAATTTGTTGCCTCCCGTCCAGCTGATTTCTTTAAGAAGGGCATCAATAAACTGCCACTGCGTTGGCAAAGATGCATTGATTGCATGGGTGATTACTTCGATTAATACAAATAAAAAATACATGAAAAAAATTCGTTTAAATTTTTTCATACAAAACGGCAATTTCATAGGTAAAAGACCTATAACATAATCTTAAAAAAATTCGATGAGGCTAAAAGCCGAAAAGTTCGTCTATTTTATTTAGTTTGTTTTTTATGTGATTTTTGTCATCATTTGATTAGCAAAAAAACTTACATTATATACTTACTCATACATTAGTGTATAATTCAGCTTATTCAATATACGTTTTTTTTCGACGGGGAAATGAAAGAGGCCTTGCAAAACATTAAGAAGAAAAAAAGTCAACATTTCGGTCATCTATATAGATAGGTACGTATTTATTAAATGGAAGTAGTCAAATATAAAATAAAACTTAGTTGGTCAAACTACTTGAAACTACCTACATAATCTTACTTAAAAGGAAACGTATTTCAAATTGCGCTTCGTTACAAGTGAAATAAGCACAAAAGCTTGGCATGCTTTTTACGTTTATACCATAAATTATTTCCTATTAAACAGTAAATGATATTTACTGTAACCAACCAAGCTGTACAAAAGATACCTGCTATCTTTTTGTACAGCTTGGTTAGCTCTTTTCACATAACTTTAATAAATTAAATCATAATTGCAGCAATTCGGTCTGTTAAAAATACTGCGTGTTCCGAAGCAGGATGCATGAGTTGATAGTTTCGATGACGTTCCAATTTGTTTGACAGTGACAACTATTCGCCGCAGTCAAACCGTGACTCTCAAAAATTGTTTTAGCTAAATACTTCAACTTTTACCTCAAATTAAATGTAAGTATTAACGACCACTTGCATATTCTAACTGCATTTTTAAAATCTGGTACTGTTACTAAATATTAACAAACATAACCGTTTCAAAATGACGCTACAACAACAATCGAAAATCTGATTCAAGATACACGCTATCATCGTTCATCATCATTAATTCGACCAGTACATATGTAAAGCACTTTAAATAAACTCTTTGTAAACCTATTTCAGAAACATGGCGGCATCAGTAGTCAACGCTTACAATGATCCATGCATTCCCGAATGGATGAATGCCCCGCACAGTACGGGAACTTCGATCATGGCTTGCGAGTTTAACGGCGGTGTAGTGATCGGCGCCGACTCACGCACTACCACGGGTGCCTACATCGCTAACAGAGTGACGGACAAACTGACGAGAATTACTGATCATATCTACTGCTGCAGATCAGGGTCGGCGGCTGATACGCAAGCCATTGCTGATATTGTTACTTATCATTTGAGTGAGTATAAATTGTGATCTTTAATAAAAAAACAGCAAATGAGAGCTACAAGTTGTTACTGTTCCATCTTTTTAAAACAGGATCATCAATAAACCTAAAATGAAAGTCTGAACAAAGAGATGCAGTCCATAAGTAAAAAATATTGTTTAGCAACTGTCACAGCACTTGCAAGAATAAAAAGTATGCACATTGGCTTACATCTTTTCTTGAATGCATGTGCATAAACTACTTGAAACAGTTCATGTAGTCATGCCATGAACAAATTATTTAGCAATAAACTTTTATGATTATAACATTTATTGCTGCATCAACATTCTCCCTAATCAAATGTTATTATTTTCAGATTTCCATAAGATGGAGCTGGGCGAGTCTCCTCTAGTTCACACAGCTGCGGCCATATTCCGTGAGCTTTGTTACAACTACCGTGACTCGTTGGTCGCTGGTATCCTGGTTGCAGGCTGGGATAAGAAGAACGGAGGTAAGGATTGTAGTTTATGGGATAGAATGACTGTGTGTGTTCAGTTTATACAAATCAGAAAATGTGTCATGGTGGCTGGATGGCTGTATGGCTAGCACAGTGGTTCCAAAATTTGTCAATGTAACACACTTTATTTAAACAAAAAATTACAATAGCAGCAGTCCCGAGTAATGTTTGTAAAAGGCATAGGATGTTCTCCCATATGGTGCATAAAATCCAGGGACCGAAAACTTTTATAAATTACAGTACAGGATTTTTGGTTACTTCTACAACTAAAGAAGAAACATGGTACCCCTACTTAGGTTACCATTTTATTACCAGTTACCTAAATGTTTTATCTATACTTTACCAAGCCAACTAAACAATCCAACACTCGCTACCAAACTGAAAGACGCGTTGCCGTGCCATCCTAGGGCCTGGTGTGTGGGTAGTGCATCGGTGTTCGCCGGCTCGCGGGTAGACTAGACTCTTTGACACACAGGCGATTCGCGCCCTTTGACTTATGGAGCATTTAGACAGGGGCAATCCCTGAGGCAATCCACTAAGCCAATCCATTAATTTGCTTCAGCAATGGCTTGAGGACAATCCAATGCAATGAACTCAATGAACTGTATCTATTTACACAATGCTATTTATTGGATTGGCTTAGTAGATTGTCTCGAGGATTGTCCCATCCAAATGGTCCATAATGCAACCGGCACGTGTAATTTTTATTTTGGTATCTGGTATTAATACTGGTTGTATTCAATTTAAAAATTAAAGTAATCTTTACAAATACCTGAAAAAAGAAAATGATGTAAATATACCCATAATTTTATCATACTGGTTTCAGTCCCTGATAAAATCTGCTTCTCTAATTTCCATGAAACTGAGATTTTCCTCTAATATGAGAACCAATTAATTCGTTAACACATAGTCATTTCATTTTACAGGACAAATCTACTCGGTCCCAATTGGTGGTATGGTGCAACGTCAAGCCGTGTCCATCGGTGGGTCAGGTTCAACCTACGTGTATGGTTATGTGGATGCTAATTTCAAGCCCAACATGAGCAAGGAAGAGGCCATCAAGTTTGTCACCAACACCCTGACGTTGGCTATCCTGCGTGACGGCTCATCTGGTGGTGTGGTGAGACTTGGAGTCATCACGGAAGCTGGAGTTGAACGCTCCGTCATACTTGGAGATCAGCTGCCCAAATTCTATGAGGGCTAGTTTTCTTTTTGTATTCTATTTTGTAAGGTAATAAAATTTTGAAAAAGGTTGTAAGGTTTTTATTTGTAGCAAAGTTGAGATTTAATTTGGAATATTTCCAGAGGGTTATTTGTTACATTCAATGGAATCAACAAAAGTATAGACAATTTCCTTTTCTTGTAATAAACTACACAACACTATGCCTGAGTGCAGACTCTCCAAGTGCTCCAAAATGTAAACAATGAACATTTCACTGTTTCACAACAAAAGATTCATGTAAAAAAAAAGGTCAAATAATTTATTTGAATTGATTCTAGTCGCCTCTTCCAAAAGGTAGTTTTCAGATGCAGAAGAATGGGCAAGAAAGTCCACCATTACTCTTTTAAAATGTTTTACAATATTTTTTATACATTAATAAAATTATGTGAAGGTGCATCGTCCTAGAATAAAATTACTATACCACAATAGGTAAATAGAATTAAAAATGAAACAATGAAACTAATTATGTGCTCACATACTTACAGACATTGTTAAAATAGACGATTTTCACAGAATGTGCAATCAATGTCATAATAAAAATTATACAATTAAGTCAGCAACCAGTTTGATTTTGTCTAGACTAACATTCTATCTTGGATATAATCCTCTAATTTGTAATATGCTTGTTTACAAAGTGTACTTATTATAAGTTTAAAATTTTCTTTCATTTAATTGTATCTATCACAAGGTATTTTTTTGTATCATTTCATCAGTACATGAGAAAAGAAAATTAAATAAAAAACAACAATTTCTTGTTAAATATACTTTATTTCTTACTTTGGTATTTCCATGTTACATGAAATATTACTCAAATCTATGAGCTATCATAGGGCACTTCCACGGCATTGTATAAGTTTAGGTGATGACTCCTAACTCCTCCATCGTATCCAGATCTCGCATCAGCATCTGTACCGTTTGTTTGGTTCGCGGAAAGTAGTCCGCTGTCTCGTCGTCCTCAAATGATGGGTCTTGAGATTCTAGTTCTAAAAATAATAATTTAATATCTAATTTATTTATTTTCTCAAAACAACCTTATAAAATAAGTCCCAGCGGCAGAGCGACAAACAATGTAATGTTCGTGTTATATCTCAAATCTTCACAAGTTTCCCTGTAAACTCATTCAACTTATTTTAGTATGTATAGAATTTAAAAAAAAATGCAACAGGCTAACTTTAAAATCGTGACCAAGCCAAGTGCGCTTACTAGTCCGACAAGGAAATGGTTTCATTTCCAGTTTTAGTGGAGAGGGTTGTTTAGGACTAAAGTATAGTATTGGTGCTTTACCTGCAACTTGCGCCTCGATGGAGTCAAGCCGTGCGTCGATTAGCGCTTGGCAACGTTGCAGGTGCTTCAAAAGTTGTCGGCGACACGCAGAGTTCTCAATAGGCGCCTCGGGCTGCGGGGCTGAGATTACGGCACGCTGGGCTTCTTGCTCTGGAAATGTTAATCATGAGCTAATTGTTAGTAACAAACACACACACTTAATAGCACTCATTCTAAAAATGAGTTATCACTTTGATACAGCTTAATAATGACACCAGTCCAAGCTTTTATTTATTTCTTATCTTCTGCAATCAGTCCCTGGTCAATTTTTTTAACACATTTGTTATTGGATTTGGAAGTGCAGTGTTTTCTCTTTTTCTTTTTCTGGTTCTTTTTTTATGAATGCATGTCCTGTTTGGCATTGGCAATCCAAGGAGCTAAACATATAATAGTACCCTAAAAATATTCAAGCAACTACCATGGCTCATGATGGCTGCCACTGTGACGAAATGGCTAACATTTTTACTACGGCTTTAGCTATTAAACACAAGCTGTTACGAGAAAAGTAGCGCCATACCTTGAACAGACTTGGCAAGTCGTTCCAATTCCGAGGTGCTAATAGGCAGGTCTAACGACGCGCCGCCCGGACTTGATAGCAGACCACTCAGTAGAGCGTTGGCACCGAGCGGGCCCTCCCTTTGTGTGTACCTGAGGAGAGCAGAAACATTGTACCGTGAAAAATTAAAGCATAATATTTGAACATAGTAAATTGTAGGACTCCATCAATGAGAGTAGTCCAAGTAAGTATTTGATAGACTGCTAATTCTCAGGTATTTTACGTTCACTTTTTAGGGTTTCGTACCCAAAGGGTGAAACGGAACCCTTTTACTAAGACTCCGCTGTCCGTCTGTCACCAGGCTGTATCTCATGAACTGTGATAGTTAAGACAGTTGAAATTTTGACAGTTTCTGTATTGTCACAGATGATGTATTTCTGTTGCCGCTATAACAACAAATACTAAAAACAGAATAAAATAAATAGTTAAGGGGGCTCCCATACAACAAACGTGATTTTTTTGCTGTTTTATATATAACGGTAAGGAATCCTTCGTGCGCGAGTCCGACTCGCATTTGGCCGGTTTTTTGATAACCTATCGACAGTTCATTCTTCCAGACAACGAAAGATATTATTTCTATGTAGCTTTCAGCGGATACACAACCGTATGCCGACTGAGTGTTGCGACGGTGCGGCCCTGCAGTGCTGACATAATAATTATACAAAATATATTTTGGTATCTTCCTTAGCCGTTCAAATCAATTGGAAAACTGGGTGGAATTACTCCCACCGCTTAGTATTTAACGCCCTGCATTCGTCTTAATACCAATACATTACGACCACGACTGCAAATCACTTTAATCAACTTGGTCGACAAACATACCTCTCATGTTCCTGTTCATCAAAGGTCGGGGCGCGTATGTCCAGCGGCAAGTCCTTCACGTCGTCCGGCCGCAGCGGCTGGTTCTCTTTGTTCATGCTGTTGATCATGATGTTCAGGTCCGAGTAGTCAGAGTTCAACTTCTCCTGCGTGTACTGGATCTCCACCTGCTCCCAGTCTTTGGCCCAGAGGTATAGTTTAGGATGATCTTTCTTGCTGTGGGTGGTTCAAAGAAAATATTATAAAATGTGTTCCAAGTAACTGTTTTGAGTCTGTGGTTCTAATGGTATTATTGGCCAATGAGAGTTTATTTGAAAATAAAAATAAGTAAGGCAGCCCCTTACTTTTAATATCTAAATAAAATAAAAGTACATTGTGCTAGTCAGTTTTCCGCTAAAAATCATCGATATTAAAAGATATTTCTTGTGAAATTGAGTCACATCAAGAAGAAATATAAAAATACTATGTACAGACGCCAGCACATCAACCTACTACAATCTGACAAATTTCTTTAATAGATTTTCAACATTATCACTATAGTATAAGGTTCAAAGTTGATTGGGAAAATTAGACATTTTCGGGAGGTCAACCTTCCCGAAACTGTCTAATTTTCGCAATCAATTTTGAACCTTATACTATACCTTATGCTTTAACCATATGCTGGCGTCTGTACTAAAATACAATAGTAAAAAAAACTAACGGCCTTTTTGAACAGTTCCGAACGAATAGCCACTACTCACAGAATACATGCCGAATTTGTATGAAATTTCTACTAAGTAATATCACAGAAAATTATTCGGAGATGGTGAAACATGCCCTCACTAACATAAAATACTTGGATACTCACGTAGCCACGTAGTACTTGACCCTCAGCGCATGGAGAGCATCCTCGATCCTCAGCAGATTGCCGGCGACTTCGTGCGAGCGTCGTAACGTCTCGCACGGTTTGCCGGCCGGCAGCAGACCCTCGTACATTCGGTCCTGGTCGTGCAGGAACCGCTGCGACCGGCGACCGCGGCGAGGGTTAAGGCAGATGCTGCATGTGTATTTTTCTGGCACCTGGATAGTATGAGATTATTGATATGAGTAATTTGTAGCTGAATGGAAACGTGTAAGGCGCAGGACTTAGAGAGTACTTAAAACATTGCGAAACTTTTAGGAAAGCAGAGCCACGGTAACTCTCCTGTAGAAAGGAACTTGTCTATGAGACTTATTTCACGTAAAATGTTTTGCTCAGAACAATTTGCTGCGTATACTAAGCCTGTTGAAGCACAGATGAATACATATGGAACATTCCGCAGTTTAGGTATGAAGCTACAACTACGCGGTGGCCCGTTTTGCTGGGCCAATTCAATGAGTGTAACGTAGTCAGAAGATCTAAGAGTTACGTGATAGAAAGAGATGCAACTTCTAGGTTATAGGAATATTACTGTAGGTAATTAGCGCTGTGCGACCTGAATTGCACTTTATTGTGTCGTAGCAAGAGTCGCTTTTTATTTAAATGATTTTGCGGAGTGTCCTATCTGTATTAATCTGTGGTTGAAGTTCAATCAATGTTTAGCTCGTATCTTGGACTAAGTTTTAAGGAGCGTTTTTCCTCGAGCAGAGCCTTATGGTTCCTGGATTTTGCCAGATCCTTACAGCCATTAGGTTCTTTTACTTTCGTATTGCAACTCACGTCACACTCCCTCTGTATGTTGTGGCACATGGCGTGTTGCCAGCACAGGCACAGCTCACACTGCACCATGAGCCCGTCCTCCTCGCGGAACCCGCAGTGACAGTTGATAATCTCTTCGCGTTTCATGTGCACTATCTTTATCCTCTCGCCGTCTATAAACAAGGACAGTTGATTAGCTTCAAGTTTCATATAATGCAATATTTTATGTTCGGTGTAATCTGGCATTAACACAATAATTAAAGAACTTCGCGCGGTTTTAACGATTTGAGAAAAACATCGAGATTTCTTTATTATAATTTAAGTTTAATGAGTAAACCTTCTGGAATAAATTTTCCAAATTATGGTGAATACCGGATCAAAACTCATTGTGCAGTTTAGAAGATCTAAGCGGTCGGACAGACACTCAAAGCGACTTTATTTTATTATATTTATAGATATGTAATAATAATAAAACTTACTCTCAGTGAACATATACATATTAGCGTCTTTATTCTCCTCATTGGACTCGGAAGACACGGGCACCACTTTACCATCGACCTTCGAGTCTGGTGTTCCAGACCTGGGGAAACTGGACCTGGTTTCAAAGTCCGAATTCGCCCCAAACCAGTCCTCTTCTTCACTGGCAGGCCTCTTAGCAGCCAACACGAAGGTCTTACGACGCTTATCGCCTCTACGCTTCTTCTCAAACATAGGCTTGGTCACAGTATGCGTTGATATCGCACTTTCAAAGTCCAACGGTATTTCTAAAGCTGGTATTTCCATGACAGGTTCTATAGGTTCTCTGTCTTCCACATCTATCTCTTCGTTCATAGAGTCTGGACTGACCTGCTCGGGTTCTAGTCTTCGAACGGGTAGCAATACTCTTGGTCGCTTCACAGGCTTGTTGATAAGAGCCTGGCGAAGTTTAGGCGAGTCCTGACTCCTGGGCACAGTTATGCTTTCGCCATCCTTGACTGGCGTAACGGGTGTTGTATCCACATGTAATTCAGTTTGAATGTCTCTTACTTCTGGTTTGGGCTCCTCACGTTTCGGTGGTCGCGGTATCTTCACTTTAATGATCCTGTGGTCGTCTTTAGAGCGAGGAGTTTCCACCCCCACTGGCATGGTTCTTGCGTACGCTAAGTCTAAGACTTTAGGAGTCGCTCCCATCATCTTTCTGAGTTCTTTGTGATAGTGTTTGATATGCATCTGTAGTAAAGTGTTGTTTCTGAAGTTTTTGACGCAACCCTCAGCCGGACAACGAAGAAGGTTCTCGATTATTTGCACTTTTAGTGAGCCCACATATACTGGAAAGGAGGAGTCATCAGATTAAAAATATCATCAAGCTATTAAAAAATAAAGTTTTATGTATAGATATGTACCATATCCATCTTCTAATGGCGGCGCATCGAGGTAAGCTTCACCAGGAATACTGTCACTGACGCTCAAACCACCTGGAGATGGCACAGAGTCTTCTGAGGGTACATACTGTAGTGAAAAATGAAACATTAGTATGTTACATAAAGATTTTCACACGCATCACATTTTTAGTCATGCTCTGTCTGAAATCTAGAGATTAATCATGATCTTCATAATCCTACTGCTTTTTCTTTCTCGCAGTAAAAATAATGTGGGAATTAATGCGGAAATAATAGAGGAAACGGAACGAAAGTGAAGAACTGAGCGAGTGAGAGAACAAGGGAGTCTGGAAGAAGAATATGGCTACGGTGTGTCAGAACGATAATGATAGTACGGTGTTAGAAAGCTGTGTAATTTTAAAATACGTAAAATAAACTTTTGTCTGCACCAAGGTGATTTTTATTGGTAAGCACTCGAATCCCATCTACAATAATATCCTTACATATTATAAAACAAAGTCCCTCAGCCGCGTCTGTCTGTCTGTCTGTCTGAACGCAATAAACTCAAAAACTACCGAACGGATTTTCAAGCGGTTATATCACCAATGGACGGAGTGATTCATGAGGCAGGTTAAGGTTTATAATTCTTTAAGGTTTTGTGTAAATTGGCTGAAATATGACGATGACTGTTGAAGATGTCGGGAAAAATCATGCCGGAGCTGTACTCGTGCGCCGCGTAAACCGTAAGAGATACATAAAATTAATGTTCTACAAGAAATTCTAGTTGTATATAGTACTACTAGCTTTACCCGGCCCGGCTTCGCACGGGTAGCACTAAGTACTTATACCTACCCTACCAAACTACTCTACCTACTCTACCCTACCTACCCTACCTACCGTACCTACCCTACCTACCCTACCTACCCTACCTACCCTACCTACCCTACCTACCCTACCTACCCTACCTACTATAAACCTCACGGAGCCCGAGACCTTTCCAACGAATGCAAAACCGTGGAAATCGGTTCGTGCGTTCTGGAGTTATAGCGTCAGGAAGGAAAACCCGACTTATTTTTATATAGTAGATTGTATGTAGTTTTATTTTTTTAAATCTTCTAAGGTTGACCCAAAGTAACCATTTCTATCTATCAGAATTTGATAAAAATTTAATTGCTATTTTCCGAAGCTATTTCGACCGTTATTGTATTAATCCTTATCCAATAAAATATGTTATTTAAATTGGGCATTTTATTTAGATTAAAATATGCCTGGACACCATACCATTTAAATGAATTATTTAAAAGATATCACAGAATCATAATTACGCGTAAATTATGGTGGACGTGCCGCGAGGGCGGCGCTAGGACAAGGTCAATGACCTTTTCCTCGGCTATTAGGTGTGCGATCATTGCTTCGCTTCCGTTTAATCCCGGTACTACGTCCCCGAGATATTTTCCGACAAAGCTAATATATAATAAATAAAAGATTTTTGCACAGACAAAGTTTATAGGCCGTAAAGTTACTTTAAGCTTTTCATCCTACAAATATGCACGGTTCCTGTGGGATACACCACGAGAGCAAAGAAGTGGTTGAAGCTATTTTTATATATAAACTAGCGACCCGTCCCTGCTTCGCACGGTTTTTACGACTTGACAAAAAACATCGAGATTTATTTAACAGGGGCTGCGATGAATTTGAAAAATAGGTATTTGAAGAAACTATTGCCGTCTTCTTACCTCAAGTCTACCCCCGTAGAGAGCGATAGGGATAGCTACAGCTCAGACCAATATCGTAATAATGTACGTAATATCGTATAATGTTTATATCACAAAAAAAATACGAAATCGACGTTTCGTATTCCGATTTTTTGTCCTCGAAAACTGAACCTATGCAATTGTTTTTTACATTAAAATTTAAAAAAAGAGTATGACTGAATTTTATTCCGGAAGGTCATAAACCTTCCGGAATAAATTCTCAAAATGATGGTGAAAACGTTTCAAAATTCGTTGCGTAGTTTAGAAGAACAACGTGGTCACACACAGACACAAGTGACTTTAATTTATAATATATTTATAGAAGTTGACACTCACATCTTTCGGCATCTTCATCTTAAGAGTTATCCTGGGCCTCCTCTGCTTTTCTTTACTATCTCTGTCTCTCTTCTTCTTAAGACTAAGCTTCCTTCGCTTGACGAGCGGCGAGGTGCTGCTGAGCGTGCCGGGCGGCAGCGGGGCGGCGCCCGGGGCTCCGTCGGGCGTGTGCGAGATCCAACCGAGGCGCCGCGCCATCTTTAGGTGCACACCGAAGTCTGTGAGCGCGTGTTCGTACCCTTGCTCCATAAGTTCTGGCTTGTTCTCTAAGTATAGACGCATTTCGTTCTTCGTGTGGAATCTGCGGTTGTCGGGGCTAAAAGTTACAGAAATGTAGGTTAGGGACATATGCACGTATCCTGTGGGCTAGAGAACGGGAGCAAAGCCGCAATTAAAACCTAGTAAATAAATATAAAGAGATATTTGTATAAGATTTTCAACTTAAAGTACCTAACTAACACAACGTCCCATTTTCCTGCAGAATGGCCGAAGCTCCTACGAACCATGTGCTTGGTCCAGCCCTCTGGTAATCTTTTGTCTTCGACCTGGAATACAAAAAGACATGTCTTTAAGCACAGATTTTTTCCGAAAACGGGGCCGCACATATTTCGCAAAATTGAAAATACATGGCAAACATTTGTGTGACATATTCTGTAATTTTACCATTTTACAAAGGATAGTATCAGACAATTCTGACCTATTTTCAACAAACTTCAAAATATACTGTATTTCCTAGGATATAAGAAGTCTCACTGCTTACCTGCACACTCCTCCTAGGCAGCGGCGCCTGCGCACCTGGCTCCGCCCTGGGCTCGCTCTCGATCTCACTCACCGCCCCCACCGGCTGGCCATTCACCCAGTGGCAGCACCACTCGCCCGGCATCAGGAATGACTCCGGCATCGCCGCGCCTTTCCCCAAGTCCTGCCCCTTCAGCATCTGCTGCCGCATCTCATCCATTTGCTTCTTCATCATCTCCAACTCACTCTTCACCTTCTCCACTTGTTTCTTCACTTTCTTCTCCCGTAACATCCTCAATTTCTTACCCTTCTTTATCTTTGTTAATTTCTTACTTCTATCTTTTGGTTCAGTCACCTCTTCTGACTCTTGTTTAACTTCTACTTTTGGTTCTGGTTTTATTTCTGAAGATGTAAATATTTCTTTTTTCGGTTCTAGCTTGGGTGAGCCGATCTTTTCAACGTTGTTCAGACCGTCCTCTAGTTTGTTGATGACCTCTTTGATTCTGTCAATAACTTCCTCATGTCCGACGTCGTCTAGTTTCTCGAATTGTTGGAGTTTAACTTCCTCGTCGAGTACCTATGATTATAAAATAGACAGTATAACTGGATAGGTACAAAAAAATATTTGCAAAAGCTAAAAGTGTCTATCGACAAAGTGCGGCAGCCGCGCGAGCCGTCAGTTAGCGAGTTTACCGCGCATAATCACACTCACTTGATCATTACCAAAGGCCGACTTTAAAAGGAATGGACAGTTTTGTACGAGAAAAAACAACAAGATACATCATGGAAGAATTAGAAACAAAAACTTCACTTACCGGGTCTAATTCACCTTTCAAATCCTCCAACTGAATAAGGTCTTCAATATCAATAGTGGTGTGCTCTGCAGGCAAATTTACTTCTTCATTCGTCAAATCAGTGGTTCCTTGTTCTTCGTCCTCCTTAGTGTTCTCCAGGGCTGGTGCCGGATTCTCATTTTCCGTCAATTCTTTCTTAACTTCCAGGGGTACTGATTCCTCTTGGCTTACAGTACCAATGATGGAAGCTACGGCATCTACGGCTAAGATTTATATTAGGAAATAAAAAACTGTGAAACTGCAGAATTAATACAAGCCTAGAAACTAAACAGCACTCACCAGGTAGTTCAGTCTTTATCTCAGTCTTCACTTCACTCTCAAGCTTCAATTTGATCACTTTCTCTCTTCTCTTCTTCAGAATCCTTGGTTTCCTTTCGACTGTCTTCTGCGACTTTTCCTTCTGAATCTTCTCCTTACGAGACTTTTTCTGTCCTATATTGAATATTTCTTTTATGTTAAGTTTACGTTTCATTTCGCGGCGTTCACTTTTTGATCCTAAGTAGTCTCTTGTGGGATCGAAGAGATGTGTGTGGAAGGCAGGGGTTGGGAACTGTGTGTTTGTTTGTGGGGTGGTGTTGCTAGGCCCCGCGCCGTACGTGAGGGGGGCCGACGTCGCGTCAACTTCGCCGGACTTCGAGCGCAGTTTGTGGAGCCTACTCGTGTTACAAGTCCAATGGCAACCATCGTCGAATACTATCTCGTAATTGCCTGTCAAAAAAAATATAAAGAAAAATTTAAAACAAAAAATAAATGGTTTTGATTTATCTTTAAAAAAAATTACATAGTAGGTAGGTAACTATGTAATTTTTTTTAAAGATAAATCATAAGAATCGACCAAAGATTTTAGAATGAATTTTAATTCTATAGCTCTAATTGCTTTTAGAAACCTGTTACAATTTATCATTGAGTATAAAAAAATTACCTACAAAATAAAACGTGTACTACACGTACTACAATACAAATGCATTTAATTAATAATAAATGAATACTCACCATCCCCCAAATCTCTAAGAATAGTCGCTACAAAGCGTCGATTATCGCGCCACCTCGCGAGGCATCGCTCGCCCACCGCGTAGCTCAGCCTACTTTTCTCTTCAACCTTTACATCTTTAGGTTCCTCTTTCAAATTGGCTATCGGTATAGTATCAGTAAGGCTTTCCTCGGAACTGGGGCCGGGTTTCACCGTGGTTGTAGTTGTGATACTACTTGCAGTGGATGAACTGACCGGACGTAAGCGTGGACTGCTCACGCTTATCCATTCGTCATGTCTGCAATTGTTTTTGTCATGGTTAGTGGTAGCCATCTTTAATTTCACTATTATTTTGGAGGGTGCAAAAACGTGGATACGATTTCAAACTGCTAAATGCCTACAATTTTTTTACGTTCAATATGAAAAATTACGTTTGGGTTGAAAAGTTTAAATTGATCAATGCAAATCTGCCTTTATATATTCCGTACGACAAATACTTTACCACAACAATAAGAATATTGTCAGATAAAAGCTGCGAAACGACAAAAATCAGCAAACAGCAAAAGGGAAAATCTTAGTAGAATAAATTGTCAAGCTTAGTTACAATGAAAAAAAAAACAATATAGGTACCTGCGTCCTTCACGCAATGTTTTATTACGTGTATTGTACGAGAAAGACATTTCAATTACGATAAAATAATTATTGAATTCACAACCCAAAACTATGCAATCATAGAATAATGACACTTTTGTTTTTATTTTTTTTGTATTTTTTTTTCTACATGGCCAGCATGTACTGCCTTTTATTTTTAAAAAATATTTAGTGCATTGCATACTTCTTTTTGTAAATATTTTCATTGTATCGAAGTTATCGCCCTACGTAAAACATTACGGCCGTTTTGAAAACGAGAGTTAGCAGAGCTATGTGATATCTATAATATTTAATTTGAATTGAATTGAATTGCTTGTTTGATGAAGATGCGTAAAGGTGCTCCCTCACCGGAAGCATTTGCATTACGTCGGTTCTCTTCATACACTGCTGTAATGCTCGAATGTGAACTGTTACATTACAGGCGAATGCTCTCGTTGAGGAAGCACTTTAATGCTGTCTTAAGCTGCAGGATGACACATGCTGCTTACGCCGTGATATTCAAGATTCAGTCAATTATCAATATCGTACTCACCTTTTTATATCGACATAATGTATGAGCACTTCCATATCTTCATAGTCGACTTCTATAATTTCTGCAGGATGCCATTCATCTCCAAAGTCCCTAACCTCAACTTTAGAACCAATGGAGAGAGCCATACTGCTGTTACCTGTAAAGGATGAGGAGGAATATTTGAATATGGGGGATTGTCACAAATGTTAGGCCCTAGGAAATAATTAGGAAATGGGGATAAAAACTGCCACTTGCGCACTTTAGATGTCGCTACTATCTAGTGTCCAAGAATTTGACAGCTAGCTGTCACTGTTCATTTTTTTTTTGTAAACAAATGAGTAGCATATTCTTTTACGCATAATTAAGTAATATGCCCGAAGCACAGCTGTTGACTGCAACAATACGGGGAGACATGTATTTACCAAAGATGTTAAAAGACGAAAATTGTGGGAGAAAGCACTCCGAAAAAAAATGAAGACTTTTATAGGAGAAATTCGTATCCAGGTGATGGTCCCAAGATAACTATTTCTGTTTTCATTATCTACAGGCACTTGTGTTACGATATTATATAAATTTTAGTAAAGGTGTGTGAGTGTATTAGTTCAGTATTAGAATTAACATCTCTGAAGTTTTTCAGTCAGGAAGATCATCCTAGAGTTGTTTTTCAACTCCGATCATGTTGTCCAGTATTCAACCAAAACAGAACTTAAAGTCAACAAACACAAAAGAACCTGCAAATTATTAAAACAATCATATTTTATTTACTGTTCCACTACAGCTGCTTTTTGCCAGTGTTAGATGCTCCCCTTTTCCTTAGCTCGTCTTTTAACAGTGCTAAACTCCAAGTGGCATACATATATGTCTAGTTTTCGTTTAATTTGTGACTAACACAAAAGTAAACATAAACAAAACAATGGCGGTTCGTGGACGGGGAACAGTGCTGCCATCTATGACGAACTTTCAGTTTTTTAAATCTATTGATTGTGGCATGCAGTTCCAACCATTTGTTTTTATCTTTTCACCTTAGGATTGGAATGTCTGTAATTTTATTTACATGAATATTGCAGATCTTTGAAAAGATGATTACTTAATTTTTCTTACCTTTGTCCACAGGGCTAAAAATCTCCTTACTTGTGACATCTTTCTTCCTTGCAATCTCTAGCTCAGACTCATTGAGTATCATATCTATCACACTACTGGCCACACATAGTGTCTCTTCCGGACTCGGCTTATTAACATCTGCAGCATTATTTTTCTCACTATTCTGAATATCTGCTTCTCTCTGGTCCTGAATATCTGCTTCTCTCTGGTCCTGTATCTCTTTCTCTTGTGCTTCAATAAATTTCTTTATAGCATCCACATTTTCAACCTCGCAATCTTTGCTAAAACCTTCCACTGGGGCAATTATGTCTTCCATTTCTTCGTCAGTGTCAGAATCCCATGGAAATATTGATGGAATCGCATCTGCAATCAACTGTGTTATCAGTAAAAAAAAAAACTAATATCTCTAACATGCAATGATTATGCAGTAGTTTCTACAAGTGCATCCTGGAAGAATAATGAATGAATTTAAATAACATTTTCAATTTTCATACTTCAATATTTTTTAAGTCTTATGTCTATTGACAGCAATAACAAAAAAGTATGACAGAAAATCAAAAAGATCCAATATAAAGCAACTTTTTCTAAACTAAAAATAAGTTTTACATTCAAATGTTACAGAATGTGTAGCAAGTTTACTTTATTAGCCAATACAATGAAATAGACAGAAAATATTGAGGCACCAGCTACTAGTGCCCTTTAAAATTAGCAACCAAAACTACAGTACCATTCAATACAGAAAATAAGAAATAAAATCTAAGTGGCTACATACAAAAAGAATACAAATCATAATCAACTTAAACCATTAATAATAAAAATAACCCAACAAGCAATACGGACATTCTACTAAATACCTGTTCTCAATTTGTATTTAGAGTCCTTGAAACTTTGAAAATCATTTTTACAGAAATGCCGCGAGCACACAAACTTGGGCAACTCTGTGTCTGTGTGTTTGTTATGTGTTACGGTTATCCAAATGTCACATAATGCAACATTTTTTGGAAACTTGTGGTATGTTACACCTTTATCCTCCTTTCTTGTAGAACATGACTTACAGTTGTCAATGCAACATTTTTTTACAGCCATCCTAATGTTAATATACGATGTATTAACAAAGGTGAAACAAAATAGAAAAGTGATAGTAAATAGAGACGACTATTGTATGATAGTGTCCTTGTTTAAGTTTGGTATGTGCAAGTTATAACTGAAGTCTGTAACACTAAGCATCATTTCCGTCTATTGTACTTCCATCAGTAACACACCACATGAATTCAAAACACTTCTCTAGTTTATTTTATTTTAAAACAAACTTTTACTTTTGTTAAAGATCCCTACATTGTAGTGTCATTAGCTACATTACATTACAGTACAGTGTTGAGCATCCTTTACAAATTAAAACTGTTACTCACTGTGGTAGCACACCTCCGCTGCAATACCATAGCAGCGAAACCGCAGTATGCCGCAATAGTTCTGCTACTCAAATCGGATGCGGGTAGCGGAAAATGACGCGAGTCTATTGAATTTAACTACTGCCATTTCAATGCTATGGTATCGCAGCAGAGGTGTGCTACCGAGGTGAATAACAGTTTTAATTTGTAAAGGATGCTCAACACTGTAATGTAATGTAGCTAATTATAATAGCGAAAATTTGTGTCTTCAACTACAATGTTAAGTTTGTTCTGGGATAAATTAATTCCAACTATGGAACCATTGATTGTGCTTGGTCCAACACGCACCTGGCCGGTTTTTTTATTTCAAATAAGACCAGTCTAGTAATATTGCAAGATGTAAAAGTTATGAAGATTACCGTATTAGAATCAACCAAATATAGAAATTTTGAATGACCTTAGTGCAACATAAACATATGCTCGATTGAGCTGTAAAGTTGGCAAAAATTATTAAAAGTTTAATCCTGGATCACAGGAGAGTATTCCTGGATAGTGCGCCCCAAGACCCAAGGCTCCCAAGGACTCAAGGTAACAAATGGCAAACCCATCAAGTCCAAGCAAGCTGACAGAAATACTCAAAATATTCATTAATTTTACTGACAAAAATTATAAACATAGGATATAAACTTCACGGGGTGAAAGCAGCTAGACATGAAATCAAATGTTAGTAATCTATTTTTCATAATTGCTTATTTGTTATTACGGACAATGATAATAGTAAACACAATTGAAATTATTTTCATAAAGAAATCAGAGTATACAAACCTGATAGTCACAGTTAATAGTAGTATAAACCAACACAGTATAATTATTTGCAGTTTTGTACGCAAATCGTTGTAATCTTTAACGTAATATACGGAATTAAATAATATAAACACATTTAGGTTATGTACTCAACAAAAAAATATTGATTGACAACCAAAGAGAATAGATGATAAATAAGTTTTTTTAATTGGGAAATAGTGTTGCTATCCCCCGGAGGAATAAGGAAAATGTTGTGAGGAAAGTTTGGACTATGAATGTCATAGATATGAATGTGGCTTGTAGGAAAAGACCAAAGAAACTATGGGTTGCCAGACGAGTGCGAGTGAATTATCGTATCAATATTCGAAAATAATCGTACCAGATGAAAAATTATCGTACAGATGCCAGCACATCAACCTACCTGAAACTGTCAAATTTTCCCAATCAATTTTGCACCTTATGCTGTAGTGATACAGTTGTAAATCTATTAAAGAAATTTGACAGATTGTAGTAAGTTGACGTGCTGGTGTCTGTACAACAACTGCCAGAAGCGCGCGGAACACGTAGCTAGTTCGTAAAACTAGAAATAGTATAGGAATTATAGGAAGTTGTGAAATATGAAAGAAATTAATACATCATTTTTTCAGTTGCTATCATAACAACATTCTATTGATTGAGATTTTACGCATTGCGCTGAAAGTAAAGCCCCTTTTGACAGTTTTTGATACAAGTTTGTTTCTTATTATGGTTTTCGTTACATTATTTTTGCTAAATAGTCTATTTATCCCACTTCGGAGGAGGGTTGCAAATTATCGTACTTTTGCATACTATAATACATATTGTATCGTACATCGTACCAGTGTCAAAATTATCGTACATGTACGACAATTATCATACAGACGCCAGCACGTCAACCTAGTGGTGCGAGGAGGCGAAACTCCGCTACCGCGAGAAATCGCGGCACAGCGGACAGAGCTCCGGCTCTCCGGAATCTCATGGCATCATGGAGAGTGCGATTGTCGCAACCCAGTGCTGGTCACGCCACTATTGCGGCGATAAGTCCCCTCTTTGAGGAGTGGCTGGAGAGGCGCCACGGCGTCCTCACCTTCCGCCTGACTCAGGTCCTCACTGGACATGGTTGTTTCAGGAGGTTCCTGTTTCGTATCTCGTATCAGGCGGGAGGAAACGCCCGGGTGTCATCACTGTGTGGATCGCCCGTAGGATATGGTGGAGCATACGGTGGAAGTCTGCCCGGTTTGGGCAGAGCATCGCCGTGTCCTCGTGGAGGCGATCGGTGGCGGGGATCTCTCGCGTCCGGCCCTGGTCCAGGCCATGGTACGGAGCGAGAGGGCATGGGAGGCCGTCACCTCCTTCTGCGAAGCAGTAATGCTCGCGAAGGAGGAGGCAGAACGCGTGAGGGAGAGGCAAATTTCGCGCCCTCACGCCCCTAGCCGCCGCAGGAGATGCCCTGGGCGTCGGAAATCGCAGGCCGATTCCCGGCCACCGTAGGCGCGGGCTTGCGGACGGTGAGCAATGGGCAGCTCGCCGTCCGATAAGGACCAGGCCCGGGTCGACGGCGCGTTGTGTTTCACGCGCGCCTCAAAGAGATGTCAGCAAGTGAAGGGGTCCGATAGGACCGATGCCTGCCGGGGTTGCGGGAAAGTCCGAAAGGGATACAATTGATAAATAAAGGTAGTCAATTGATAAATTCCCAGCAAAAAAAAAAAAAAAGCACGTCAACCTACTACAATCTGTCAAATTTCTTTAATAGATTTTCTATTTTATCTCTGAAGTATAAGGTTCAAAGTTGATTGGGAAAATTTGACACTTTCGGGTAGGTTGACCTGCTGGCGTCTGTAAGTCTGGCATCGTTACTATGGATGAACTGTGTACCAGATGATATGGCTAAAAAGGGGGTGACTAGCGAGAGATGACGACCAATTTATAAGTATGGAAAATTCTTTGGTTGCAGTCCCCCAAAATATTATCTATATTATAAGACTAATCCGACTCTAGATTTCATACATTTTGATCATGTTGGTTGTTAGTCGAGTATAAAAACTACTAAGAAACATTTTATTATACATTGATATATTTTTTTTAACTAAAAAAAATCTGTCACGGAAACGTTAGATTTTTTAACAATTTTATCCATTTCTCTAACTTCACATTGAATATTTTTAAGTTATGTTAGTATGTGAGTATTAATACATTTTTAATTTTAAATGATACCGTCATGGATAGTATCAATTTCATTATGTTATGTACTACATTTATTTACATTACTACATTTATTTTAACACTTTTATTTGTCGCAGCCTTTGTCTACTTGTCTTTGAACCAATAGAAAATCGATAACTCGCAACACTAAAAAACCAAATTATTTTTTCAGTCTTCATCGCTTCTAACATAGCATCATTGCTATGTACGAAAGAGACATAGTATAGTAATTATTTTAAATGTGACAAGGACAACATGCATTTTTCAATTCCAAGAAGTAGTTATCCAACGATAAACTGTAACTTTGTCCTCAAATTGGGACTGACGTTTGACCTTTATTTATTTTGACGTTTAACATATTCAACAATGAGTGTAGTCAGTGTACGTGAAACTGTTTTGTAAGGAGAAAGCTTAGTAAATCGTATCAACAATTGTTATTTAAAGTGCGGATTTACTTTGAGTAAGATGGATTTAGCAAAGTCTCTATTTAGTTCACGCGATCATGTGGGTTATGTGGGTCGTGAGGACCATGAACGTAAAATAAGTGCTGCATTAGCTGATGACGACCCTGAAGATATGATCGATGCGATACGAGGATTGAATATCGCTGATGAGCTTCTTCCGGCACCTGGTGGACCATTCTCAGCACTTACGGCTAGTATGGTACCTCAAGACATAATGGCTAAATTGGCACAACCAGAATCTGAAGGTCATGGTGGTGGACTCCCGGATTACAGATTTGACGAGTTTGGATTTTGTGTTGAAGAAGAAGATGGACCAGAACAGAGTTCGAATAAATTATTAGCAGATGCGTTTGTAGAAGATGACCAACACCGTCTGCAGTGGGAATTTTACAGCAAAGAAATAAATTTTTCTGAAGGAGAAGGAAAACTGGAAAAAACTGATAAACTGCAAAAAATGGTGAAAGATGGTGTGCCACACTCGCTTCGCCCTCAGGTTTGGATGCATTTATGTGGTGCAAACAAAAAAAGAGCTTCTACTGAAATAACATACCATGAAATTGTACGAGCATCAAGTGACGATGGATTGGTAACAAGTAAACAAATTGAAAAGGATTTGGTGCAAATATTACCTAATAATGTTTGCTTCTCACACCCAACTAGCACTGGTGTACCAAGATTGCGTAGAATACTGAGGGCACTAGCATGGCTTTACCCTGATATTGGATACTGTCAGGGAACTGGAATGATTGCAGCATCTCTACTGCTGTTAATGGAAGAAGAAGACGCATTTTGGATAATGTGCACAACAGTAGAAGACTTGCTACCAGCATCTTATTACTCTTCTACTTTAATAGGAATCCAAGCAGACCAAAAAGTTTTAAGAAGCCTGATTTCAACTTACTTGCCGGGTATTGATCAGGTTTTAAATGCCCATGACATTGAGCTCTCTCTGATAACAATGCATTGGTTTTTGACTCTATATGCCAATGTTGTGCACATGAAAATTTTACTCAGAATTTGGGATTTGTTCTTTTTGGACGGGTCTTTAGTGCTATTTAAGGTGACTTTGGCTATGCTAAAAATTAGAGAGAACAGATTTACGGAAATATCAAATTCCGCACAAATTTTTAATGCACTATCTGACATTCCTGGTGAAATTGACGATGTTGAGCTTCTGATTAAAACAATTGACGAAGTTTGCGGAGATACTTTAAGTCCCACATTGATTGATACTCACAGAAGAAGACATCTAGCATATCTGATGGCTGATCAGGGAGCTCTAGTAGGTAATCCTAGTGCCATACCTAACTTACCTAAGCAGCAGCTTCAGAGACGTCAGATTAAGAAAAGCAAGTCCGTAATACAAACAATACTTTTCGGAGAAGATAGTAACAATGAAGATGCTGTTTCGAAGAATGTCAAGCAGACAGAAATTTTAGTTGATCTCAGAGAAGCAATTTTGCAAGTTGCTCGTCACTTTTTAGCCCTTGAACCACAACTAGCTTCTGAGGTTCAATTAACAGCAGACTACACAATGCAAAGTCATGCAGCTGATCGAGAAAGATACGTCAATGTGTCAAGAAGTAAAAGGAGACGAGCCAAAGCACTGTTAGATTTTGAAAGACGAGATGGAGATGAGTTAGGTTTTAGGAAAAATGACGTTATTGAAGTGATCAGCTCAAGAGATGAACACTGTTGGATTGGCGAGTTGAATGGTCTAAGAGGTTGGTTTCCAGCAAGATTTGTTAAACTGCTGGACGAAAAAGGCGTTAAGTATAGCAGGGCTGGAGATGACTCTGTAACAGAAAAAGCCGCACATCTAGTCAGAGGAGTTTTAGCTCCAGCTTTCAAAAGAGTACTCCTACATGGTATAAAACGTCCTAGTTTCTTGGATGGCCCATGCCACCCGTGGCTTTTTATAGAAGAAGCATCATCGAGAGAAGTTGAAAAAGATTTTAATTCTGTCTATAGCCGTTTGGTATTGTGCAAAACCTATCGTTTGGACGAAGATGGTAAAGTTCTGACGCCAGAAGAATTGCTATACAGATGTGTCCAGGCTATCAACTTGTCGCACGACAACGCTCATGCCCAAATGGACGTCAAATTACGTACATTGATTTGTATGGGCTTAAATGAAGAAGCTTTGCATTTATGGCTTGAAGTATTATGCTCTTGCGTAGATGTTGTTCAAAAATGGTACCACCCCTGGTCGTTTATCAATTCTCCAGGATGGGTACAAATTAAATGTGAATTAAGAATTCTCTCACAATTCGGGTTCAATTTAAATCCAGATTGGGAACTTCCATTAAAAAAGGACACGCAAAATCAGCCCTTAAAAGAAGGAGTGAGAGACATGCTCGTAAAACATCATTTATTTTCATGGGACTTGTAATTATTTATTTAGTTTTATGCATAGTTTTAAAGCTTAATGTTATTTCTATGAATGCTACCAAATTATAAATTATGTAAATACATAATAAAATTGTACCTGTGCACTGTTTGCTTATTCTATCAATTTTACAATTTTGACGCTTATTTCAAAGCTAAATAAAATATTTCTATCTACAGTTTTGCGTTTAAAATTTCATAATCACCTATTTATCCTCTTATTTTCTAGTAATATTAGTTAATGTTTTTTTTCTAATGTTTTCAATCCCCCATTATTATGCTCAATTTTCAATCCCCCATTATCAATCGCTTAGGATCATAGGAAACTGTTTTTTTCCTGGACTTTAATGAACAGGTAACACTGATTAATTGCGTTCCAGACACCCATTCGACAAAACTATTCAATCCATTGATTGAAATAATGAACAACAACAGTTTGTTCACCGTGTCTCTCACTCATATCAATTAGCTACTGTATTGGCCAAAGCGAGATACAAGATGTTTGATGATTTTTGCATGCTATTGATATAAAAGTTAGCCAGAGACAAGTTTGTGTCAAGCGTTTGACAGATACAAAGCCTTTGACAAGTCTCTACCTTTTTGTTTCTCTTCCAAATCAAGAAGTCAAACGTGCTTGTTCTCTGAGAGCTAAGGCCTGTAGGCGACTTGCACGTCTTATAATTAAAAATGGCATCAAAGGCTGAATTAGCTTGCGTTTACTCCGCTCTCATCCTTGTTGATGATGACGTTGCCGTAACTGTGAGTATTTACGTTTTTCATAACTTTTGTTTTAGGTTAGGGTCTCGTCAAGAGATTATCCACTTTCATCGTCTCTGTTTCTATGTACACATGGCATGAAACCATTTGGGACGTTGATTTATATGTTAAAGTATCTGTAAATGCTTATATTTTAACCCTTAGCAGTGGAAATAGTCATGGCGCGAATTCCCATATTGATGTTGTTTTTGTTTTGTAGGGTGAGAAGATCTCCACCATCCTGAAGGCGGCCAACGTTGATGTTGAGCCATACTGGCCGGGTCTGTTCGCCAAGGCGCTGGAAGGCATCAACGTGCGCGACCTGATCACAAACATCGGATCCGGCGTGGGAGCTGCGCCGTCCGCCGGCGCTGCGCCCGCCGCCGCCGCCGCAGCACCCGCTGCTGAGGCCAAGGAGGAGAAGAAGGAGGAAGAACCTGAGGAGTCCGATGACGACATGGGCTTCGGTAAGAATCAAACAGAATTATTAATAGTTATTGGGAATATTCCCCCTAATAACAAATGGTACCAAATTACACATGCCTCAACATGGCATTATTTACATCTGTGTGCTGTAAATTAAATCCCATATTACTATGATGATTGATTTATCATGTATTAGCTTCAGAATCTAATGATCGAAGAAAACTTATCTGAGATATTTCAGACACTATCCAAACTAATATGGATATATAAATCCCATGCTAATTTCGTTTTTGTCTTGTTTCAGGTCTCTTCGACTAAAAAGCTTTATATATCGAAGCTGCGATATTCCATTGTAAGCTTTATGAAGCTTATTTAGTTGTAAGAATTAAATGACTTTATAATAAAGTTTTTTAAACTTAAGTTTGGTTTTGTTTATTACGGTTATCTACTATTGACACATGTTGTTAATTTGTAACATTCCATTTCAATAATATTGTTTCATGAGGCATGTAAAGTAAGACTGTAGATTTATGTCTGCCAAAACTATTAATTTAAATGTCATTCCTAAAGCTTGTAGCAGACCAGACACGGTAATAATGACATCAATATTACTGTCATTCCTTCCAGTATTCCCACCACCACACTCGGTAGTAATGACATTACTTTAATGTAATGCCGTTTCTACTGGTGTCTGGTCCGCTTGTGAAAGTATTGATGTAAAAATATTAAATTAATTATATCACATCACCATTCCAACCACCATGCTGTCAGTAGTAATTACATTACTTGAATGTGATGTCATTTCTACTGATAGTGTCTGGGTCCAGTTGTGAAGTGATGTGCCTATGAATAGTGTATAAGTTACAGCTGCTGTAACTTATACACCATACAGTAATTAACTTAGTCTCTACTCAGTTGTCAAATAGAGTGATCAACTTTTTTTTTTTGTTTGAGCTTATGAAGCGTGGTATGAGTTTATTATAGTCACAGTTATAAATACTACTTAGAATCTGAACATCACTCCTGTTTTCCCTGAAGAGTAAAAACAAAACAAATAAACATGGGACTTGGAAATATGTGGGAATTTAGAATTCTCATAAATTACAATGTAGGAAATTGTATTTATTCTAAGTAAATAATTTATAATTTTGCAGAAATTTCAATGTTGCATAAAATCTTGATTCTTGACTGATTGACTTGTTTCTTGAAAATCTTGACTTTGTCCCACTAGGCTCATATGAGCCTAGTGGGACAAAGTCAAGATTTTAAATGTTGAATTGCATAAATAATTAGTACCTAATGGGTAACTTTGATCATCACAAAATACTTTTTATGTAATTGCCTTTTCAAAGTGGTTTGCCAACCTGGGATTGCGGGACATTTTCCATGTAGGTTGTAGCCCAGCTTGGCTTAAATTATTGCAGCCTAGATCAGACAATTTACTTTAGGGTACATTAGTGAATACCTACTTAACCAGACACTCGGTCAATTAAAAAAGCACAACTAGCAACAACATAATTTATTTATTTTAACCTACTATACATAACCTAAGCACACATTTCATTCTATCCCCACATAGCTCTCTGTACACCAGACAGTTTGTTGTAGTCAGCCAGGTGTCTCCACACTATACGGCTCATCCGCCATTCCTTCACTATACCTCGGGGCCTGAAAATTTAAAACAAATCAGCATGTGGAACTTCAAATAAGTATGAATATGTTTAAAAGAAACTTTAACTGTTAGTACTTGTATCTAGTTTAATTTAGAAGGGAGGTTGGTCCATCTTATGTTATAAGGATCATCTTAAGGGCGGGTTATGTCACAGACAGATCAAGATTGATATAAATCATTTTCTGATATCTTCATCAGCATCACTGGTAGGCTTCTGATAACTTATTATTTCACAAACCTTGATGTAACAACGCATCTGTTGTTAATTCTGAGTGGGATGGCATTCATCTCAAACTTGTTAATGTCTTTGTCAGCGAGTTCTCTAATCTCCACAGGCAGGATATCATTTTTCCTCATAGCATTGATTCGAGTTCTTTCAAGAAAATTTTCCGCACTCATTCGCCGCCTTTTCACGTCTCGGATCATGTGCCAGTTTGCCCATTTGTTTCTGACTTGTTGGAACTGCAAGATGTAAAATTTTTGTAAGGACTTTTTCGAAAATCTGCATTCTAGAATGAGTGTCTGCGAGATACATTTTCAACTATGAAGATTATTATAGTTGATGGCGTTCAAGTGTGTAAATGAGTAACGAACCCCGAACCCAGCGACAGTTTGAGATTTCCAGACATATTTTGCAAGACCAGATATATTTAAATTCATGTCTAATTTATATTTTTATATTTTTGTGGTTCAAAATCTTATTTTAGGTTAGCTATTTTATTGACATTTGGTTGACATTTGACAGGCCACTTGACGCCTAGTGCCATAGACTCACAGAACATCTCTAAACTGTACGAGCACAGACATACATACGCCGCAGTCGGGTAAAAAAGAGCACTTGCGGCCCCGTAGTGTGTGGTGGTGCAAGTGCGACCCTCCCCAATCAGCTCTAGCCTCTAGTCGATTTTTGTAAGTAAACACTACTTACAAAATAGACAAAAAAAAAAGTTTTCGATTTCGATGACACATGTTTGACATGTTATGACAAGTTTGTTTTGAAAAGGCAGTTTCCACAGCGGTTTCGAATCGAAGTAAAAATATTTCGTAAAAAGTGGAGCAGAGAAAAACATGAGTTCGAAAAGAGTGTTATCTCAACGAAACAATATCAGTCAGAGCAAGAAATCAAAAGTATTGGACATTAGTAGTACGTATTTTCATGTTTCTCTGCGCGATAGCGGACTTATTTTAAAACACCCACCGGAAAAGTGCGTCGCTTCTCATGAAATAATTCATACTGTTCGTAATATTAAGAAAAACTTGGAAAAACATTTTGACTATCCACGCAACTTATCTGATCTTTTCACAAATTTGGAGAATGAATGCAAAGATTTGGATGTTTTCAAACATTACTTGTTTCCAAATATTGTGAGGATATCTGAAGACAGCCCCGAAGAGTTCCCGGTAAGCGACAGTGTGATAAAAATACTGCTGAGCGTTCCAGTTCTCCAAAACAAACTAACTGATTATGTGTTTGAAAAAGCTATTGATTTAGCAGCTGAATCAAAGTGCGGCCCATGGATACAAATGATACTTAAATGTTTCTCGTCTTTAGACAGTATAGTCAATACAGATAAGATGTCTACAAATCTGATAAACCTTTTAGATGTTGCATCTGAAAAAATGGTCAAACTGGAAATAATAACTGCTATTCCAGATATTATCGGAGATCAAGAGCATGACAATATCTCTGCTGAAATGAGCAGAATCCTAAGTGAAGATCATGATCTTATTCCTGCTATATTAGACTGTCTCTCTTACCTGTGTTTATCTGATGATCAATATGAGCAGTTACAGAAAAAAACATTAAATCTCCTAATGAGTCTTTCTAAATGCAATTATTTCTCAAATTTTGTTAAATTTCTGCTAATACCTGGAAGAATGAGTGACAATGCTCACCTAGAAGCAGTCCAAGGCTTGAGGAATGCTCTAGGATGGGCCACATCAGTTGCTCAAGCTCAGGAAGTAGCAACAAGCCAGGTGCTTACCGCCTCAGCTATACGAAATTCTATGGTGTCATCAAAAGTTATTGGCAATTCATGGTTAAAGGCAGTATCTTTATGTAAAGTACACACGGATCATAAACCTATTGATTTTATTTTACTTCTAATTGCCTATTCAACATCAGAAGAAAAACAGAGACAAGTAGAAAATTTGATTAGAAAGCAAATCAAACTTAATATTTTAAAAGAAGACTTACTAGATGATGTATTTAAGAAATTCAAACCAATATTGAAGGAATATTTAAGAAATTTGATTGATCTTTCCAATTCCCTGTTGAAGACCAAAATAGACCCAGCTGTAGAGTCATTTGCTTCTTATATGTACTCTCTTATGTTTGCAGAACTAGTGGAATGTTGTCCAACAATTGTTGCTGAACTGTTGCAGTTGGGATTGGATTCGAAACAGTGCGTTATGGGTATTTTGCTTGTCTTAAACAATGTTGCATCAAAAGACATGTCCCTTTTGAAACCTCAGAGTGTTCAAATGCTGACTCTATTGGATAGAATGGATGACATGCCTCTAGATGAAGTAAGGGCCGTTATGAATTTGCTATGTGGCTTGGCCTACAGTTATGAAAACTCAGTAATAAGAGATGATCTTCATATGATCATAAGAAAAGAACTAGGGTCATCTAATCCCAGAATCAAAGTTCAAGGTATTCTAGCTGCTATTCATGCTGTCAAGTACCTGATGGTTGCAAACTCAGAAGATGATCAGACCAGAGAAATGCCAGATGATGTGAGCTATGGATCAGTTACTCATTTATCAGAAGGGGATCTTCGTGAAGCAGCTCAAATTATAGAACTAATAAGCCGGAGTACTAGACAATTTCCAGATATGATTGCATTCTTTTATGATGAATTGTCTAAAGTGATATTGTCTGCATCATTTATAAATAAAAACTTTTTGTCATGGCTGACTGATGCAGTGACTAATGATCTGCAACAAAACTTTATAGTGGATTCAATTGAAGTGGATAGAATTGGTGAAATAAAGTTGTCCATGCAGTATTGTCTGAATGCAGACAGTGAAATGGACGAGATTATTGCCATTAACATTGCAGGCATGACTTTAGAATCAAAGTCTGAAGTATATATTGGTATTTTGTCTCCACTTTTTCAACTTGTTCAGACTTTGCATTTCAAGCAGCATGAAGGAAATTTATCTAGCATAGATGCACTATTGGGATGTCCAGTTGTGATGCCCAAGTTCGAAATAGACATAGTTGAGGACATGGATTCAGTGGCCATTATTAATATCTTGGATTGTTTAGTCCATTGCATTAATTGGTTCAGGGAATTACTCAATGCTTTTGCTACTCAAAATGATGATGACTTGAAGACAAAAACTTTAAAAAGGGTGTTACAGATTGAGGAATTAGAAACTTTTGTTAAAGAAATCCTTATTAAAACCAAGATTCCTTACAAACCGCCTGTTTGTACATTCAATGTTAACAAGTACACTGGTGAACAACTTGAAAGAAAGCCTGTAAAACTACAATCTGTTAAACAGAAGGTGACAAAGAAACCAGCACAAGACGACACGGTGCTACCTGAAACGGCGCGCACTCAAGCAACGCAGAGCAATGTCTCTGTAAAAAGCAGCCTTGAAATAAGTCTCAACATGCCCCTCAGACAATTAAATTTAAATTTACTGCATTTAATCAAAACTGATATGACTGAAGACAAAGAGTCAGAAACCGAGCTAACAGTGAAAACTTTAACCTTTTTACTAAAGTGTGTTAATAGTAACATTGAGAATATTTTAATTTCTAAAATCAAAAGGAAAACATTTCTCACTAAACAGGAGATAGCTGTGTACGATGCTAATAAAGCTGAACAATGCGCTAAGACAGTCAGTGAAGTATTACCACAACTGGTGGAACATTTGAAATTCGTGACATTGTGCATAGAAAAGTTAACAACTGAGAATACACAAGTAGACAATGAGATTTTATATACATCAGATTTGATCAACCTCCTTACATGCTTGGACTGCATCTACAACTTGTGCACCATATACTTTAAGTGGATAGGTTTTAAGAATCAACAGCATAGTGCCTTACTGAAGAGTTCACTGAGAACTATAGCAAATCCTAATACTGCTACAGTATCACTGAAAGACTTACTGATAGCAGCTGCCCAGCACCTACAGAAACATGAAAAATATTGTTTGCAATTATCAACCGCAGTATCACTAATAGAATTCCTAAAAAGTATTCAAAACTTCTCCGATAACAGAGTCATACTTAATATTTTAAAAACATTAGCACAAAGCTTTTTGTCGCGACAGTGGAAAACAACGGAAGGTATTTTAGAAAAGGGGTTACACTTTAATCAGAGTGTAGATCGATTGGCTTCCATTTATTTTATTAATAACGAAGTCCTAGCATTGAAAAATTTGACTTTGCAACTTACGGAAGATATAAAGTTGCTACAAACAAGCAAAAACACTCTAAGATCGTTCAAGTGCATAACCAAGAGCAATTTCCCCATTTTGTATAGAAATCTAGGAACAGCAGTTTACGAAGCAACCAAAGCTCGCTTAGAGAAAGGAATGACAAATTCGGAACATTTGGATCTCTGGAAAGACGTAGCAACAATAATGAAGAACATGTCTGAAATTGCGAAAATTCTAGAGAACAGAAATAACTTGGCAGCATTTTTCAAGAAATCCATTCCAGTCCTTAAACTATTTATGTCGCAAGGAATCCCTATTTTGGAAATTCAATTTAAAAATGAAAATCAAGAAGTTTTGGAAATTTTGAAAATTCTTCAGCAATCCACTAGATTCTTGCAGACATTATGTTGCCATTCAAGATTGAAGAAAGATACTGTACTGATGAGTAAGGTCCCACACATGAGACAGCTTCTTGAAACTTTGATTTACAAAGTGAAAGCTGTCTTAGCTGCAAATAACTGCTCGGAGGCATTTTGGATGGGTAATCTCAAAAATAAGGATATTCATGGTGAAGTAATTGCTTCTCAACAGAGCATTGAAAGCGAGGAATCAGTTGAAGATTGTGATGAGCAGTTGCCGGAAGACGAAGAAAGTGACGATACGGATGATGAAATGCTTAATCCTGATTCTAGAAGTCTCAGTGATATTGTTTGAGATAATATTATTTCAATATATTCTTTTATTAAACAAAATCATTTATTGGAAGAATTTTATTTTATCATTATCAACTTTCTACATTTATTTTTGAACCTTTTTCACTGGCAAACAAATGTCAACCTTGTCTCCGTAGAAATTAAGTGGAAAATAAACTCCCACTATCTAGTCCGAGAGAATATCAACGCACCATGTGCGTAACTCGCGGAACGCGGTTGTTTTCATCTTTATTTTTAGTGATAAAATAGAGATGATATTTGTTTGGCAGGGATTACCACGCTCGCGCGCTATACTGCGCTTTGCCAAGTCTGCGCCGGCTCCACACACAAATTACATGCTCTGTGCCACACACATAGTCTATTATGTTATGACTTATGGCGGAAAACATTTCTTCAGTAAAATTTGCTATTAACCAGCAGGTGAGCCTAATCGCAGCGGAAAAATTTGTAATTTCTTTATTTCACAAATTCAAGGCAACGTGCGTAAAAAATTACAACTGCACTAAACCGTTTTATATAATTTTCTTTAAACAGCCAAACGTCAGCGCAGCGGAAACTTGATTATCTTCGCCGTTTTATGACACACAAATTCCATTTTAACATACCTACACATTTACCTCTCGTTACACACTAATTATTATTGAATGTATTTTTTTTTCTGTAGGTACGTCCATAGGAAAAAAAAGTGGCGCTAGGATGACGTAGTTCCATCGGAAACAGATTTTGTTGAATAGCTCCCCAATGGTTGGATACACAAATTTGTACTTACCATACACAATTACACTAAATACCTATCTATTAAACTGAAATTATGACATTTATTGCGACTACGCACACAACCAGTAGACCCAATACATGAACAAGTACACGTTTCTAGAGTACCTAGTTCAGATTCCAATATTTATATATTACCGTAACATCCTGTCAGTATTCCACGACTGAAGGGGTGTACGTTACCCCAGCAGGAAAGTGTCTCCTTGAGTTATGAGTGGAACGTTTAATGGGTGCTGTAAATGTGCCCCCACATAAAAAATGTGTGCCCCCTGTCGTTTTGGAAAAAAACGGAAAAAACGATTCCTGCTGGGGTAACGTTTTTCTAGCAGGAAAATTCTAAACGAATGATCGGAGAGAGAAAAATTGTGCATGGCCAGAGAGCTTATATGTGTGCCAAAATGTGCCCCCAAAAATAAAATCTGTGCCCCTTCAGGTTTTCGAGATATTGCATTTCCTGCTGGAGTAACGTTTTGCAGAATCGTATATCTCTAAAACCATTGCATGTGCCCCTGTAGAATAAACATACACGAGTAGCTCTTAATGTGTGCCCCAATTAGATTTAAGAAAATATTTATAGTTTTCAAGTTATCGCGGTTTTATGAAAACCCGAAAAAACATCGCAGCGCCTAAATGAGACAAGGTATAAGTTCGCTGAAAACTGTATTCGGTCCTTCTTGACGCTAATAATAACCATACAAAGTTTCAAAACTGTTCATGCATGCGTTTTTGAATAATCTTGCTAAAAGTCAAAACGATGGTGTCATAACTTTGACGGCAAAATACAAGGAACCGGCTCAATCCGGCCAGATGTGCAGGTGTAAACCAAAATCATGTGCCTTTAGTCAAAAATATATGGTGAAAATATTCAGCTTGGTATGATTCGCATTAAGTAAATATTAACAAAAAACCAAAATTTGTATACAACGGCTGGTTATCCGACCAAATTCGAATGACTACTAAAAAGCGACGGATTCATACATATTGATGACCTTCTTTACTCACTAACCGGTTCACACGTGTTGTGTCTGAGTACGCTGAAGTAGAAAAGTTATTAATAAGTAATAAAATAAAGTTGTTATTGGATTATATTCTACTTGCTGTTTCTGTGACTTTACACACGATTAAGTACAGACGCCAACAGGTCAACCTGCCCGAAACTGTCAATTTTTCCTAATCAACTTTGAACCTTACGATTCAGTGATAAAGTTGAAAATCTATTAAAGAAATTTGACATATTGTAGTAGGTTGATGTGCTGGCGTCTGTACATTATAAAAAGTAGCCTAAGTGCTATTCCAAGGTAAGCTATCTTCTCCATTCTAAATTTAATGAAAATACATCCAGTAATTTATGTGTGAACGAAAGAAATACATCCAGATATTTGCCAGGTCATTGACCCAAAATTTGATTGGTCCCGATGTTAAAAAAAAATATAGTTCATGAAATGTGTGATGAATACCTACTACGAAAAAGAGGTACTTAGCTCTTTTTTGTATATCAATAAAAAGCCCGTATTTGTCTTTATATATATGTTTATATATTTATTTGTATATGAATAAAAATAATAATTTCCACATCAACAATCTGTTTCATTTAATATGGTCACAAGGTGCATTTAATATATTTTTTAATTAGCCCCCAAAACGTTTGAACGCGACTGTACGGACAACAGCTTAGGTATAATACGTCCAATAAAGAAGGTCATCGTATTTACTTAATGCGAATCATACCAAGCTGAATATTTTCACCATATATTTTTGACTAAAGGCACATGATTTTGGTTTACACCTGCACATCTGGCCGGATTGAGCCGGTTCCTTGTATTTTGCCGTCAAAGTTATGACACCATCGTTTTGACTTTTAGCAAGATTATTCAAAAACGCATGCATGAACAGTTTTGAAACTTTGTATGGTTATTATTAGCGTCAAGAAGGACCGAATACAGTTTTCAGCGAACTTATACCTTGTCTCATTTAGGCGCTGCGATGTTTTTTCGGGTTTTCATACAACCGCGATAACTTGAAAACTATAAATATTTTCTTAAATCTAATTGGGGCACACATTAAGAGCTACTCGTGTATGTTTATTCTACAGGGGCACATGCAATGGTTTTAGAGATATACGATTCTGCAAAACGTTACTCCAGCAGGAAATGCAATATCTCGAAAACCTGAAGGGGCACAGATTTTATTTTTGAGGGCACATTTTGGCACACATATAAGCTCTCTGGCCATGCACAATTTTTCTCTCTCCGATCATTCGTTTAGAATTTTCCTGCTAGAAAAACGTTAGGTACCCCAGCAGGAATCGTTTTTTCCAAAACGACAGGGGGCACATTTACAGCAGCTAAGACACCCATTAAACGTTCCACTCATATAACTATAGGTATAGGAGACACTTTCCTGCTGGGGTAACGTACACAACTAAATACCATCCACATTTCCCATGTAAAAAGGGGCCCCAAGCGTGTACGTTACCCCAGCAGGAAAGTGTCTCCTAGAGTTATATGAGAAGAACGTTTAATTTGTGCCTTAGCTGCTGTAAATGTGCCCCCACATAAAAAATGTGTGCCCCCTCTCGTTTTGGAAAAAAACGGAAAAAACGATTCCTGCTGGGGTAACGTTTTTCTAGCAGGAAAATTCTAAACGAATGATCGGAAAGAGAAAAATTGTGCACGGCCAGAGAGCTTATATGTGTGCCAAAATGTGCCCCCAAAAATAAAATCTGTGCCCCTTCAGGTTTTCGAGATATTGCATTTCCTGCTGGAGTAACGTTTTGCAGAATCGTATATCTCTAAAACCATTGCATGTGCCCCTGTAGAATAAACATACACGAGTAGCTCTTAATGTGTGCCCCAATTAGATTTAAGAAAATATTTATAGTTTTCAAGTTATCGCGGTTTTATGAAAACCCGAAAAAACATCGCAGCGCCTAAATGAGACAAGGTATAAGTTGGCTGAAAACTGTATTCGGTCCTTCTTGACGCTAATAATAACCATACAAAGTTTCAAAACTGTTCATGCATGCGTTTTTGAATAATCTTGCTAAAAGTCAAAACGATGGTGTCATAACTTTGACGGAAAAATACAAGGAACCGGCTCAATCCCAGATGTGCAGGTGTATACCAAAATCATGTGCCTTTAGTCAAAAATATATGGTGAAAATATTCGGCTTGGAATGATTCGCATTAAGTAAATATTAACAAAAAACCAAAATATGTAAACAACGGCTGGTTATCCGACCAAATTCGAATGACTACTAAAAAGCGACGGATTCATACATATCGATGACCTTCTTTACTTTACTCACTAACCGGTTCACACGTGTTGTGTCTGAGTACGCTGAAGTAGAAAAGTAATAAGTAATAAAATAAAGTTGTTATTGGATTATTTTCTACTTGCTGTTTCTGTGACTTTACACACGATTAAGTACATTATAAATAGTAGCCTAAGTGCTATTCCAAGGTAAGCTATCTTCTCCATTCTAAATTTAATTAAAATACATCCAGTAATTTATGTGTGAACGAAAGAAATACATCCAGATATTTGCCAGGTCTTTGACCCAAAATTTGATTGGTCCCGATGTTTAAAAAAAATATAGTTCATGAAATGTGTGATGAATACCTACTACGTAAAAGAGGTAGCTCTTTTTTGTATATAAATAAAAAGCCCGTATTTGTCTTTATATATATATATATTTATTAGTATATGAATAAAAATAATAATTTCCACATCAACAAGCTGTTTCATTTAAAGTCACAAGGCCCATTTAATATATTTTTTAATTAGCCCCCAAAACTTTTAAACGCGACTGTACGGACAACAGCTTAGGTATAATACGTCCAATAAAGAAGGTCATCGATATGTATGAATCCGTCGCTTTTTAGTAGTCATTCGAATTTGGTCGGATAACCAGCCGTTGTTTACATATTTTGGTTTTTTGTTAATATTTACTTAATGCGAATCATTCCAAGCTGAATATTTTCACCATATATTTTTGACTAAAGGCACATAATTTTGGTTTACACCTGCACATCTGGGATTGAGCCGGTTCCTTGTATTTTGCCGTCAAAGTTATGACACCATCGTTTTGACTATTAGCAAGATTATTCAAAAACGCATGCATGTATTGTTTTGAAACTTTGTATGGTTATTATTAGCGTCAAGAAGGACCGAATACAGTTTTCAGCGAACTTATACCTTGTCTCATTTAGGCGCTGCGATGTTTTTTCGGGTTTTCATAAAACCACGATAACTTGAAAACTATAAATATTTTCTTAAATCTAATTGGGGCACTAGGGGGCACACATTAAGAGCTACTCGTGTATGTTTATTCTACAGGGGCACATGCAATGGTTTTAGAGATATACGATTCTGCAAAACGTTACTCCAGCAGGAAATGCAATATCTCGAAAACCTGAAGGGGCACAGATTTTATTTTTGGGGGCACATTTTGGCACACATATAAGCTCTCTGGCCGTGCACAATTTTTCTCTTTCCGATCATTCGTTTAGAATTTTCCTGCTAGAAAAACGTTACCCCAGCAGGAATCGTTTTTTCCGTTTTTTTTTTAAACGAGAGGGGGCACACATTTTTTATGTGGGGGCACATTTACAGCAGCTAAGGCACAAATTAAACGTTCCACTCATATAACTCTAGGAGACACTTTCCTGCTGGGGTAACGTACACGCCCCAAGCCTATTGCCATCAACCGGGCACAAAATCTATAGTCCGACCTGCTACTGAGAAATACCAGATTGAAAAATCCAATAACACTGCCCGACCCGGGAATCAAACCCAGGACCTCATGCTCAGCAGTGGCGCTTGCGGCCACTAGTCCAACGAGGCTGTCACAGTATTAGGATTTAGATAATGCAGCTAATAAAACAAAACCACGAAATAGTGTAAAGTCATATTTATTGAAGCAGGCTTAGTACAATCTCTGGGGCGGGCCCATCGTGGACTTCATATGAAGCGAGCGCACGTTCTGCCAGTGCTTCTTGAGCAGAGACACCAGGAAGTTGATGGACAAGTGCACGTTCTGCGCAAGCTCATCGGGGGTCATGTCCACGTGGCCGACCGCCACCGACAGGCACAATACCTGGAATAGACAAGAATAATAATTAGTATTTAAACATTGATGCTATAGCTTCATTGTTGCGGATAAAGCGAACTACATTTTTTGTTGCGAAATGAGGACCTCCATTAAATGAAACGTACCTTCTTCATCTGGAATTTAATGGTAGCTTTGACTTCATCGATCTTCTGTGTCATGGACTCCTGGTGGGAGAGGAGACCAGGGAACTTGCCAGCCTTGTTAAGACCAGGTCCCAGCAGACGCGGGATCTGCTTGATGAGTGATTCTGATGCAAGGAAGGCATCAAATCTGAAAAATAAGTTTATATAATGTTATTTTCAGCATATACAATACAAGGACAAATTCTTTACTTCTATAATCTATACAATACATATTAAAAAACAAAGTTGCTTTCTGCATTTGTCTGTATGTCTGAGTTGTTCTTCTAAGCCATGGAACAGATTTTGACAAGGTTTTCACCATTGCTTAAAGAATTTATTAATATAATACCATACGAAGCAGGAGTGGGTCGCTAGTGATATTACAATAGCTACATTTTTTTAGTTTGTTTGTAGCGGCATCCTAAAGGCAGACAAAGTCGCAGTCAGAAGATAGTGATTAATAAATTCAAAATGTTCAAATGTATGTATGAGTGTGTTAATAATGGTTGTTTTTAGGGTTCTGTACCCGAAGAGTGCCGCGGAACCATAATACTGAGCCTCTATCTGTCAGTGGGCTCTAATGAACCGTAATAGGTAGACAGTAGTAAGGAGTTCTAGCTCATTCGCAGTGTACAGACGTGCTCGTTAGCAATATTTAATAATTACCTACTTTAATAATAGTGACCTCCTTTAGTGCATTACTAATGTGATGCAACTGTAATTTTGCTTAGTGTGTCGTTTCAGTGAATAATGGACCCGAAATAGTAAACTCGTAAAAATATAAAATGGCTAACAGCCCCAAGGGGCCAGTGAACCCCTCCGTCTCGCCGTTAAAGACAACGACGCAAAATCCAGCCCTCGAGTCGGCCACGGCTGATATTGTTTCAACGCCCGAGATTCAAAAATGGATGTCAACCATCGAACAGCACTTAAATGAAGTTTGCTCTATTGCCGCGGATGGTAAACTCAACTCGGAGCAGAAAATGAAAATATCAACCCTTTGCCGTAAAGTAGGATCTGGAACCTCACAAATGGCAGTCCTATATCAGTCGCTAAAGCAGAAAGCCATTCACGCCTATAACGCAGTTGATGCCCTTCAAGAAAAGCGAAATCTGACGGAACATATTTCGGAGCTCAAGCAGACGATTAAGGACTCTAGTTCGAGAAATGTTTCGTTTGCCGCTATGGTGAAGAACGGAGCAAATGATTTCATTCGACCGAACAATTTAAGCTCCGTAGCTATTTATCCCAACGATAAATTAAAGTCTAGTGACGAAACAAAAGACCTCGTGCAAAAAATAATTCGTCCTGATCAAATGCAGCTGCATGTACGTGGTGTCCGCAAGACCAAAAATGGAGGCGTTATAATTAGTACAGAGACGAAACACGACGCTGATAAACTCAAGCACGCAGTCCAGCTCTCTACATCCGGACTTACCGCCGACGAACCCAACAAGCGCAAACCTCGAATCGTGGTTGTAGGTGTGCCGACTACTTTGACCGAAACTGAAGTCTTCAGGTGCATTTACGACCAGAACGTAGCCGACAAGTTTCCAGCAACGCCTATGGACTCCTTTTTGAGCATGGTTAAATTAAGCCACAAATCTGGGAAGAAAGATGCGAAGACCTGTAACTACGTCATTGAAGTCACAGCAAATATTCGTAAAGCCCTATTATCCCAAACAAGGCTTTTTATAAACTGGACCTCCTGCCCTATCAGGGACTTCACCCTGGTTACCAGATGCTACAAATGCCAACAATATGGTCATGCAGCAAAAACATGCAGAGAGCTTAAATCTACGTGTGGTCACTGCGGAGAAGAAGGACACTCGATTTCAGAATGCGCGAAGAAAGCTGACACATCGAAATGTGCAACTTGCTCACGCTTTAAAAAGCCCAATAACCACAAAACGGGAGACGCAGATTGCCCTGCTAGGAAAATAGCGGAGTACAGGTACATCAATTCTATCGACTACGAGGGCGCCTAGAGCGTCATACTCAAGGATAGACTTCCGTGTTTAATGCCTGCTGCTGACTCAACAAAACACTGCACTTGCCTACAAATCGTCGTTTTTTGTTGATGTGTAAGCACATTAATCGCCCGCAATAAAATCAAATACACACATAGCCTCGACCGTTATTCAATTTTGTGCAACATTGACTTTAACCCACTCACAATTCTGCTGACGCTGATATCTTGAGTGTATTTGTGTTAACTAGGTTATAAAGTGCAAGAATCTTTTTTATGCAAACTAAATAAGAAATGATGTATTTAAGACTTTTTGTTATTTTTATCTTTAAGGTAAATAGTATTTAAGTAAACTAGGTATAAAATAATGAATTAGGTAATTACATTTTGTCATTACATCAAGACTTCTAATGTTAAATATTGTTAAGAATTTTATTGTCCTTCAATCACCATAAAGTGACAGCTCATGCCGCCTGTGATACAGGTTTATCCTAGTACAGGCATCTAACATTATAATACCTTTGTAAATTATTTCAAGATTTTATGTTAATATTTTACGAATTTTAATACTGAATAAATATTTATTTATTATTATATTTATTTAGTTGAAATTTTCAGATTGTGTATTTCTATTGCTGCTACAAGAAACGTGTTTTTTTGTTTAATTTTTTATAGTGGTACAGTTTGCGTCAAATAACTTTACCGCTCTTAAGTAGGCTAAAATGACTAGTAGTCAATCTTACCTAGAAAACAGTAGCACGCATGTGCAACCCAACTTTGTAGTGGCACGAACTGTACAGAATTCTTTGTTTTTTTTTAGTATGTTGATTACAATTTATGCTCTTTTAATTTAATCAAAAGGTTGACTGGAAAATCTGGAATGGCCTTGTGGGATTAAATCTGTCAGATGTGCTACTATAATACTTGAAGTGTAAATAAATAAACAATACTCACTTCTTTGCTAGTTTCTTAACAAGCTTCTTGTTCTTGTTAAGTTTTTTAAGTGCCTCAGCGTCCATGCAGGGTACGTTCAGGGTCTTGGACTCATCACAGTGCTGTTGGTCACCAAGCACACACACCTGCATTTTAGGGCGGGGAATGTACTTCAGCCTGCAAAGTAATATTAGCATGGTCAATAATTAAACACATGGATAGAATGTTGAAGTAACTTTTAAGTGTATCAGTAGTAAAGTTTTCATCAATATCAACAGATAATACATGCAATTTTTAACATCATATGCATAAGCTTGCTTCTGCACCATTTTCACAGTAAGCATGGTGTCATAAATAACCATGGTGTTTACACATGTGGTATTTTAATTCATTATGATCCAATACAATTTTACCACTAATACATTCAATGAGGCATACCTGAAGCCGTGTTTTCAACATCTTAAATTAATTCGGTAAGCCAGGGCTTACCTACCCGATATTTTAAGACTCTGGGTCGAGTCCCGTCAGTTTTCACCGACTCCCTGTCCAGATTCATCTTGGTGGAACTTATAAATAAAAGATATCCCACTAAAATGCTCTTTCCAGGTAAACGTACTTGACGGTGCCTGAGAAACGCTTGTCCTTCTGGGGGTCATAGTTCTTCAGACCAATTTGAAGTTCGACAGTCTCCAAAAAGTTACGTTTTTTGTCCTTCGAATTCTGGAGGACGGCATTTACGCACTCGTAAAGCGTATCACGCGATACTTTAGACCTAGAATGAGAAAATAACACACATCACAAACATTTTCACTTTCAAGAGGTTATAAGTAGGGTCGTATGAAAATTTAAAAAATTAAATGTAAAACCAATTATATTACATGATAAATAAAGATTGCAATACAGACGCTAAAGTAAGATGTATTGATTTCTAAAATAAATACAGATTACTTACGACATTGTAGAAGAGTTGTCCTCCCTTCACGTTGTCAACGAATTGAAAGAAGGATTTCTGACTTTGACATTTGGTTTGGGTAGTGTATTGTGTAGCACAGGAAATGTATAGTGTAGTGACAGTTAATAGTGAAGCGAATTGTTTTTTCGACTAATTTAAAAAAAAAAACAACTTCACTCAACTACAGTTATCTAGTGATAACTAAGTTATGAAAAATAGTTCTTTTTTAAATTAGTAGTAGTTGTTAAATTAGTTGTTGTTTTTGTGTTAAAGGTTTCTACGCCTTGTTCCTTCGGAAAAATCTGTTGCGGGATCGCGAGACTTCAGACTTGGGCGTGGCTACATTGTCGGGCAAAGATCTTGTCGCGTTGTCGCGATAAAAACTATTAAAATTCGTGTTCGGTCTAAGACGAATTATATTGGCCTCATTACATTATCGCGATGAAGCAAAGATTCGCGTTGTCGCGACAAGCAATTCTTCGCATCGCGAATCATTCTGGCGAACTCGAATGCTGACGCGACAATGTATCGCGTTATCGCGAACGAAACTTCGCGCGCTCTCTCTTGCACACCGCTTGATGTCATATATTTATTAAGATGTGTTCTATAGGTACGCAACATACGCGCTTTGACGTGAGGTTACTTATTGCAAGACAAATACGTGCACAACGCTCGAAGTCTCGCTGTGACAAAGGTGCGCAGTGTGGCCAAGAGTACGAACTTTTTTGCGATAAAACCTTTTAATGTGCAGTAAGTTACCGAGAGCCGCGCGAATGATTCGCGATGTGACGAATTGCTTGTCCACACGTATCGTGACAATGCGAATTTTCGCTTTATAGCGACAATGTAGCCGTAGCACATTCGCGTGAATGATTCACGATATGACGAATATCTTGTCCAGACTTGTCGCAATAACACGAATCGTCGCTTTATGTCGACGGTGTAGCCACTTTGCATCTCGGTGTAAACTGACTCCATATCAGCTCATACGTAGGTCACACACACTGAAAATGTGACTCTTCCGAATTTAGGGCTATGTTTGTTCCAACAAACAGATGCAGATGCAAATTCTGACGTTACGGTAGTTCCTCATTCGGTTTTACTTTTCACCCTGTTTAGTAACCACTTCCATGTATTTCCAGGTCTTTCATAAGATCCGGTTTTGTGACGATCAATGACCATATAACTTACCGAGGCAGTTTCCTACTAGTGCGCTTTTCCTGCAGAGGGAAAAAGAATAATGGCGGACCCATCGCGTGTAGAATGTTGAACACAAAAAATTGAACTATACATCGCATCGCACCGCAGATAGGCAAGCAGGGTAGGGTAGGTAGATAAATTAATAATTCCAAATAAATGTGTAATGGACAATTTTTTTTTAATGAATCTAATAATTGATAAATAATAATTTTAAAATAGAATCAAAATAGAGTTGCATATTTATTATTTTTTCGCACTTTGTCTAGAATTAGAGAATTCGGTGAAGCAGGTTGTGGAAATCTTGGATTGGTTATATACCAATCTTCTTTCAATAATGCCGGATCGTGTTGCCACCAGCCATACTAAAACCGGAGTTTCCAAAATAAGCGCTGTTGTGTAATTATGTGTATTTACCTTTTGGGGAGGTCTTATAAACAAGCATTAATTACTTAGGTAGTAACTATACAGATACACACTAAATTCAATATTTTATTTACCTATTAGCTTCTGCCCGCGTCTTCGTCCGCGAGCCTATAACCTTCCTCAAGAATTGAGTTATCGAATGGAAAAAGAGTTTTTCAAATCAGACTGGTTCTTCCCAGTGCCGGATTAACTACGTAGCAAGAGTAGCAATTGCTACGGGCCCCGCGCAAAAGGGGGCCCTGCGTGTCTAAACCCGCCCACCTCCGTCTGAGCGTAATTTTTTGAGTGGCTTATTAAGACGTAGGTATATTGAATTTACTTGATGTTGTACAAAAACGTGAAACGTTTGGATAGAAGGTCCAATGAAATATTATGTAAGAACGGTCAAAACAAATCGAACCTCCGAGGCGCGGTATTCAAAAAAATTTCGAGCTTGCTTCGTTCGCTCTTGATCTTAGTTTCTCTTAATTCTACAGCTTTTCTACATAACTCAACAAAGCAACTTCTATTCCTGTATGTATTGTCAAAAGAACCTCTCAGCTTGCGTCGCAATCACTGGTAGTATGAGAACTGCACCCACCGCCGCCCTACAGGCAATGCTGGGACTGCCACCTCTGCACCTCATCGTGCGGGAGGAGGCGGCCCTGGCCACCTTTAGGCTCCATTTAACAGGAACCCTATGCAACGACTCCAGAGTTAAGCATATACGCATTAAGGAGGATGCGATCAAACGTGAGCCAATGATGGCATCACCCTGCGACAAGGCCCCGAAAACACACCACTTTCAAAGGCACTACAATATAACACTTACAGAAGAACAGTGTGACTACTCAGGCCCAAAAGAGATGAGAGTTTACACCGACGGATCAAAGACCGACTCAGGTACCGGAGTCGGAGTTTTCTCACATGACCTCAACATAAATATATCCAGACCGCTGGGAATGTTCAACACCGTCTATCAGGCGGAGTGTGTGGGCATCATACAAGCGGTCCACGCCCTAGAAGCCAGGAGGGTTACGGACACCCACATACGCATACTCTCCGACAGCGCCTCAGTTCTCCAATCCTTACGGAAGAAATATACTACCTCGAAGCTAACACTAGAATGTCACGATGCACTAGAACAAATAACGGTATATAGCCGCAACACGGTGACACTGCAATGGATAAAAGGACACAGCGGATCGCTAGGTAACGACGCGGCTGACGAACTTGCTAGACGTGGATCCAGCACGGCAGTCTGCGGACCCGAGCCTATCTTACCCATCCCCTTCAACCAAATACGCAGGTGGCTGCAGAAGTTCACCCACACACAAGCGGAACGCTGGTGGACCTCGACACCAGGTTGCAGGCAGTCAAAGGAGGCAATGCCATCTTTGGACAGCAGGCTGACCAGGCGTTTGCTACGCCTGGACAGGAACGGCCTGCGCCTGGTGACGGGGACCATCACGGGACACTGTTCACTAAACAAGCACTTCCACACAATAGGCATAACGGACAGTCCTCTGTGCAGGGCGTGCATGGAGGCTGAGGAGACCGTTGCGCACGTGCTCTTCGAATGTACGGGCGTCACCCAGATTAGAACAGAAACCCTCGGGTCACCCAGATCATACACAGACGTTTTAAACAGACCAGGAGACCTAATCAGCTTCTGGAGGGAGGTGGGCTGGTTGGAATAACCACCAAACGGCCGCTATGGCCCACGGACAATGGTCCACCTGACGGACTAAGTGCGGAAACCAAACCCCCTAACATAGATAGAACATAGAACCTCTCAGAGGTGAGGTGCTAAAAATGTTCAAGCAAGTTTCTCTTCATTCATAGTTTTTGTGAATAGGTCACCTAACCAACCGGAGGTTCAAAAAAAATCGACATCGCTTCGCTCGCTCTTGCATCTTAGTTTCTCTTCCTTCATAAACATTTCTACATTAGTCAACAAAATAACTCCTATTTCAGTATAAAAGGTCAATAGGAAGCATAAACTATCCAAGGTGCAAAAAAAATCGGTCTTTGATAGGGGCCCCTAGGTAGAATTTGCTACAGGCCCCGCGCTGGCTTTATCCGGCACTGGTTCTTCCGAAAATTACCCCAATAATGAATAACTAAACATACCTACCTCACAATAAGTCGTAGGCGGGAACCTGTATATATCACAAGGAAAAGGAGGTATAATAACTCCTTTGCGTTTCATTTTTATAAATCTTTCCGCTGAGCCATAAGAAAATCCATTAACTCGTCCCATGTAAAGATCAATAACTCTAATCACATCTTCATCCGGGCGTTGTATCTGTTGAAAAAGAAAGTAAAGGTTAACTAGGTACAGACGCCAGCACATCAACCTACTACAATCTGTCAAATTACTTTAATAGATTTTCAACTTTATCACTAAAGCGTAAGGTTCAAAGTTGATTGGGAAATTTTGACAGTTTCGGGTAGGTTGACCTGCTGGCATCTGTACCTACCTACCCTCTGCGTTCCCACAACAAGATAAATTCTCTGGGCCAGCCAGCCCATTCGGAGGAGTTGGTCTTATGACTAGACACTAACTGCAGGTTTTTTTTAAGGAGTTGCATTTTCTCCTCCTCATTATGCAGTTCACGAAAAGTTAAAATTTAGGGATGCAAGAGCGAGCGACACGAGCTCGAAATTTCTTGCACCCCGTCTCGTAATTCTCAGTTAGGTTTCTTTTAAAAATTCTTACGGAAATAGGAGTTGCTTCGTCGACTTATGCAGAAAAGTTTGAAAGGTAGAAAGAAGATTATAAGATCCAAGAGCGAGCGAAGCAATTTTAGCACCCCCGCCTCGGATAGGTTAGGTTTTATTTCATACATTCACTAGCTTCATATTTAGAAAAATAGATTCCTCATGTCCAGCATGAGGAATCTATTTTTAAAATCTGAATCAAATAAGTATTTAAGCACCCCGTCGTATATGTATGTAGGTATAGGTTAGATTTTCTTTTGATAATTCATTTCTATATGAATTATCAAAAGAAAATAAGAGTTACTTTGTCGATTTATTTATGTGAAAACCGGTCAAATGCGTGTTGGACCACGCACAATAAATCCGTAGTTGAGAAGAATTTATACCAAGAATAAACTTAAAATTGTAGTTGAAAAATAATGTTCTTCCATACATTCCAACTGCAAATGTAAGTTTGTACGTTTACCATGTTATTAGACTTCTTATAGGTTTTCCTGTAATCTATGAGTAAAGATATATTATCTGTATTTTTTTCAAAATAATTGGCTCTTTATTTTCGGAGATAAGGAGGGTCAATTTTTCATCTATTTTCTTAAATATCAGTATTTAAATGTATTAAATTATAAGAATTTGAGATCCTCGTAACAAGCCCTTTCATTTGATATGTCACGCGGGACAGGTTGCATTTTTTTTTTAAATTTTCTTATTTGCACCCTAAAAGTGTTGGGGTAACTTTTAGGGTGCAAATATAAATATATTCAAAATTAATTTATTTACGTTATACGTCCGTGTTTGGGTCACAGAGATTTCAACATATTTTGTTGTGATGTTTCGCAAAGCGAACGCACAGTTATGGTATGCAAATAAAAATTTTAGCACTCTACATTAAGATATTTTGCATGCGTAGGGGGCCCCCAACTCGAAACTGCTTCTTATTGAACATATTTTGACATATTTTTGATTAAAAAGTACTACTCAAGATTTGGGGCCCGGACCCTGGGGCCCGGGACGGACCGCACCTGCCACCCCCTCTTAGACCCATGCGATCAACCTAGAATTTAGTGTAGAAAAGCAACTGCAGATCGTGCGTGGTGCGTCCTCGACACACGTGTCACAATCACAACCTGCTTTTCCATAATACCTACGCCGAATTGGAAACCTGTATTATGTTATCGTTAGAACAGCGTAGAAGAGGGTGCTTCTGTTCTTTATCGAGCAGATGCCACAGTCATCAAAGACGTAGCTTAATATTAAATCGGGATAGGTACCGTTTTTGGGAGTGTTGAATATTCCTTGACTTTTTCCATCAAAGGTTTAACAGCTTCTTTATTCCTAGGTACTTTGTATTTATCTATCACCATATCATGGATATAATTCTGAGGACCATACATAGTAAGACCAAAGAACTCCATTATTGAAAAAGTAAATTTTATCACAAATAATAAAAAATGGGAAGTGGGCACTAAACTAAATATTTCAGCTTTAAGCTATTTAACAATATTGTTAATTTTAAAAAGCAAAAGGTGAATTTTAATCTTCAGTTACTTGTGATGCTTGTTGCGATGACTTGTGTCAATCAAAGAGGTGTCAATTGTGATGTCAATCTTGTGTCAATGACTTCGATACAGGTACGGTCTCCACAAACTTATTTTTCCCGAGTGAAATGAAGCAAGAGCGACGCTACGTTGCGTTTTTGTTTAACAAAGCTGTATCAAACTGATATATACCTGGATTTATGGTTGTGACATTGTCATTGTTACTTATTTACTACGTCAATAAATACATTCTTGTATGATGATATTAATCTATTTCATTGGCGACGAGGATTAAGTAATCAAAATGAACGCGGAACAATTTAAAGAATTTATACAAATACAACGGGAGCAACAACAGCAAATATCAGACGTTTTGCAACAACTCGTGTTACAACAACAGCGATTGACAGCGGCGGCCCCCACACCAGCAACACCCAGACGTCGGTAGAATATTTTTTAGATTTTTTTGAAAAAAAATGCGATGTCTGGGACGTAAGCGAAGACGACATCAGGAAAAAACTCTTATTCTCTTGCTTATCTCCAGAAGTCTTCCACGATCTGAAAGTAGCACTCATACCCGATTTTGAAAACAGTCTATATAAAGACGTAAAGTTTAAACTACTCGACTTACATCGACCTAAAACAACAAAATTCAAAGCTTTAACTGAGTTTTGGAATTGCGTAAGAGACTGCAATGAGACTATGGAACACTACGCTAACAGGCCCAAGAAACTCGCCACCGACTGTGGCTACAAGGATAACTTGTTCGAACGTCTGCTGCGTGATCGGTTTGCGACCGGCATAAACCACCCGCAGCTAGAAGTGGATCTGAAACAGAAATGGCTCGACCTACAAGAACATTACGATGGAAAGACAGTGGAAGTTACATTTGCTAAATTCTTTGCAGTAGCTCAGTCTAGAGAGCTTGCTGAGGGTGACATTCGCGTCGGTTTACCTGCTGCCACAAACAAAGTCAGAACAAAAACCAACATGGCGCATCACAACAAAAAGAGTACATTTTTACGCAGGATTGGTCTAGATCAGTGCCGTCGATGCGGTGCATATGATAGGCATAAGGTGGGCGATTGTAAGGCAAAAGACCATACTTGCAAGGAATGTCAAACGCAAGGGCATTTTGAAGATTGCTGTATCAAGACTGGGAAAGCATATTTGACGAGCACCAAGTCAGGGAAGAAACGAGCAATCAAAAACGGAAACAAATTACATAAAATTAGGAACACTGACAGCGACAAGAGTTTATCAGAATCTTCTACAAGCTCATACGATAGTGACGATGTCTACAAGATTGAACGCAAAAGGAACAAGGACAGCAAGCGCATTGACGTCACACTCAACGGTGTCAGATGTACGTTGGACTGGGACCCGGGATCAGTATACTCCATCATTAGCACAGAATTTTGGAAACATATTGGAGCACCCCCTTTAACAAAGGCACCGAAACTACGTGCCTATGGGAACCTCAAACTCAAACCAAAAGGAATTACAGACGTAACAGTTGAAATCCTTGAAAGACAGAAAATTTTACCCGTTGTAGTTATGGAAGACGCCAACCCCATGCTTTTTGGTCTCCAGGGGAGCGAGATGTACGACATGACGTTTCCAGAACCCGTCTATTCGGTTAAGCCTACTCAGCGAGATACCAGAACACTTAAACAGGTATTAGACACTCTCGCCTCTTTTTGACAACAAACTAGGAAAAGTTAATAATTATGCCGTTAACATCCATATCAAACATGGTACCGCACCCAAACACGTCCCTGCCCGACCCGTTAAGTTCGCTAAGCGCAAAAACATAGAAAGAGAACTTGAGCGTTTAGTGGACGAGGGAATAGTTACCAAAGTTGATCCAAATATGACCCCCTTGGAATGGGCCACACCCACAGTCAACGTGGTCAAAACAAATGGCCAAATCAGAATTTGCGGTGATTTTCGCAGCACTATTAACCCTGCCATGGTAACACACGCTCATCCAGTCCCGCTATTTGACCAATTACGTCAAAACCTTGCCAACGGAGTTAAGTTTTCGAAAATAGACTTAAAAGATGCGTACTTCTACTTGCAATTCGAGATCGCCCCAGAGTCGAAAAAGTACCTGACAATATCTATTCACAAAGGATATTACCTATACATTAGGATGCCTTTTGGAATATCAACAGCACCCTCGATTTTTCAACACTACCTTGATGAACTACTCGGTGGTATACCAAACGTAGCGGTTTACTTCGATGATATCGCCTTAACAGGGAAGGATGACGCTGAACATCTCGAAACACTGTCTACTGTGTTTGACAGATTACAACGGGCTGGCTTAAAAGTCAATTTAACAAAATGCTCATTCTTCCAAACAGATATCGAGTACCTGGGACACACAATCAGCAAGGAAGGAATACGTCCAACTAAATCGAAGATTGAAGCAATAACAAAAAGCTACACCGCCTACTAACGCTCAAGAACTACGGTCATTCCTTGGGCTCGTAAATTTCTATGAGAAATTCATACCCCACCTACACAGCTTCTGCGCGGACCTGCATGCACTGACTGGCGCGCGCCAAAAATGGCGATGGACAGATAAAGAAAATACAGCGTTTAAAAATACTAAAATGCTGATTTGTGAATCAAAACCACTTGTTGCCTTTGACGAGAAGCGTCCGTTGTTTTTAGCGTGTGATGCCTCGGAAAAGGGTGTGGGTGCCGTATTATTTCATAAAGCGAATGATCAAATTCAACCTATCGTTTTTGCGTCAAGGAAGCTGAGATCAGCGGAAACTAAATATTCAGTTATTGATCGAGAAGCATTAGCCATATTTTTCGGCATCCCAAAGTTTGACCAATACTTACGTGGCACAAAATTCACACTTGTCACTGATCATAAACCCTTGATTCACGTATTAGGCCCACAGCGCAATTTACCGAAGCTTGTTAATAATTAATCGCTTAATACGATGGGCTTTGATCATTGGTAGCTATGACTATGACATCGTCTTCACAAAAGGACAACTTAATTTTATAGCTCACTACCTTTCCAGGATGCCCAATCCTGATGAGAGACTGTCCCGTATAGAATTGACAGTACACAGAATAATAGCTCAACTAAAACATAACAGTGTTTCAGATATAGCGTTGACAGAAGAAATAATAAAGGATGCGTCAAGGAATGATACTATTTTCAAACAAATATCGGAGAACATTAAGACAGGTTGGCGGGAAAATTCATATTCAGACATCTTAAAACCTTATGCTCGGAAACGCACCTAATTGTCCATCGAAAATAAGATTTTGATGTGGCAGGGTCGAATAGTCGTTCCGAATACGCTCAGGAAGGCTACATTGAAATACCTGCACACAGGACACCCAGGAATTTGTGCAATGAAAGCACTCGCACGTTTTTACGTATGGTGGCCATCGATCGACGATGATATTGAAGAGTAAGTACATCAAATACTGTCGTAAATGCCAAGAAAACCGGTCAAATAACCCTGAATTGCCTGTGTACTCCTGGTCCGTCCCTGACAACCCATGGGAAAGACTTCATGTCGATTTTGCGGGCCCATTTGAAGGAAAATACTGGTTTGTTCTAGCAGATGCACTTTCAAAATGGATTGAGATCAAGCCCATGAACCAAATAACTACAAACAAACTGTGTGAAGAGTTAGACACAACGTTTGGGTTTCCACAATTCTTGGTGTCGGATAACGGGACACAGTTTACCTCCCGGGAATTCCAAAATTATTGTAGAGACAAGGGTATCGTACATATTAAGTCGTCTCCATATCACCCGAGGACGAAAAGTACGAACCAGGCGTTCTGCCAAGCCATTAGGCTTGGCAGAACGCCTGGTTCGTACTTTTAAAACTAGAATGTCATCAAGTGCGAGCGATGGCATGACCCTGAGAAGGAGGCTAAAACTTCCTTTTTTCCTACCGTATAACACCTCATAGTGCCACCGGTAAGAGCCCAGGTGAAATTTTGTTTGGGCGTCGGTTGCATTGTGCTCTAGACAACGCGCGGCCTAACCCTAAAAGAACTCTGCAACACAAACAGATACAGGCAAACATTGAGTCTGAGAAACTAACCCCATCTTTTAAAGCAGGTGACAGCGTATTTGTTCGCGCCCGAGACGGATCCCGATGGTTACCTGCTACAATATCAAGGCGTACTCACAGATATTCTTACGCTGTGAACACTTCAGACAGTGTTGAGAGGCGATATCATGCAGATCACGTGCGTTCCCGCTTAGCAGACCCAATCAGTCCAGCTGTTACTGATCTTCCTCGATTACCTTCGTTAACACCTGTTGGACACACACTAACACCTGCCTCATTCACTAACTTTTTCCACACCTATCAGACACCGATCACCTTCAAGCAATCAGCCAAAGTCACCTCACCCAACGCCTCAACTAACCCAACCATCAATTTGGTCTTCCTGCCAGGCAACTCAAGACTCGCCTGATATAAATTCAAATGTGATGGAGCACATCGTTCCAATTTCATCAGGCACACAGAATCAAGCGAACACTCCACGACAAGCTAGCGCTGAGACACCTGGTCTCCCACTGGCCACGGCTGTCTTGCAGAGAGCACCAGCAAGGCGCAGTGGGCGCACCACCACGAAGCCACGACGACTTATCGAGGAGATGTCATAGCTTATTAGGTCGTGGACGAATGATATATACCTGGCTCTATGGTTGTGACATTGTCATTGTTACTTATTTACTACGTCAATAAATACATTCTTGTATGATGATATTAATCTATTTCACAAACCATAGAGCATGTATCAAACCTATCGACAGACGAGTGGGCAGACGCATTTCTACACGGCAACGAATAGAATAGAATGAATATCTGTCATAATTTTGGCACCCTAATATCCATAGGCGTATAGTTCGATTCAAAGTTAATGGCGGCTCAGAAGTTGGCTACTCGCTGCGCAGTACTCCACCCTTCACTCCCGCTGACCCATGAACTCGTTACTACGCAGCGACTCGCCTCATGTTCCGAGCAGCCATTAGTTTGAAGTGGGCTGTACCCAGCTTGCCCAAGGGGGGCAATTTTCAAATCAGTGTCAGATTGTATCTTGACTTAAATATGTTTCGCCCCCATAACAAACATGTATTTACAAAATTATAATCTTTAGAATCATAAATACATATCTCTGAAAACGCTAAAAATCTCTCCAATCAACGCCGTCGGCCGCTTGTTTACACGTCACGCCGCGTCACGATGCTTATTAATTTTCATGTCGTTAGTTAATCGTTTTAAATAATATTTGAACAAAAATACACGGTACAAACATTTTTTTGAACCAATTAATGTTACGTAATCAAACGGTTCGTACAGTCACGAGCTTTAATTTGGGACCCATTAGGTTGAAATGTTGAATGTCAAGTTAAGACATAAAATGTCTTATCTAATCGACCTATGAAATGATAACCTCGTTGCAAAAAGCTATCATTACGATTTTCTAATTACGAAAATGTGTCGTGTCAGTGTCATTTAAGAAAATACTAATGTGATATTTTCACAAAATATAATTTACCAATTAATAAAATGCTTGCGGCTAATCGTTTCCAAATAAGGCTCCAAATTATTGATTTGCACGAACAAGGAGTAGGCATTCACGAGATATCGCGACGAATAAATGTGACAAGAAACACAGTTCGCCGCTGGGTTCGACGCCACGGGAACGAGGAAAATATTATTGACTTACGACGAAACAACCATCACCCGCAAGTTATAACACAAGAGCAGAGCCGCTTGATGCAAAGGCCTGATGAATGGATTTACGCCAACGAGGCATTTTGCGGAAGCGTTTGAAGTCCACCCTTCAACAGTTAGAAGGCATCTTAAAGCTATGGGACTGCATCACAGGCGGCCTGCAAAAAAAATTGCGTTGACGGCTGCCCATAAAGCTGCTCGACTTATTTTCGCACGTCAGTATCTAAATTTTGATTGGACGACGACGGCTTTCATCGATGAAAAGACTTTTCAATCTTCCCAAACGGGCAGACTACATTTGTGGCGAATTGACAGGACGCGATACACGGAAGACCACGTCATAGCTAACAACGCGTCTGGTCGCATTACAGTTAACATGTCTGGCTGGATTAGTTCAGCCGGCATTGGAGAACTAATAAATTTACCACCCAGGGCCACTGCTCAAAATTATGTCGATTTATTAGACGAGAGTGTCCTTCCAACATTGCAACTATATTATCCACAAGAAGATGTTGCTCCAATAAACTTTGTTCAAGATAACGCAACAATTCATACGGCAAGAATCGTTAGAACTTGGTTCGACAATAATAGAGCAAATTTAAATCGTATTCCGTGGCCTGCAAAGTGTGCCGATAATCCTATAGAAAATTTATGGGGCTTAATGGTTCAAAAATGGTCAAATAGAAACGAAAGAACTAGAGAAGCACTTATGGATCACTGCCTCACAGTCTGGGAAAGTTTAAGGGGTACTGACATATGTGACAAATTGATTGGATCCGTGCGTAACCGGCTCCAGGCTGTGATTGACAATGAAGGTGGATATACGCGGTTTTGAATATTTATGATAAAAAAATTACTGGAGAGATTTATATTAATTTAGTCGTAGCCTTCGGTGATAAGTGTTTATTTTGTGCACCGCTAACCATGCTTTCTATATAATTGTGTTAAGATTGAGGTTTGTGTCATAAGTGTCTTAATAAATATAAAGAATAAAAAACTTTGTTTTTCTAAAGATTTTATTAATCAATATTTTAGCTGAAATCTTCTAAGCCCCCATAATCATAAACGGCCTTTAAACCTATTTTATTTTAAATATGTTGTTTTGGTCCGTCACTTTGATATTTATGTTTGAGAAAGAGACAAAACTTTTTAACTAATATAGGTTTGAAGAATAAGCGGGTTAGTTGACTAGCTATCATATTATTATATTGACAATATAATTTTGTTCTTTTTTATTTGTTTCTTTTTTCTTATGGGACCACAGGACCAAAAAGTAATTATTACTCGGAAATCGGTAATGATCGTTTGCCCTCGCTCCAGTTGACGTTAGCCCCTAGAAACGTAAAGTTGTCGATGGTAAACATTATGACGTTTATTGTTTGTGCATGTGCAGTGACAGCGTTAACATAATAGCTCCACAGAGAATAGCTCTAAATGGCGAAAGTTTGCTACACGATATTCAACCTTAGGTGGGTCCCAAATTAAAGCTCGTGCCTACTCAATAGTCGTAATTTATTGTTTTTTTTTCTGTTTGTCTGTTAAAAACGCTGTTCTTAGATAACTTATCTATTCATAATGTACCCTGCAAAGTTTCAAGTGAATTGGTACAGTAGTTTTATCAGTAATCGTGAAAACAATGAATAAAAGAAATCCCGATAACAATGTTTATATAACAATACGAATACAAGCGTTTGCTCACGAATATTACAAACAATGCTTTGTCTAAGCCTGTGCCCAAATCAATTCACGTTAAGACGGTAGACGTAACAAAAAACTCGAGTGTTTTGTTATTTGAGTGCGGTCATAAATCTGTCACGACACGCGGTATTTCCTGGACTTAACGGCTAAAAAACGCGAAGGCGCGGGGTACCTACTTTAGCGGAGAAATGTACTGTTGTGGCAGTTGTGGTCTCTTTCATACGTCGATGTCACCGCGTCTTTTTGTGTTCAGACGTCGATCAGAACGTTGATGCTGAAGTCGGACGTCGCTTAGAGCATAAAATAGGAGACTAAAGGTTTGCGGGAAAGTCCGAAAGGGATACCGTGGCTCCTGGCAACGTACAGGCAACTGAAGGAACACGGATGGGTTTTAGTCAGTAAGAAAGAAATTATTTGACAATTTCCCACCCAAAAAAAAAAGGCCTTAAGGCTCGTGCCGCGACTTGTCACTTGTGTGTGACACTGGTAATTATTCTACCTAGAAGTTTTCTTTCAAAATTGTTTTGTTAGAGTCGCGTTGCACCGGTTTTCACGACGCTTTAGTTAGATTTGTTCTGAAATGTTATGATTTCATGAAAAAGTAATTCAATGGAATAAATCTAACTAAGAGAGATGTATTAATGATTCTAATGATTACAATTGTGTAAATACATATTATGATCGAGAATCATATTTTGCCATTTTATCCAGATACAACATAACACTGACCAAAGACTGACAGAGCAAAGCCCATTTAACCTGTCTTTGACCATTGTTGATCTCAGCCATGTTTTTACGCGCCTGAGTGTACTGAACAGGGGGGGGGGGGCAGCTGGGGGAGCGCTACGTGAGCGATCACCGATCTTCTAGGAAACCGTAGCTTTACCCTGAAGCAATTTCTATATTTGCGTCCGTTAGTTCCACACCTGCACGGCCGCAGTAGGTACTTATACCGCAGTTCGCAAACGCAATTTGATACTTCTTCTGACTGCCTCTACCCGGTTCGTCTGGATGCAAGATGTAGGTTCCTTATTGTATCCCATCCCGATTGTTTCGATACAAAATCCTATTTGCTACATATGAAATGGTACCTATGGTTCATGTAGCAAATAGGTTTTCATAAATGTAAAAACCATAATACACTATACAAGTGAAAACACAATCCCGTCTCTGTCGCGCAGTCGTGTAAAAAGGGCAACCTGTCGGTTACAAAACAGTATGAAAATAATCTGCACTCTCTCTCAAGACAGAGGTGGCTTAGGCCCTGCTTAAAGAAGACCTCTTCACTCGGGCCAAACAAACCTGCTATGAGACTCATGTTTAAGAAAGTACTTACCTATACATACATTTAGATTGGATGATGAAGGTTAGTGTGAGTTGTTCGATGCGTTACATATACTGCAATATTAACACTTCCGACTCCACCCATTTTCCTAGAACTTATACCCCATGCCGCCATACATATTGGAAGTGAACCCTCCGGGAGGGTTGCCGACATTACGTTTGCGCTAAAGTTAACCATCGCGGAAGGTCAACGGCATTAGGTTTAAAACCGCGTTATAAAACACTGTAAAATTAAATAAAATTGTGTTTTCAAGGGGGTCTTGTCGCTATACGTAGTTTCCAGCCTTTTAATTTTTTTGTGAATAATTTGTAAACATGAACAAAAAAAATTAAAATGCTTGGATGTTAAAATATACATCACATTTTATTTTCACAGTTTATAATGCTGTATTCGCTAAGAAAAACCTGCATTTAAAATGATCCCTCCGCGAGGGCTCCTGGCACTGAACTTGTTAAGCCAAAAGAGCCGAGGGGCGTCTTGTGGTTAATTCTTATTGATTGTTATATTTTGATATTGATTGTTGTATTGACATATTTTCCATTAAGAGTTTCTCAGCAGCAAGTCGGAATCTGGGTTTGTATCCGTTTAATGACAATAGGGTCACCCACACATTTCTCTCATGTAACAGGGGGTTTACATGAGAGAAATGTGTTCTACATACCGCACACTACGAAAACGTGTTGTGTTACATAACTAACGTTTAAGTATCCCTTTGTTCTGCTAAGTAAATAGATAAAAATCATCACGAAAAGACTAAAATATTTATTATTAGTTAGTTTACAAAATGTGAGTAACAAATTACATCTAAATGAAAATTATTCTGCTTAGACTGAATTTTTGATGAGTGATGGATGACGCAGACCTGCCGGTCTATTCTGTAATAATCTCACAGTGAAAACTTAGGTGAAGTGAGCTTGAAGTGAGATGTCATTCCACGTGCTTCTAGGGACTGACAGTTCACTCCGAGCTCACTTCACCTAAGTTTTCACGGTGAGATGGTTACAGAATAGCACTGCTGCTGCTAGGGACTGACAGCTCACTCCGAGCTCACTTCACCTAAGTTTTCACAGTGAGATGGTTACAGAATAGCACTGCTGTAGGGCGAACATCTTTTTCTAGCAGAATTTTTAAAACTAACTAATAATAAATATTTTAGTCTTTTCGTGATGATTTTTCATCACGAAAAGACTAAAATATTTATTATTAGTTAGTTTACAAAATGTGAGTAACAAATTACATCTAAATGAAAATTCTGCTTCTGAATTTCTGATGAGTGATGGAAGACGCAGACCAGTAGAACGAACATCTTTTTCTCGTTTTGTCGTAATTTGTCTACGATTCTGACGTCATAATCTAATCCTAATACAAAGCTTAATAAAATAACTAACATTTGTATTTACACAAGTGAGTTGAATATACCAAGAGATTTCACGTTGTGATTAAAAAATAAAAGATGGCGGCTTTAGTACCGATTTTGGTCACAAGCCAAAATAACCCTATAGTACAATTACGTTAATCAACCATGCGACAATTCGATTTTTTGTTTTACATAATGTGGCGTTTTTGTGGATACTCCATGCCAGCTGGATACTAATTAAGTACTATAACACAAGGCACCACCTTCTATTAGTGGGAGCCGCAACACAAGCCGCTCCACCACAACGCCATTTGACATGGAATGAAATCGCCGTCGTCCGACGACCGATTATTAATAGAAGATGAAAAATGTATATAATGTGGCAATTTTGTGGATACTCCAGGCCAGGCTGGATACTAATTACGACTATATAAGGCTGGGATCACATTTCCATCACCACTTTCCGTGGAGTTTACCCCATACAGATCACAGCGTTTATTCTCAAGATCTGCATGACTATTCACAACCATTCGGCTGGCTGTCGTGTAGAAAACGACACATTTTCAATTACTGATTAGACTTGACCCCTGACAGAAAATATCTCTCGGAAAAGTTTCGGTCGTCTATTTGATTTAGGATTTGTGAACAGCCTTTAGAGGACTCCTTCGATAACATTGATTGATGTTTGATTCGGCATGGAAGCGTATAGAATGGTTGTGAATAATTATGCCGAGCCCTGAACTTCTTCAAGTCCGTTACATTATTTTTTCATTTTTGTATTGGTATTTTTTTTTGTCCTTCGTATTGTTTTCTCATTTTTAAACGTTATTTCTGTATCGGTTGAATTGTGTTTATTGTTTCTGCGCACTTTTTGGGTTCGTTTATGTTTCTTTGGCACATATTTATAATTTTGATGCTTAGTACGAATGTGAATCTTCCTGTTTCCGCTATGCGCAAACGCATCTCCGCAAATATGACATTTAAATGGTTTACTTCCAGTATGAATCTGAAAATGTTAAACACGTATTACACAACTGTTATTTATTTATATACTTTAAGCACACAAAAGTACAGAGGTGGACTTAATGCCATCGGCATTTTCTACCAGTCAACCTTCGGGTGATGCAGAGACAAACAGTGGTAGGTGCGAATTATTATATAATATATTAATTACGAAAATTGTGGAATAAATATTTATTAAAAATGTAAGGATATACATATACCTATTATAAACTATGAATTGAATATGTATATATAATAAGAGAATTATTTAAGATTAAACTTAATAAAAAAAAAATTAACATCCGACTTCAATAAAAAAAAAAACACTAAAACGTGATAAATAACTTTAATTTCGGAAGCCAGTGGCAAAAAAACGAGAAAAAAGAACCAAAGACTAAGTGGGAAAAATACGTATTATTGAAGCTAACTCAAAAACTACCCAAGCAGTTATTACAATTTATATGGGACCACCTCTGAAGTACGACGTGCCAAAAATCATCAAAAAAAAATATGGAATATATTCATAATTGGCGGAGAAATCGCGAAACATACAAAAAAACGTACAGTCGAATTGAGAACTCTCCTTTTTAAGTCGGTTAAAAATATATTTGTTAATATAATTAAACTGAAAAGGTGTCAAAATCTTCAAAACTTCATAGCGTAGGTATAATCGACCTCGTAATTGGTTTACCGTCCTGAGGCAAAACAAAGGGGTCTATTTGTTTATTTGGAAGTTAGATATTTTCAACCTAAGTGAAGTTTAAATTTACAGGGAATTGTTGTCAAAACTTGCAGAGCAATTACAAGGTCGACTACTTAAAAAAAATCATAATAACTCTGTGAATGAGTCAATGTAAAATTTACAACAGGCACAAGGAATGCAAGGACACAACTAAATAATTAATAAAATACTATTTATATTACGAAACATTTTATTTTTGAAGTGAAACTTCCAACGCGGCGATTCTATAATTGAACGTGAATTGAGAGTGAAATTTCAAGGACTCGTCACGTTTAGGTTAGGCACATTTCATTTCATGAGAGAGAAGAAAGATATAGCTCTCTCTGTCTCTCACACTAAATCTCTATTAGCACACGTTCGCATGGACGGAATAAATCGCGGCGATTTTTTTTCGTGCAATGGATTTTCATCGCTCTGCTTAGCGCTGAGAGTTTAAAATCCAACAGTGTGTTTTTTCAACGCGCTGGGACGAGTTCATGTGCGTCCCAACGCGTTGGAATCTCAACGCTCGGCTCAACACCGAGGGTTGAAAATCCAGTGCGCGATAAAATCCCGCCGCGATATTTTTACGTACAGACGCAAGGACATCAACCTACTACAATCTGTCAAATTTCTTTAATAGATTTTCAACTTTATCACTATAGCTTAAGGTTCAAAGTTGATTGGGAAAATTTGACAGTTTCGGGTAGGTTGACCCGCTGGCGTCTGTACGTCGGCTTATACTTTATTTTTTAAGAAGTTTCACTTCTACCGTGTGTACGGTGCTGCACGCGCAATTTGTTTTTGCAAAACATATTCCCTCTTGTTCATAAACGTTGATTAAAGTTAAGAGACGTTTAAACGTCAAAAATGTATGGTTAAACAGGCGCTAATCATTACTTAACTTTAAGCAACGTTTATAAATAAGGGGGTATATGTCTAACTGAGGTGTATGTGTATGTATGTGTGCGTGCCTGCGTCACTGGCGACGAGTTACCCACATTAATTATTAATGTGGGTAACTCGTCGCCAGTGATCTGTCAGCTACCGAATGAAACTACCTTTGCGATTGGATGCTAGTTTATTACTGTGCAAGCGACACAACATAATAGTAATGGTGCAGGCACGCACACATACATACACATACACCTCAGTTAGACATATACCCCCTTATTTATAAATATTAATGATTAATATATAAAAAAAAAGTTCGTGCAAAATGTCGAATATCATCGGAAATCTTCCAAGTTTCGATCACGACGCTCAGAGTGGCCAATATTTAAAGGTCGGCTACTACAGTACATAAAATTGAACAGTGTTAAAACCGAAAATAAAAGTGCTTTGTTACTGACGCAGCTTTCGGACAACACCTACCGCCTTGCACGGAACTTACTTCACCCTGATGTACTCGAGGAAGTTAAGTTCGAGGATCTAGTTGGAAAATTAGACAAGCATTTCACGCCGAAGCGTTGTGTTTTTGCTGATAGAGAAAAGTTCTACGAGGCGAGTAGATCTGATGGCGAGAACGTCGAAGAATGCGCGCACGGCGAGCCTGCCACGGCCACCCGCAGCTCGAACAATAGTTCCGAGAAATTTCGTCGGTGTACAGTGTGCGGTCTCAGAAACCACGACGCTGAAAAGTGTCGTTTTAAAAACTATCGGTGCCAAGTGTGTGGTGTGAAAGGCCATCTAAAGAAAATACGTAGGTAGTGCTAAAAAGGGTGAATCACGTTTACATTGTTTGAACACGGAGGAAATAATTTCGGAGCAGTGACTGTGAGGAATGTGAGCTATTTAACGTAAGGTATGTTAGTAACTCGCCTATAATAATAAAGGTGTTGATTGATTCCGTAGAATTAGATATGGAGTTGGATTCGGGGTCGGGGGCTAGTGTAATTTCCGAAACGTTTTACAAAAAATATTTTTCAGATCGTATTCTGATAAAATCTAATCTAAAAATGTGTCTTTACAATGGCCATAAAGTCTCGCCTTTGGGATATTTTCAAGGTCAAATTACATGCTTACATAATACCCAAGACATTAAGATATTTGTATTGCCGAAAGGAGGTCCACCGTTACTGGGACGAGATTTTATGTCGAAGTTTAGGATATATTTTACCTCGGATATTAATAAAATCCAAACCCAACCTACGAGTATAACACAGTCCGACACGAAAGAAGTGCAGCAACTTGTATCTAAATACTCAGACTTGTTCACTGACGAACTAGGTAGGTTCAACAAATTTGAGGTGAAACTTGTTTTAAAGGAAGGCTCCCAACCAAAAATGTTTAAGCCACGTTCTGTACCTTTCGTTTTAAAAGAAAAGGTGGAGGAGGAAATAGATAGACTGATAGGTTTAGGGATATTAAAACCGGTTAAATTTCCAAAATACGGAACTCCTATTGTCCCAGTATTAAAAGAAAACGGCAAGGTTAAAATAGCCGGTGATTATTCAGTAACACTGAATAAAGATTTAGTAATAGATAAATACCCAATGGTGCCGATTCTCTTGTCACAAATGCCTCTAAACTAGACTAAAAATCACTAAAATTTAGTTTATTCCTGTCAAACGATGATTTCCCATTCTGAAATAGACTAAAGTGACACAACTTAACTATATTTTAGTTTGACAGCACTAAGATGGCACTGAGATTTTAATTTAGTGAAAATGACAATTTTGCTATTCTGAATTTGATGTTTTTTCACCTAAAATTTTAATTGTCTACCTAAATCTGACCATTTTTAATCGCGATAAAATATGGTGTGGAGTACTATTAGTTGTCATGAACTAAAATTCACACGAACACCTCGACTTCAGATGCAAAAACAGTACTGTATATATATTTTTTTCTTTTCTTTTGCTTATAACTCAAAAATGGTGTGTCCTATCGCAAAAATAATGAAAATTTCGACCCCCTTTATGGAACCCTTATACCCCTAATTATCAACACGTAGGTAATATTTTTTTTATTTTCCATGCAAAACGTGAAAAATTCCATATAAAACACGCCAGGCTGCCCCCCCTGCGCACCTCCGGCTCTAAAATATTCACGGGGTAGGGCACAAACAAGTGTGTACCACGTGGAGTCGCGATTGTCAAATTCGATTTAGTTGTGTCAAAATAATTTTTAAGTTTAGAGACTTTTTATTGCAGAATAGCGTTAAGATTCTCATAGTAAAAAGTAAGGAATTTTAGTGATAGTTTAGTTCGGTGTACAAGAGAATCGGCACCAATGCCTAGGATAGAAGAGGTTTTTGCCAAGATAGGTGGAGGTGAGTGTTACAGCAAAATAGACCTAAGTAATGCTTATAATCAATTTGTCCTAGAGGAATCGTCGCAAGAGCTGACCGCGATAAGTACATCTAAAGGTTTTTTCAAATATACGCGACTTGTGTATGGTTTAGCAAACGCTCCAGCCATTTTTCAAAGAGCGATGGAAACATTATTAATTGGCATAGAAGGTATTAGCATATGGTTGGATGACGTGTGTGTAACTGCGCCGACTAGACATTTACATTTTAGCAGGCTACACGAAGTACTAAATAGATTGAAAGAAGCCGGTTTAAAATTACATAAAGAAAAATGCTGTTTTCTTCAGGATAGTGTCACTTATCTAGGCTACATTATAGATAGACATGGATTACAAACTTGTCCAAAAAAAACGGAAGCGATTACAAATGCACCACGGCCAACAAATGTCACAGAAATTAAACGGTTTATAGGATTAATTAACTATTATCGTAACTTTATACCGAATGCATCAGCTAGGTTGCACCCGCTACATGAATTATTGCGTAAGGGAGCGCAGTGGGAGTGGGGCGAACGTCATGAACGTGCATTTAATAGTGTTAAGGTCGAACTATCATCAGAAAGAGTGCTAGCCCATTTTGATCCCGCAGCACAGTTAGTATTGACGGTGGACGCGGGGCCGGCCGGTTTGGGCGCGGTGCTGGCGCAGCGCGGCAATGACCGTGCGCAACTCGAACGACCGCTGGCGTTCGCCTCAAGGTCATTGTCCACAAGCGAAAGAAACTACAGTCAGATTCACAAGGAGGCGACAGCCATTATTTTTGCCGTCAAATATTTTCACCAATATCTGTATGGACGTCAAGAACCGTTCGTTCTTAGGACTGATCATCGTCCATTGCTATCGATATTCGGGAAGAAAACAGGTATTTCAGTCATGGCAGCATCGAGGTTACAGCGTTATGCGATAATATTGTCTGCATATAATTATAACGTTCAGTATATTAAAAGTGAAAATAATGTTGCGGCGGATTATTTGTCGCGCTCGCCTTACCAGAACCAAATTGTAGAACGGAAGGACAAAATGATCTATCTTTCCTCAATTTCTTAGATGCTAACGTCGCCCCGCTAACTTTTAGCAATATAAAAACAGAAACAAGTAAGGACGACATTTTAAAAACAGTGATTGAATATGTGCAGAACGGCTGGCCGCGTAAAATTAATTGTAAACTGGTTCAGCCCTATTTTAACTGCAAAATGGATTTAGAGGTTGAAAATGGTTATATTTTTAGAGGTCACAGAGTTGTGATACCAGCGGTGTACCGAAATAGATTATTAAAAGAACTACATTCAGGTCATTTCGGAGTGGTAAAAACAAAGAGTGCAGCTCGTAGTAGATTTTGGTGGCCATCGATCGATAAGGACATAGAGGAATGGGTGGGCGCATGCCACACGTGCGCCGGCACCCGCGCCGCGCCGCCACGCGCGCCCCCCGCGCCCTGGCCGCGCGACTCGACTCCGTGGCTACGCTTGCACATTGATTACATGACTATAAATCAACACGTATACTTGATCGTCGTAGATTCATATAGCAAGTGGTTAGAGTGTTTACATATGAGTTGCGGTACTTCAAGTCGGGCGCTTATAACAAAATTAAAGGAATTGTTTTCTAGGTTCGGTATACCGAGTGTCATAGTTTCTGATAATGATGTAAAAATTAAGTCGAATGAATTTAAACATTTTTGCGAAATGAACGGTATCAGATATATAACGTCCCCAATTTATCACCCTTCCAGTAACGGACAGGCCGAAAATTCTGTAAAAACATGCAAGAAGATGATCAAATGTATTATTAACGATAACAATCAACAAAATGTAATTAACGAAAAACTTCTAGGATTTTTATTTGATTATACCGCACGACATCACCACATTGTGCAACGGGCGAATGCCCAGCAAAGCTTATGTTTGGCCGAAATATAACATCTAGGCTGGACCTGTTACTGGTAGATAGTCATAATAATGAAACTAATACTGATAATTTAATAACTAAAAGAACATTAAACATAGGTGATAGGGTATGGTTAAAATGGTACATAGCTAGGAAAGAGATATGGATTTTAGGTAAAATAATTAAAATAATAGGTAATCGCATGTTCGAAATATTAGTTAAGGATTATAATGTAAACTGTAGAAGGCATATTGATCAAATAAGAAAATATACAGGTGCAACCGTTAGGGCGACGAACGGCGCACCGCGCTCCCCGCCATCGGCGGCGGAGGCGCGGCCGCCACAAACACCTTCAGTTATTGAAACGCAAGCTATAGAAGGCAAGATAAATGATATAGGGGAGGAGGATGAGTGGGCTGAGGCTCAAAGTGAAGTCGATGCTAACGACCATAATAATGCTGAGAGTAATCAAGAAGTAGCCGAGGCTCGCGGCGATCGTTCTTTTGAATCACAGCCTACAAGACCGACTCGTAGTTGTAGACGTAACATTAATTATAAGGTATAAATTGTTATTGTATCGCACACCACGCATTTGAATATCTAGATTTAGTATGTAAAGAAACACACTTAAAACGGTACGCGTTGAATGTGTCTATAGATTGATGATAACGTATGATGTGTTGCGCGACCAGCCGAGTGTGTCGGTTTCTTATTGTTTGTAGTTATGTAAGACAAATTGTTATTTCTACCTACTTAATTAAGTTCTTTACTTTTGAAAATAGTGTTGGAGGAGTGAGGTGTATGTGTATGTATGTGTGCGTGCCTGCACCATTACTATTATGTTGTGTCGCTTGCACAGTAATAAACTAGCATCCAATCGCAAAGGTAGTTTCATTCGGTAGCTGACAGATCACTAACTCACCCGAATGTGTCGCATAATATCAGTTCTTGTCTTGAATGTTTTAGAGCAGTAATCACAGGTGAATTTTTTTTTTGGGTGGACGTTGGTCTTGTGCCTGTACAATCGTATCTTATCGGAATATACCTTTGAGCATAAGGTACACTTCAGTTTCTGTGTAGCATGACTAGCCTCATGTCTACCTAAATTCGCTTTTGACTGAAAATAAGAAAGAAAGAAGAATTACATGAGAAATTATTGCAATAGGTAGGTACAGTTACTACTAAAGCTAAAGTATAAGCTCAACTTTTTGGGTTAAAAAATAAATACTCATAAAAATTGGTGATCGTGAATGGGTCATCAAGACGACGTCTTAAACTGAAGCCATCACCTCACTGCAGCAGTCGGTGCTGCGGGTAACGTGTGGTTCGTGTCTTTCAGTCCACGGACCGATACATGCCCCAGTCAGTCTCCGGATTTAACTTAATCCAAATGGTGATTTACCAACTATCTATCTATCTAAACGAATGTCTGACAGACTCCTCGGCTCCGGGGCCAGGTCAGCGGACGATTTACTATAGAAACAAAGGCACACAATAAAATCAATCAATACTTACATACAGTTTGCCACAAATCGAACAAGCGTAATTCTTTTCCAGTTTATATGGATACTCTACATTGGGATGCGCGAATAGATAATGACGATAGTGGTCATTTCCTTTTAGCACTTCATAATCACACTGAAATGAAATTAAGTACCAAATATTAAAATGTACTAATATGTACATACCGACAAACTACATACATCTACAATATAGTAATATAAGGTCAATGGGGCGAAGTTGGGGAAAAGTTGGAATGCGGTTTATAAAAAAAATTATTGATTAGCCATTTTTGGCCATTTCTATTATATTTATGACAAGTTTTACTATATTGAAACTATCAAATTTACTTTAAGGTTATTTATTAGTAAGTAGGTATAGAAAATAAACACTAGTTTTGAATAAATTGCGAAATAGACGATTTCACTGCCATGTCGGATAAAACCGTCTAATGGAAAAAAAAACCAGTCAAGTGCGTGTCGGACCGCGCACAATGAAGGGTTCTGTAGTTGGGATGAATTTATCTCAAGAACAAACTTAACATTGTAGTTGAAAAACATGTTCTCTCATACGGAATGTATGGAAGAACACGTATAATTATAATTTCTTCTTCTTTCTAGATTCTTTACATAAAAACATAGATTATAAAACAAATTCAATTGTTTTTCCATTTAAAAAAAAATTAAATCCAAGCTTAAGGGGTCTGCGGAGCATGCGTAGTTCATACAAACGTAATACCAATATCATTTATTTTGTAAATCAAACATATTCTTAAGGTAAAGTGTATTTATTCCGATTGTAACTTCTTATAACTCGTCTTTAAATCAGTGTCCAATCAAAATATATATTTGGGAACCTAGGTATTATGTAATCCAATCGCAATAAATACACACTACCTGAAGAATATGTTTGATTTACAAATTATTTTGATATTACGTTTGTATGAACTATGCATGCTCCGCCCGCGCCGGCCCGTTAAGCTCATTGAGAAATCTGACTTAGTCAATTTTAACGGATTTATGATATTTTTTCGAGGAAAGTTGTTATTGATAAAATGCCAAGAGGATTATCAGAAGTTTTACGAGCAAGAATTGTAACTTTGAGGGAAGAAGGATATTCCACGAGAGTTTAAATAGCACGCTGAGTTTCTGTATCCCAATCCTGTGTCGTGGCCACGTTGCATAAGTACCACGGCATGGATAATTTAGCTGACCGACCCGCACAACTGTTCTGACTGCTGCTCAGAAGCGCTATATCAGATTGTTGGCAGCCCGTGACCCAACAATCAACGCCACTACAATAAAAGCAGAAGTGCGGGCCACCTCTGGACTTGAAGTTAGCACTCAGACTGTTTGCAACATTTAAATAAATAGTTTAATATTATTACCATTGGCAACATCTTGTACAATATTATGTTATAAAATTGGCAACACTGCCTCTGCCCCTTGCTAAAAACTTCATTAAACGAGGCACGTATTGCTCCCTTGTAATAAACGATAAAAAATATAAAATAAACTGTGATTGTGTTCAACTTTTGTTTTACTCAAACACAGACCATTCGGAATTGCTTACACCAGGCTGGACTACGAGCACGGAAGTCTTGGCAAGCACCTCTGAATTCATGGCAACGACATCGACGGAGATTGCAGTGGGCTAGGCTCCGGCAAAATGAAAAACATGAGGAGGAAAACATTTGGCAAAAATGTCTTTTCGTTGACGAATCACGAATCAGTAGTCATGCAGGTAACCGACGCGTCCGTGTCTGGAGAAGACCTGGAGACTCTGAAAGGCAAAGAACTGCCACTGGAACCGTTCAGAAAGGCGGGAAATCGGTGTCCTTTTGGGGTGGAATTATGATTGGAGCTAGAACGCCTTTGATACAAAACAGCAATTCGTACTGGTCAACGATGATGCGCCCGCACATCGAGCTCAACGAGTCAATGCTGCTCTCCGAGAATACGACATCACAAGGTTAGACTGGTCTGCTGGCTCGCCTGACCTAAATCCAAAAGAGCACGCGTGGGATGCTCTTAGGCGAGCTGTTTGGAACCGTCAGCCACCTCCCCAAACAGTGCCAGAGATCAGGGAAGCCGCTATTCAAGAATGGGACAGGTTACCGCAAGAAATGCTGGATAACTTGATCCTCAGCATGCCCGGGAGGATCTCCGCATGTGTGCTAGCCAGGGGATGACTTATTTTGTATTAAATAAAAACCTTCTATTAATAAATTTTTGTATAAGTTTGATTAAATGATATTTTTCTATTCATCAAATTTCTGTTACAATTATATTAGGATTGAATTACTCAATTTTTGTTATTAAAAAATAAAAATAAAGTTTTTTTTTTTTAATTTGAAACAGTGATTTCTATTTAAAAAATATATAACATAAAAACTTTTTCTTTACAAAGTAAATTTTTTTTAATATATCAGCTTCTGCTAGTGATCACAAACTTTCTTTGATGTGTGTATGTAGGTATGTAATCAATTATATTTAATGGAAATATAATTTCGAGAGCTATAACTATGTTTTAAATGATTTTATTTTCGTAATTATTTTATCATAATTGCCGAAAAAAAGTAACGAGCGAGCCTTACAGGAGTTGCATATAATGTGTAACATCTGACATCTTGGCTGACGTGTCGTATATCGTATACCGTCATCGTCATTGCCATCATCATCATCATCATCCTGTTTACAACCTATCGAAAAATGGGTTGGTACCATCTGACGGCCAACTCTAGCACCGCGCGCGCTCATTGGTCAAATAGCGCGCGCTTCCCTCGGTTTCCTGTTACTCACTTCCGTCGCTTTTCACGAAATCACTCCCACAGATTGCAGGAAAGCGAGACGAAAGATATTACACAAGCAAGAAATTTTGAATTTCACAGGTTACAGTGATCATCTTAATAATAAAAATCTAGAAAAGCTTATTGTACCTACATGGTCACATTTTCTTGGGTATACTCTATCATCTTTTGGCCTTTTGATTGGCTTTCCCATATCATCATATGAGTCATAATCCGAATCTTCAGAGTGACTTGTTGAGTCAGGCTGGTAATCTTCATCATTTTCCTTGCATTTGGTTTTTTTTTCACGAGAAGTTGAGCCCTCAAGACATGCGCGTTTTTTATTAGCAATTTTTTTTGTGATGTCTTTCTTTTTAGGCTCCGGTTTTGGATCATCATTTGCATTTGAATTAAAATCTTTTGTCAGTGGATCACCAATTTCTGTTTTAATGACATCTATTTCCACTTCCACTTCATCTAAATTACATTTGTCTGGATTTATTTCTTCATCACTGCTGGAACTGAGACTTATAAATTTCCTTTTTTTATTTGTGGAATGATTCTCAATTTTGTTTATGTTACGATTATTTTTATGTTTCTGCTTTTTCTTACTCTGTCCTTCTATTTTATCAATTAAAAGGTCAAGATCTAATTCCTCTATCTCTGTACTTGCATTGCTATCATCACAGCTATCATACTTCACATTTTCACATATTACAACTGAGCTCAGAGTAATAGGGTTTAGTCCATTGTTGTGTCTATCTATATGTTGAAGCATTGGCTTGGTAATCTGAAAGCAATAATATTACTATTATTTTTTACAGGCTTAATTGCATCTTGAACCATACAGAGGCCGTATTAGGACATATTAATGCCACCATTATTCCAGTGTGAGTGAGAGACGGAGCTATACAAGGCCACTAGCACCATCCTTTTTTCACGGTGGAATAATGATGGCATTAATACTTCATAATAAGACCCCTGTAGTTATTTATTTTCATTAATTTGGCACACACACAGACCTAATAAATGTCTTGTTTTATTGTTAAATTATTATGTTCAAAGACCTCGGCCATTTTTTTTGTTCATGAAACATTTTCTATTTTCTTAAACATAAGTACCTATATTAGGTATGTCAAAACAACCGTGAAGTATAAAAATGAAACTACAATGCTACTATTTACTAAAATGCCAGACTTATAGGAGACACTAACAGAAATAGTTTGATAACTAAATAAAGTGCTTACCTTATCAGTATTTTTTAATATACCACAAATAATTTCTTGTGCATTCCAAACAGTCTGCATGAAATTAAAAGTTTTTGTCAGAAGAGCATTACAGATGTAACAAACATATTCATCATCATTTGGGACCTGAAAGCAAGTAAATAAATAAGTGTAGCATTCATAGTGCTATCAATTTGAATCTTTAAGTCCAGCAGCAACAGTGGGCTTAAGTAATGAGGATGAACCAGAAACCGTTGGCCTTACCCTAACTTCAACATTCTATTAATTTGATTATTAATTATATTCCTCCTGTCTACTCTTCACTAACTATTGTTACATTACCCCCACATGGGCACATGGGATCAATAAGTTTGACCTCATCAAAGTAAGATTACACTAGCCAACTATATCGCCAAATTGAATAGGTACCTTCGAAGAACTTCATATCTATACACCGTAAGGACTATTTCTGCTTACAGCGCTCGGCCGCTATAGAACCGGGGCGGTAACAGATGTGGTCATCGTGTTCACGGGATTTTGTTTTCAAACTGCTTAGATATGAAGTTCTTCGATAGTACTTATTGTTTCTTTGCTGCTCATAGTGCCCCTAAGCGTATGCTCCAACTCCTACAACTCCGCCCCTAAGATGACCCACTGACCGTACTTACACAATGAAATTGTTTTAGTTTAATAATACTTTCGATGAAAGCCTTGTGATGTATATTGTCTAATCTATAAACTTTTTCATCAACTCTGAGGCATAGTTTGCAAATTGTATTCACTTCGAATATACACTTCATTTTATACTTGGATCTGGTTAAAACAGGTAATGTTATTATTGATCACTATTAGGGAGTATGTTCAGTGAAAAGAAGTTAATGTGGACGGAGAATATTTTTCTTTTGTGATTCTGTTTGATTGAACACCTGTTGAACACTAAAAAGATTCAACCTTTATGCAGGTCGCAGAAACATTTTTAGTTAAGGATCTCGAAACAACAAATCTGTGCAATAAAGTGACTTATTTGTTTCCATTGCTAATAAACTGTGCTAATAAATTCCAGCAATTTTATTGTATTGTAATGTTTGATCACAGAGCCACAGAGCATGTGTGTTTGATGCAGTGTTGCCAGTCGGTCATGTCAGAAATCACCTGAAATATAAAAAAATGTAACCTTTTTGTGTAAAAAATAACCTTTCATATTTTTTTACTGGAAAGGTATTATAAATTGATAGAATAGAATATTAGTTGTATTGATTTACAGAAACATCGATGAGTATTTGAGCACTTGCCCGCATTTCTTGATTTATTCATATTGATTCTTTATAATAAAATTGATGCATTAAGAATTGATATGAAGTTAAACGAGTATCGAAATATCGCAAAAATATGGTCCATCAAATGCGCGCGCAAGCGTAATATGAATTCTAGTACATTTTTACATACTAAATAATTATGAATTTCAATTTCTTTATTAGTTGTGGCTTCTTAGAGGTTTTTGTTCTTCTACTACTGCTAACGAAGCTTACCAACATGAAAAATTCTAAAACGAGCGTTCCGTTTCACGTTGCTTTTATGTAAAAAATTAAAAGTTAATTCTACAAATCCCGAAAAATCACCTAAAAGTAACCTTTTCATTAGTGTAACCTAAAAGTAACCAATGCAGTTAAAAAATCACCTAAAAGGTTACAAAAGTAACCTTCTGGCAAGACTGGTTTGATGTTGTTGATTTAGGCTGCGTTCCGAGTTACTGTTGTACCATAAAGGTTATTATAATGCACTATGAAAGTAGTCTTCTTTTGTTGTTGCTAGCAACCTAAGCTAGCAACTGTTATCGTTCTGTTCTGTCATCCTGTGTTTTTCAGATGAAGTTAATTTTAGTTATAATAAAATGTAAATTACTTTATTAAACCACTGTTACAATGATATCTTATTTTCATTGAAAGCAAGCTCAGCCAACAGGTTATGGGCCCAGGCATGATCTGGTGTGATATCTGAGCGAAGAAAAGTATCTGATCTCAATTTCAATTAAGGAACAAGCTGTTACAAAAAGTATTGAGAGGTTGGCAGGCCAAGCTAATTATGGTACGTGGGCTTTTGCAATGGAAATGTTCCTGATCGACCTCGATCTGTGGGAGTGTGTGAGCGAGAAGTTCGTGGCAGACTCGGCGGAGGCTAAAAGGAAGGATGCCAAAGCTCGGAGTAAGATCTGCCTTATGTACATGGAAAAGATTTATCCCATGATCATGAATCTCAAGACAGCGAGAAATACTTGGCAAGCGTTGCAAAAATCATATGCTGATGGCGGATTACTGCGACGGCTATATCTGTTGCGGAAATTATTCAACGTCAAATTGTCAATGTTTTCACCAATGGAGGAATATCTCCATGACATCCAGTCAACCAGCCAGTCATTACTTAGCATAAAGGCAGGTCTAGATGATGAATTTGTTGGGATTATTATGTTGGCTGGTTTATCCGATATTTATAATCCTCTGGTGATGACATTGGAGCATTCAGGCATGAAGATTACGACAGAGTCTGTGCAGGCAGCATTGCTCAAAGAAAGTTCGAGGAAAAGCAGCACAACAAACACAACTGAAGATGACACAGCAACGGCACTGATGTCAAAGTCCAAGAAGGGTGTTATATGCCATTTGTGTAAAAAGAAAGGGCATTATAAATGGCAGTGTCAACGTCGTAAGTCGGGAGACAAGTCTGAAGACAGCAAAGACACATATTTTAATAAGAAGAAAGACAGTAAGGAGACCTCGGGTCTAATGTCCGCTCTATCTATGACGGTTGGTGACCGCCATTGGGTCGTAGATTCCGGAGCTACATCACACATGACGTCTGACGTGCACATTCTTGAAGATAGACAGTACATTAGTTCTAAGCTAGTGACGACCGCGAACAATGATAAAATTGTGTCTAGTGAACAAGGGGATGTGTATGTCATGGAACGCTCTGTGAGGTTTGAGGATGTACTTATGCTTCCAGGTTTGACGACAAACTTGCTGTCGGTAAGTAAAATGTGTACTAAGGGTTGCACTGTTGTTTTCGATGAGACTTCTTGTAAGGTTTACCAAAAGGATTACAAAGTAAAAGTAATTGGAAAGCCAGTATTGACAGCACCACTGAAACAGGGGTTATATGTTTTAGATAAAAAAGCAGCGATGGTTCTGACGTGTCCTCCAGAAGATTCTTCTCGCGCCTGTTTTGATTTGTGGCACAGAAGATTAGGTCACCTGAGCGGAGCTCTGATGGTGAAGCTGAAAAATTTGGCAGATGGTCTGACTTTTAGAGAGGTGAGCACGGAACCAGGTGAAGGGTGCTGTAAAGGGAAGGAGTGCGTCAAAATGTTTCCAAAAGGTAAAAGCAAGAGAGCAAAAGACTTTCTTGAACTCGTGCATTCGGATTTAGCGGGCCCTATGGGGGTGGAATCCTGGGGCGGTAATAGGTACTACCTGATTTTTGTGGATGACTTTAGCCGAAAAACATTTAGCTATTTGTTAAAATCTAAGACCGAAGTATTCGCTAAATTTATGGAATTCAAAGCACTAGCTGAAAATCAGACGGGAAAGAAGATAAAGAAATTTCGTAGCGATAATGGCACTGAATATACCAATGGAGAATTTCAAAGTTTCCTGAAGAAACATGGGATCCAACACCAGAGATCAGTACCTTACACTCCTCAACAGAATGGAGTGGCGGAACGAACAATACGCACAATAACTGAAAAGGCTAGATGTATGGTGCATGAGGCTGGTTTGGACAAGAGATTCTGGGGAGAAGCCGTTAGTTGTGCCGTGTACCTGAAGAACCGATCTCCAACAATGGCCCTCAAGGATAAAGTTCCAGAGGAGGTTTTTACAGGAGAGAGAGTCGATCTATCGAATCTGAAAATATTTGGATGTAGAGCTCAGGTTCTGGTAAAGGATCATAGTCGCAAGAAGTTTGATCCGAAGACGGTTCAAATGATAATGACTGGGTATTCGACCAATTCGAAGGCGTACCGATTTATCAATTTGGAGGATGATCCAACGAAGATTATCATAGCTCGAGATGCTACATTTATGGAAAATGTTTCCGTGACTACTAAAGAGAAACAAAAAGCCGTTGTTCCTGTTTCTAAGAAGGATGCTGTGGTCATAGATTTACACTATGACATTCCTGGAGTTAGTCGTTCCACTACTCAACCAGAGGTTCCAAGGATTGCTGGTCCTGTTGCAGTGGGGGTTCCGGTGGCTAGTTCAAATTTGAATGAAGAAGAATCTAGAAGTGTATCTAGTACAACTAGGGCTAGTTCACTGACGAGATCGGATTCTGCAGAGAATTTTTACGACTCTGTCGATGTAGAGAATCCTACGACAGAAGATTTGCAAAGTTCAACTTCTGTCGACTTAGAGCGTCCTGTGGCAGAAGATTTACAAAGTTCGAGACGTTACCCTGCTCGAAATAGGGTTCCGAAGCGGGAGAAAGACATGGTGTACAATTTCCATGTGTCAGATGATCCTGATCCTATTTCAGTTAAAGATGCTATGGAGTGTTCTGACAAGAAGTTTTGGGTAGAAGCTATGAAGGATGAGTTCAATTCCTTGAAGGTGAATAGAACCTGGGAATTGGTTGATCGACCATTAGACGCAAATGTTATCAAAATGAAATGGGTTTTCAAGTTGAAGATCGGAGCTGATGGCAGCACCCAGCGCTATAAGGCCAGGCTGGTTGCTAAGGGTTATTCGCAAAAACCTGGTGAAGACTATTTTGAAACATTTGCACCGGTAGTCAAGATGTCGTCGATTCGTCTTCTACTAGCACTGGCAGTTGAGAAAAACCTGATCGTTCATCATATTGATGTTACCACCGCTTTTCTTAATGGAGATCTGCATGAAGAGATTTTTATGGAACAGCCGCAATCTTTTGTTCAAGAGGGGAGTGAAGGCAAGGTTTGCAAATTAAAGAAAGCCATTTATGGCCTCAAACAAGCTGCCAGGTGTTGGAACCAAAAGATTCATGAGCATATTATAAAGATGGGGTTTTCTCGGTCTAAATATGACCAGTGTGTCTACACAAAAGATTATGGAGACATTTTCACTGTCATAGCTCTATACGTGGATGATTTTTATATATTCACAAATAAAGCTGTAGAAGCCAGGACGGTGATAAATCAGATTGGAAGGTCTTTCAAAATAAAGGATTTGGGTGAGGCAAGAGAATGTCTTGGAGTCCGGATCGAGAGGAAGAGTGTAAATGAAATCCACTTGTCTCAAAAGAAATACATTTCAAAAATTTTGGAGAAATATGGTATGTTAGACTGCAAACCAGTAAGTACACCGGTTGAATTGAATCTTCGCCTGAAATCTAGTGAAAAGAATGACAACACGCGGTATCAGGAAATTATCGCTTCACTAATGTACGAGTACCTGGCATGTTGCACAAGACCTGATATATCGTATGCAGTTCGCTGTGTTACAAAAAATATAATAAGCCTTTGGTTGCCTATAACAATACGAATTTGCTCACGAACGAAGCGTTTGCTCACGAATATTACAAACAATGCTTTGTCTAAGCCTGTGCCCAAATCAATTCATGTTAAGACGGTAGACGTAACAAAAAACTCGAGTGTTTTGTTATTTGAGTGCGGTCATAAATCTGTCACGACACGCGGTGTTTCCTGGACTTAACGGCTAAAAAACGCGGAGGCGCGGGGTACTTTAGCGGAGAAATGTACTGTTGTGGTCTCTTTCATACGTCGATGTCACCGCGTCTTTTTGTGTTCAGACGTCGATCGGAACGTTGATGCTGAAGTCGGACGTCGCTTAGAGCATTTAAAAATAGGAGACCAAAGGCGTGCGGGAAAGTCGGAAAGGGATACCGTGGCTCCTGGCAACGTACAGGCAACTGAAGGAACACGGATGGGTTTTAGTCAGTAAGAATCTGACACGCCCTCCTAGAAATTATTTGACAATTTCCCACCCAAAAAAAAAGGCCTTAAGGCTCGTGCCGCGACTTGTCACTCTTGTGTGTGACACTGGTAATTATTCTACCTAGAAGTTTTCTTTCAAAATTGTTTTGTTAGAGTCGCGTTGCACCGGTCTTCACGACGCTTTAGTTAGATTTGTTCTGAAATGTTATGATTTCATGAAAAAGTAATTCAATGGAATAAATCTAACTAAGAGAGATGTAAGTATTAATGATTCTAATGATTACAATTATGTAAATACATATTATGATCGAGAATCATATTTTGCCATTTTATCCAGATACAACATAACACTGACCAAAGACTGACAGAGCAAAGCCCATTTAACCTGTCTTTGACCATTGTTGATCTTAGCCATGTTTTTACGCGCCTGAGTGTACTGAACAGCGGGGGGCAGCTGCCCTCCCCTGCCACCGCCTGGGTACGCCCATGACACTATCTTAGCCCAGCTATCTAATTACGCAACACATTTTCGTAAACGATTACCTACGACAAATTTGTTTCATTTTGACAGTTCAACAGCATTCATTGCGTTATTTACGTTGTTGGGCAGATTTTTTTTCGGACTTATGAAGCTATGGATTAGCAATCTGTTTCAAAACGATTCAGATACTGATTGATCGTGTATTTACGCAATTAGGGTACAGGTTAGCACAGACGTAATTTTATCGCGGTGTTTTTTTTCGTACACTGGATTTTCAACTCTCGGTATTGAGCCGAGCATTGAGAATCCAACAGAGCACATCCAGCGCGTATACCAGCGTGTCAAGAAAACACACTGTTGGATATTCAACTCTCGGCGCAAAAAATCGCCACGATATAAATACGCCCGTGCGAACTTGGGCTGTTACGTTACGGTTTCCTGGAAAAGCGGCGGCCGTAGTGACGGCTGTCATGAACATTATGACACCGGCAATGATATAAATCGTTAGATTCGCCCTACCACGTCAAAAGATAGTTGCGTTTCTGTTTCATTTTGACACCTCTGACACACAATGATACTGCGTCATTGTGTGTCAGAGGTGTCAAAATGAAACAGAAACGCGACTACACTTGTTTGTCATATAATGTGTGAGCTCACTCTTCTCAGTATACACTTCTTCATGTGACTGAGTACGGTGAAGGCAAATCTAGCGATTTAAATCTTTGGGCGATGTAAAGGAAACCCCGCCCGGGTTTGCTTTACAGTGTCAACAACGCTCTCTAGGAAAACACACCAACTTACTTTCATTCCACGTTTCAGTGACGTCATTCGCCCGTAAATTGCGGACGCTACGTGAGCCTGAGCAATCACCGCTCTTCTAGGAAACCGTAGCTTTACCCTGACGCAATTTCTATATTTGCGTCCGTTAGTTCTACACCTGCACGGCCGCAGTAGGTACCTACTTATACCGCAGTTCGCAAGCGCAATTTGGTACTTTTTCTGACTGCCTCTACCCGGTTCGTCTGGGTGCTAGATGTAGGTTCCTTATTGTATCCAATCCCGATTGTTTCGATACAAAATCCTATTTGCTACATATGAAATGGTACCTATGGTTCATGTAGCAAATAGGTTTTCATAATTTTTACACGATTGCGCGATCGTGTAAAAAGGGCAACCTGTGGGTTACAAAACAGTATGAAAATAATCTGCACTCTCTCTCAAGACATGCGTTACATATACTGCAATATTAACACTTCCGACTCCACCCATTTTCATAGAACTCATACCCTATGCCGCCATACATATTGGAAGTGAACCCTCCGGGAGGGTTGCCGACATTACGTTTGCGCTAAAGTTAACCATCGCGGAAGGCTAACGGCATTAGGTTTAAAACCGCGTTATAAAACACTGTAAAACGAAGTAAAATTGTGTTTTCAAGGGGGTCTTGTCGCTATACGTAGTTTCCAGCCTTTTAAATTTTTTGTGAATAATTTGTAAACGTGAACAAAAAAAAAAAAAATGCTTGGATATTAAAAGTTTGGATGTTAAAATATACATCACATTTTATTTTCACAGTTTATAATGCTGTATTCGCTAAGAAAAACCTGCATTTAAAATGAGCCCTCAGCGAGGGCTCCTGGCACTGAACTTGTTAAGCCAAAAGAGCCGAGGGGCGTCTTGAGGTTAATTCTTATTGATTGTTATTGACATATTTTCCATTAAGAGTTTCTCAGCAGCAAGTCGGAATCTGGGTTTGTATCCGTTTAATGACAATAGGGTCACCCACACATTTCTCTCATGTAACAGGGGGTTTACATGAGAGAAATGTGTTCTACATACCGCACACTACGAAAACGTGTTGTGTTACATAACTAACGTTTAAGTTTCCCTTTGTTCTGCTAAGTAAATTGATAAAAATCATCACGAAAAGACTAAAATATTTATTATTAGTTAGTTTACAAAATGTGAGTAACAAATTACATCTAAATGAAAATTATTCTGCTTAGACTGAATTTTTGATGAGTGATGGATGACGCAGACCTGCCGGTCTATTCTGTAATAATCTCACAGTGAAAACTTAGGTGAAGTGAGCTTGAAGTGAGATGTCATTCCACGTGCTTCTAGGGACTGACAGTTCACTCCGAGCTCACTTCACCTAAGTTTTCACGGTGAGATGGTTACAGAATAGCACTGCTGTAGGGCGAACATCTTTTTCTCGTTTTGTCGTAATTTGTCTACGATTCTGACGTCATAATCTAATCCTAAGTAATACAAAACTTAATAACTAACATTTGTATTTACACAAGTGAGTTGCATATACCAAGACCTTCACGTTGTGGTTAAAAAATAAAAAGATGGCGGCTTTAGTACCGATTTTGGTCATACGCCAAAATAACCCTATAGTACAATTACGTTAATCGACCATGCGACAATTCGATTTTTTGTTTTACATAATGTGGCGTTTTTGTGGATACTACATGCCAGCTGGATACTAATTAAGTACTATAACACAAGGCACCACCTTCTATTAGTGGGAGCCGCAACACAAGCCGCTCCACCACAACGCCATTTGACATGGAATGAAATCGCCGTCGTCCGACCGATTATTAATAAAAGATGAAAAATGTATATAATGTGGCAATTTTGTGGATACTCCAGGCCAGGCTGGATACTAATTACGTCTATATAAGGCTGGGATCACATTTCCATCACCACTTTTCGTGGAGTTTACCCCATAGAGATCACAGCGTTTATTCTCAAGATCTGCATGACTATTCACAACGATTCGGCTGGCTGTCGTGTAGAAAACGACACATTTTCAATTACTGATTAGACTTGACCCCTGACAGAAAATATCTCTCGGAAAAGTTTCGGTCGTCTATTTGATTTAGGATTTGTGAACAGCCTTTAGAGGACTCCTTCGATAACATTGATTGATGTTTGATTCGGCATGGAAGCGTATAGAATGGTTGTGAATAATTATGCCGAGCCCTGAACTTCTTCAAGTCCGTTACATTATTTTTTCATTTTTGTATTGGTTTTTTTTTTGTCCTTCGTATTGTTTTCTCATTTTTAAACGTTATTTCTGTATCGGTTGAATTGTGTTTATTGTTTCTGCGCACTTTTTGGGTTCGTTTATGTTTCTTTGGCACATATTTATAATTTTGATGCTTAGTACGAATGTGAATCTTCCTGTTTCCGCTATGCGCAAACCCATCTCCGCAAATATGACATTTAAATGGTTTACTTCCAGTATGAATCTGAAAATGTTAAACACGTATTACACAACTGTTATTTATTTATATACTTTAAGCACACAAAAGTACAGAGGTGGACTTAATGCCATCGGCATTTTCTACCAGTCAACCTTCGGGTGATGCAGAGACAATCAGTGGTAGGTGCGAATTATTATATATATTAATTACGAAAATTGTGGAATAAATATTTATTAAAATTGTAAGGATATACATATACCTATTATAAACTATGAATTGAATATGTATATATAATTAGAGAATTATTTAAGATTAAACTTAATTAAAAAAAAAATAACATCCGACTTCAATAAAAAAAAAAACACTAAAACGTGATAAATAACTTTAATTTCGGAAGCCAGTGGCAAAAAAACGAGAAAAAAGAACCAAAGACTAAGTGGGAAAAATACGTATTATTGAAGCTAACTCAAAAACTACCCAAGCAAAGTTATTACAATTTATATGGGACCACCTCTGAAGTACGACGTGCCAAAAATCATCAAAAAAAAATATGGAATATATTCATAATTGGCGGAGAAATCGCGAAACATACAAAAAAACGTACAGTCGAATTGAGAACTCTCCTTTTTAAGTCGGTTAAAATATATTTGTTAATATAATTAAACTGAAAAGGTGTCAAAATCTTCAAAACTTCATAGCGTAGGTATAATCGACCTCGTAATTGGTTTACCGTCCTGAGGCAAAACAAAGGGGTCTATTTGTTTATTTGGAAGTTAGATATTTTCAACCTAAGTGAAGTTTAAATTTACTGGGAATTGTTGTCAAAAGTTGCAGAGCAATTACGAGGTAGACTACTTAAAAAAAATCATAATAACTCTGTGAATGAGTCAATGTAAAATTTACAACAGGCACAAGGAATGCAAGGACACAACTAAATAATTAATAAAATACTATTTATATTACGAAACATTTTATTTTTGAAGTGAAACTTCCAACGCGGCGATTCTATAATTGAACGTGAATTGAGAGTCAAATTTCAAGGACTAGTCACGTTTAGGTTAGGCACATTTCATTTCATGAGAGAGAAGAAAGATATAGCTCTCTCTGTCTCTCACACTAAATCTCTATTAGCACACGTTCGCATGGACGGAATAAATCGCGGCGATTTTTTTTTGAGCAATGGATTTTCATCGCTCTGCTTAGCGCTGAGAGTTTTGGGAAAATTTGACAGTTTCGGGTAGGTTGACCCGCTGGCGTCTGTACGTCGGCTTATACTTTATTTTTTAAGAAGTTTCACTTCTACCGTGTGTAAAACATAAAATGTTTGCAAAACATATTCCCTCTTGTTCATAAACGTTGATTAAAGTTAAGAGACGTTTAAACGTCAAAAATGTATGGTTAAACAGGCGCTAATCATTACTTAACTTTAAGCAACGTTTATAAATAAGGGGGTATATGTCTAACTCACCCGAATGTGTCGCATAATATCAGTTCTTGTCTTGAATGTTTTAGAGCAGTAATCACAGGTGAATTTTTTTTTTGGGTGGACGTTGCTCTTGTGCTTGTACAATCGTATCTTATTGGAATATACCTTTGAGCATAAGGTACACTTCAGTTTCTGTGTAGCATGACTAGCCTCATGTGTACCTAATTTCCCTTTTGACTGAAAATAAGAAAGAAAGAAGAATTACATGAGAAATTATTGCAATAGGTAGTTACAGTTACTATTAAAGCTAAAGTATAAGCTCAACTTTTTGGGTTAAAAAATAAATACTCCTAAAAATTGGTGATCGTGAATGGGTCATCAAGACGACGTCTTAAACTGAAGCCATCACCTCACTGCAGCAGTCGGTGCTGCGGGTAACGTGTGGTTCGTGTCTTTCAGTCCACGGTCTCGCGAGCGTGTAGGACCCCGTAGCTTCCTTCGTGCGAGGAGGCAGAAAGGGAACGGGAGGATACGACCTCCCTATCCTTAGCAAACGGCTCGGACGCAGGAGGGTGTTCCACGATCTCCGGCCGCGATAGATTGTGGCCTACGGGCGACGGACTTGGGAAGTCTGTCGTCTGACAACATACAGCGCTGACCGGCGCGGCGGCGCGCCGTGTTTTGTACGCGCCGCGAACAACAGCTGTAGGACGACAAGTGAACACCAGGCGGGCCGATACATGCCCCAGTCAGTCTCCGGATTTAACTTAATCCAAATGGTGATTTACCAACTATCTATCTATCTAAACGAGTGTCTGACAGACTCCTCGGCTCCGGGGCCAGGTCAGCGGACGATTTACTATAGAAACAAAGGCACACAATAAAATCAATCAATACTTACATACAGTTTGCCACAAATCGAACAAGCGTAATTCTTTTCCAGTTTATATGGATACTCGAGATTGGGATGCGCGAATAGATAATGACGATAGTGGTCATTTCCTTTTAGCACTTCATAATCACACTGAAATGAAATTAAGTACCAAATATTAAAATGTACTAATATTTACATACCGACAAACTACATACATCTACAATATAGTAATATAAGGTCAATGGGGCGAAGTTGGGGAAAAGTTGAAATGAGGTTTATAAAAAAATTGATTGATTAGCCATTTTTGGCCATTTCTATTATATTTATGACAAGTTTTACTATATTGGGTGATCAAACATTTAGTTGACTTTTATTAGAAACTATCAAATTTACTTTAAGGTTATTTATTAGTAAGTAGGTATAGAAAATAAACCTAGTTTTGAATAAATTGCGAAATAGACGATTTCACTGCCATGTCGGATAAAACCGTCTAATGGAAAAAAAACCGGTCAAGTGCGTGTCGGACCGCGCACAATGAAGGGTTCTGTAGTTGGGATGAATTTTGTCTCAAGAACAAACTTAACATTGTAGTTGAAAAACATGTTCTCTCATACGGAATGTATGGGAGAACACGTATAATTATAATTTCTTCTTCTTTCTAGATTCTTTACATAAAAACATAGATTATAAAACAAATTCAATTGTTTTTCCATTTAAAAAGAAATTAAATCCAAGCTTAAGGGGTCTGCGGAGCATGCGTAGTTCGTACAAACGTAATACCAAAATAATTTGTAAATCAAACATATTCTTAAGGCAAAGTGTATTTATTCCGATTGTAACTTCTTATAACTCGTCTTTAAATCAGTGTCCAATCAAAATAAATATTTGGGAACCTAGGTATTATGTAATCCAATCGGAATAAATACACACTAGGTACCTGAAGAATATGTTTGATTTACAAATTATTTTGATATTACGTTTGTATGAACTATGCATGCTCCGCCGGCCCGTTAAGCTCATTGAGAAATCTGACTTAGTCAATTTTAACGGATTTATAATTTTTTTCGAGGAAAGTTGTTATTGATAAAATGCCAAGAGGATTATCAGAAGTTTTACGAGCAGGAATTGTAACTTTGAGGGAAGAAGGATATTCCACGAGAGTTTAAATAGCACGCTGAGTTTCTGTATCCCAATCCTGTGTCGTGGCCACGTTGCAGAAGTACCACGGCATGGATAATTTAGCTGATCGACCCACACAACTGTTCTGACTGCTTCTCAGAAGCGCTATATCAGATTGCTGGCAGCCCGTGACCCAACAATCAACGCCACTACAATAAAAGCAGAAGTGCGGGCCACCTCTGGACTTGGAAGTTCAGACCATTCGGAATTGCTTACACCAGGCTGAACTACGAGCACGGAAGTCTTGGCAAGCACCTCTGAATTCATGGCAACGACATCGACGGAGATTGCAGTGGGCTAGGCTCCGGCAAAATGAAAAAGATGAGGAGGAAAACATTTGGCAAAAATGTCTTTTCGTTGACGAATCACGAATCAGTAGTCATGCAGGTAACCGACGTGTCCGTGTCCTGGAGACTCTGAAAGGCAAAGAACTGCCACTGGAACCGTTCAGAAAGGCGGGAAATCGGTGTCCTTTTGGGGTGGAATTATGATTGGAGCTAGAACGCCTTTGATCCCGTATCGAGGCTTCATGCCGGCAGATAGGTACAAAACAGCAATTCGTACTGGTCAACGATGATGCGCCCGCACATCGAGCTCAACGAGTCAATGCTGCTCTCCGAGAATACGACATCACAAGGTTAGACTGGTCTGCTGGCTCGCCTGACTTAAATCCAAAAGAGCACGCGTGGGATGCTCTTAAGCGAGCTGTTTGGAACCGTCAGCCACCTCCCCAAACAGTGCCAGAGATCAGGGAAACCGCTATTCAAGAATGGGACAGGTTACCGCAAGAAATGTTGGATAACTTGATCCTCAGCATGCCCGGGAGGATCTCCGCATGTGTGCTAGCCAGGGGATGACTTCTTTTGTATTAAATAAAAACCTTCTATTAATCAATTTTTGTATAAGTTTGATCAAACGATATTTTTATATTCATCAAATTTCTGTTACAATTATATTAGGATTGAATTACTCAATTTTTGTTATTAAAAAATAAAAATAAAGCTTATTTTTTTTAATTTGAAACAGTGATTTCTATTTAAAAAATATATAAGTAACAAACACTTTTTCTTTACAAAGTATTTTTTTTTTAATATATCAGCTTCTGCTAGTGATCACAAACTTTCTTTGATGTGTGTATGTAGGTATGTAATCAATTATATTTAATGGAAATATAATTTCGAGAGCTATAACTATGTTTTAAATGATTTTATTTTCGTAATTATTTTATCATAATTGCCGATAAAAAGTAACGAGCGAGCCTTACAGGAGTTGCATATCATGTGTAACATCTGACATCTTGGCTGACGTATCGTATATCGTATACCGTCATCGTCATTGCCATCATCATCATCATCATCCTGTTTACAACCTATCGAAAAATGGGTTGGTACCATCTGACGGCCAACTCTAGCACCGCGCGCGCTTCCCTCGGTTTCCTGTTACTCACTTCCGTCGCTTTTCACGAAATCACTCCCACAGATTGCAGGAAAGCGAGACGAAAGATATTACACATAAAAAAGCAAGACATTTTGAATTTCACAGGTTACAGTGATCATCTTATTAATAAAAATCTAGAAAAGCTTATTGTACCTACATGGTCACATTTTCTTGGGTAAACTCTATCATCTTTTGGCCTTTTGATTGGCTTTCCCATATCATCATATGAGTCATAATCCGAATCTTCAGAGTGACTTGTTGAGTCAGGCTGGTAATCTTCATCTTTTTCCTTGCATTTGCTTTTTTTTTCACGAGAAGTTGAGCCCTCAAGACATGCGCGTTTTTTATTAGCAATTTTTTTTGTGATGTCTTTCTTTTTAGGCTCCGGTTTTGGATCATCATTTGCATTTGAATTAAAATCTTTTGTCAGTGGATCACCAATTTCTGTTTTAATGACATCTATTTCCACTTCCACTTCATCTAAATTACATTTGTCTGGATTTCTTTCTTCATCACTGCTGGAACTGAGACTTATAAATTTCCTTTTTTCATTTGTGGAATGATTCTCAATTTTGTTTATGTTATGATTATTTTTATGTTTCTGCTTTTTCTTACTCTGTCCTTCTATTTTATCAATTGAAAGGTCAAGATCTAATTCCTCTATCTCTGTACTTGCAATGCTATCATCACAGCTATCATACTTCACATTTTCACATATTACAACTGAGCTCAGAGTAATAGGGTTTAGTCCATTGTTGTGTCTATCTATATGTTGAAGCATTGGCTTGGTAATCTGAAAGCAATAATATTACCATACAGAGGCCGTATTATGATGTATTAATGCCACCATTATTCCTGTGTGACTGAGGGACGGAGCTATACAAGGCCACTAGCGCCATCCTTTTTTCACGGTGGAATAATGATGGCATTAATACTTCATAATAAGGCCCCTGTACTTATTTATTTTCATTAATTTGGCACACACACAGACCTAATGAATGACTTGTTTTATTGTTAAATTATTATGGTCAAAGACCTCAGGCATTTTTTTTGTTCATAAAACATTTTCTTTTTTCTTAAACATAAGTATATTAGGTATGTCAAAACAACCGTGAAGTATAAAAATGAAACTACAATGCTACTATTTACTAAAATGCCAGACTTATAGGAGACACTAACAGAAATAGTTTGATAACTAAATAAAGTGCTTACCTTATCAGTATTTTTTAATATACCACAAATAATTTCTTGTGCATTCCAAACAGTCTGCATGAAATTAAAAGTTTTTGTCAGAAGAGCATTACAGATGTAACAAACATATTCATCATCATTTGGGACCTGAAAGCAAGTAAATAAATAAGTGTAGCATTCATAGTGCTATCAATTTGAATCTTAAGTCCAGCAGCAACAGTGGGCTTAAGTAATGAGGATGAAATAGAAACCGTTGGCCTTGCCCTAACTTCAACATTCTATTAATTTGATTATTAATTATATTCCTCCTGTCTACTCTTCACTAACTATTGTTACATTACCCCCACATGGGCACATGGGCATCAATAAGTTTGACCTCATCAAAGTAAGATTACACTAGCCAACTATATCGCCAAATTGAATAGGTACTTACATAATGAAATTGTTTTAGTTTAATAATACTTTCGATGAAAGCCTTGTGATGTGTATTGTCTAATCTATAAACTTTTTCATCAACTCTGAGGCATAGTTTGCAAATTGTATTCACTTCGAATATACACTTCATTTTATACTTGGATCTGGTTAAAACAGGTGATGTTATTATTGATCACTATTAGGGAGTATGTTCAGTGAAAAGAAGTTAATGTGGACGGAGAATATTTTTCTTTTGTGATTCTGTTTGATTGAACACCTATTGAACACTAAAAAGATTCAACCTTTATGCAGGTCGCAGAAACAGTTTTAGTTAAGGATCTCGAAACAACAAATCTGTGCAATAAAGTAACTTATTTGTTTCCATTTCTAATAAATTCCAGCAACTTTATTGTATTGTAATGTTTGTGTTTGACTTTGATGCTGTTGATTTAGGCTGCGTTCCGAGTTACGCTGTAATCGACTCTAGGAACATATTTTGAGAATTGAGCGTGCTAACTGCTAACACCCGTACCGAATTAGCGTGAGCGCGATAACGATGTGCCGTGAATCGTAATAGATGACGTCTGATATGCGCCATCTTGCGATAACGCCGATAATGCCTTTTAATAATATCACCGTGAGCGCTATAAAAAATTACAGTTGTGCTGTTTTGTTTTGAGCCGCATCATATCTTTAATTGACGTGGCATTTTCAAAATTGTGCTTTTGGCTACCGTTCGCCACCTAACTAAAGAAGAAGAACAAATTTGTGAAATATACACAAAGAAATATAATTGCAAGTTTTGACGTTAAGCGAGCTCTGTGAGCGCGTTCAGGAGCGTTTCGAATTGTTGACAGCCCTCAGCTGTCATAATCGTGATATCTAAATCGGAACGCAAATTATTGATGGCAGCGCTGTAAGCGTTTAAGCTGGGAACAAATTATCGGATGCGTCCGTAAGCCGCGAATGACGGTCCCGACCGATGAGTGTGGACGTTGTTCCCAACTCCAGCCGGCCAGCCATCTAATTAAGCAAACCCATTTTCGTAAACGATTACGACAAATTTATTTCATTTTGACAGTTCAACAACATTCATTGCGTTATTTGCGTTGTTGAGCAGATTGGTTTTTCGAACTTATGAAGCAATGGATTAGCAATTTGTTACAAAACGATTCAAATTCCGATTGATCGTGTATTACATATTAGGGTACAGATTTCTATCAGACGTCCGATCGCTTAAGGACGGCCCAAGGTCACGTCCGCGACTTACGACCGATAGTTTGCACAGTGTAGTGCTAAATTTACTATCCAGATACAAATAAGCCGCGACTGTCAGCCGCGGCTTACGGACGCTTCCGATAATTTGTTCCCAGCTTTATGTTCTATTCGAAAAGCGGCCATAGATAATCATTTCAACCACAGAATACATCCACTTCAACTGCACAGACTACATAGAGAGTAGAGTAGTAAAGACTACCTAACATACTCGTCCTTGTATGTCCTTGAAACTTATAAATTATTATTGGAAATAGAGACAATTATAAAACTTGATTAATAGCAAAATGGTTGAGCAAATATTATTTTCAGTCAAGTTTGGAGTATTTTACGAGAGTACACTCACGCCATAAGGAATTTTCTCATGTTGCTATTTGCAACTCAATTATATGTTTAGTAAGAATTATATTTTTTGTGCGCCCGGGGCGCGGCGGTGGCGGCGCCCGGTTTAAAACATTTAACCTACCACGGCTCTTGGTTTTTCAAGCGTACTCTTTTTTTGTTCTTCTAAGATTCGCCATTCGTGTAATCGAATAGAGAAAGTCTGCTTAGTGTGAGTGCGTCTTTATTCGTCATCTGTCAAAGTATTCTGTCTGTCATTTCACTCTTAATTTGTCATTTTTTTTGACGTCATAAACAAAAATGACTAATTAAAGAACAGTTGGTTAACCATTGTTTGGGAGAATTAATATTTACGAGTGTGAAACACTATCGTGTTAAGTAAGAATCTTTATCTTCTGCCTGTGTAAATACATTGTAAATTGAACAAATCCCTTTTCCATACATAATAATGTTTTTTGTTTTTGCATCTATTTATTTTTCATTTTAGTTTTTGCACTCATGTTTGTACAGGTGTGTTCGCTTGTTGAAACTATCTCCATAGATTACAGCTAGGCAGCATGGAGGAGGTAAGCTTCACCTGATTGCTAACGCATACTTAAATACTTACCTTAATGGACAAAGATATTTTTATTGTACAGTGTAAATTATCCCTGTACCCGGCCTGCCTGCCGGCACACCGGCTTTATCATTTATCAATGCTTTAACCCTATTCCTATAGAACTCAAGATTATAAATAGCATTAGTGAACAATCCAGACTATAAACATTACTTTGATAAAACACTTACCTATCCAAAAATTCCTGACAAATTGATGTGTATTTACATACATTATAGTAGTAAGTAATTGTCATAACTAGGTAACTGCTACGTTTTGTATGATAGCATTAGGGTGTTTCCAGTATGTCTATGTTCTGTATTATTTTCTATTTAAAATGATGAAGAGCAAAAAGGATAATGATCAGTTACATAAGTACTGCATACATGTTTGAGAAAGTTTTGGAAATTAAAAATTATTCTAGTGATAAGGTTGGACTATACTTAGTTGGTCTTCAAATGACATTCAAAACTTAAAAAATAATCAAAATAGACAATTTCAGTACTATTGTAACACCTGAGTTTGTGAGTGATATTATGTATTTTCCAGTTAATAGGAAGAGACCAACAGTCAAAGCGACAAATACCTCCAATGTTGAAGAAAATATTACAGCAAGATGTTCGGTTCACGAAAAACCTTGTGGAACTTGGGCTGAAAACTACCTGGACCAGATCTCTACGCAATAATTACAGGCTATTTGAGGTATGTACACATAGCATTTTATTAGATTGGAAGCACAAACATTCAAAGCTATGGTCTCAAAGAATTATAAAATGAAAAAGATAAATAAAATTCAGACCACAGCATATTCTGTTAGCTGGTAGTCTCATTAAAATCACAAATCAACACTGTTTTAATAAAATTTAGGTAGAATAATGCATGCATGTATGTATATAAGTAATAAAGTAATGTTATCTACACTTGTTTGCAGGTGTCTTGCCATGGGATCGTTTGGTTGGCTGGCTGGCTCACTTTTATCTGGCTGTTTAACAACAAGGAACTTTATCAGTTGCAAGTTAACACACTCATAGGTATGACAACACTTTTATTGTAGCCATATAACGTGGGTGTACTATAGGTACACCTCTGCCTAACCTCAAATTAGAGGCGTGATGTTATGTTATATAGATCACTAAATATTATAAAACAAAGTCGCTTTTCGCATTTGTCTGTATGTCCGCGTTGTTCTTCTAAAATACACAATAGATTTTGATGAGGTTTTCAACATAATTTAGAGAATTTATACCGGAAGGTTTTTATATAGAAGGTTTTTACATAGGCAGTCGCTCCATGTAAAATATTGGTATTCAGCTGCATCCGGTTAGACTGGAAGCCAACCCCAACATAGTTTGGAAAAGGCTAGGCAGATTGATTCCGGAAGGTTTAAAATATACAGGGTGTTAGGCAGACTGTTGAAAAAGACCCAGGCCACACGGATTTTTTAAAAATGACATTTAAATTTTATTCGAAATTCGTTGTTGCTCAAACTTCAAACGTCAATCATTTTATTTAAAAATAACAAAACCGGCAATTTTTTTATTTACAAAATTTCATAAAAAAAGAAAAAACCGAAGCTATTGACCAGTATATTATTAATCCTAAGATAAAATATGTTATTAAAATTGGCCATTTAATTAAGATTAAAATATGCCTGGACATCACATCATTTGAATGAATACTATTGCTATAGCTTATTCAGCTTCGAACATGTTACGCCGCGTGATGTAGTTAATGTTTTTAACACACTCAAGTCAAAAAACACTGGTGATTACTGGGGCATCTCCATTAAACTTTTAAGCAATATAATAGACATCGTAGCCCCTTATCTAGCTGTTACTTTTAATAAATGTGTTGATTTAGGAACTTTTCCTGACCTCATGAAGAGTAGTAAAGTCATACCATTATTTAAATCAGGTAATAAAAATGATGTTGGCAATTTCAGGCCTATTTCTATCTTACCAGCATTTAGCAAAATATTTGAAAAGTTAATACTCAAGCAGTTGCTAATCCATTTTAATTTAAATAGCCTCCTCCATAATGAACAATATGGCTTTACAAAGGGTCGTTCGACCACAGATGCGGGTGTTGCTCTGCTGAAACACATATTTAACGCATGGGAAAACTCGCAAAATGCTATTGGGGTTTTCTGTGATCTCTCCAAAGCCTTTGATTGCGTGCACCATGACACGCTTTTGCGTAAACTGCGTCATTACGGTGTGCAAAATGAAGCTCTCAACCTTATAAATTCTTATTTACATAATAGGTCCCAATGTGTAGATGTTAATGGTGTGAAATCTTCCGGGCTGCCAGTTCAGTTAGGTGTGCCTCAAGGCTCAATACTGGGTCCATTCTTGTTCTTAGTCTATATCAATGACTTACCATTCTATTTAAAGGGTATCTGTGAAGTTGTACTGTTTGCAGATGATACGTCACTTATTTTTAAAGTAGACAGGAATAGACAAGACTTTGACGATGTAAACAGTGCACTCTCAATGGTTACGGATTGGTTTTCGTCAAATAACCTAGTTCTCAATAGCAAGAAAACCAAATGTGTAAAGTTCGCCCTTCCAAATGTTAGAAATCTAGGACCCAACATCGTCTTAGATAATGAGTCACTTGAAACTGTAAACACGGCAGTTTTTCTGGGCATAACAGTAGATGCCAAACTTCAGTGGGGCCAACATATATCGAGCCTAGCGGGAAGGCTCAGTTCGGCCGCCTACGCCGTCAGGAAAGTAAGACAATACACTGACGTTGATACAGCTCGGTTAGTCTATTTTAGTTATTTTCATAGCGTTATGTCCTACGGTATTCTGCTGTGGGGCAAAGCTGCTGATATTCAAAATATATTTGTCCTTCAAAAACGAGCTGTTCGAGCAATTTACCAGCTCGGTGCCAGAGTTTCTCTGAGAGATTTTTTCAAAGATATCGGTATCCTCACAGTGGCATCACAATTCATTTTCGCCAACATATTATATATTAGGCAAAATATACACTTATATACTAAAAACAGTGATATTCACAATGTTAACACTAGAAATAAGGACAAACTACGTACTCCCTTTCACCGGCTTCATAAGGTTCATAACTCATTTGTTGGGCTTGGTATAACCTTTTATAACAAGCTACCTTCTTCTTTGCTAGATTTGCCTTTTAATGCGTTCAAAACTAAAGTAAAATCCAACCTCTCTTCAAAGGCATACTATTCTATCAACGACTACTTAAATGATAAGAATAGTTGGTCGCTGTGATTAACTCAAGACAATGTTTAAATGTTCTTTCTCCAGAATTAGCTTACTTACTGACAGGTTATATGAGTTTATATAATTGTTTATAATTTTACTAATTTTACTTTATTTATTGTTGACATAATCTACTCATTACAATGTTTTTTTTTAATGAGTTGTATTGCAATATGTGGTTAGCTAGCGACCTCGATAATTTTTTACTTTACCTCAATGGTCCTAGTTTATCAATTATAACTTCTAGTTACAGCTATATGTAAGCGGGCACGCCCTTTATGTCTGGAGGCTTTTATTTAGATATTGTTTTCGTTAAGTTATTTTTATTTCTGCTTGAGTATAGTTCTCGATGTTTTTGGTTGGTATATTGGCGTGTGCTAGCTGTCATATGGCTATTAATTTTATAATTTAAATTATGTTTTGTGTTGCGTAATGTAAATATCATTTTGCATACTATTATATAGAATCTTTTTTACTGAACAGACAGCTGTGCTGCTGGGGAGTTTGTTGCGCCACTTCTTCTTCCCAGCTAAAGCACTAGGAAGTGGTGAAGGGTGGGCGTTTTGGGGGACTGTCTTATGTAATTTTGACGTTCGAAAAGTGCTGATTCTCAGCCTAGTTTGAATAAATGACTTTTGAATTTTGAATTTTTGAATTTTGACTATAAAAGATATCACAGATTTAAAATTATGTGCAGCAAAATAATTATGGCTGACGGCGTGGCGCCATGACTGACAGGGGTCAATAACCTTTCCTCGGCGTGTTAATTGAAATTAATTTATGAATTGAATTAATAAAGTTTGATGACAGTGTTGAGGCTGATAAAAATCAATAATTAAGTATTTGGATGTCCAAACTCCACAAATGCAGGACTGACCATTTTTATATTTTTTGTGTTTTTAATTGTAAGGCCCGTTCAAAAAACAGGACACGGTTGAGCATACGGTGGAGGTCTGTCCGGCTTGGGCAGAGCATCGCCGTGTCCTCGTGGAGGCGATCGGTGGCGGGGATCTCTCGCGTCCGGCCCTAGTCCAGGCCATGGTACGGAGCGAGAGGGCATGGGAGGCCGTCACCTCCTTCTGCGAAGCAGTAATGCTCGCGAAGGAGGAGGCAGAACGCGTGAGGGAGAGGCAAATTTCGCGCCCTCACGCCCCTAGCCGCCGCAGGAGACGCCCCGGGCGTCGGGAATCGCAGGCCGATTCCCGGCCACCGTAGGCGCGGGCTTGCGGACGGTGAGCAATGGGTAGACCGTGGCCCTGGCAACGTACAGGCAACGGAAGGAACACGGGTGGGTTTTAGTCAGTAAGAGTCTGATACGCCCTCCCGCTCCACCCGGAGCGGGAGAAGTTATTTGATAATTTCCCACCCAAAAAAAAAAAAAAGGCCCCGTTCAAACGGCTATGACTAAAACGATAATTTGTTACTGTATAATTTGGGATCAACCAGCTGTTTCTATGAACATTGGGATGTTGACGTGTGATCCTAACTTTTAACCGTAGATTATCATACTGACAGCGCCGTGTGAATGGCCTCTAATGATGTGCGAAAGCGGATATCTCAATTGATACTTTCTTTAGTATCTTCGAACGACTGTACCTAATACAAATTAAGGCGAGAACTTATTAAAACAAGCATTCATTATTATTTAGGTAATAATAATTGTGTTATTATTGTGATATACATTTTTTAAAGTGTAAGTTACAGAATGATTTGTCAGACATATTTATATTGAGTCCCTGCGATACCGGAGTCCTTTCTTTAAAATATTTTTGTGTTTGCAAGATATTAAATATTGTATTTTTTTAAATTTCCTAAGTAACAACAACAACAAAAAGAAGTGAAGTGTATCTTTTATAACTTTTCAAATGACAGTTGACATGACAGTCAGCCTACCCCTAGATATGAAGCTATTTAACATGAATATTGGATAAAATGAACTGTCTTCTAGTCATCATTCTCCTGCCCATATCCCAATTTATATGGTGTCGGCGCAACATGTCTTTTTCTTCCATACTTCTCTACTAGTCATCTTCTTGGTAGTCGGTAGTCAGTCCCTTTCTAGTTACACATATCTTCTCTCAATCCATCGTTTCTTTGAAAACAAATACTTTAAACTAAAAATTGCAAAAATGACTTTACATTAATTTAAATGATAAGTAAAATAATCCCTTAGATTTCTTAACAAAATAATTTAATGTAACTTACAAAATCAAACTTTTAGTGTTTAAAAATACAACAAAAAGTGTAATGGCATTTAACTACCAACAAATTGATCAGTGTTCAATTGTCTTTTTGTCTGACTTTATACAAACTTCTACATAACTATCCTTACTAATATATATTATAAATGCCAAAGTGAGTTTTGTTTGTTTAATACGCTTTCACGCTAAAACGGCTGAACGGATTTGCTTGAAATTAGCACATGGGTAGACCATGACCTGGATTAGGACATAGGATTTTTGTCCCGATATTCCTTCGGGATCGAGAATTATGCGGGTGAAGCCGCGGGGCGTAGATATCTAATAAATTTAAACAAGATATTATTTGATACAATAACTTAAGGCTGGCTCTGTTTTAAAGTGTAACTGCTTACGTTCACAATAAATTTATTTAATTACTTATAGGTAGACCTCGTGTATAAAACAATGACATTATTAGTCATGATGTCACTACAATCTAATGAACTCTAGCCATTAGGCATAATTATGTCTTTAGATGTCTACATTTATTGCTCTTTCGTGGCCGAGACACGTCTGTAAAACAATGCAAAGTAAATAAGAATAATGAATAGATTTTTTAATTAAAAACCGGCCTTGAAATGGAGTCTACAAAGATAAATATGGACAGTTAAAAGAACTTTTGTTCTAGCGTTCAGTGTCAAGTTAACGAATTGTGTAACACCATCGCCGATCTTAGCGCAGCGGCGACCGTCAACGTGAATAGCATATTAATATGTAACGGGCATAACCCGCATGTACAGACGCCAGCAGGTCAACCTTTTCAATCAACAACTAAGCCAATTTTTTCAATCAACTTTGAACCTTATGTTTTAGTGATAAAGTTGAAAATCTATTAAAGAAATTTGTCAGATTGTAGTAGGTTGATGTGCAAATACATAAACCTTTGGTAAGTGACGCAGTATCGCATAAGGCGGATTGCGGAGCGGATTTACACAATGCGTCGTGAAATGTGCGCGCCCGCTCGCACTCCGGAAATGTTCAAACGTGTTGAATATTTGTTTAATGCGCCGTTCATTCCGCCTGCGCAGTGCGCCGTCATTCACTCAGGAGTAGGGTTGCCAGATAAAGGCTTATCATTTTGAGTCGGGCTGTAGTAAAATAAATAAGCATTTAATTAAGCCTCCATATTTTTTTTACTTGTTGTAAATATATTTGAACGGAAAAGAAAAATGTAAGTTATTTTCAAATATAATAACCCTCATTTCAAGTAAAAATTACCTACCTCAATACGTATTGTATAGTTTTCTAATATTATAAAAAACAACCAAATTGAGCACCTGCTTGTTGATAAGGTAAACTTCTAAGACGACCCACTGACCAATCTTTGGTAGGAAGTCAACACGAGTTAACTTATAAAACTTGAAAGACTTTTAAATATTTATCAATGGGTTTTATCTCCGTATTTTGTCTCCGTCAAGGGCTTTGCAAAACTAATAAAATTACTAACATAAAAGTCTGCAGTTCGGACTTGATCAATCAAATCCATTCTGTTTCGCTCTTTAGTCCATAAACTATTCAGCAGGCTAAATATTATTTGGCAAAAGGAGAAAAAAGTAATAGGTCTTCGGAATCCGGGACTGTAGTCTTATTACTGGACACGGGACAAGACGCAAAATTCCGGGAAATTCCCGGATTTCCCGGTCATCTGGCAACCCTACTCACACTTACACTTACAAACTTTACACTTAACAAAATATTATGCCTAATAAGTTAAGTAGCTAGACACACTACTAGGCAGAGATAAAGTACGATAGACTTTCATTTACTGCAATACGTGACGCGTGAGTTCTATTATGAACGCAGCATGTTCACCAATCCAGCATTAGGCTGTCGTGTCTTAAATCATACAAATTGTACAAAATTATTTAAATTGACATATTATCCAATCAATACAGTGTTTGAATTTAATTCCTTTGCAGAACACCGAATGAGAAATTAGAAGTTTCATTTGACTGCTATATTCATCATATGCCTTTTCCCAACTATGTTGGATTCGGCTTCCATTCTAACCAGACGCAGCTGAATACCAGTTTTTTATATGTAGCGACTGCCTATCCGACCAGTTATTTGGTAACACGATAGCCCGAAAGTCTGACAACCAGTATTTCCAAGCGGGGAGGAATCCAGTCGGTGTCAGAATTTCGGGTTTGGCCTCTACCCAAAATTTACCTAGATCGATCGAAACTCCATCATCTGCCTAGCTTTTTCCCAACTATGTTAGGATCGACTTCCAGTCTAACCGGATGCAACTGAATATCAGTATTTTACATGGAGCAACTGCCTATCGATCGAAACTTAACATAGGTACAGAAATGTAATGTTATGATGTATTTTCCACAGCACTCATCTTGGATATCGTGGTGATAGCTGTGATCAAGGCGTTCGTGCGTCGACGTCGGCCGGTTCCAATGAACAAGCTGCTAGAAGTCGGCCCGGACAAGTTCTCCTTTCCATCTGGACATGCGAGCCGAGCTTGTATGATCGTATCTATACTTATGTTCAACGAAGTCCCCGTCTACTTCGCCCCTCCGCTCCTCGCCTGGGTGGGCTCGGTGTGCCTCACACGAGTACTTGCCGAAAGACACTATATCTTGGACGTAATATGTGGAGTTATGATCGGGCTCCTAGAAGGTTCTCTAATGCAATTACTATGGCTTTCTCAAGGCACCTGCGCGTCAATTGTAGCGTCCCTGTCCGATGAGAAAGTTGAGGGAGGAGAATATCATGTGTAAATTATTGTATTTTAATACCAAATATTGTTTCCTAAAATCTTTTAATTTATTAGATACCTACTTAACTATCATTCAGTCGTAAATCCAAACATATAAATCTATAATACACTAACAAGTCGTTTAGTTCCACGAAGGTATACCTTTCCAGTTGATGCTGATCTCGGATTGTATAGGATTTCCGTACAATGCGAGGTCAGCTTAAACTGGAAATGTATAGCTTGATGTGTCGCCATGTGTAAACCCTCATTTTAATTTTTATAATAAATAAACGTTTCTGAAATTTAGTTAAGAATTTATTGCCATATTTTTTATTTCTTATCGAATATTAATTAGGAAAAATGTAACTGTACATCTGTAACCTAACACATTTCGAATTCTGTGATGAGGTAATTTACTGTGTAAGTAGTTCACTAATAAAAAAAAAGATAGTTTTACTAATTAAAGCTGATGAGCTTATAGTGTGATGAATATACCGTGATTAAATTATTGTTGTTTTATTAACTATGTAAGCCCCGCGGCAAGCGTGATTCCATGACGCATGTGTATGTATTCCGCACAACTATAGACAGAGGTGTTATATTATTATGTAAAGTAGGACTCGCTCATTTCGTCAATAGACTATTGCCAAACCAGAATAACTCCGGACAAAAAAAAAAACCAATGGAAAAACCCAATACAACACTGCCCAACTTGGTGATCGAACCCAGGATTCAGGACACAATTCACAGCCATCGCAGTGTTGGGGTGACGCAGCGAGACAGTTTCTAGTCTGTCTTGTAGTTCGCCGTTTTTAGGGTTCCGTAGTAAACAAGGAACCCTTATATTTTTGCCATGTCCGTCTGTCTGTATGTCCGTCTGTCCGCGGCTCTTTGTACTAAAAAGCAGTAATTTAGCATGGATATACATATTAATCACGCCGACAAAGTGGTCAAATAATATCATTTTTATAGGGTACCTATGTTCTATGTTAGGGGGTTTGGTTTCCGCACTTAGTCCGTCAGGTGGACCATTGTGCGTGGGCCATAGCGGCCGTTTGGTGGTTATTCCAACCAGCCCACCTCCCTCCAGAAGCTGATTAGGTCTCCTGGTCTGTTTAGAACGTCTGTGTATGATCTGGGTGACCCGAGGGTTTCTGTTCTAATCTGGGTGACGCCCGTACATTCGAATAGCACGTGCGCAACGGTCTCCTCAGCCTCCATGCACGCCCTGCACAGAGGACTGTCCGTTATGCCTATTGTATGGAAGTGCTTGTTTAGCGAACAGTGTCCCGTGATGGTCCCCGTCACCAGGCGCAGGCCGTTCCTGTCCAGGCGTAGCAAACGCCTGGTCAGCCTGCTGTCCAAAGATGGCATAGCCTCCTTTGACTGCCTGCAACCTGGTGTCGAGGTCCACCAGCGTTCCGCTTGTGTGTGGGTGAGCTTCTGCAGCCACCTGCGTATTTGGTTGAAGGGGATGGGTACGATAGGCTCGGGTCCGCAGACTGCCGTGCTGGATCCACGTCTAGCAAGTTCGTCAGCCGCGTCGTTACCTAGCGATCCGCTGTGTCCTTTTATCCATTGCAGTGTCACCGTGTTGCGGCTAGATACCGTTATTTGTTCTAGTGCATCGTGACATTCTAGTGTTAGCTTCGAGGTAGTATATTTCTTCCGTAAGGATTGGAGAACTGAGGCGCTGTCGGAGAGTATGCGTATGTGGGTGTCCGTAACCCTCCTGGCTTCTAGGGCGTGGACCGCTTGTATGATGCCCACACACTCCGCCTGATAGACGGTGTTGAACATTCCCAGCGGTCTGGATATATTTATGTTGAGGTCATGTGAGAAAACTCCGACTCCGGTACCTGAGTCGGTCTTTGATCCGTCGGTGTAAACTCTCATCTCTTTTGGACCTGAGTAGTCACACTGTTCTTCTGTAAGTGTTATATTGTAGTGCCTTTGAAAGTGGTGTGTTTTCGGGGCTTTGTCGCAGGGTGATGCCATCATTGGCTCACGTTTGATCGCATCCTCCTTAATGCGTATGTGCTTAACTCTGGAGTCGTTGCATAGGGTTCCTGTTAAATGGAGCCTAAAGGTGGCCAGGGCCGCCTCCTCCCGCACGATGAGGTGCAGAGGTGGCAGTCCCAGCATTGCCTGTAGGGCGGCGGTGGGTGCAGTTCTCATACTACCAGTGATTGCGACGCAAGCAAACCGCTGTAGTTTTTCGAGATCTTTTTGGGCTGTGCACCGGTCTGTCCTGGGCCACCAGACCAGTGAGCCGTATGTGATAATCGGTCGGATGACTGTGGTGTATAACCAGTGGGTGACCTTGGGGCTGATTCCCCAATTCCGGCCAAGCAGTCGTTTGCACTGCCACAGGGATATGCTGGCTTTTGTAGTAATATAGTTCGTGTGTTTTGCCCAGTTCAGCTGTTTGTCCAGGTATTTGGTTTCAGTTGAGAGGCTTAGGGTTGTTCCGAAGAATCGTGGCAGTTGTAGTGTTGTCAGTTTCCTCTTCTTCGTAAAGAGAACCAGTTCGGTTTTTGTAGGGTTCACTGAGAGTTGGTGCTTGTTGCACCATTCCTCTACTATTTTCAGGGCATGACGCATGAGGTTGCATAGAGTGTTTTCATGGGTCCCGTTGATTATTATGGTTATGTCGTCAGCGTAGCCTACGGTGAAATAACCTTTGTCGTTGAGTGTTTTGATGAGGCTGTCTACTACCAGGTTCCATAGGAGAGGCGAGAGGACTCCCCCTTGCGGGCATCCCTTCGCAACGATGGCTCTCGTAGTGTCATTTACTGTGACTTGTACAGCCCTTAGTTTGAGCATGTTGGTGATCCAGCCACTCAGTGTCGAGTCTATGCTGTGTCTGTCGAGGGCCGTGTTTATGCTGTTGAATGTGGTTTTGTCAAAGGCGCCCTCGATGTCAATGAAGGCAGCCAGTGCCGAGCACTTGTGATCCACTGCACATTCAATTTTGGAAACCACGCTGTGGAGCGCTGATTCCGTTGATTTGCCTGTGGAGTACGCATGCTGTTGTTTGTGTAGTGGTTTTACCCGGAGAGGTCCGTCTCGGATGTGCCTGTCACAGAGTCTCTCAAGGGTTTTCAGTAGGAAGGATGTGAGGCTTATGGGCCTATAAGCCTTGGGTTGCGTGTAGTCGGTTTTGCCAGGTTTGGGTATAAAAATGACCTTCACCTCGCGCCATGCGACAGGTACGAGCCTGAGTGCTATGCAGGCTCGAAATATCTCCACCAGCCATGGTGTAAGATGGTCCACCCCCCACTGCAGCAGGGCTGGGAAGATGCCATCCAGTCCTGCCGACTTGTATGGCTGAAAGGTGTCAATAGCCCACTTTACTCGGTCATCTGTTATCATGTTGCGGGCTCGTGACCAGTCTTGATCCGTTGGGGTCCATTCTGACTCAGCCTCCCACGTCCTGTCCTCCAGGACTGCACAGTCTGGGAAGTGGGTTTCGAGAAGGACCTTACTGGTTTCACGGTCAGTCAGTGTGTATGAGTTGTCGGGTTTTTTAAGCGCGCCGAGGGTTCGGTCCTGATCGGTTGACAGGATCTTCCTTACCCTTGCGGCTTCATTGTTTGTCTCGATGGATTCACAGAACTTACGCCATGCTGTCCTTCTGGCGGTTCTAATCTGCTTTTTGTATACATATTGGGTTTCTTTGTATATCTCCCAGTCGTCCGGAAGTCTTGTATTTTTGGCTCTGTTAAATTGCTTACGTAGCGCATCTCTGAGTTTACTAAGTTCAGCGTTCCACCAGGGGTTTCTCTCCTTCCCGGTCTGTGGCGCTCTTAGTTTACAGCATGCGTGGTATGCTTCGGTTATATATTCAGATAGTTTTGTTACGGTGTATTCTAATTGTGTTCGGTCTCTTATGGTAAATTGCGTTAGGTGTTTAGCCAATAGGGAGGCCAGGAGGCGTTTGTACCCGGGAACATTTGTGCGCCTTGGGTTTCGCCTCGGATCGGGTTTTCTAGTGTTGGTAGTTAGTGAGAAGCGGATCCTTCTGTGATCAGAACAGGAAGGTTCGTCCGATACGTGCCAGTTTGTAATAAGGTTTGTCGCGTTTTCCGTAGCGAGTGTTAGGTCTATAATCGTTTGTCCACGGACTGTGACCCAAGTGGGTTCTGAGCCGCGGTTTATAATATTAAGGTTAGTAGAGAATAAATAGGTGGATAGTACCTCTCCTCTGGAGTTCGGTGCGTCGCTGCCCCAGAGTGGGTGGTGAGCGTTCGAGTCGGTGCCGATGATCAGGTCTAGTTCGGCGCGTTCACAGTGTTGTACTAGCTCGGCCATCTCTTTAGGCGGGCAGTCCAAGTCCTCGCCTGGCATGTATACCGAGGTCAGTACAACATCTGGAACGCTACCTTCGGTCTGGAGCCTGACAGCTGTCAGATCTCTGGAACAGAATTGGGTGAGTGGTGCGATAGGAATTTCTTAGGGTATGTAGATGCAGGTTCTTGGCTTATCTGAGCTGTGTGTGCTGAGAATTAGCTTACCTCCGATGTTACCGAGGCCACATATTCTATTGTTCCTGATCCACGGCTCTTGGATCAGTGCGATGGTTCGGGGCTTGACCTCCAGTGCTCTGCGTAGGTTAGCCGTGGCAGTCTGGCTGTGCTGGAGGTTGGTCTGGATGATGTTGATGGGTGTTGACGGCGATGGAGAGGAGTTAGTCGGAGGTGGATCCATCGGACAGCCTCTCCCCTACCTCCTCTCTGTATTTGTCGTGTTCTAACCCCGGCGACGAGGCGAGTAGACGCTCGCTCCAGCCAGGTGATTCGGGCGGATTGGTGTCGGCGTCATCAGCCATGACCGCTCGGGCCATGACCTCCTCCAGCTGGTCAATCTCTGGGTCGTCCGTCTGTGTCAGCGTCGGTTGTGCGGTCTTAGAGTCGCTGTCGGTCTGGACGTCAGAGGGTTCGGCCGTGGGCCAGAAGCGTACGTATATCGACCCGAGCAGGTATGATATACGTCGCTCCCTGGCCCGGACCTTTACGGCTTCCTCCGGTGGCACACCCAGGGTCAAATAAGTCCCGTAGTTGTCGCCACCGACGGTAGTCGCCCTGTACAGTGACCACCTGGCGATGTCGTACCAGGTATTCTGACGGATCAGAATACCTTGGAGTCTGGCTACGTCACCTCTGTAACGAGGGACAAAAAGCGAGACTCGGACACGGGTGGGCACGTCAGTCTGTCTCAGTACCGTGAGTGTCAGGTCTGTAGCTGGGAGTCGGATTTTGGGCACGTTCTGGGTCAACCAGGTCAGGGCATAGTCATCCTCGCACCACATCTGCACCGTACCTTCCGCTACCCTTGGGTATCCGCGGAAAGCAGGGAGTGGCGCCGTCGGGTCCGTGTCCATAACCAGGCTTTCCAGTCCAGTCTTAATGAGCTCGGCCTCGTCCTTTGTCAGGTCTCTGGAGGGGGGGGGAAGGCAGATTGCTACGGCCAGCCGCGCAGGGATGTCCTTCGTGGCTCGCGCGTAGGTCCTCTGCTCCCTTTGAGCAGAGTGGATTCTCACCCGTTTGGCGTCCCCCTGGATCGCGCTCGGTGAGGCCGTGTCGTCAGGGCGTCCCCTCTTCGCCGGTCCTGTACCGCTCGGTCCAGGTTGCCAGGCTGGTTCTTTTTTGCCGGCGACGTCTGGTGTGAGGTACCACCCCGCTTGCCCCTATTGTGTTTAGGTCGAGGTCGGTCGTGGGATCCGTCTTTGTCATGGGGTCGGCTGTCGGTCCCGGCGGACTCGGTCGTCTGCAGAGGCTTTTCGCGCTGGGTTGCCCCTTCGCAAGCACGCCCCTGCAGGCGTGGTTCCGCGTCCGGCCGCTTTGCGCGCTGTTTCCCCTTCGCGCTCTCGCGGCTGGTCGCGTGCATCCGGTCCCTTTTCGCGCTGGGTTTCCCCTTCGCGGACTTGGGGCCGGACGCGCAACTCCCCTTCGACGTCCGATCGCGCTTCGCGCTGGCTAATGCCTTCGCGGATTTTGCGCTTTCGTTCGCCGATTCTCTTCTTCCGGGCCTGGATTTTTTCGCGCTTAGTCAGCAGGCGTACTTCACCACAGGCAGCCGGAAGAGTGTTGGGGTTGCCAGATCCATCATCTTCCCCCGTCTCTGTTTGTCTGTGTTGTTCTGGGTCTTTGTCCGGGTTCGTTTTGCTATTCCGCACGGTGCTCTGTTGCCAGAGGCCCGTGGGAGGCACAACCCGTGTCGTGGGTATTGGCGCGTTGGTCGCAGCCGAGGTTGGGTGTGTGGGCGCGTTTATCGCGTCCTGTGTAGTGGGCGCTAAGTCAGCAGCCGGCCGCGCTAAGAAGCGCGGCAACAATCTTTCCATCAGGCAGTTTGATGCCCCCCCCAGAATACGATGGGGGCTGACCGCCGAAGCGGTGTGGGATTCCCCGGCTTGGCCGGGACCCACCTGGGTAGTACATTCGTCATCCTGCTTGTTCATGGTTACGGGTGGTGGGCTTTTTTGGAATCGAGGTTACCCTTCCTCTGGGACCGACGGGATAAAGGGGAAGGAGGGACGGCGTTTGTTGGATAGAGGGTGAGGGTTCTTGGGGGTCACCCTAGGCTTGGGATTTGGCCTACGGGTTTAGGATCGACGGGATATGTATGAATAGGGAGGGATGGCTCGGTTTGTTGGTGGGTAGCATAGGAAGAGGTATAAAGGTTACCCTAAGCCTGGGATTTGGCTTTCGAGAACTTCTCTTGTCCGGGATCTTTTTAAGAGAGATGCTCCGAGTGCAGGATCGCCCACTAACGGTCCAATATAACCGTCAGTGGTCGGTCCCGCAGCCGAAGTTGGGCTATCCGCAACCTGCCCACCCGCTTGGTTGCATGAGAAGAAGTGCCTGGCAGTCTGGGTCGCCCCACCACGGATGTACGTATACATTTGCGTTGGGGCGATCCAGCCTTCCCCGATTTATAGGGTACCTCCCCTACACGTAAAGTGGGTATGTTTTTTTTCTTATCTATCCCATGGAAAGGTCGTTCAAATATTGTGAGTTTGTGAAAATGATTTTAGGATTCAGGGATTGGTTAACGAAATACTTATTTAGCTTTAAAGTGCAAATTTTTGTTAGTCTAGTGTGCCCCACTGCCAGCTAAATGGTGGGTTTTAGATATGTGAAAAAAAAAAAAAAAAAAAATCACGGCAGTAGTATTAACGAAATTAAAAGGAAAACTAAACTATCACAGCTAAATAAGCTTTACAAAATGAAGATTAATAATCGACCAACTTACATTTGCGGTTGCAAAAACATGTCCATCCATTCCGTATGGAAGAACATGTTTTTCAACTACAAAGTTAAGTTTTTCTTGCGATAAATTCATCCCAACTACGGAACCCTTCATTGTGCGTGGTCCGACAAAAGCATAATTAGATATGCATTATTTGATAATAAACAAGAACATTATTTTTACTAGTAAACAATTTAAAAATAATATAGTTTTTGTTGCCAACAAGCAATATTAAATTTCCACACCGATTTATTTTGCGCAATAATTGAACACATCCTTGGAAGTATCACTGTCATAATTGACTGGACGTGGAATTGTCACTTGTCACACTGACATTTCGCCTCTGACGTGTGTATTTTCCGGCTGAAATTAACCAGAATTTCTATGAAATTAAATTCTAACTGTTTAGTGTCTGCATTTAAAGGTATTGAATGAATATTAAGTAACTACTTTGATACTTACTGACAGGAAATTGTTTCAGTTTTTAAAATGATATCTAGTCTGATACGAATATTGATAATGTTTTTGGACGTGGCAGAGTTCCCCGTTAATTCACAATATTCCATGTAAGTTTATTTTACAGCATCACCATGAGGAAACTAAAAGGAGCAGTCAAAGAAACAGCGAGACAAAAGCGTGAGAGGAAACAGGAGTTTGCTCAAATGCGACAACAAATCCATACGATTGTTTTGCCTACATTCGCGGTTATTTTTTTGTTAATTTGCGTATACGTGTACTTAAAAACCAGGCCGACGTCGATGCAGTACGCGTAACATAAATAGCTCTAAGTTGTGTGAAAATTGTACATAGTAAGTAAATTATAAATAGGTACTATCAATTTATATTGGTTTGGGAAATATTATTAAAACTATCATAAGGTTGTGAGCTCAAGTAATGTAATATATTATATAACTATGTTGAGTATCTATTGACACAGTATTTCTATATTTTTAATATTTGAAGTGTGCTATGAGACATTCCACATTATTCGTCCACATATCAACATTAATTTCTTGTTCTAAAAGTGACAAAATTAATTAAATATTAAAATAAAATTATTTAATTATGTGTCTGTTTTAATGTACCCAATTCATATTAGTGACAATATGGTGCAAATTTACTTACCATTTATCTCTTAAAACAATTGCTCAAGTTATTACTTGATTTGTGTAGTAAACATAGAAATTAAACAGAAACAAATCTTCATAAATGAAACTAGTTGATTTAAACAATAATTTATTAAAAAAATAACATTTCATAGACTGATCCTATAGTTTTCTATCTTAATTATTTTGTAATAAATAACTGTAATAAATATTTATATGTGGGGGTCCAAGCAAAAAGGGTCCAGTTCTCGGCATTTACTTTCCAAGATATAAGAAGTTTAGTAAAGTTGGGTGAAAAACTTGCATTTCGTGATTGTAATTGATTATTAATAAATTTCATATAGTAAATGACTAGATCAAGGTTTTTCAGAATTTCAACTTCAAATTTCTGATTTAAAAAATGTGCCAGTTTTTGAATATTTTTTCAATCCTTACTATCAATTGACTATTCTAGATACCAAATCTAGTCTTTGCCCACATATTATAATGCCAAAAGGAAAAAAGTCCTTTTTGTATTAATACCTGCTTATATCTGAGCTAAATACATTTTAACATGAAATTTAAAACTAAGTAACATACATACAACATTTCTAATTTACAAGGCTATAGTGTAATTACAAAAAAGTTATTTTATAAATATTCAACAAGTGTCAGAAAACAATAAAATCATCATACCACTTGTGTAAACTTAGAACAAGTTTGTTAACTGTGTGTTTGCTGCCAGAAAATTAACAAAACATAATTTTAAAACCTTGAACAGGTTATAGTCATATTTATTGCTATTAATACTGAGGTATTACTACTAAGTAATATAGTTCAATGCTATTTAATAATAAACTCGAACTGATAGAATGAGGATATTTCTAATGATAGTGTGGATATAACACAATAGTCATCACTCAAGAGTAACCATGAAGTTTCTTGCCGGCTCTTCTCCATAGGAAACAACCAATTGAAACCGTGCACCTAGCTTTTGACGTGCCCGTGACTTCATAAGTGCCCTTGTAGGTTTAAGCGGAATAAAATATTTTGAATTCAAATTATTTTGAATTTGAATTTGAACTGCTTTGCTCAAAAACCTATAAATGTCACGTTCGTTGCTCATTTTATGCATCAATAATGTACTATTGAAGAACTTCATATCTAAGCAGTTTGAAAACAAAATCCCGTGAACACAATGACCACATCTGCTATCGCCCTGGTTCTATAGCGGCCGAGCGCTGCAAGCAGATATAGTCCTTCTGGTGTATAGATATGAAATTCTTCGATGTCGTATTGGTCAAAAAGCAAACTATAATCTAAAAAAAATTGCATAATTATGTTAAAAAACTATCACCATTGCACAGCAGATTGATATAATCTGTGAAACTCACAGCCTTTGCTAAAACTAAAGTTATACCTATATCAATAGATTAGATATTCTAAAAGATGCAAAATAGTTTTCTTTCTATTAATATATTTTGCCCCATTGTGCATTGCTGGGCAAAGGCCTCAATAGGGATGTCAACTCGAAAAAAAAAAACAATTGTTCCGTCAGTCAGATTATATAAAACATATTAGACACGTATTTTTTTATTTATCTTATTAATAATGGAGTGGGGGCTCGCTATGTCGTATAAAATCTACTGGAGAGTGAAGTCATGCTACATTTTAACTCAATGTATGGCCGTAATCTTTTGAAAACGTAAAAAAAGAAAAAATACGTGTCCAATATTTTTTAATAATCTATCTGACGGCCAAAAATATCTTTTTTGTCAAAAGGCCTTAACAAAAAGTCTACAATATATCCCTATTGTAGACTTTTTCTTAAGGCCTTTTAAATTCACATTATTATGACTGGAATACCGTATGTCTTAAATAAGTAAGTACAAAGTAGTTTGTACTGCGTCGGACATCTTGGCCGGTCTGATCACAAGACATCATGGTTCATTCTTAAAATTCACTATAGTAATAGAATAGTGAATTTTAAGAATGCGCGGGAAGCGTTAACTTTGTAGCGGCATTAGATGTTTGGCGACAACTGAACTACACACGAAGTTTATTTAGCAGTAAATAGCCATGATAATTCATCGGCTTTGCAACATCATGCTGAAGAAATATAAAACTCGTACAGCCCGATGCAAATTTTATGGCGGCTCGGAACATGAGGCGAGTGGCTGCGCAGTAACACATTCACGTGTCAGCGGGGGTGAGGGGTGCGTTACTGCGCAGCGAGTGCCGCGCTTCAGAGCCGCCATTAAGTTTGACGCTTACTATAATTGCTATAACATCCTAAGGCCCTTTGTACACACACGTTTTTCTTGACGTGAAAACTACGGTTTATTCGCCGTGTATAAGCACGGTCGTCAGTGTTGTATGGATCACTCGGCGCGACCGTAAATAAACCGCGCCGTGTAAAAAGAGTCTAAGGCCATTTAGCGCCACGTTGAATGGACGTCAACGAGAACGAGGTGACGGCGCCGAAGTAGATCGATACATACATTTACGATGGCCGCGTGTGCACCGCACGTCCGTTAATGGGACGCCACGTTCGGTTAGAATAATCTCGTTTCTTGTTGACGTCCCGTTGACGGTGTCGGTGGACAAACGGCCTAAGGCACTTGCACGTCATAAAATGACGAGGTCTATTTTACTTTTAAGACCAACGTGGAGCAATTAAGAAGTTAACTATACGACCAAAATGTTGTAAAGTAACAAATTGATGAAGTTGCTATATCAGTGCAGTCATAGAAAATTAACAAACGATGCGTTTTAAACGCTTAGCTGCTACTTAACTCCCACTATCATAATGCCTATGAACTATGAAGTAACTTTAAAGTGCCACAACAATTTAAATATTTCTATGCAAAGCCAGCTATCAATACTGATTATTATCACTAATATTTCGTTTCTGGCGGTACATGTTGACCATCCAGCCGAGCAGCCAGACTGACGCCAGCAGTAGGTACAGGCCGCTGATGGCGAAGTACTGGGAGACTATGGGTAGCTTGAGGCTCTGGATCAGGACAAGCGTCAGGATGGACTGGAGACCAGTACCGACCAGCGTGTTGATGCCGAAGATTAAGCCGAAGCAACTCTCGTCACTTAACTGACTTGCTATTTTTGCACTGAAATGATGGAAACGAAAGTTAAAAGTTAAATAATGTATGAAATGTTGTGAACTATGGTAATTTTATTTAAGTTCCTAGGTTCTATTTTATACTACGTATCGAATCACTGCTATAGTGGGCTTTCACAAACCTACCACTAAAGACAACGTAATAAATAAAACTGTAGCGCTATCTAAGAACGAAATATGACACTGCGCAACACGAAGTTTATCGACTCAGCCAATATTCAGGGGCATTATGGTGAGTTTCTTTTAAACATCTCGACTTTACGCATCGACCGCGTTCGGCGCTCCGATTGGCCCTTCACTGGTGAAGGCCGGCCGGCTGCCAATCGGAGCGCCGAACGCGGTCGATGCGTAAAGTCGAGATGGTTAAAATAAACTCACACTAGGGCCTCTGTCTGTAGAGACATCACATCCATTTCCCATCACAGACATTTAAAACCAGTTTACTATCTGAAGTACTTGGGCTTAAATATGTGTGAGAAATCGTGCTGTAGCAAGAGTTGTGAGTGATCAAACACGAGATTGCCTGGAGAAGATCGCAAAAAGCGATAAGGCCTCCCATCGTATGTTTGTAGTGTGTAATTTATTTTTTGTAATGTATTTTTCAGGTGTACAGACGCCAGCAGGTCAAACTACCCGAAAGTGACAATTTTTCCCGATCAATTTTGAACCTTATGCTTTAGTGATAAAGTTGAAAATATATTAAAGAAATTTGACAGATTGTAGTAGGTTGATGAGCTGGCGTCTGTACAATAACAAAAAAATATATGATTGTATAAATAAATAACACTTACCTCGCCATAGTGATTGTATAATGAAACAGCATGCCCATTACGATGTACCCGGCATAAGACACGAACACATTATTAACATAGGTGCCCACAAACAGAGCCACTCCTTGAACGGCTGCTACGGGCGCGGGCGCACCCGACGACGCGAATATCGACGCTAGAAACGCACCGCCCGCGCCGAGGAGTGTTTGCACCGCTTCTACTGCGCCGTTGTATGCTACCTGGAGAATAAAATAAAGAAAATTATGTTTATTTACGTCTAGAAGTCACTTACCTAGCAAAACTTAAAAGAAAAAGTAAAAAAGGAGCGAGCCTTACAGTGGTTGCATAATTATGATGTGTAACATCTGACATCTTGGCTGAAAGTAACAACCTCTCGGAAAATGGGTTGGTACCATCTGACGGCCAACTCTAGAACCGCGTGCCCTTATTGGTTAAATCAAATAGCGCGCGCTTTCCCGGCTTCCTGTTACAAACTTCCGTCCCTTTTTACGAAATCACTCCCACAGATTACAGGAAAGCGATAGGAAAGATGTCACATAAAAAAAAAAGTTTCGCAAACCGGCCATCGCTCAGTATATTAGGTAAAAATAGGTGATCTTTATTATATTATTCTGTAAATAAAAGTCACACTGGGTCAATCATTGCTACTCCTGACTTTCACTACGGTATCTACACCATGTAGTGGTGTAGGTGATAGGTCACAGTAGAAAACAGCCATTATCCTATAGTCCTCTTCTATTATTATTATCTGGCGGCAGGTCATTCACTTCCTAACTAACATACTCAAATCATAATTTAAATATTAGTTAAAACAATAATGAAATGTTTAACATGTACTTGAAGAACAAAACTTGAAGATTGCATTGTATGCTGAGTGAAAACATTGTAATAAGCTCCAACTATCCTAAGATAAACTTTGAAAATACCAAACTGTTTGACAGTCATAAGAAGCAATGCAGAGATAAAAATTTACACTGATCCTTTGTCACTGATACTTTGATAAGAGTGTCATCTGTTATGCAAGAATTTATTTATTTATGCACAGATAAAAAACGTGATTGTGTGTTTCAGTGTTCTTCTTCCAACGAAAAAAAGAATACAGCATGCTTAGCATAACCACAATAAAAAGGGTTTTGTCGACGAAAGAATAGACAAAAACACAATCTGTCATTTTGTCTATTCTTCCGTCGAAAAAAGTCGTAGAAAACTCGTTTTTATGGTTGTCATGCTACGCATGCAGGCCGAAACAAACTCAGAGGTAGGTCTCTGAGTTTGTTTCGGCCTTTCTTCTCAGAATACTCACCCACTTAGATAGGAAACGTCGACCTCATCCAGCTTATTTTTAAATATAATGTGCCCACGTTCGCGTAATAAAATCGCGGCGATTTTTTTCCATGCACTGGATTTTCAACGCTCTGCTTAGCGCCGAGAGTTGAAAATCCAACAGTGTGTTTTTTCAACGCGCTGGGACGAGAGTGCGTCCCAACGCGTTGGATTCTCAACGCACCGAGAGTTGAAAATCTAGTGAGCGATAAAATCCCGTCGCGATATTTTTACATCCGTGCGAACGTGGGTTAAAAGTGTGTTCCGTATCCTATTTACAGAATAAACAATTTATTGCATTTCATTTCTAGTTATTCTTACTATTCTTATACAGGGTCAAATTAAATTAGCTAGCGAAACTGCAGACATGATGAGATCGATATCTAAACACGATAAACTAAAAAATAAAATGATTTATGTTTTTTTTGGGGTTCAACGACCGCTGTTACTTGAAGTTTGAGTTGAGAAAATCTGTTTTCTTTTGTTTTATTGTGTTTAGATTTCGAAACCCATCACGTGTGTGAAGTTTACACAGAAAAATATTTTCTTTTTAGATATTTCGAGTGACTAACTGCGGTCGATGACCTCACAAAAAAACCATCAAATTAATATCTTTTTTGTTTTTATCATGTTTAGATTCCGATACTCACTCCGTTTTTGGAGTTTCGTGAGTTAAATTACTCTTAATTTGACCCTGTGTGAGTCAAGCAATGGCTGTCTCCTTTTTGATTGCTGGTTTTTAAACATGGATCTGATAGCTCTTTTTAACAAGGCAGCTGCTATTTATATCGTGCAAATTTTCTTACACGATATCTACTGAAGTATGTTTGTAGTTGTAACTATGTACTATTGGAGAACTTCATATCTAAGCAGTTTGAAAACAAAATCCCGTGAACACGATGACCACATCTGTTACCGCCCCGGTACTATAGCGGCCGAGCGCTGCAAGCAGAACTAGTCCTTACGGTGTATAGATATGAACTTCTTCGATGGTACTTGGAAAACCGGCCAATTGCGATTCGGACTACACGAAAGGGTTCCACCGTATAATAATAAACACTACAATAAAATTAATTAGTAAAATGAAACGTTTCTTGTATGGGGACTTGCTTTAATTTTTAACTTTTTTTTTTTTTTTTAAAGTGCTTAAGCGCTTATTTTAAAAATAAGCGCTATAGCGTTGTTGTTGCTATAGTTTGTTGCTATAGCGGCAATAGAAACAAACAATCTGTGAAAATTTCAACTGTCTACCTATTACGGTTCATGAGATTCAGCCCGATGACAGACAGACGGACGGACGGACAGCGGAGGCTTAGTAATAGGGTTCCGTTTGGCACCCTCGGGTACGGAACCCTAATAAGATAAAAGATTTTAATTCATTTTGATGGCATTTAAAACAAACAAGGAAATTCAGCTGATCCAGCTTATAACGTAAGGTAATTAAGATTATGTCTATAACCAGTTATTAATCATTATGACATAACTAGCTGCGCTCGCGGTTTCACCTGCATAAGTCTCAGTACCGTGGGAATATTGGGATAAAAAGTATCCTATGCCCTAACCCAGGTTACGGTCTAACCATATGCCAAATTTCATCTAAATTCGTTCAGCCGTTTTATCGTGAAAACGAAACAAACAAACCACTTTTGTATTTATAATATTAGTTAGGATTGCGATTTTTATCCCGAAATTCCCACGGGATCGAGACTTATGCGGGTGAAAACGCGGGGCGCAACTAGTATTAGTAATAAGAGCGTTGTCTGAAGATTTAAAAGTTTACGTTCAGTTTTTTTTTTTTTTTTTGATAAACGTTTCCCCACACTAGGAATTTCTCCTGTATTGTGGGTGCGTTTACAAACATTTATACTCACATACACAAACAGCCAGACCCGGAACAACTACTTGTAGGTCATACAAATATTTGTTCCATGCGGGAATCGAACCCGCGACACGCAGCGCAGCAGTCAATCGCTTGACCACTGCGCCAACCGTGCCGTCATTGAAACTATGCAAGGCTATAAATTCCAAATATAATGCTGATATATATAAGGTGTATCTATTCATACACGAAATATTTTAAGACATATACCTATAGCTGGTAAAGAACCCAATGCAACAAAAAAAAAAAATATATCAAGGTATATTATAAAAAAAATTAAATAGTTTAATATTACTTGACACACATAATAAATACTGGTTCCTTCTTATTTTTTTACATCCATTACGCTAGTTTACGCGGCGGCGGTATTTGAGACGGCGCGCGGCTTTTATGAATGATAAACAAAGAGAGAGAAACACGTGAGCGCGCCGCGCGGGCGCCTGCCTCCCCCGCCCGGCGCCCGCGCCTCGCCTCGCGCGCGGAATGTGTTCAGCAGTCCCACACAGTCCGCGTGTTGTGTCGCTAGTGCGCGCCTTAGCTGACACGCATCGGGCTCGCTCGGGCAAGATATTTAACAATGCCTAACTACAGGTATACCAACCAGGAGTTGGGTTGCTTAACATCCACAACGCGGGCATCAGAAAATCCACGTGTTGTTAGGCCGGATCATTTCCAGAGGCGGTTCAGTGTTAATGTGTGGGCTGGGTTAATAGGCGATAGACCCTTAGGAACGCGAATTGTGAACGCTTTCGCAGTGATGGCTAGTGATAGAGACACATTATTAAAAGTGCAAGGATACATATTAAAACGTGCAGCCATCTGCGTCCAACAACAGGGCGAATATGTACAACAATTGGTGTAAATAGTGTAAATAAAAACTACGCAAGTATTAGGTATGTACATTTTAAATTATTGTAAAAATAATTCGTAAAAGGCACCTGCATACCCCTGATGCAATGGGATAACTGAATTTCGTTTAAAATAGACAGGTTTCCGACTAACGGAATCAGTCGTAAACCTGTGACGATAACATGACAAGCCATTTATCCCGTTTATCTTTTGACCACTGCGAGGTGACAAACCGCGTGTACCTACAACAGTAGGTATGTGCACGTCTGCTAATCTGGTACGATTATTGATCAAATAAATCTGCGCTACGCACTCTTAACGTTCACATCTGTATAAGTAGATAGGTAGGCAACTAACAATCAGCTGACGGATAGGACTCGCACACACAGACGGACAGAGGTCATTAACATGCGAATTCGAGTTGCTCCTATCAGCTGTTTATTGGTATCTCGACGCGGCGGGGCGGGTGCTTTACCGTGGCGGGCGGGTCATTCATAGAACATGGAGTAAAGGTTTTATGCCAAATGTCTCAAGCAGTTTTAAAATTATAATAATTACGTAAAATAAAAAACATTGAGATATCATCTTTATTTTTGTGTTTATAGTTTCTGTGCCAGCTATAGGTATATCTCTTAAAATATTTCGTGTATGAATAGATACACCTTATATACTTGTATTTTATAGCGCCTGCAAGCTTGCAAATTTAGCGGAACAGAAAATGATTAAGGGCGCGTTTTCAAATCGGACAAAATTCTGCTGTTTTTCGGTTCATTTTGTGACAAAACTAAACCGAATTTTATATAACTAATAACTACCACATATAGATTGGTTCTTCATCTTCAAATGCAAGTAACTTTTGTGTTAAAAATTATAGTTTTTTATATTGTAAAAACGATCTTCCGATGCCATTTTCCACAAAATTAACGATACTGGGTCGAGTTTCAGTACAGTTTTTATTCTATTATCAACATATTTTGAGATTTAAAAAATACTTTAAGTAGGCAAACATACTTATTTCTAAAATCTAGAAAAAAAAATGTTTCAAAATGTCACAAATAGTCGCAAAAAAAATAAAAACCAAAACTATTTTTTTCACATATTTTGCTATTACGGATGAATCTTAATGGATTGCGTTAAGGGTTATTTTATTTTTGGTTCCTGTTTTGATTATTGCACAAACATTTCGAAAGAAACCTCAGTCCGCGCTAGACCGCTGTCGTGAGTGGACTCTGTGTTGCCTGTTTGCAGCGGTTCGTGTGGAAAAGATCGCTGTACAAATACAAAATATTCTGTAAACCAAATTTGATACTTGATATTGTGGTAAGATAATTTTATAATTACACATTTTTATTTCGGTAAAAGTAAGTAGTTTATAAATGCCTATTCGTCTGGGACTTGATGGAGTGACCTGAAGGTGTACTTCGGTGACTGCTACTGGTACTCCTCGACTAGTACAACTAGGTCTGCCGAGTTTGAGCTCGTTTTGTTAGTTATGATGAGACCTTACCACCGGACTTGATGGAGTGACCTGAAGGTGTACTTTGGTGACTGCTACTGGTACTCCTCGACTAGTAGAATTAAATCTGCCGAGTTTGGGCTCGTTTTGTTAGTTATGATGAGACCTTACCACCGGACTTGATGGAGTGACCTGAAGGTGTACTTTGGTGACTGCTACTGGTACTCCTCAACTAGTAGAATTAAATCTGCCGAGTTTGGGCTCGTTTTGTTAGTTATGATGAGACCTCACCACCGGACTTGATGGAGTGACCTGAAGGTGTACTTTGGTGACTGCTACTGGTACTCCTCGACGAGTACAACTAGGTCTGCCGAGTTTGGGCTCGTTTTGTTAGTTATGATGAGACCTCACCACTGGACTTGATGGAGTGACCTGAAGGTGTACTTTGGTGACTGCTACTGGTACTCCTCGACGAGTACAACTAGGTCTGCCGAGTTTGGGCTCGTTTTGTTAGTTATGATGAGACCTTACCACCGGACTTGATGGAGTGACCTGAAGGTGTACTTTGGTGACTGCTACTGGTACTCTACGACGAGTAGAACTAGATCTGCCGAGTTTGGGCTCGTTTTGTTAGTTATGATGAGACCTTATCTCCGGACTTGATGGAGTGACCTGAAGGTGTACTTTGGTGACTGCTACTGGTACTCTACGACGAGTAGAACTAGATCTGCCGAGTTTGGGCTCGTTTTGTTAGTTATGATGAGACCTTACCTCCGGACTTGATGGAGTGACCTGAAGGTGTACTTTGGTGACTGCTACTGGTACTCCTCGACTATTAGAATTAGATGTGCCGAGTTTGGGCTTGTTTTGTAAGTTATGACGAGACCTTACCTCCGGACTAGATGGAGTGACCTGAAGGTGTACTTTGGTGACTGCTACTGGTACTCCTCGACGAGTACAACTAGGTCTGCCGAGTTTGGGCTCGTTTTGTTAGTTATGACGAGACCTTACCTCCGGACTAGATGGAATGACCTGAAGGTGTACTTTGGTGACTGCTACTGGTACTCCTCGACTATTAGAATTAGATGTGCCGAGTTTGGGCTTGTTTTGTAAGTTATGACGAGACCTTACCTCCGGACTAGATGGAGTGACCTGAAGGTGTACTTTGGTGACTGCTACTGGTACTCCTCGACGAGTACAACTAGGTCTGCCGAGTTTGGGCTCGTTTTGTTAGTTATGACGAGACCTTACCTCCGGACTAGATGGAATGACCTGAAGGTGTACTTTGGTGACTGATACTGGTACTCTACGACGAGTAGAACTAGGTCTGCCAAGTTTGGGCTCGTTTTGTTAGTTATGATGAGACCTTACCTCCGGACTTGATGGAGTGACCTGAAGGTGTACTTCAGTGACTGCTACTGGTACTCCTCGACTATTAGAATTAGATGTGCCGAGTTTGGGCTCGTTTTGTAAGTTATGACGAGACCTTACCTCCGGACTAGATGGAGTGACCTGAAGGTGTACTTTGGTGACTGCTACTGGTACTCCTCGACTAGTAGAATTAAATCTGCCGAGTTTGGGCTCGTTTTGTAAGGTATGACGAGACCGTACCTCCGGACTTGATGGAGTGACCTGAAGGTGTACTTCAGACACTGCTACTGGTAATCCTCGACGAGTAGAACTAAGTGTGCCGAGTTTGGGCTCGTTTTGTTAGTTATAATGAGACCTCACCACCGAACTCAATGGAGTAACCTGAAGGTATACTTTGGTGACTGCTACTGGTTCTCCTTGACGAGTAGACCTAGGTGGTCACTCCATTGAGTTCGGTGGTGAGGTCTCATCATAACTAACAAAACGAGCCCAAACTCGGCAGACCTAGTTCTACTCGTCGAGGAGTACCAGTAGCAGTCACCAAAGTATACCTTCAGGTTACTCCATTGAGTTCGGTGGTGAGGTCTCATTATAACTAACAAAACGAGCCCAAACTCGGCACACTTAGTTCTACTCGTCGAGGATTACCAGTAGCAGTGTCTGAAGTACACCTTCAGGTCACTCCATCAAGTCCGGAGGTACGGTCTCGTCATACCTTACAAAACGAACCCAAACTAGGCAGACCTAGTTGTACTCGTCGAGGAGTACCAGTAGCAGTCACCAAAGTACACCTTCAGGTCACTCCATCAAGTCCGGAGGTAAGGTCTCATCATAACTAACAAAACGAGCCCAAACTCGGCAGATCTAGTTCTACTCGTCGAGGAGTACCAGTAGCAGTCACCAAAGTACACCTTCAGGTCACTCCAAGTCCGGAGGTAAGGTCTCATCATAACTAACAAAACGAGCCCAAACTCGGCAGATCTAGTTCTACTCGTCGAGGATTACCAGTAGCAGTGTCTGAAGTACACCTTCAGGTCACTCCATCAAGTCCGGAGGTACGGTCTCGTCATACCTTACAAAACGAACCCAAACTCGGCAGACCTAGTTGTACTCGTCGAGGAGTACCAGTAGCAGTCACCAAAGTACACCTTCAGGTCACTCCATCAAGTCCGGTGGTGAGGTCTCATCATAACTAACAAAACGAGCCCAAACTCGGCAGACCTAGTTGTACTCGTCGAGGAGTACCAGTAGCAGTCACCAAAGTACACCTTCAGGTCACTCCATCAAGTCCGGTGGTGAGGTCTCATCATAACTAACAAAACGAGCCCAAACTCGGCAGACCTAGTTGTACTCGTCGAGGAGTACCAGTAGCAGTCACCAAAGTACACCTTCAGGTCACTGCATCAAGTCCGGTGGTAAGGTCTCATCATAACTAACAAAACGAGCCCAAACTCGGCAGACCTAGTTGTACTCGTCGAGGAGTACCAGTAGCAGTCACCAAAGTACACCTTCAGGTCACTCCATCAAGTCCGGTGGTGAGGTCTCATCATAACTAACAAAACGAGCCCAAACTCGGCAGACCTAGTTGTACTCGTCGAGGAGTACCAGTAGCAGTCACCAAAGTACACCTTCAGGTCACTCCATCAAGTCCGGTGGTGAGGTCTCATCATAACTAACAAAACGAGCCCAAACTCGGCAGACCTAGTTGTACTCGTCGAGGAGTACCAGTAGCAGTCACCAAAGTACACCTTCAGGTCACTCCATCAAGTTCGGTGGTGAGGTCTCATCATAACAAACAAAACGAGCCCAAACTCGGCAGACCTAGTTGTACTCGTCGAGGAGTACCAGTAGCAGTCACCAAAGTACACCTTCAGGTCACTCCATCAAGTCCGGTGGTGAGGTCTGATCATAACTAACAAAACCAGCCCACACTCGGCAGACCTAGTTGTACTCGTCGAGGAGTACCAGTAGCAGTCACCAAAGTACACCTTCAGGTCACTCCATCAAGTCTGGTGGTAAGGTCTCGTCATAACTTACAAAACAAGCCCAAACTCGGCACATCTAATTCTACTAGTCGAGGAGTACCAGTAGCAGTCACCGAATTACACCTTCAGGTCACTCCATCAAGTCCGGAGGTAAAGTCTCATCATAACTAGTAAAACTAGCCCAAAATCCACAGCCCACATCTTTCTACTAGAAGAGGGCTTCCAGTGCCTCCTAGCAGTCACTGAAGTAAGCATTTGTATCTAAGTATTATTTAGTAAAAATACAAACTACAATACGAAATATTTTTTGTAGATGCCTATGTATTATAAAGAATATAGAGAAAAAAAAATTCAAAGTACCAAAATTAGTTCACTTGACTACTATTCCCGCAATTAACCGTGCGTACACTTGTGTGTGTGACCTTTGTCAATGTAGTAGTTCGATTCTATACCTATCAAATTTGTAAACGCGTCCTTAAACGCGGCAGTACAATAGATTCCGCGGGCAATAAATTTTCTTCCGGAAACGATTTCATGCATACTAGCATAATATTAATAAACAATTTACCTACTAAGACTACAATCTAGACAAATGAAAGATTTGTTTGAAAGAAGAAAACGGATGAGGCGTTTACCCAAAAACCATAATGCCACTCATCGGAGTTACTCTTTTCCTGTATCTTTCTGGTCGGATCTGTCAATCCGAAATCATGGCTCCTAGGTTTGGGTTAGCAGTCGGTCAAAACGACAAAAATATCCGCAGGCAGGAAGAGTATTACTGGCCATCAAAATCAGACCCGCCAGGCTAAAGGGTCTCCAAACCAAGCACACATAGTTTGTGCGTGACCTGGTCCGTGAGGTTGTTGGACACGCTCAGTATGAGAAGAGGACTATGAAGTTGCTCAAGGACTCAAAGGACAAGCGCGCCCTGAAGTTCCTGAAGCATCGTCTGGGCACACATATCCGTGCCAAGAGGAAGCATGAAGAGCTCAGCAATGTCCTGACACAGATGAGGAAGGCTGCCGCACAGGCCCATCACGCCCCACACCGCGCTAAGTGATCTATATCCATCGCAGTTGTACATAGTCCTGCACGGACAGCGCCAGCGCCACAGCATACAATGCTGACCACGCCAGCGCTTTATACTAACATAATGTTACTTACCGGAGAGTTACTTTCTTCCTGTATCTGTTTCCACAGCAGCTGTATATAGATCTGTGCCTGCACGAACAGCGCCAGCGCCACAGCATATAACGCTGACCAGGCCAACACTTTGGGCCGCGTATACGCCGCTCGGGCGTGTCGCGCGATCAATGTTGATGCTTCTACCACGTTGGAGCGGATCGATCGCTGAAAATGTTAAGGGAATATTGTTGTTAGGTGGCTTTGTAGAGAAACAAGAATCAATGTTCAGAAGCTGTTTTTCAACAATTTCTAGATGGTGTTTTGCCACTTATGTAACAAGACGTTGGGTTATTTATTAAGAGGGAATAGGGCCTGCGAATAATGCCTCTAGAGGATTCATTTTTGTTCCTAAAATCAAGGTCTGCTCTAGACATGTCCCTGTTATTTCCTTTTATTCTGCAGCTTATTGGTACAGAAAATATGATCCTCCAAAAATTACAAAAAATGCCCCATTTTACCGCCGTGATTAGAGGACTACCAGACAAATTCGAAAAGTTTGTAACATAAAAGAAAATGATAGGAACCTACACATACTGTTTCTTAAAAATTGTATGCAAAAAATTATTGAATAGGCTCTGTTTTCAAGGAGAAAAAAGGGGAATACGAAACGTGGATCTTGTTAATTTTTTTTGTGATATAAGCTGTCCCTTTCGCACTCTACGGACGCAGACTTGAGGTAAGACGACGGCAATAGTTTCTTCAAATACCAATTTTGCAAATTCCTCGCAGCCCCTGTTCCCTCTTATCTTTGTTTTTTGCGACGATATTTTATTTAATGTAGTTAGCGTCGAAGTGACTGCGCATTCCCTCTGTGTCTCTTCCACCTGAGAAGCACCGTAGCTTATGTGGTCAAACTAAAAGACGATCGACTAAGGTCCTGTCCTGTCCCAGGTCGAATCCCGGGTCGGGCAAATTGTTATTGGGTTTTTGTATCTGGAATTTCTCAGTAGCAGCCCTGAGTCTGAATTTGTGCTGGGATGGGATTTAAATATAACTGGCGAAATGTGGGTATACTATAGGTACACCTCTGCCTAACCTTTCGTGGAATACAGGCGTGATGCTATGTTACGTTCTTTCTATGAGCTCAAGAGTTTTATCTTACCCCACTAGACTGGTGATGTAGTTCCTTGTCGAGCGGCGGGTCCCCAGCAGACGATCTCCGGTGGAAGTAGATGCCGTACTGCACGGTCGGCAGCCAGAACGCCCAGCACGTCGCCAGGATCTGAGCTGAGACATCGTAATGTTACTCACGGCAGAATTCACAAACGAAATTAAACTTTAAGGTCCGCACCACAAATCACTAAATGCGCTGAACGCATTCAAAACATCGTTCTGTTTCAGTCAATCGTTTGGAGATAACAGAGACAGGATGATGTTTTAAATAAGTTAAGGGCGCGTTTTCAAATCGGACAAAATTCTGCTGTTTTTCGGTTCATTTTGTGACAAAACTAAACCGAATTTTATATAACTAATAACTACCACATATAGATTGGTTCTTCATCTTCAAATGCAAGTAACTTTTGTGTTAAAAATTATAGTTTTTTATATTGTAAAAACGATCTTCCGATGCCATTTTCCACAAAATTAACGATACTGGGTCGAGTTTCAGTACAGTTTTTATTCTATTATCAACATATTTTGAGATTTAAAAAATACTTTAAGTAGGCAAACATACTTATTTCTAAAATCTAGAAAAAAAAATGTTTCAAAATGTCACAAATAGTCGCAAAAAAAATAAAAACCAAAACTATTTTTTTCACATATTTTGCTATTACGGATGAATCTTAATGGATTGCGTTAAGGGTTATTTTATTTTTGGTTCCTGTTTTGATTATTGCACAAACATTTCGAAAGAAACCTCAGTCCGCGCTAGACCGCTGTCGTGAGTGGACTCTGTGTTGCCTGTTTGCAGCGGTTCGTGTGGAAAAGATCGCTGTACAAATACAAAATATTCTGTAAACCAAATTTGATACTTGATATTGTGGTAAGATAATTTTATAATTACACATTTTTATTTCGGTAAAATAAGTAGTTTATAAATGCCTATTCGTCTGGGACTTGATGGAGTGACCTGAAGGTGTACTTCGGTGACTGCTACTGGTACTCCTCGACTAGTACAACTAGGTCTGCCGAGTTTGAGCTCGTTTTGTTAGTTATGATGAGACCTTGCCACCGGACTTGATGGAGTGACCTGAAGGTGTACTTTGGTGACTGCTACTGGTACTCCTCGACTAGTAGAATTAAATCTGCCGAGTTTTGGCTCGTTTTGTTAGTTATGATGAGACCTTACCACCGGACTTGATGGAGTGACCTGAAGGTGTACTTTGGTGACTGCTACTGGTACTCCTCGACTAGTAGAATTAAATCTGCCGAGTTTGGGCTCGTTTTGTTAGTTATGATGAGACCTCACCACCGGACTTGATGGAGTGACCTGAAGGTGTACTTTGGTGACTGCTACTGGTACTCCTCGACGAGTACAACTAGGTCTGCCGAGTTTGGGCTCGTTTTGTTAGTTATGATGAGACCTCACCACTGGACTTGATGGAGTGACCTGAAGGTGTACTTTGGTGACTGCTACTGGTACTCCTCGACGAGTACAACTAGGTCTGCCGAGTTTGGGCTCGTTTTGTTAGTTATGATGAGACCTTACCACCGGACTTGATGGAGTGACCTGAAGGTGTACTTTGGTGACTGCTACTGGTACTCTACGACGAGTAGAACTAGATCTGCCGAGTTTGGGCTCGTTTTGTTAGTTATGATGAGACCTTATCTCCGGACTTGATGGAGTGACCTGAAGGTGTACTTTGGTGACTGCTACTGGTACTCTACGACGAGTAGAACTAGATCTGCCGAGTTTGGGCTCGTTTTGTTAGTTATGATGAGACCTTACCTCCGGACTTGATGGAGTGACCTGAAGGTGTACTTTGGTGACTGCTACTGGTACTCCTCGACTATTAGAATTAGAAGAGCCGAGTTTGGGCTTGTTTTGTAAGTTATGACGAGACCTTACCTCCGGACTAGATGGAGTGACCTGAAGGTGTACTTTGGTGACTGCTACTGGTACTCCTCGACGAGTACAACTAGGTCTGCCGAGTTTGGGCTCGTTTTGTAAGTTATGACGAGACCTTACCTCCGGACTTGAAGGAGTGACCTGAAGGTGTACTTCGGTGACTGCTACTGGTTCTCCTTGACGAGTAGACCTAGGTGGTCACTCCATTGAGTTCGGTGGTGAGGTCTCATCATAACTAACAAAACGAGCCCAAACTCGGCAGACCTAGTTCTACTCGTCGAGGAGTACCAGTAGCAGTCACCAAAGTATACCTTCAGGTCACTCCATCAAGTCCGGTGGTGAGGTCTCATCATAACTAACAAAACGAGCCCAAACTCGGCAGACCTAGTTGTACTCGTCGAGGAGTACCAGTAGCAGTCACCAAAGTACACCTTCAGGTCACTCCATCAAGTCCGGTGGTGAGGTCTCATCATAAGTAACAAAACGAGCCCAAACTCGGCAGACCTAGTTGTACTCGTCGAGGAGTACCAGTAGCAGTCACCAAAGTACACCTTCAGGTCACTGCATCAAGTCCGGTGGTAAGGTCTCATCATAACTAACAAAACGAGCCCAAACTCGGCAGACCTAGTTGTACTCGTCGAGGAGTACCAGTAGCAGTCACCAAAGTACACCTTCAGGTCACTCCATCAAGTCCGGTGGTGAGGTCTCATCATAACTAACAAAACGAGCCCAAACTCGGCAGACCTAGTTGTACTCGTCGAGGAGTACCAGTAGCAGTCACCAAAGTACACCTTCAGGTCACTCCATCAAGTTCGGTGGTGAGGTCTCATCATAACAAACAAAACGAGCCCAAACTCGGCAGACCTAGTTGTACTCGTCGAGGAGTACCAGTAGCAGTCACCAAAGTACACCTTCAGGTCACTCCATCAAGTCCGGTGGTGAGGTCTCATCATAACTAACAAAACCAGCCCACACTCGGCAGACCTAGTTGTACTCGTCGAGGAGTACCAGTAGCAGTCACCAAAGTACACCTTCAGGTCACTCCATCAAGTCTGGTGGTAAGGTCTCGTCATAACTTACAAAACAAGCCCAAACTCGGCACATCTAATTCTACTAGTCGAGGAGTACCAGTAGCAGTCACCGAATTACACCTTCAGGTCACTCCATCAAGTCCGGAGGTAAAGTCTCATCATAACTAGTAAAACTAGCCCAAAATCCACAGCCCACATCTTTCTACTAGAAGAGGGCTTCCAGTGCCTCCTAGCAGTCACTGAAGTAAGCATTTGTATCTAAGTATTATTTAGTAAAAATACAAACTACAATACGAAATATTTTTTGTAGATGCATAAATATGTATTATATATGTATTATAAAGAATATAGAGAAAAAACAAATTCAAAGTACCAAAATTAGTTCACTTGACTACTATTCCCGCAATTAACCGTGCGTACACTTGTGTGTGTGACCTTTGTCAATGTAGTAGTTCGATTCTATACCTATCAAATTTGTAAACGCGTCCTTAAGCGATACACGTATTTAGTGATTCAAGTAGGCCTAAGTCTCTGTTGAGTATCTTGCTGACAGCAGAACAAAGGTTGCTTGCAAGCGGCCGTAGTCGGTTCTCTCTCGCTCTAGTGAAGAATGATTCTGTACAGCGACAGAAAGAGATAGAGGTACGGTACACTGGGAATTCGGGCGGATTGGCCGGGCTCAGCCCTCAAGAATGTCTTAACGTTGAGAATCCGAGAGGAGGGTCGTGAAGTCGCTTTATGCTTCATGTTAGTTTAATGGCCATAGGTTTATGTTGTTCGGATTTCTCTTGCAATGTAAGTCTTGAACTCTTGACGGCCGATAGTAACCATGAGAGTCGTGTGACCGCCGTCGTTGATATTTTTTATTAATATAACATCGAACAACATCACGCTTGTATTTCCCCGAAGGGTTAGGCAGAGGTGTACCTACTCTTTTAATGCTCAAATGCGCTTTTAATAGAAATATTTTACTGTAAATACTGTACTAGATCTATAACGTAAATATTAGGTTGGGGAAAAAGTCTTTTCGCATTATAGTATGTATGAACTTGTAATAAAATCTCTTTGGCTATACTATGTGTATCTGGCTGGTTTTGGTATCATTGAAAGTTTAAATTTTAAAGAACATAATTCCAAATTCAAATTAGGAAAATGTGTGATTTTTATTTGTTTTTCGTACTGTCAAGATGAGTGAATCTAATGAAGAAATTCGATACATTTTAAAATTTTACTACAAAAAAGGTAAAAATGCAACGCAAGCCGCGAAAAAAATTTGCGATGTTTATGGACCTAGTGCAGTGTCTGTGAGAGTAGCACAAATTTGGTTTAAGCGTTTTCAATCCGGAAATTTTGATGTCAAAGATGCACGTCGCTCTGGTCGCCCTATTACGGATAAAATGGATGCCATTTTTGAAAAAGTGGAGCAAGATCGGCATATTAGTAGTTACGACGTAGCTGAAGAACTGGGAATTGACCACAAAACAGTTTTGGCGCATTTGAAAAAAACTGGGTACACAAAAAAGCTCGATATTTGGGTACCTCACGAGCTCACTGAAAGAAACCTAATGAACCGTGTACTCATTTGTGATTCTTTATTACGACGTAATGAAACCGAACCATTTTTGAAGAAGCTGATAACTGGTGATGAAAAGTGGATCACGTACGACAAGAACGTGCGAAAAAGGTCGTGGTCAAAGGCCGGTCAGGCTTCACAGACTGTGGCAAAACCCGGGTTAACTCGCAACAAGGTGATGCTGTGTGTGTGGTGGGATTGGAAGGGCATTATTCATTATGAGCTGTTACCACCAGGCAGGACCATCGATTCTGAACTCTACTGCGAACAACTGATGAGATTAAAGCAAGAAGTTGAGAGAAAGCGGCCGGAATTAATCAACAGAAGGGGTGTGGTTTTTCATCATGATAACGCTAGACCTCACACATCTTTAGCCACTCAGCAAAAATTAAGAGAGTTTGGCTGGGAGGTGTTAATGCATCCGCCGTATAGTCCTGACCTTGCACCTTCAGATTTCCACCTGTTTCGGTCTCTTCAGAATTCTTTAGGCAGTGTCAGGTTAACATCACGGGAGGACTGCCAAAACCACTTGTCGCGGTATTTTGATCAGAAGTCCCAAAATTTCTATAGCAATGGGATCATGTCCCTACCTACAAGATGGCAAAAAGTTATCGAACAAAATGGTACCTACATACTTTAGTTAAATGTAAACATACTATGTTAAAAAATGTTTTGAATTTTCTTAAAAAATACGAAGAAACTTTTTCCCCAACCTATTATATAAAACTGTAATGGATATGTAATTAAAATACTGCAGTTAACATTCCGCTTGTCGGGCATAGGTACCTACATAGTAATTGTAGGTAAGCCTACTTAGTAATTTAAGCAAATTTTGCTTTGTTGTAGTGTTAAAAAAACCGGTCAAGAGCGAGTCGGACTCGCGCACCGAGGGTTCCGTACCATCATATATAAATATTTTGGATGTGTTAATTTACGTACAGTCCTTCAAAAGTAGGATAGATGGACAGGCGGACAGGTGGATGGGCGGACAGGTGGACAGGTGGAAGGGCGAACTGTACTTTACTATTAGCTTCATTCGTGTAGGTACCTAAATAGTTCTGTGCCCAGAAAAAACTACAACTGTATTTCACCCAAAGCAACCTGCGAGTAGGTAGGAAGGCCATTTTGGTTGTGAACCGTGAACTGTTTTTAGATTTTCATCGGCGAGGCCTATATTCGTCAGAGAATTTTAACACTGCGGTGTAGAATATTGCAGTTTTATGTCAGCGCCATCTCTTGACCGATAGTGGAACTAATGTAATTTTTGTTGATGATTTCTGAAAAAGTGTGCTATTTAGAGACATCGTTTTATTTTTCCTGTAATCTATACATAAACTTCTATCACATAGAATAGTTACAAATTTTTCTCTATGCAAACTTCGGAGATAAGGGGTGGGGGAACGGTATTTTTATTTAATTTTCTGTCAAAAGTCGAAAACAATGCGGCCTTAAAAAAAAAAATGTTTGAGAATGTGCAATACTGCTCTTTCATATGATACCCGACATGCCCCAGTAGCCCCACTTCGATTTTGTAAGACCCCCCGTTCAGTCGATGTTGAAAATTAAAAAAAAAATCTTTCTATTTGCAAAATAGTTGGGCCAACGTCATCTAAAACTATTCCAAATTTCAAGTTGATAGTATTAATAGTCCTTGAGATATCCAGCTGTGACCGCTGAGTCGTTCCTTTTTACCATTTTGGTACGGAACCCTAAAAATTAATATTCGCGAACAACTGAAGCTACCGGTATACCTGTGAACGTGATGTAGTTGAGGTCCCGGTAGTCCATGAGTCCGAAGTGAGTGAGCAGTTGAGAGCTCACTCCTGACAGGAACCGGCCGGACAGCGCCGCGATACGAGTGTAGGACGACACGCGCGGGTACTTGGCCGGGTCCACCTGGAGAAGACAGATTTACATAATTATGTGTTTATTTGGACTTAGTACACCAAAAAGCCATTAACATCGATTAGGAATAAAAAGTGACATTAAAGTTGAATGTCCTTTTGTACTTTCTGAAAGGTGAGTCATAGTTTAGTACATCAAGAGGTAACACAGTTTTCCTAAGCAAATCGGGAAGTTAAATATCGACGAATATTTTTCCTGAAACCTGGCGCAATTTTCCGTATATTTTTATGTTTGTATGTTTGTTTGTTACGCTTTTTACGCTAAACCAGGTAAACGGATTTGGATGAGATTCGGCACATAGGTAGGCCATGACCTGGGTTAGGACATTATGATAATTATTATCCTAATATTCCCACGGAATCGAGACTTATGCGGGTGAAACTGCGGGGCGCAACTAGTTATACTATAATATATTTTTTTCCTTAATCATTATTATTTATTTATATAACACCTTTACAGATTCATCCAAGGCGATGTTATAAATTACAAGATCTGTAACACTTTTCTACACAAAATTAAATAAAAATAGCCTGTAAGCAAAATGCCAATGAATTATAAACATACTAAGTAATGACAATTATTATAAACATGGCAACTTTTATAATATCATACCTCTTTCAATAAATATAATTATTTCTGCCATTTACATGAATTTCGGCAGGTTTTGCCCAAATATATCTTCCGACGCCGTAATAACACGTGTAATACGTGCGGCTCGTGACATAGGGCCACAACCTACTTGAGTAGGTTAGTCCTAGCCGGACCATGATAAATAATACCTATTTAATTTATATTCGCTCTTAATTTAGTTTATTTTTGTCTACTAAGAGTCGATATTCCGGTTTTAGACATGTGCATTTGTGTCTTTAAATGTCAATGCAGGTGTGCACAGCACTCAAGGCATTAGACTACGTGACAAAGTCTTAGAATACCTAATGACCGCAGTTATTCAAAAGCGGCTCGGGCTTCAGCGAGAAGTACGAGTATTATTCTGTATGCTAGAGTTAGATTAGGTAGTTTCGTTTTTTTTTTGTAATATAAGTAGATGGACAACATTTTAGAAATCATTGAGACAGCCAAAATAAGGACAATGGTAAAAAAATAATAAGAAAAACGCATTAAATACTTACAAGAAAAATAAATCAGCTAACGTAAATACACTAAAAATTTTGGTCACCCAATGCCATTTATTATTTTAGGTCAAAATAAAATCACTTTAATCAGTGTTTTTTTTTTGCTTGAATATCTTTGGTTAGACGTACTGAACGCTGTGTTAAAATTTGTCCATCTATTTTAATGGGACCTTGTTTATTAATAAGTTTATTTCAATAATTGTTTACAATGATACTCACGTCTTATCTATACTTATTAAAATATAATATAATATTTTAAAGAGGTAAATTTGTTTGAAAGTTGTTTGTAAGTGTGTATGTAGGAGGTAATCTCCTGAACTACCAGTCGGATTTGAAAAAATCTTTTTTCATTGGATAGCCCAATTCTTGAGGAATTAAGCTAATAAGCTATATTTTGTTGTTGCAAATGAATTAGACATCTGTAGCCGAATTAGGCGAAAGCCAGCATTTCGACTATCAGCGACAAACCCCTCCAATAATAAACATTTAAATATAGGCATAATATGTTATGATAAATAACATAATAATTTACTCGTATTAGATTCAGTAACGTTTAACAATGCATTGGAATACACTAACTACGCCACAATTTAGATGTAACATTGGAAAAATTCGTAAAACCGATCATCATCTGAACTGACCTGAACTGAGTGCACACTAAAAATCACCAATATTTATTACTGCTTTAGATGAAAATAATATTTACGCATACGCAATAACTTGTGAAGTCATATAACCAAATACATTCGTAAAATTGAAATGAATGAATGCAAATTTTCAAATTTATGCTAAGTACCTACATCTAAGTTGTGTCGTACTGGAGCCGTATTATGACATATTAATGCCTCCATTATTCCAGTGTGAGTGAGAGACAGAGCTATACAAGGCCGCTAGCACCATCCTTTTTTCGCAGTGGAATAATGATGGCATAATACTTCATAATAAGGCCCCTGTACCAGTTTATAAATAGCTTACTTTCGCGTAAATGTAGGTGTAATAGGCGACTTCTGTAGCCATGTACAGGCCATAGAAGAACTGCGACGCTTGTAGCCATTCTAGACTTGAAGTCCATAGCAGAATAGCGTAGACAGCTATGCCGCTCAGCCCTGTAAAATAGAAAACATTGTAACATCCACGAAATAGTTTAGGTACTTAAGAATGCCGAATGTAAGATAAGAATGTTGAATATTGATGCCAAGAAAGAATATGCAGGTACATACAATGACGAACCATTGACCTATTGATGCGGGTTGGGCGCAGGACCTAAACGTGCCTAAACGCAAGTTTTTGAATGCCTAAAAGTATAAGATCCAGTGCAGTAAACAAAATCAGAAACATAGGATATATGCTAGTCTGCCGGGGTTGCGGGAAAGTCCGAAAGGGATACCGTGGCCCCTGGCAACGTAAAGGCAACGGAAGGAACACGGGTGGGTTTTAGTCAGTAAGAGTCTGACACGCCCTCCCGCTCCACCCAGAGCGGGAGAAGTTATTTGATAATTTCCCACCCAAAAAAAAAAAAAAAAAAAGGATATATGCTAGTAAGATAGTGTGTTGAAAACATAATACAACTAATTTGATACGATAGAAAACTCAAGAAGAGACAAGATAGATCACGAAGATACCTCTAAAAAATCGTTTTAACGATTAAAAATCATATCAATATACATGCAATCATTCTGATTTTTTGACATATTATTCTACAAGCAACATATTATCAATAAATTTTTTGTAAATATATAATTGCTTCATATTTTGCAATAAATTACCTCCGTTGATCAAATTAAAAAAAAAAAAACTTTCACTGGTTAAGCTACATTATTCCTGAGTGCTATATATGTATAGGCTATAAATTATATTTATATCATGCATATTAGCCGAGCTATCACAATTTTTATCTAGCAAGTCGGAAAGAAATACCTCTTGAAACAGAATTATTTGCATGCGCTGCACACAAGGCCGGTTTTACAATTTACGATGCCAAAAATATAATTTTGCAATGACTTTCTAGTCATCGCAAAATTATATTTTTGGCATAACAAAACTACTATGTCTAGCTTCGATAGGATCATAAAACAAAAAAACTGACTAAAATAACACAAAAACCTGTGTGAGCGCGCTTTGTGGCGCTTTTTCTCGCACGGCAAACGTGAGTAAGTTCCGCCCGAAAACTTGAAGGAGTAAACACGTTTGTTTTGTGCCGCAGTGTTTAAAAATGTTAAGTTTCTAAGATGGAGATTGTACTATAATTACTATCGTTTAGTTGTCGTTTTTTTTCATAAATCGAGCAGTAATATAACTGTACGTGGAGACTAATTTTCTACATAAATCTTTAAGATTCACTCGAGTTTATAGACATTTAAAAAATGTTCCACATAGTTCCATTATATTTTATAAATCCTTAGAAACTACGGCTCGTGAGGATTCCAATCAAGCAAAGAACTCGTCCCCATATCGCCCCCTTTGATAAATAGAGCCCTTTCTTTCCAGGTAGTCGCGTTGATCCTGTTTAACAGCAGAGGAAGTTGTATAGAAATTAACTGTTTTTATTGTTAATTAAGAGGTGAACGTTTTTTTAGTTATTCGTCATCCGAGTGTAATGAACGATTATTACAATACATAATGAACCAGTTAAGCATAGTGAACCCGTCTGAGACTTTGATAACACAGTTAAAAGATGTCGTTAAAGTGTTTGTGGTAAAGCTTTTAGCTAAATGGCGTGAATGTAAATATAATTATGTTCAACCATTTTAAAGTTAACATGCCAATTGGCTCAGTGAACAATTTAAGCTCCCGGAGATACAATCAACAACTTCACAACAACTTACTTCTTCGGAGAAGCTACTTCGCTTCTTCTCCGAAGAAGTAAGTTAGCGAAGAGGTTGAAAACAGAGATAATGAAGATTCCGATAATTATGTGGATGACGATGAGCAGTAGGTAGCATAGAATCTAATTTAAGGACCTTTTTACATAAATAACGCTCGTTTTCTTTTCCTGTTCGTAGTAGGTACTGTCCCAAAATTTTATTTCTACCTTGTAACACTTATAATATACTTAAGTATAAAATTACCAAGTCGACAAGTAAATAAAAACCTACACTTTATTTTTGTCATCGTAAATTGTAAAACCGGCCCTGTGTGGGCTGTCTAAACTACCGACGGATTTTCATAGGGTTTTCACCAATGGACGGAGTGATTTATCAGAAAGGTCCATAGGCATAACATCACGCTACGACCCTTAGGAGCCGAGCAAAAAGACAAAAAGCCACCGCAGGCGGGCGGGCGATGCGACGCGGTGGGTCCCGGGGCCGAGGGAGTTATTATAAAAATGTGGCTGTTATTTTAGTATATTGTGTGTCTTACGACTTCCACGCGAACGAAGTCACGGGCAGAAATCTAGTGGGTTATATAAAGGAGTAGATACCGTATTTTGTAAATACGCATCGCTTGCAAATCCCGTTTGCAAGGAAGTGCGGACAATATGCAGTTTACGGTAGGCATCGTAATAACTGTTGTAACATCATTAGTATCATCACATTCATCACACACAAATATGCAATAGTAGTCAACAAGAATACCAAAAAAATGTTAGTTAAGTACTTACTTTTTATTCTCGATTTTGCATGCTGAGTCTAAACCCGGCAAAACATGTTTGTACTATTTTAAACTGTAAGACCTGTTATACCATGTTTTGAGCAAATAAATATATTATCATTACCAATATCATCATAATTATGCAGCCTATAATTATGTTCCCACTGCTGGGAAACAAGCCTCCTCTCTGTGACAGGGAGTGGGCCGTAATCCACCACGCGGGCCCAGGGGGGGTTAGTAGATGTCACACGTCTTCGAATTTTTGGTTCTAGGACATGCCGGTTTCCTCACGATGCTTTCCTTCACCGTTTTTCAGTGGTGATGAAATAATTTACACAAAATAAAGCGCCTGTCAGGGTTCGAACTCGAAACTCGCGGCCGTTACCACTACGCCATCACTGCTCCGAGGATATACAGAGTGGAAAAAATCAAAGGGAAACCACTTTCAATCCTTAAGATTATTTTACTTAAGGGAAACATTCCTTTTTTTTTTTTTAAAGAAACAAATCTGCATTCATTGATTTTCGAATATTCGCTTGCCACACTCGGTAATCGAACCGGCTAAAATTCGAAAAATAACAGCCTGTACTTTTATGGCATCAATCGATAGGGTCAATCATAAGGATCAAATCTCTCTAACAAACATGATAAATCAAATCAAAGGAAAACCATATAATCTTAGCCCCATACTATGGGATAGAAGACAAAAAAAAAACATCCCCACTTTACGTGTAGGGAAAATAACCTCAAAAAAATGATTCTTGATTTCTTGATTTTGTTTTCGACTATCGGCGTGATTAATACCTATAACCATGCCAAATTACAGCTTTCTAGTACTAGCCGTCTCTGAGCTAAGCCGCGGACAGACAGACGGACATGGCGAAACTATAAGGGTTCCTTGTTTACTACGCAACCCTCCCCCCTGGCTGGAGGCTTTGAGTGTAGAAGCTTAAGGCAGCCACAGGAAAGTCCGGTTAAGCAGCTACGACCCTCTTCTGAGGTTAACTGCGAGATACCCTAGTCAAAAAAAAAAACGCAACCCTAAAAAGAAGCAAAAATACTTGAATACAATAAATGCTCCAAGTGCTAAAGATCGACGATAAGCGCAACTTAGGTATTTTTAAGGTTATTAGATGGAGATTTGGTTCAACCTAAAATACTAATTCTTGTATGATTCTTATAAAAAGTTAAATCAGGTAAAAGGTAACCCGGCCAATTATGCATAAAGAATCATTCAACCCCGCCTTGTAATTAAGGTAATTAGCATAAAATAATTCCGTTGTTGTGTTGGTTTAATTGACGAATGACAATGGACTTGAGGCACTTATTGCAGAGATTGATACTGACTATTCTGTGGACTACTTATTCCGATCAATTAACGTGCATGGATGTTGCTCTACCGTGTTGTATGCATTATGTAATGGGCCAATATGTTAATGTATTTTCTCTAGACCTTTGTTATTTCTTTTTTATTATTTTACAGGACCAGTCTATTCATTGCCCGTGTTATGTTATTTTGTAGCATAATCTAAATTCCTCGAACCTAGATACTCGTAGATAAGATTAATAAAGAGATTGAGATAAGTTAAGGTGGATCCGCAGTTGTAGCCTGCGAAATTTAATTTTTCTTACGTTTTTTGCAATTTCTAGGTTAGTGTTAGGTTGTATCTTGATCAAAATATGATTCTCTACTACAACAGATATGTATTTACAGAATTATAATCATTGGAATCATTAATACATCTCTCTAACTTGGAGTTGTTCCTTATGAACATTTCCTTATGAGATTATTTCTTATGGAACAAATCTATTTGAGAGAGATACATACCGTCCCAAATATTTTTTTTTTTCGTTTCTGCATATCAATAAAAGTTTGCGATCAGTTTGAAAAATCGTTTTTTTTTTGTTACGGTAGACTATATTATAATTTCTACTTCTTTTTAAACTTTTTACTCAAAAATATAGAATTAGAAAAACAAAAAACAAATTCATTTTTTTTTCCATATAAAAAGAATTTCAATCTAAGCTTGACATTAAGCTTAACATTCAGAAATCTGAGTTAGTCAATTTTAACGGATTTATAATATTTTTTCGAAGAAAGTTGTTATTGATAAAATGCCAAGAGGATTATCAGAAGTTTTACGAGCAAGAATTGTAACTTTGAGGGGAAAAAGGATATTCCACGAGAGAACGCAGAGTTGCTATATCCCAATACTGTGTCGTGCCTACGTTGCAGAGGTACCACGGCATGGATAATTTAGCTGACCGATCCCGCAGGGGTCGCCCAACTGTTCTGACTGCTGCTCAGAAGCGCTATATCAGATTGCTGGTAGCCCGTGACCCAACAATCAACGCTACTACAATAAAAGCAGAAGTGCGGGCCGACTCTGGACTTGAAGTTAGCACTCAGACAATTCGGAATTGTTTACACCAGGCTGGACTACGAGCACGGAGGTCTTGGCGAGCACCTCTAGATTCATGGCAACGTCAGCGACGGAGATTGCAGTGGGCTAGGATCCGGCAAAATGAAGAAGATGAGGAGGAAAACATTTGGCAAAACTGTCTCTTCGTTGACGATTTGCGAATCAGTAGTCATCCAGATAACCGACGTGTCCGTGTCTGGAGAAGACCTGGAGACTGAAAGGCAAAGAACTGCCACTGGAACCGTTCAGCAAGGCGGGAAATCGGTGTCCTTTTGGGGTGGAATTATGATTGGAGCTAGAACGCCTATCGATCCCGTATCGAAGCTCCATGACGGCAGATAGGTACAAAACAGTCACTATTGATGGAATAGTCAGACCATTCTGAGTAAACCATGGGCACCAATTCGTACTGGTCGATGATAATGCGCCCGCATATCGATCTCAACGAGTCAATGTTGCTCTCCAAGAATACGACATCACAAGGTTAGACTGGCCTGCCGGTTCGCGCGACTTAAACCCAATAGAGCACGCGTGGGATGCTCTTAAGCGAGCTTTTTGGAACCGATAGTCACCTCCCCAGACAGTGCCAGAGATCGGGGAAGCCGCTATTCAAGAATGGGACATGTTACCGTAAGAAATGCTGGATAAATTGGTCCTTAGCATGCCCAGGAGGATCTCCGCATGTGTGCGAGCCAGGGGAGGAGTTATATTGTATTAAATAAAAACCTTCTATTAATAAATTGTTGTATAAGTTTGGTTAAACGATCTTTTTCTTTCCATGAAATTTATGTTACAATTACATTAGGATTTAATTACAAAATTTTAGTTAAGTAAATTTTTTTAATTTTAAACAGTGTATTTAATATATAACGTAAACACATTTTCTTGATAAAGTTCAATTTAAAAAATATATCAGCTTTTGCTGATATATTTTTGCTGAAACTTTTTTTGATGTGTGTACTTCAATAGTATGCAGATTGTTATTGCAGAAAATAGCTGCATTGCATTGCATTTTCTCAATTCGGATGTTTTTTTTTGTTTGTTTTATGTTCGGGCATAGCTGCGTCATATACATTTGCAAAATTATATTTTTGTTTGAAAGATTATGCTCTCGAGGTTCTGAAATAAAGTTATTTTTCACTTTATAGTGTTTTTTTTTGGAAGTCGGTTGTTTAAAAAAAAATAGACACTGAGAAGTTAGTGACAATTTTAAGACTCCTTACGAACTGTGACGTATTTTTGCACGTTTCTTTTTCTCATGACTTGCTTAAAAAACATTGTAATCCGTGTGCAGATATGATTATTTTTGGATTGTGTTGTTTTGACGGCACGGTTGGCGCAGTGGTTAAGCGATTGACTGCTGCACTGCGTGTCGCGGGTTCGATTCCCGCACGGAACAAATATTTGTATGACCTACAAGTAGTTGTTCCGGGTCTGGCTGTTTGTGTATGTGACTTTAAATGTTTGTAAACGCACCCACGATACAGGAGAAATTCCTAGTGTGGGGCAACGTTTTTATTTAAAAAAAAAAAAAAAAAAAATTAATAATTCGTTATTATGTAAACCTACTTCGAACACGCAAGGACAGCGCATCGCGGCAGAGTTTATTATGAAAGTTTCGGCACAACCGTGCAGGAAATATTCCTGCACGGTTGTGCTTGATGAGCTTTAATTTTATTAATGGTGAAGTGCCTTGCCTCAAAAGTGACCATCTTGGACAGTAGACAGCAGATACCAAGCTTTGTTTTACCAGGGATTGATCTATTCTCTGCAGATAGCTCGTGCTGACAAGAGGTATAAAACCTATTATCGACTGACGACTTCAATAGATTGAATCATCCTCCTGGGCTGAATGTAATTGAACAGTAGTGGCAGCAGATGATCGTTTTATGATATTTTAGCTTATCTTTATTTATTTTCGCCACGGTCAAGAAACAAACGTTATTAAGATAGGTCAGTTCACGGTAATCGCGGACCACATGCATGGATTCGATAAGTATCGACTTCGGCCGGCCTGTGCAGTGTACAGGGGCCGTATTATGACGTATTAATGTCACCATTATTCCAGTGTGAGTGAGAGACGGAGCTAGATACAAGGCCGCTAGCACCATCCTTTTGTCGCAGTGGAATAATGATGGCATTAATACTTCATAATAAGGCCCCTAGGCACCTATGTACAACATCCCTAAGTTTTGGCGGCAAAGTTGGTAATTCATTGTCACTTTATTTCGTTGTAACACTATTTTGTTTCTATTCTGACTTGATAAGATAATTAGCTTTATGATCTACTTAACACAACTTTTAAATGTTTTTTGGGTACTGTTTTATATTTTTTAACAAATAATCTGTAAAGTTAAAAAAAAAATATTCTGCTTACAGAACAGTTTAACAGGAGGAGAAATGCATACCTCCCGATACCTACAATTTATCAAAATGTGCACAAGTTTAATCCTAATCCTAACTAATATTATAAATGGTCAATTGAGTTTGTTTGTTTGTTACGCTTTCATGCTAAAACGGCTGAACGGATTTGGATGAAATTTTGTTGCTTTGCTATAAATAAATATAATAAATACAGAATATGATTTACTTAAGTGTAAAAAACATGGGAAACAGTCACTTTGAAAAGATTTAGATGGAGATTACATCGGTGATTAAAAATAATATTGACTCTATGATAATTATGCTCGACTTCATGATAAGAATCAAATGCAATGAGGAATCAACATTATCGGTCTTCAACTGATTACAGAATGGTTGTTCTATCTTTATTGCCTCTTGAAGCAAAAATATCTAAGACTAGCTGAGCCCCGCAATTCCACCTGCACAAGTCTCGATCCTGTGGGAAAATCCGCATAAAAAGTATCCTATATCCTTACCCAGGTACCAGGCTACCTTTTTTTTCAAATTTCATGTCAATCGGTTCAGTGGTTTAGATGTGAAAAAGTAACAGACAGACAAATGGAGTTACATTTGCATTCATAATTATTTTAGTACTAGCTGCGCCCCACTGTTTCACCCTTATACATCTCGCTCCCGTGGAAATACCGGGATAAAAAGTATCCTGTATCTTAACCCAGGTTGTGGTGTACCCATGTGCCAAATGTCATCCAAGTCCATTCAGCCGTTTTAGTGTGAAAGCGTAACAAACAAACCAACAAATAAATAAACAAACAAACTCACTTTCGCATTTATAATATTAGTTAGGATGGATTGAACTGTCAGCAGAACTCCCTCTACCAATCAATAATAATATTATGACTATTGTGTGGTTGGTCACTCCATCTTTTTGAGCTAAAATATACCTCAACTTAGTAAGCAAACAGACATACATAAATAAATGCTAATAAATATTATTAATTTCTGTTGTTCCTTACTTTTTTTGTGACAAATTTGTCAGGAGATCTGAAGTTTGATGATGAGGAAAGAACAATGTTTACAAAACGAAGTTCAAGTAAAGAAAATGTTTGTGTCGAGCTTATTGATAAATAAAATAGTACATAAAATTCTCCACTATGGAGTCATTTAAAATGAAATGCTTTAATTATGAATAACTTATAATCACCAATAATCACAAACACAATGCTATTCATTTAGGTACCTACGTATAAACTGATAACACTACATAATTAAGTAGATTGAATTGAAATATTTATAAAATTATAACTCATGAAAATCTTAAATCTATGTACAATTATTCAGTTTTATTATTATTAAGATATAAAATTATTTTATGGGTTGATAAATTTTCCCCTTAATATTTGGCACTGATGCCCCCCCTATTACACACATAATATCACATGTGTAGGCCATGTGATATCATGCTAGCATCTCAAAAATCTCACATGTAGGTCATGCACAGTCAACAAGTTAAGATACTCACCTGATAGGATAATTACAGGTTTGAATCTCAGGAAATCTGTTATTAGGAACACCAAAACAAGCAGCCCAAGGTAGGAGTAAGTTCCAACAGGATATACATCTCTGTTCAGTTGTTCCTCAGTTATATTTCTCCATTCTCCAAGGAGGAACTCCGAGACGAACGGCTCGGACGGCCGGATCTCCCGCAGCAGCCCAAAAGAGCACAAAATGAGTGTCACTTGAATCCAAGGCAGCATTTTATAACACAGTTTTATGTAATAAATGAGGAAAAATCTGTTCGCGGAAGTTTGCCCTTGGTGGTCGTGAACTGCCGTGCAATGTGCTCACATGCCGCGTATCGACTGATGAGGCGGAGGCGGCACCGCGCTCGCCTTGCTCCACGCATCGCTCACCGGTGAGCGTGCGGACTGATGCTGCAGACCTTCGTGCCAAAACTTACGTAAAACATTAAGATTGAATTAATTCCACTGTCTGCTTTTAGCTAGGCACAGATTTTGCAGTTTTTGTATCAATCATGATCGTATCGCTCGTTGATCAGTGTGCAATCTTCTTAAATTTTAAGCAAACTTTGTACACAATATACTTTTATATAGACTCTGTTTCGATTCGATAAATATACTTGTAACAATAAAATTATTAATTTGACAGCACTCTCTTTATCTTTTAGTTTTGGTGAAGTAATTCTTATTTATTTTTTTAATGAAATCGACAACGACGAACATAAACGTCACAACATCTGATCATCTGATGATCTGAACTGATCTGAACATTCTGAACATCGTCACAAATAGGATAAAAAATACTCTGTGATCGTCACGTCAACGTCATGATGAACGTCAAACGTCACCGTCTCGCGACAACAAACTTTCCAGCGCGACAATCAGAAGACCGATTTGACGTTTATACAAAATAAACATGCCGCGTTATACTTTGTATGAACGCCGACGTCAGAAATCGAAAAATCAAATTCATAATCGTAACTGTGTCATTACTGTGTAATCCATACACTATAACAATGAGTGTTATTCGTAAGCACCAAGTTTCACTTTGTATTGGAAAAATGCACGTAGTGTTTGTTTTTTGACTGAATAAAATCGATGTTCTGAAAAGTCGATACTTTTACAAACATTTAGAAAAGAGAGAAACGTATAATTACTGTATTATTAACTATTTACAATTTTTTGCAAATGTAGTGAATTTATTTATTTACCTGACTAACCACACCTAATAACTGTTTTTTACTGTCGTGTTCTTGAGTGGAGACCGCGAATCGGTAAACGTAAGGTAGGACGCCCTCAGGCTAGGTGGAGCGACTATCTTCGCAGGGTGGTGGTAGTGGTGGTGGTAGCAGCTGGATGAGAGTTGCCGAGAATCGAGCTGAATGGCGTAAATTGGAGAGGCCTATGTCCACTGTCCAGCAGTGGATTGCTGTAGGCTGATGACGTGTAGTAAAACGATATGGCTCGAGAATAATTTTTAACAACGTAGAAAATTGTCGATTACAAAGTAGGATAAAACGATATGTCTCGAGAATCGGTTTTGAAAGCAACCGATTTTTTTGCCCATCACTACACAAAGTATTTTGATAGGTGTCAAATCGGGCTTTCTATGTTGTCGCGAGTTATTAATAAGTGCACAAGCATACCCAAACAATTCATAATACTTAACTGCTGTAAAATGAGCTTCAATAAGTTTTCCTATTTCTGTATAAATGGTAATGTAAACAAAATGTAACATATTATATCCGAAACTCTCTTTGCTTTCTTTTACACTATGCAATCTGATAATTCTCGAGTTTTTCTGCATAACTCGACAAACTAACTCCGGACGTAGTGATACTTAAAAAAAGTTAGGGGGGCGTTTAAGATAAAAGGTTGGGAACCCTTCTAATGAAACTAAAAAATCTTCCTTCTTCCACGAACGCATTGTACATGCTGTGGTACATCATATAAAGGATTATATTGACGGAAATACAGGTTTACCTATAACCATTCAGAAGATTCAGTAAAATTAATGCAATGGTGGGTGCTTTGAATAAATATTTTCTGAACGTATATCAGCTGATTGCTACATTTTGTTTTTGAATTGACCGCAATTGACAGCCAGCTGACACGTTCCTGTCAGTTGTTGTGTTTTGATTTCGTCGTACTTGCCGTGCTTGGTAACAAACAAAATGTTGTAAATTTATTGATCTATTAAGTTTTTTACATAATATATTTCTAATAAAATATTATGTTTAAGCGTCGTTTGAAAAAGTGCGCGGTAAAATTTGTATAAAATCTGCTTGTGAAAAAGCCAATACGATTGATTTAGGAGCATTTCGCAGATAAGCTCTTCAGTTTACAATGCCTGATAAGAAAACAATACTGAAATGTCATCACTGTTCCAAAAGCTTCAAATACGATAGTGAAAGAAGGCGGCATGAGCAGAGCCACAGTCCACAGTTCCAGTGCAAAGTCTGCAGCAAAAACTTTAGTTTCATGTGAGTTAGCTCATTTTGTTCTCTTATCTCTGCAACCTGTGTCCAGTCAATAAATCTATCGTAATGTAGGTATGTTCGGTGGTAGTTAGTTCTCTATGACTCATATAATTATCTTGTACTGACCTGTGAGGTGATATTAGTAACTTGTGTAACACACAATATATTATTTTATTATTAAATATTATAACATGCATTAATCATGACTGAGGTACATTGGAAATATCTTACAAGAAAATGATTACTGAGGTAAAACTGATAAAAGACCAATCATTCTATACAATATTAACAAATGTTTTTAGATCTGCTCTGCGTCGCCATGAGAAACAACATGAGAGGACAGGCAGTGTCCAGTGTTCCGAGTGCGCCAGAGAGTTCCGTGACAACATACTGCTAAAGAGACATACCAAATATGCACATGGAGGTAAATAGTGTTCACAAAGTTTCATATAATTGTTGAAATTCACAAGATAAAATGTAGTGCAGAAAATCTAGTACAAATAACTTTTTACTTTGTATGCAATAGGTCATTTAGTCTGTATAGCCTTAACTGGCTATCTGCTGCCAAAAATAGTTTTGAAAGTACCAATTTATATTTTTTTTTTACTGCACTTGTATAGGCTCAGATTTAATACAAAGTCACAATAACCTTTCAATGACAGGAACATACACATGCGCGAAATGCAGTGCTGTTTTCAGCAGTGAGCCAGCACTTAGTACACACATGAAGACACACAAATCACTGTCCGAGAGACGTTATCAATGCAGCTTCACAGGCTGCTCCAAGAAGTTCAACTTCGCACATCATCTGAAACATCATGAGCTGACTCATACTAACACTAAGCAACATTATTGTAAAATTTGCAATAAAGGTGAGTCATATTTTGATTCTAAATATATCCTTACCTTGAATTTTTGGTCCCCAAAACTGGTTTGAAGGTTGAAAGCTGTGTCAATGCCATATATCAGAGCATTATGTTGATGATGATTGTTCAGTGTCAACTTGGTTGACTTGTTGCAGGATATCAACTTTTTGTACTGTTCAACATCTTTAATATATTTTTTTAATTCTAGGGTTTATACAATCCCATCACTTGAAAACTCATCTGAAGACCCACACTGCAGATACTTCACTGTACTGCTCATTTACTGACTGCGGTAAGAAGTTTGCCACTCCATATGCGAAAAAGAGACATCTGGCTAAACATCGTAAGACTGTTTTTTTTAAACTTTAGAATGCCGCTTCTGTCCTTCTCTACATAGTGGAATGCCTTATGCCATTTCCTCTAGCTAATAAACCATTCTGATCTGCAAAGGCGATTTGTGTGGATGTGATGCATATTTTCCCCAACTTGTTCTTTTTTGTGTTTTTGTTCTTTCTTTACCAATTTCAAAGTAACTGTTACTCTCATTCTGTGTTTGTTTGTTTTTTTCAATTCTGTTCCCTTGGAAGTTAACTTGAGGCTTTTTTGATCTCTGGTTTGCTTGTCAAGGATGGACAATTTACAAACAATCCTTCCAAAGCATTCATTGTAGTGGTCCCTTTCAGCAATGGATGACCGAGTGTCAATTTTATCAGTATATAAAAAAAATGCAAAAAATATATTTTTTTTTTTGTTAAATATCTTTTTATTCGTTTTGTTTTAGATAAAGCAGACAGTGGAATATCATCAGATTCTAATTCAGCTTGTGATTTGTCATGTATGACAAAGAAGAAAACTGAAAATCGTAAGTTTTCTTATGTAGGAAATTTATATTCGGACTACCTCGTTGGTCTAGTGGTCGCAAGCGCTACTGCTGAGCATGACGTCCTGGGTTCGATTCCCAGGGCGGGCAAAGTATTATTGGGTTTTACCAACAGGAACTTCTCAGTAGCAGCCCGGAGTCTGGATTTGTGCCCGGTTGATGGCAATAGGCTCGCCCCCTATGTCCAACTGTTCGGGGAAACAAGGCGTGATTTTATGTTATGTATTAAAAATCTTAAATTATATCATTCCATTTTATTTTAAAGTCCTGGGGCCTTATTATGAAGTATTAATGCCATCATTATTCCACTACGAAAAAAGGATGGTGCTAGCGGCCTTGTATAGCTCCGTCTCTCACTCACACTGGAATAATGGTGGCATTAATACGTCATAATACAGCCATGAAGGTTTATTGAACTTATTTGAGCAGCTCAGTTTTCATTGTGCACATTTATTTTATGAAAAACTTAAAATATCTCACAATCTTCGATTCTTGGTAAATCATCCATGTGGTCCAGTCCATATTATTAGGTTTAGTTTTCGAAAAAGACGTCTCCATTGTTCATAAAAATATTATTGTTTCCTCTTTTTAATTTCAGATACCATAAATTGTTCTTCATGTGGACTAATAATACTCAAGTCTCAATATAAAAAACATACATTTAGTTGTATACAGAATGTTAAAGAAGAAAACGGTACTGATGATGTACCTGTTGCTACTTTTGAAGGCAGTGGAATTGACGATGATTTCATAGACCCACCGAACGAAAATTTAGATGATGATGAAGTCCGCAATTGTAAATTAGTGTTAGGCAGATGTATTATGATTGATAAAGGCGAAAAATGCGTTTGTGCACAAATATCTAAGACTGTTGATAAAGACTACGATTTTACACCTATTGAAAATGAACCGATAAACATGAGCAAAGTAGATAATAACGCTTCATCGATAATAAACTTCTGTGAAGGCTGCGAATGTTCTGAACGTTGCAATGCTCAAAATGGAAGTACTGGTGACTATCGAGACAACACGCTAGTAATAGAATATAAGGCTGATGGCACTGTGAAATTAAAGGACATATTTGAAATGGATATTCCTCCAGCTAAAACTGTTAAAGTAGAAGTGAAAAGTGTAAATAATGATGTCAAATTCATTCCATATAATAGTTGCAAGGCTGTGTTGGGTAACTGCATCGTCAGTGGGAATGGAATGATGGGTGACGGCTGTCTATGTGCGAAGATGATCCTAGATGAGCAAGTGACTGCTCAAGAGATCGATGACATCACGCCGCGACCAAAAGATGAAATGTTCTGTGATTAAACATTAATGTTATGAATGGTATGTTATGAACTTGAATGTGGTTATCTACGTTAGAGTTGTATAGTTTGTTGGTACTTAATAAAGTCTACATACATAAAAATTATGTTATTGTTGTAGTGGTTCTGTTGTTTTTTTAAAAGTCTAATAATATATTAAGGTTGTAGGAATAATAAACACTCAAATATAATTATTATTAACTTTATATTTATTTACAACATAATTCAATTATTTTACAAATCAACCATTTATACAAAATATTTATCTTAGCTAACAAGTACTAAATTAATTATTATTTTACAATCAGACCTCACTTCTGTGTAATATCACTATGTTAATAAGTACGAACGGGATGTAGTTTACCTGCGAGCTATCACAAGCGGCATATTAAAGGTAGACGATCTCAAGAATATTATAACAAAAGCCGTCTAACGGTTAGGCCATTCTATTTTCAAACTCGTTATAGCGTCCGATTCAAGAGTAATTTATTTAAAATAATAATATTATACATTTAGCTATGGTAACAATTACAAGATAGGACTGTCAGGTAATCCTCTAAGAGCGAGGTCGTAATATTACAAGATCCAAGGTTTTTGTGTACCTTCATAGAGCATGAATTGCGTTAAATACTTAAAGTACATACGTTTTACCAGTTATTTATACATTTTTACGCAATCCACATATTTTTTATATAGACAAAGCAATAAATAAATCTAAATCTTTCTTTCAAGACGATGACTCTTTCTAGTTTGACTAGTCTAATGAATAAATTGTTCACGATATGAATACAGGACGATAAAATTAAAGGTACTGCGTAAGTTTCTGAGGACCGAAACCCAGTAAATTTAATTAATTATCAATATAATATTATTGCATTTACATTGGTATAAAAGTCTGTTTAGAATAATTTGTTCGACGGTTTCAACGGAATCACAGGAAATGAAATAGCAATGTTAAAACTAATTGTGTGTAGAGTTAAAATTCAGCGGCGTATACTACGCTTCATTATTAATTACTGAATCAAATTTGGTAGCATCTAATGTCCTTTTATCACTTTTTGGCAAATCACTTATGTCATTCAGCTCTGCAATGTTTTCACTTTTGTGTTGCTCTAGCGGATCCTCCTCGTGTTCTTCAATGGGAACAACACTGAGGAACACCCCATCATTGTTGAGCACTGGTGCAGAAGTAGTCGCATCTACCTTGTTGCTACTTATCGTTGTTGTTAGAGTTTCTAGGTCATCAGTGTCCAATAAGAACGTGGAAATGGGTAACCTCTTTATCTTCTCGGGTTGGTTTACTGTCGCTGGAGTCGTGGTGATATCTGTTCTATTCCCGCCCATGAGCAATTCATTAAATAAAGTATCGTCTTCTGAGGCGATTGGCTGTGTGTGTGAGTGACTCTCTTCTTGCTTGTTAGTGACTGTCTCAGCTTCTTTCCCTACTACAGCTAAAGAATCGTTATTCGAAGATAAAAGTCCTTCGGATTGGTTTTTGACATGTTCCTCCGTGTTCTCATTTTGAGTCTCAGTAAGGTTATTAGGCTCAAGGTCATGACCTTCTTGAAGTTTTTTGACTAAGCTTTTGTTGTTCTCGACCTCTGGTAAGAAAGGATTCATTTCAGTTTCATGATCATCGTACTCCGCTGATTGTGCATTTCCAGGTTTCGCTAATAGAACCGAATTATTACCACTATGACTAGAGATCTCATATATAGTTACGTTTAGATTACTTAACTGTGTTGCATTTTGGGAGTTTTCAGAAAGGGCCAAATTTTCAGTTTCGGCTGTCGTATTTTTTTCGGAGTTTTCGTTCATTGGTACCATAATGGTTGGTGCACTAGTTGAAGAGGATATTTGTATTTCCTCGATCATAACGGGATGCTGGATTTCAGCAGTTTGTTCAATTTTTTTGGGCAATTCTTTGACAGTCAAATATTTTTCAGAATCCGACTCTTCCCAAACGGGTGCTGGTTCAGCCTTCATGGATGGTTCTGGTTCTTCAGTCGTTAATAGAGGTGGTTCAACATAATCAACTGCTGGTGGCTTAACTTCCATCACTGGGGAAGATGAGTTACTGGCTTTTGTTTCTTCAAGCTCCGTTACGGTTACATTGGGATCGTTAGTGGACTTTTCAGCTACTTTATAAATATATTCGCTGACAGTAGTAGTTTCAACAGGTACATTTATGCTAACTATGACTCCAGAATTATTTTGTCCGACGTCTCCTGCTTTTTTGGAGACATTTTTTGCTGCTTCAGTTGTTACTGCTTTGTTAACTCTTTTAAAACGAGTATCATCGTTATCATAGTCATTCGCCATACCGTATAACGGTACATCCTGTTCCTGCTTGTTACTATTGGGTTCCATGTTACTTAAATAATCGGGCTCAAAATCATCTTTCACCAGTCCATGGTGCATTATTTCTTCTATTTTGCTTACACTGGATTCTGTTGTTTCATGTTTTGCCATTTTGTTCATAGCTTCATCGTAGTTTATTTCAGAAACAGCTTCTGACAGCCAATCAGAATCAGTAGAACTATCTGTGGTGACCCTCATTTCCTCTGTTGTATCTTGTATGCCATTGTTATTGCTGAGTGTATCAATTTTCTTTTGAATCGATTTAGAGGAACGGTTGTAAAGCATGTTTATTGCATCAAAAGTGATATCCACACCTTCTTCAGGTTCGCGTTCGGTTGATGTTTCGTTATCTTTAGGATGAGGTTTATTGTCTAAAACTTCTAATAATTTATCTCCATCAGAGTCTTGATAGTGGTTATTAATAGATACTTGGTCAATCGTTTCGGGCTCTGAGGTTGTTGTTTCAATTGGTACCGATTTGTTGGTTTCTATTGACTTGGCTTCCTCGAGGATAGAAGTTATCATAGATCCCGTTTTAGATTCTGACGCGTCTTCATTTTCTATTTCAGTTTCTCCCGTGGTCGTTTCCAATTCGACGATAGGTATTATGTGTACAGGTTTAGTTGTTGTTTGTGTATTACTAATTCCTCCTTCAGATATTTCTTCACTAACGGGTAAAATTGGAACTGGCATTTTGGTTGCGTCCTCCATCCTTCTTGTTATTTCGGTACTTGGGTTCTCGATATCTTTACCGACTAAGTCGATCGAATCGTTTTCGTTTACAGAGTTTGGGCTGGTGGTAGTCGTTCTTTCAAATAAGAAATCTTCATCAAATGTTTTGAACGACCTTTGTTCTGATTCGTGCATGATTTTGTTAGCATTATTATTTAGTAGTTCGTTAAACTCTGTTTGGTTATGATCAACCGATTTAGCAGTGTTATGAGATTGTAGTTCAAGCCAATCGGTAATTTCAGTTGTGGTGCGAGTTTCATCGTTTGTATTACTTCGACTGTTTGCTGGATTGTTTTCCTGTTTGGCACTTAAAATAGAAATAATTTCGGGTTTTGGTTCATAAGAGGGCTCATTTATAAGGTTTGGTTCAGATAAAGAAACTCGCCTGGTTGTCATTTCTTGAGTATCTTCAATAGGTTTATATTCGAATTTGCCTTCATTAGTGTATAAAATTGACTTTTCTTCCGAGTTCTCTGACTGATCAATGTGATGTTCAGATTGCTGGTTGTTATCTGCGCTTGTGGTAATACTAGATTCCTCTGTGACCGCAGTAGACTCGTGCCCAGCTTCATGTTCAAGTGTTTGAGAAATTTCTCTTTCTGTAGATTGTGAAGCTTGTGGGATAACTTCGGAGGAAGATTCTGCCATTGGCGCGGTCGTCGGTTCAGGTTCAGGCTGGGGTTCAGTTGTCGTTACGGACTCTAGAGTATGATCCTTTGAATTCTGTTTCTCTCGCAACATAAAGGCAGGGTTCAATGCGACAGTCACCGGTGTTGTGGATGAAACTTCTGATTCTGGCTCTGGTTCTGGTTCCGGCTCCGGTTTTGGTTCTGGAGAGGGTTCGGGCTCAGATTCTGATACAAATTCAGCTTTTGATTCCGGTTCAGGTTCTGATGTCGGTTCTGGTTCAGATTTCGATTCCGGTTCTGGATCGTCCTTTGGCTCTGGTTCTGTATTCGGTTCGGGTGCTTGTTCGGCAGTTGGTTGGGGCTCTGGCTCAGCTACCGTCTCAGGCTGAGACTTAGGTTCCGACTCAGACTCAGATTTGGGTTCAGGCTCAGATGTGGGTTCAGGCTCAGATGTGGGTTCAGGCTCAGATGTGGGTTCAGGCTCAGATATGGTTTCAGGCCCAGGTTTTGGTTCAGGTTCGGGTGTGGGTTCAGGCTCAGGTTTCGGTTCTGGCTCAGGAGCCGGATTCTCTTCACTCAAATCAGGTTTAAATGTTACTGACTCTTCTAACTTTTTGGTTGAGTGGCCAAAAATATGTGAAAAATTAACCTCAGTTTCAGTTTCGGTGGTCGTTTCTGGCATTCTGTGATGAGTTTCTGTCCAATCGAAGGTATGACGGGGGTTATGAGCCGATTCAGTGGTGGGGTTTTCTTCTTCGGGAACCATTTTGGTAGTGACCGGATTGGCGTTTACTGTATGAACTGTAAAGTCGTTCCCTTTTGTATCTTCAGTGCTCTTTTCATTGTCTGAGCCTAATAACGTTAAACACCGTTTGGGATTAGCCATGTCTAATATTTCACCATATGGGCACGTGCAAGTGAAATCAAGTGTCGTTTCATCGAAGTCGCAGCCATTTTCACAACCATTCTTGTTAATCTGACAGATATCTAGGACTGGTCTAGTGGTCAACTTGTCTTCGGCAATGTGGTAAACGTTAATCATTCTGTTGTTCTTGGCAAGGTAAGCACTAAGTCTGGTCTCAAGTTTGGTAGCGTTCAACAAGTCTTCTGTTGGTTCATTGTGCAGCTTGGGCTTCCAGTGGACTCTGTAGGTGACGACGACCGAGCCTTTTCTGTAAATAAAAATGGAAATATTATTTTTATCACAGTTGTAATAATAATAATTGTAAATGGGAAACCGTATAGGATAGGTAAACACCAAATATTAGTATTGTAATTGAAAAATTGCTGACCCTACCTAATAAGAAAAAAAACCTCAACTTACAGACGATCTTATATCTAGTTCCGTTATTCTTTTTAAGGTCGGAACCCTGAAAAGTAGAATATTAGGTACGTATAAGTAGTCTGCGTAAAAGTATATCTTACTTGAGCTGAATAACTTCGACTGAAATTTCATTGTCTCCATTGTCCAGGCTGTTCCTGTCGAACAGCGCTCGTTTGATTCCATCAGCGAAGTTCATGACGAACTCTCTGTATTCGTTGCTCTCAGGATCTTCTAGCGCGCTGGTAAATTCTTCGTTATCAATTTTCAGCTCGCCTTCCACAGTTCTGGGCACTATGGAATTAGAATAAAGACATGTTAGTTACCAGTTAGGTTAGTGGGTCATCTTAGGTAAGATAGGGTAATAAGTCTAGATCCTTTATATTTATTTTGAAGTGATTTATTACAACTGAAATGAAAATAGGTGATTTTTGCATCTAGTGTCTTACGAAAAGCTTAACAGAATCCGTCTATCCGTACAATGTTACAAGGTAGTCAGTCATGGTACTCATGGCTATGGAATCAAGTCTAGATATATTATTGACTAGGTGGCAACTGTTTTTTATCTTGCATTCAGATAGAAAAGGCCGATCTCGGCCGTCACCCTTGGCTACATCTCGTCCACTGGGCCCTGTACATCGCCGACCCTCTCTAATTCCCTAGCGATTTCATTACATCCCACCGTTTGCCGATGGGCCTAGCGTTCTTTTCCGAGAAAGATACGAATAGATCAATATTCATCTTAAGTTTTAATCATAAGTTTTAACTCTGACGGCTACAATTTTCGATAATCATTTTTAAGGTTTTTTTTTTAAATTATTAGTGTAATATAACCCTTTGATTTTACCTGAATACCTCGTTTTATTGTATAATCGTCCACGGTTCGATTCCGAGACTCCATGTGACTTGGACGTAGCAAATCAATTTCTTGCTACAGTAGGTACGCAATAGCCAATAAAAAAAAAAATTAGTTTAGGTACTCACCATACATAGAGGAGTCGGTGGTTTCGTCCGACATGAGAGAGGGTTCGTGCCCCTCATCACTCTGCGGTTCTGGTCCGTGTTGATGCTCCGTCGTTTCCATGCTGTGGTCGTGGTCCGCACTGTGGTCGTGGTCCCCGCTGGTGTTGTGGTCATGATCATGGTCGTGGTCGTTGTGAACGTGGCCAATGCCGCCTAACGCCCGCGCCGAGCTGACAGATGTGTTGTATGGTTCCAGAGGAGTTGGCGTGTTCGTGAATAGGACGCCCGCTGGAAATGATTAAAGGGTCAGGGTAAGTCACTGAATAGCCGAAGTTGTATTGGCACCACTCGTTCGCGTTAATCCAGTGCTACCTGCACTGGATTAACGCGAACGAGTGGTGTCGAAGTGGTGTTCAACACGGCAACTAGTATTTGTTATACTTATCATCCACGACACTATACAGTATGTAAGCTCTGTACACGCGCGCTTTTCTTTCAACGTGGAAAGAAAAGTGCGACAATGTACAGTGTTTCTTTACATATTAATTTAATATTTTTTGTGAATATACATCGTGGCATTTTAATCGTCTTACAAAAGCAGCCCACTTCATGTATCCAATGACTATTAAACAATTAATTATTTAAAAAAAATGTATATATTGTAACATTTTTTTTATTACTCCTACGAGGTGTTTTATGTCGGGTACAGACGCCAGCAGGTCAACCTACCCGAAACTGTCAAATTTTCCCAATCAACTTTGAACCTTATGCTTTAGTTATAAAGTTGAAAATCTATTAAAGAAATTTGACAGATTGTAGTAGGTTGATGTGCTGGCGTCTGTACATTGAGTGGCTCATTGTAAGACGACTAATGTCACGTTGTATATATATTTTTTTAATGAATGTTTAGTAGTCATTGGATACAAGAAGTGGGCTGCTTTTGTAAGATTAAAATGCCAATTATTATTTAAAAATTTGAATGGTAATAAATTTTTAGCTTGTATGGACGCTATACTATTGCGAGTTAACGAGAACGCCGATACTGTATAAGCATATGATTGGATTGTTGAAAATAGATGTATTACAGCTAACACTTTAGCCGACAAAAGGATGCTTCTGCTCACCAACTCGACAGTCAAAAGACGTCTTTTACTACATACGGGGTAGTACCCAAAGCCAGAAGCCTATTCAATAACTTCATTTAAGTATGTAAGTTATCTCAGAAGTAAAACTCTATAAACGAGGTTCTATTCACTAAATACTCTTATGGACATAACGGCTACAGACTGCCTCACCGGGAGAGCCTGACCTTGCTGTCCGATCGTCAACTTGGACCAACCAAGTTACTTGGTTCACTACTTAGGTACGGCACTTTTCGAGAAAGCTTACGTTTAGCAGTGAATTAAGTATTTATTAAAACCTTATGCATAAGTAAAAATAGCTGTACAAATACGGACTTCATTGCGATCGGCTGAATAGAGGCATTACTTACTGGCTGCTAGCACGATGATGGCGACTATGGCTGCGACGACTAGTCCCAGGAGGGTCCAGCAAAGAGGTCTCTTGCAGCCTCCCTTCTCCCCACGTTTGTCTGCCGTAACATACAGCTTTTCACCTCTGTAAACAACAAAAAAAAGTGTTTATACAAGAAACTGATGAAGATTCACGTTAAGGAATATTTATTTTTGTGAATGTGGGTATTCGGTTAGGTATGGCTTTAAATACAAAGCCTAAAAATATTTTGAGACACTGGTCTCAGTATTTTCCATCTACCATTATAATTATCGACGCAAAATAATATAAAGTTATTAAAAAAATACAAATCTGAAACGTATTTCCACTCGTAACAAGAAAATAAAACGTGTCGGTAGTTTATTTTTATCGCGGCCGTTTTTTTCTTACACTGGATTATCAACTCTCGGTATTGAGTAGAGCATTGAGAAGCCAACAGAGCGCATCCAGCGCGTCAAGAAAACACACTGTTAGATATTCAACTCTCGGCGCTAAGCAGAGCGTCAAAAATCAAATACGCGAAAAAAAATCGCCGCGATAAAAACTCGCCCGTGTGAACCTGGGCTAATACCACCATCATGGCCGCTGTCACGAAAATTTTGAGCAACTTGCTACACCGACCTTTAAACTACCAAAATAATTACCATCGCTTCTACATAGACAAAAAACTATCAATAATTATCCAATTACGAAATAGATTACGTAATTACACGGTGGGCAAAATCACCCACTGTAACCCAGGAGGTCACAAAACATGGTTGATTTGCCTAAAAATACACTAAAATTAATTATACGTACTCTTCAACGTCTGAGTTTTCATCGCGAGTGGTTAAAAGCCTTGCTGTAGGATTTTCCATGATTTCCATAATTGCCACTAAAACGGGTGGAGTAATTCACTTTTGCCCGACAGAAGAATGGATTCCTACTAATTTATTTCTTAACTTTTTCTCGTTAATTGACATATTTTACGATCTACCCACATTCAAAAAAGTGAATGTTGCCATTTTGTGGTAGGTAATCGTAGGTGGTAGCATAAATTGGAAACACAAGTAAGTATTTCGTTTCCATGAGTTTAAGGCCTTATCTTGCTTGTGCTTAAAAAGTTACACGATAAAGAAAAAGCACTTTTTTTCAATAATATCACCTGAAACGGGTTATTCTTACTCCACTTATAGAAAGTTATCGTCGTTTTCTTAACGATTGGGTTACGTTTAATTTTATTAAACGGTTTAATTATAATTCGAGTGAGCTTTCTAGTGATAGCGCTCAAGTCAAAACAAATTGAGCGTAAATAGTTTTACTTGGGAGTAAAGAAAGTAGGTACCTACAATCAGATCAATCTATGCATATATTATATATGGAATCTAAAGAGCGATAAGACTGATTTTCATCAGCAGTGTTTGGATTTAATTCGACTAAGAAATGTAATAAGTTGCATTCGTTTATGTAGGTACAGACGCCAGCAGGTCAACCTACCCGAAACTGTCAAATTTTCCCAATCAACTTTGAATCTTATGCTTTAGTGATAAAGTTGAAAATGCTATTAAAGAAATTTGATAGATTGTAGTAGGTTGAAGTGCTGGCGTCTGTACCTTAATATAATAAATTTGCAGTTAATCCCCAAAATAGCTTATAATCAAGCGGGATAGAGTACAAAATTCAATGACTACATTAAAGATACATGATGGCTTTCAATACTGATTTCGGATGCACCTATGTAAATACATGGCTTGAGTTATTTGAAGGTCGGAAGCCAAGAGTCAGGGTGTGTCGCATTCCTAGCACGAAATGTTGCCTTATAAGAAATCGAATAGCTACCATAGTTCAAACTAGGCAGATAAAATAAACGTCTTTGCCCATTAGTTTCGAGTAGATTTATAATCGCCGTGTGCACCTTTGATTAGATTTTAGGAGTATCTAGCAAAAAAACATAATTTCTGCATTCCCGCCAATTTACCTACACGAACTGACAAAATGACATCAATCACGCTAAAATAATAAGGAATAAGGACTGGGTTTCTCGAGATGGGATAAAAAAAGCTGGTTGCAATTGGGTGTATGATAGGATACATAAAAGCACAGATTAGCATAAGCTTGTGTGGACAAGTTATCTATGGTTGTTTATTGAGGATAAAAATGGAAATAGTGCATAAATAGTGCCAGGTGCTAGTCTCTAAGCACAACTAGTTTTCTTCAGAGACCACTGTGATATAAGCACCTGGTATGATATAATTTTTTTCTGGGGCCATCTTGGAAAGATTTCTCATTTCTTGTTTTGTAAATTGAAGTAGGTATTTGTCATCTATTTGTTATTACATAATCTGGCTATGATGATCTTTCTATATTTTAATTTAGCTGTAATATTGAACTTTATCTTTTGGAACTATGCAAGTAGGTACCTACTTAGTATACTTAATATACTTTAGCAGTAGGTACCTACTATTGTCTATTCTGTGACTTTATATTATTAGCCAACAGCCTCATTATTTAGAAGATTTGAGGTGCATTGAAGGTCTACCTAGACGGGATAAGTTTCCACGATTTTGCAAAAGGGAATTTCACCTTTGTTCTTGAATAAAAAAATAAGTTCATGACGTGTAACTTTGCACATGCACTATGCACTTCTCCCTCACACCAACCGCGACAAGGCTCGGCGTGGACTATAGACATGTTATAGAACAGTGAGACATGTCGGTTATTATAAAATCCGCCGGTGGTCGCGAGGTGAGCGCGGTCGGCGGGTCGTCGCCCTGCGCTTTGTTCCCCGCGCCCGCGACCCGCGACCGGCGCGCGCGCCTGCCGGAACACAGAGTCCTGCACCTTATGTCCCTTCGGCTTTAGTGTTTAAGGGGAAGTGAGACTCCTTACCAGCATTTGGCACTTTCTTGGTCAGTTACAAACGTCCTGTGTTAATTGATGTCTTTTGTTGGTGGGAGGTTCTGTAAGCTTTCAATTAATTCATCATCATCATTTCGGCCGAAAGACGTCCACTGCTGGACATAGGTCTCCTTCAATTAATTGGTCATGGGCATTTGAGCAATGGTGCTTGTTATGGACTTATCTAAAATAATTGCGCAGTAAGACTAAATCCAGAGTGGTATAACAGTAACCTAGAACGTTAAAGTTGATAATGATCGTTTTATATATTCCAATTTTGGAAAGAGCAATTAATCCGCCCGTAATTGGTGAATAAGCATTAAGTATCTTAAAAGTTCTAAGGAGGCCAATTGTAAATCCGCGCAGACCTGTCAACGGTTGCGTAACTTCAAACATTACTCCATATATTCAAATGCGATTTTAAACAGCAATTAACTAATGCGAAACCCGTTTTGTCTCAGCCAAAAAGCCGTGAACAGCAGTGACCTACATTCGGCGCGTGTGTGATCATGATCAACGATCAATCAGAGCACGAGCCATTGAGCAAGCCTCTGTCTATTCAGATCATGAATGGGCTCAAATATCAGTGTGTCGTATGGAATTGCGCAACTTGGGAGAAAACTGTGCGTCGTATTGTATTTTTTTTGTGTTTAATTCTGGATTATCGCGTTCTACGTAGATAAACAAATGATTAGGAGACTGCATTAGCTCTTGGATATAATATTAGTATTAATAATTGGGTGCTATAAAAAAAACTTGTCACTTAAGTTCTGCTATAGACAAGTCCTCTATCTACTCTAGTTTCTGAACAATCGACTAAATAGCTATTATTGGTGTGTGTGTTGCGGTGTCTGTGCTGCAATACAGATTGCAAGGTTCAATGCAGTTGCTTGGAGTCTATGGATTTGTATTACAATATTTGGTTGTGTACCACTGCATCTCATTTGAGTACCGTTTTACACGGCAAAAGGGCGTGCGATATTGTAAATGAAGCGATCTACATAATAATATGAATAGGTTTACCGTTATTTTTTGTACAGGCTTAGTTTTGTTCACTTTAGATGTGTAGAAATTTAGTCCTTTGCCTTTCTGTTTTTTATTGGGAACGGGAGGCCTGTGTGATTGAGTCTTATGTTGTTTATAAAGTCTCTTTCAATAATAAAATAAAACGTTTTTTTACGTCATCATAGATTTATCAAAAACATTAAGCGTAGGCACAGTAAAGTAGCTCCAATCTTCGACACGAGCTTTTGTCTTCATTTGGGCCAGTGTGGCCAACGCAAGCGACTCCTCTTTTGTTTTTTATAACAATAGACAAACTATTCTATAAGAGCGTTGTTCTCTCTGGCATCCCAAAGGTTTTTTAACTAGTTGGTAATACTTAGCGTGAATGTGTGTGTTGTGGCGCTGGACTGCGATAGGCTGAGTTGATGGATTGACGTATGAATGCATTATGTTCTCTTGAATTTCAGTTCTTTTTTCTACTACCGTCAAAAAGAAAGAAAAAAGAAGAAAGAGAGAGAAGAAAGAAAGAAGAAGGAAGAAAGTATTCTTAGTTTGGGTTTGTTTCCGATATCTAACACTAGGCTTTACTTAGATTAGTCGATAAAATTCCCATATTTCTCTTGATTTGTTACAAGCTTTTTTCTTTATGTGGTCGGAGAGTGGCAAGAATTCAACTTTTCTAAAGAATACCTATTCAAAGCTGGTTAAACTCTATAATAGTCTAAAGATAGGTACAAGTAGATTATGTCAATGTAAGTGGTCAAACTGGTTCGTATCAAATTTCCGACAAATAAGTGTACATTATACTTGAAAATAAGCCACGGGCCGCCATGTGAGGTCTACTTTATATTCCCTAAGGCGTCGCGAGGCAGTTTCGGTCTCTCTGCTCCCATACCCATGAACGCGGTCTGAATCGGTTATTGACACTATAATGAGCTTTTGAGGTGAAATTAATTAAATATTTAACACATATCACATGTTTTTACAGTTCATTTGTAAGTAAGAATCGGTTTATAAGTTAACAGGCGTGCAAGAGCTTGAGTTGGTTATTTTAGTGTTATTTTTAACTGAAACCACCCAAATCGTTTACTCTGAGAATTGTAAAAAAAACTGATAAGTAAGTGAAATGGTTGACGAAATGGCGAATAAGAGGTAAAGTAGAGAGTTGTGAGTGTTTAGATTTTACTCTTAGAAGTGAGAAGAAAATATGAATTTATTTCTTAAACGATTTTTGTAAAAGAAATAAGAAGCTTTTTAATCTGAACAAGTCGCTGAAAAACGTTTTAAAAGATTATGTTGTCACATTGCTTTTTTAACAAAGATTGGACGTCATTTGAAACCATTTTTAAGTTTGATCGTTACACGTTTTTGTCTACATCGTGACTCACGAACTAATTGACTAAACAATCGACTCCTAGCGGATCCAAATTTAATTACTAAGTTAGTTACACTAGTCAATAGTGAGGCGAAGGCTTTGAAATGCAATGCCAATGTTTTCGTCATGGCCTAGTCCGGAGCGAGCTCCATTTCGTATTGTTCTGAATTTCTTTCAGTCGACGACACACACTCTTTTGTGAAACAAGTTTGAATATGCAACGACTTTCTAGAAATAATGTCAAATAGTTACAGATAACGTGTTATTTTTTTGTTTACAACTAGTCCAGGTTGTTTGGTTGTTTTAAAAACTTTCTGCCGGATTTTGGTTTGTTACAAAAACAACGGTTGTGCAACCTGAAACCGCTCTGTTCAGGCACGTAATTTGAAAGTCAAAGAACCTAATCGAGTCTACGGGCTTTTGTAGGCATGTAACCAGTAACTCACTGAATAAGCATCGATTTGCATTCGATTTTGTATTGTTTTCTTATTTGTATTGTGTGTTTAACGATATCCACAGTCTACTTTGCCAGACTAATCTAGAAGCGCGTTAACTAACACATAGTTTAGATCTATTATTAACTGTTTATGATAATAATCAACTATCTGCTGTCACACACCACCGAGGAAAGTGTAAACAACAATAATTGGAAAGTAGCGTGTTATTAATGCAATTTATGAGTACACTTTCTAATTAACGATGAAATTGCTGAGCACTGGACACTGTGGGACATTATCTTACCTAGATTAATGAGGTAGCTCGAGGTGTAGTCGATTTCGAGTTTAGTTTAAGTAAAATGTGATTAGTGCTGGGTCGTTAGTCGATTTCAAAAGTAAGCTGAAGGCCAGTTCCGTCGCCAAATCTACTCGCAATCTCATTTCAGCGATAGTTAATGTCAAAAACTGTCAAAAATTTATGAATATTCTTGGTATTTTTGACAGATTAAAATGCGGACGTTCTTGTTTTATTTAACTTATTTATTTATCATAAGTACACCAACAGCACAGTCGCTAATAATTCAAATTAAATAACTTCTAAAATTTGCATTTCAGTAATCATGCAAATGATAGGTATGCATGACATTATGTCAACTGTCATCATTCAAATGTAGAATCTTAAAAACAACTTCAACTCTTTGACTTTTCCAAGCAGGCAAAGGCTCACTGCCATACATCCACGGTTCCTAAGTAACAAAGAAAGCTCTAAAACAAAATAACTGAACATCCTTATGGCTCGACCGTGCACCGTGAGCGACCGGCGAGCGACAGAGAACATGTTGCATAATGAAACAAGTCGTGATGTGCACTTCCTGGCTTCCGGCCTTTCAACAATACTCACCTGTCGTGGGATCAACATGTTCTGTTTAATATTTTGCCATTATTTCGACGGTGAAAGTAAACTTTGAGTATAAAACACATTGTTTAGAAATAAAATGATTTAAAAGATGTGTTGTGGGAAGTAGTAGATGTCTAGTAAAGTTGCTTCATGATCTAGGGATCTTGACGCTCCTCAAAAAGGATGCCTATTTTTATCCATTTACCCCTTATTATAAACGATGCTTGTAGTTGAGAGACGTTTTAACGTAGAAATTGCTGGGTTAAACAGACTTTACTTAATTTTTAGCAACTTAGTCTAAAATTGGCGTCATTTCTCACCCATCCATACTTAATCTGCTTCTTTTTATTCAAATAAATGCCACAGGCCATGTGTCACATGAAAAATTACGCATTTAAATATTTTAGATTATAGCTTTGTTTACGTGTTCTATCGGTCAGACATCACAAAGCTTTAAGAAACTGGTCTAATCGAACATGAAAACAAATTATTTTCTTTTTTCTTAAATGAAGTTTACATAATATTCTAGTTAAACAAGGTTTAAAAATAAATACATAATTGTTTGATCGCTTATCGCTAATTCAAAAGAGCAAACTGTCACTACTTTGCATAATCGTAATACCTACCTATTAAAAACTAGATTCCTACTGCTGCACTCGAATCTTCAATTTGCAAGTTTTAAGATAGCTAGCTATCTTCACCTATACTTTTGAAATTGAATCTAAGGTTTTATAGATTTCTGTCATGTTTAGCTTAAGGTATGCAGCTTTAACTTAATGATAGAATGAGATAACGTTAATGTGACATTCTAACACCGCGTCCTGTTTAAAACCGATCGTAGCGCGAATACACGATCGTTCGAACTTTTTGCTCGGTGAACCTAAACGCGTGGTCGCACCGACAGAGGGCGCTTTCTGGTTTTCCGAACAAAAAGTGACATGCGTGCGACCGACCGCGTATTCGCGCGACGATCGCTTTTAGAACAAATTTGTTCCATAAGAAATTTGTTGTTATGGAACAAATCTTACTAAGAGAGATGTATTAATGATGATTCCAAATGATTATAATTCTGTAATTCTGTTATAGTTGCGAATCATATTTTGACCAAGATACAACCTGAGACTGACCTGCAAATTGCAAAACACGAAAGATAGTTTTAATTTTGCGGGCTATAACTGCTGATCCACCTTAAATAAGACATGGCCTTGGAGTTTAAAAGAGAGCAAATCTCTCTAGACCTGTTTCTGACGTCACAAGCAGCATCGCTTTATTAATAATGTTAATATACAAGCCTAACTAACATGCCTTGGATATGCGCAAGAATGTAACGCATTAACTAAGAGCTACGGCGAAGTAGATCAAAGCTTCAAACCTCTAAGACCGGAATCGTATAAATTTAGACCTCTTTACAAAGTTATGCGATCAATTAAACTAATCGAGGAAATTACTCATTGCTAACAATGATAACCGAAACCAATTTCAAACTAAACGCGTATTTCCGTTAAAGGTTGCGCTTGCGCCTTATTAAGGCATCATTAGGTATCAAATCTATTTCTGTTTAGTTTTTACATGAAATTCAACGATACCAACGCGAACGTTCCAATTAGGTACTACGGAAACAATCCGTTCGAGTATAAACGTGTTCGCTACTTTTTAAAATGTTAATTTTGTAGTGGACGACCTTCGATCGTTTTATATGAAACAAGTCGGGTATCGATGTAAAGAAATTATCAGATTTTGATCAGCATGTTACGAATTTGGGATTAAATGTTTGGCAAATTTTTTTCTTTGAAATCTAGTTTATCAAAACTAGTTTATAATGTACATTCATTTAAACGCCATTGAAAGAGACCTAATGACAAATTGCATATTATTTGCGTTTATTATTCTGTAATCTTAGGGTAGATAGGTACCGTGGCCCCTGGCAACGTACAGGCAACTGAAGGAACACGGGTGGGTTTTAGTCAGTAAGAGTCTGACACGCCCTCCAAAGTTATTTCATGATTTCCCAACAAAAAAAAGAAAGGGTAGATAGGTATATTATTGTCGCACAAATGGATAAGGGGGATTCAAATACCGCAGGATTTTTTTTTGTTGAACGCTTAGAAACAGGACGACTAACAATAAATTATTCATACGGTTAGTAATAATGTCTGGACACATTAATCGTTGATTTCTCGAAACCTACCAGATTTCTTTACGTGTTGATTTCAGGAAAAGGATATTGCTCGTTACAGAGTTTCCTAGAGAATTTCCTTCGGAATGGGAAGTGCTAATTGAAGTGTAAATATCTGAGTTATAACAAACTAATGATAGTGGAAGTTAGACGCAATCCCTTTGTTCCTTTATAAGTCACTCAACTTGAGATAAGGCATTTAATTAAACGTGCTAAGTAATTATTGTTTGAAGATAGGGCTAAGTACCTATATTATGTTTTTAAGTACTGGAACTAACCAAGTTTAAAATTAATGAAGAGCAGTGATGACGATAGTGTATTTTTTCAGTTTGATCTATTTAAATTATAATCGGCAAGAAATGATTTTGTAATGTAGTTTATGCAGTAGCGAGGCAGCAGAACAAAAAATTTAAATTCAACCAGTTTTCGTACTTAGTATGTAAGTAAGTACATAATTAGGCATGTTAACAAAATTAAAGTGTTAGTAGGTTACTAGTCAAGGTGATATCACTTGTCAAAAAATAAAACCACATGTTATAAAAAATTAATATTCCGTTTTTTTTTTAAGATTATCATATAACTGGAAATGAATAAACAATATTCCTAGACTTTTTTATACATTTAGATACGACAGATTTACATGAGTATGGCGAATTTTGATCAAGATTCGTTCAGAATACGTTACTAATTTGCAATTCTGAGGAGCGTTTAAATACGTGACGATTATTCGCGTTGGAATCCTGTCAAGGTCAGATCTTATTAACAAATCATTGTTCTTATATTGTCAACGGCTTTTATAATTTCAAACTTGATTTTATCAAAAAATTACTTGACAATGTAGAATTTTTATAAGAATTTCGACATTTTGTTGAGATTTGTAGGTAAATGTTTGTGAAGTTTATTATGATTTATGAAATAAGGCTTAATATAATTAAGCTGATGCAGATTGAATTAATGTTAAAATTAAATAACATAAAGTTCTTCGAAAGCCAGCAAAGTCCAGTTTCAATAGTCTATCGACAATTGTAGGTATATTTTGAAAACGATCGATCCTGGTAATAATGAAGCAATATCAATAATAATTAAAGAAGGCAACATTTTAATTAGCCTTTTATACGTAATTCCACAATATGGTTGCGAAAATTCTCCAGTTGAATATCGGTGTCAGACAATAGAAAACGCGAATCTGTTAGAGTAAATCAATACTGTGTTTTATTGAGTGACGTTTCGGTTCATTGCGCACGCTTGCATAACGCTGACCGCATCGAACCGCACTTTGTGATAGACTAACCACGCTGGTCATTTTGTGATATTAATTATTCTGGTATTTAGCTCTGACTTTACCTACTTCGTGATATTGGGCATTTCGGGTATGGAAATTCTTCATTAAACAGCCGTAAACCTACTTATGTACGAAGTCTACGGTGCCTACAGATTTACTCGATTTTTTAAGATTATTGCGTTTTGATAATCAGTAAAATCTGTCAGTTTCTTACAGATTTGCTCGATTTTCGCGATCGTTACTGTTGCCTGTTAACGAACGATAAATATCAAGGTTAAAATCGGTATTTGGTAGACCTCTCTTGTTGATTTATCGATCGGCAAAAATGATGGTTTGGGTTTAGAAACGTGCCGCCTCGCTAGAAAGAATGTGAGGTTATTTAGGGATTCTAGAGTGTCTCCTAAACCCTCCAACATTTTTTATTGCCGGAGTAAATTTTTTTTTTACTTTAACAGTATTTTGTTTTAGGTATTTAAAAAACGGATGCAAGAGCGAGCGAGGCGAGCGAGGGACGTGGGGCACTTTTTATTTGTCCTTGACCTTCGAAACGTTTGACATTGATCTTGAAAATATATCTCTTGTGCCCAGAGTCCCGAGCTCGCTTTGCTTGGCTTGGCTTGCTTTGGCTCTTGCATCCGTAAATAAGTGTTTTTATTTAAACATACCTAAAAAATACATTTGATTAAATAAAAAAATTGTGAGGCGGCACGTTTCTAAACTTTAACCAAAATGATCCACAGTGGCGTTCAAAAAATATTCGTTCTCGTGATCGTTTGTTGCTTATACATTTATTCGATTTCGTTTGAACACACGTGTCGTAGTAGCCACCTGTGAAGGAGCTTTTATATGTATTGAGTTTGTGTTGATAAATACTAAAACATAGAGGCCAATGATATTTTAGTAAAATAGAGGCAAATATAATGGATGCAGTTAGGCAGCTCTTAAACAAAAATATATAAGATTTTGTATTCCAACTGAGTTTATTTCTAGGCATTATAAGATAACACAGAAGAACTAGATTCATGCAGGTCCATGTGCTTTGCAATCTAGATAGCGCTTTACTTTGTTCACCAAGGACATGTAAGTTTTTGTCCACAACGTAATCTACAACTGAAATGAGACCACCTAGCCATATATTTGCAAATGAAAATTATATTATGAGTAAGATGAGTTGAGGGCCCAGTAGGTGGCAATCGCGGCATCAGTTGCGTTTTTTAGGCCTTCAGAAGGTGTATATGGACACTTTGCACACTTCAACATACATAATGTGGCCATCAACTCGAGAAGAAGAAGATTATGAGTAATAGGGATGTTGATTGGGAAAAAATAAACTGTTTAGTCCGTCAGTCAGATAATAAAAAAATATTAGACACGTTTTTTGCTTTATCATATTAATAAAAATGGTTTATAGGTATAAAACGCATTAAAGTTGGGAAGTGGGGGCTCGCTACGTCACAAGTCAGTATAAATCTACCTGGGAGTGACGTCATGCCACATTTTAAATCGATGTACCTATAGCCGTAAAAAAAAAATACGTGTTCAATATTTTTTTTTAAATCTATATGATGCACAAAAATAAAAATTCAACATATCCCTATTTTCATTTTCGTAATACAAGACCTTAAACAACTTGGATTCGGATAATACCTAAAATTATTTAAATTGCCATCAAACTATTCCAAATTGCATTCTGAACATTTAATTGTATTTGTCATATTACAGTTTGTGTTAACATTCCACAGAGGTCGCGGAGTGTGAACCTTTTTGCTGCGTTGCGCAAGCGCAGCGCATCGGCACGAACGCGTAAATGAACGGTTCATCGGATGTTGTAATGATGAATTACTTCATTTGTTGTTTTTTCAAATATGTCTATTACCATATTAGTTTCTAGCAGGCCTTGGAACGGTAAAGATGGAAGAGTTACGATCTCTACTTATAGACATTCTGTACCTAATTAAGTTTTAAATGAAATTAAGTCGACTGGTTAAATCAGATATTTTATGCTAAATAGATAGTTAGCATGCACACGTTTTGAACTGCACATAAATAAACGTTGAATATTTTACTTAGAAGTTTTAGAACTAATGAGATTTTGTTTGATTAAAACACGTAAAAAGAAATCATATTTTTTTTTTTTTTTTTTTTTTAAACTGCCCCATACTAGGAATTTCTCCTGTATCGTGGGTGCGGAAACAGCCAGACCCGGAACAACTAATTGTAGGTCATACAAATATTTGTTCCGTGCGGGAATCGAACCCGCGACACGCAGCGCAGCAGTCAATCGCTTAACCACTGCGCCAACCGTGCCGTCAAAAATTACTGAAGTAAATAGGTCGATGTCATTGTAAATTGGCATAACATGACGTAGTAGCGCACAAGAACCAACAAAAATCAATAACACAACAACAAAAAACTTTTCTAATGACGAGATGAGACTAGAATAAATTCACGGGCTTTTTAAAACAAGCAAATGCTAATTCCAATTTCACAGTTCGGTCGTGAACCCCCAGACTATGGTAGATCTATTCAGGAGTCGTCTGACTTCTGAAATGGTATTGAGGCGGAAAGCAGGCCTGTGGCCAATTGAGGATACGCTCCGTGAATCTTGAGTTCCAAGTCCTTTGTCAAACCACTTTGTAAAAAACCGGTGGCGAATTTCTGGTGTGACATGACTAATTGCAGCAGCCTTTTGTAATGAGATTTGTAGTCTATAATGAGGGGTCTTATATTAAATTTACTTTAAAAAATAATCGGTGGTGTTCTATGCATAAATAGGAACAGAACCATAGTGGATTCTGAACCAATTCTCATTGTATTAGCTGCTGCATTGCCCCTAATGCCACTATGTTTGGTCCAGCCATATCTACAGTTTACACTTAACCCTGATGTTCTTAGGCCTGACCACTGCTCATCTCCAAGTTGATTGTAATTGTAGAAAAAGTGTTTGATATGACAGCTCGTAACTCATACTGATTGGTTAATTAAAAGTTATCTATGACACGAATAACAGCGAAGTATTGATAAGCTTGATAAGCTATGGACATTAGTTGTGTTGGGCTCTTATTCTCGATAGATTTGAAAGTTTTGACTGAACTTGTACATTCGGTTGCACAGGTTGCCGTAATCACAACAACAATTTATTAAGTACATTTTCGGACTAACATTTCATGCAACTCTTGAAAGATCAAAATCTATGTAGTGGCTTGGGTGACGTAAAATTACAAGTAGCCTGTATATTTTTATATATTCTTATAAATATATATTCTTTCACATTCATTTATTTAAATCATGTGGTAAACTTAAAACAAAATGGTGTCGTGACAGTGTTTGGCGCCACCTTTCCTTTTTCCTTTACTAATTCCGAATGTTTTTGTTCGCCGTTCGCAACAGTTTATTATAGCAAATCATAGGCAGCTAAGTAAGAGATGTCAGCAGAAGTGAAGAGGTCCGATAGGACCGATGCCTGCCGGGGTTGCGGGAAAGGCCGAAAGGGATACCGTGGCCCCTGGCAACGTACAGGCAACGGAAGGAACACGGGTGGGTTTTAGTCAGTAAGAGTCTGACACGCCGGAGAAGTTATTTGATAAGTAAAGAGTAATTATAGTACATGGTATAATATAAATTAAATAATGAATGAATGGAAAATAAAAGTATTTTTTTTCCATTCATTCATTAGGCATTACTAATGTACCTCTAATAATTTTATTCTAGGTGCATCGTCCTCGCATATAATTATATAACTAATGTACATATACAAAATATTGTAAAACATTCTAAAAGAGTAACGGTGGAGTTTCTTGCCCATTCTTCTCCATGCGAAAACTACCTTTTGGAAGGGGCGACTAGAATCAATTAATTTTTTTTATAAATTTTGGACGTTCAAAAGTGCCTTATAAGGGCCTATTTGATATAAATGATTTGACTTTGACTTTGATCGTTTTCGTAAATCATAGTCAAGATAACAGAATTCACGACAATAAAAAAATGGATGGTCCATAAACTTATGTGAAGCTTCCACATTAGTCAGACTAAGCAGTTCTGCTTCCAAGGTATGTCTAGACAGTCTCAATTATAATTTATTTATTGTACAATTATTACAGAAGACACACAACCATTAGCCGTGACATTAAACGCACCGCAAAATATTAACAATAATCATTTACTTGAGTAGGTTTATGTTCATAAAATATGACAATGATTATTCAGGCCGTTCGAAACTGAGTATGTCAATTTTAGACAAGGGACTACTTGTTTCTGGCACAATTTTGATGAATTCGAACATTGTAAATTGACTAAATTGTAATAAAGCGAAACCTTGAAAGCTTTTTAAAGATTACTTTACATAATTTCATAAACTTCGAAACTTAAATTTCGAAACTATCTTCACCGGTAATCATGTAATAGTTAGTTCGATGTTCAATCCGTTGAGGTCACTAATTCGTACCGCAGCCGAGTTTGTACGGATCCATTTCCAACGGTACTCACTGATAACCATCTCTTCTTTCGCTGTAAGTGAGTCGATACATCAGCGATACTCGACTGCCGGCTGGAATCCATGAATTTCCCAACAAAGACGAGATGAGGCATTTAAAGTTTCCTCCAGTTTCGCAGAATCATCAGTGCTTAGATAAAGTGGCATCCTATCAGCGATAACGATGATTGAGAAGTCAAAAATATTATATATGAGGTTGTCAATCTACCTCATGTGAAAGTCGTAGAAATTCGCTTGGTAGGCTAATTTCCAGCTGTGGTCTTCAGTAGGCGCGATCCGCGCAATCGATACCGCCATTGATACACGTAACGTAACGGGCCCGAGACAAAAAAGGTTGAGTACCGCTGCAGTTCATCCACGGGATAAACTACAGCAGTTGTTTATTTAGTTTTGTTCATGATAGTCGGCTTTTAGTGGCCAGTATTTATTATGTTACGCTTACTTGTTCGCTTTTGTTGTTTTTCTTTTGACTATGTCGGATTGTCGGCCGTGGAGAGGTGAAAACATTTATTGTCTCATAATAATAATAGTTATTTTATATTTTCAAATGTTTCTATATATTTTTATATCTAATATTTAAACATGGAATTTATAAGTGTTTAATCCTGAGCCAATATGGACTAATCTCTCCTATAAGCGTCAAGTTCGTCCCACCATCTACGCCGGGGCCTTCCACGATGCCGCTGGACGTTTTCAGGAACCCATGTTGTGGTGGTTTTATGCCCACAATGCATCCGACATGCGGCAAATGTGTCCGGCCTAGTCCCACTTGAGCTTGGCTGCTTTTTGGATGACGTCAGCGATTTGTGTCTAGAGCGCAGTATCGTGTTCCGTATGCGGTCGGTAAGTCGAACTCTAAGGATACTGCGCTCCATCGCTCGCTGGCAAACCTCGAGCCTGGTCCTCTGTTGAACTGTCAAAGACCAGGTTTGAGCGCCGTATGTATGGATAGGGAGAATGCACGTGTCCTTTTATTTGCATTTATGGCAAATGGGAGATCACCTTTCATAAGGGTTTTCATTCACGCTCTACCAGGCGTTTTCGGTGCGGCTACGATATCTCGACACTACTGTTTTGTAAATTTACATGAATCCTATATCTCCAGGTGATCTGTACCTCAGGATCCTCCTACCTCAGACACCTTTCTCTGTTTAAGTTTGTGTATCTTACTAACTAGTGCCTGTAATATGATGTTGAGATAAACGAAGATTTATAATTATGAATAACTTTTAATTTGACTGGAGCTCTAACGTGTTTGCTAAAAACTATCTTTATCTGGTTTTTCGCTTAGTGACGATGTGTAAGTATGTACTATCGCGGACACTGGCGCCTGACCACACATTTGTTAATAGTTTTGCTAGTATACAGATTTATTTTACAGTCCGCAATCAAAGATGGTTTACGACCTCAAATAGGTACGAAGGTTCTCATGAATTGGCCATTGATGGATATTCACAATCGAATGAAGAGTACGCACATTCTTTGATATAAGATGAATTAAAAAAAAGCTTGATCTTTTTTTTAATTCGAGGAGGTTCGTCCGACACCGAATAAAGTCAGCCATAGTCGATAAAAAACTGCAAGGTACCACTGTTCGAGTAACGGCTTTTGGAAGAGTGGGAAGCACAGAGATTTGTAGTTTGTACCCAAGTTTTGTAATCAATGGTCGTATCTAATCGAAATCTAAATTGTATTTTGATTATCTAATAGTAATGAAAGAATCGCATCAATTCTTCCATTTTGTTCAATGATAGTATTGATAACTTCTGTCAACTGTCGATGATTTGTCTTGTCTCTAACATCTTAAAGTTGTTAGTCGAAAACTATTGCCGTAAAATATGGTTTAAATCAAACCTAACCAATAACATTCATAGATTCTGCCTGTGTGGCAATTGTAAGGAAAACAATAGAAAATCTACTGACCTCATATATTTCCTATGCTCGTTGACCGGCACGAAGTACTCGTCGTACGGGTTCGAGGCATTCATGTCCACCTCCACGTCTTTCTTCTTCGCGCTGCCATTCTTCGGGGTGAGGTTGATCAGTTCTAAGTTCACGGCTTCCAGTGTTTTTGTCTCTCCATTCGGCTCTTTAGTGTGCCCATTCTGCTGCTGTGTTCCATTTGAGGCGAAGGAGTCGTTGTGGTTGGGGTCCGATTCGTCGTGTTGGTAGGCCCGGTTGTCGAAGGCACCAGGAGAGGATGGGGGCGAAGGAGGTCGGTGTTGCGGCCGCATGGGCTCGCGCGGCGAAGCCGATCTACTGTGGCTATCCATTACTTTCGGAGCGGACTGACATCTGCAAACAAATGAACACTGTTAGTCAAGCGAACCTATCTCGGCACTGTCATTATCTAATTAACAACTAAAGTGGTTATTTGCATATGTGGGTCATTAATGCGGACATTATGTTTGTAACGTTAATGTCTTCGGAATTACGCTAAGTATTGGCTAGTATTTTAGCACAAATTGTAGATATTGCGTAGTAAACGTTTTCTTTGTATTCTGTTGGAATAACATCTATCATTATTAAATTACCTACTTGTCATTTGTGTGATGATTTCATGATCTATGAATATGATGTTTGCATAACTGATAATCGTGAGAAAGGTCAGAGGCTGTATTCATATACCAAATTGTATTGTCATCATTGTAGTAAATGGCCATTCACTTATGATAAAGTGAACAATCGGAAGTTTTAAGGGCATCAAAGTTCAAGAACGTAGATGCCGAAACTTATTAAGTACTTACGCATTTATTGGCACATGATGTCTGTGACAAATGTAACATGACGTGACATTTTGGTCTAAATATTGCTCAAGTTACTCAAATGGATGCGGAAGTGGGCTCTAATAAAAACCTTTGGCGTGCCAAATTAGAATGTTACGAATAACGTGGAGCCATTCGGTCACGGTCCACTGTACGCTACAATAATAACCCTGGCTCTGGTTGGTAACTGCGGCGAACCATATTCCTTATAAGTCAGGTAAATAAATTATAACCTACCAACGTTTGGGAAAAGAAATACAGTTTATGTCGGTTTGCGTTGTTGCTATCTAGTAAATTGATGTTATACGCAGTAGCTTAATAAGAAGCTGCTAATAACACAATTAAAATGATTAGTGATTTATGCCTTTTAGAAACTTCCAAGTCTGGAAGTCCGTTAAACACTAATAGTAATATGCATTATGCATCGTATCTTATTTAAATTAGCTTATCATCCCAAAATGCCGACAACGAAAGTAACTTCCGTGATAAGAATCAAATTCAATTCTAATTTCAGTTTCAAAGAAAATTGAGCAGTCTAAATTATACGGTTATCACTGATTGCGGCGTTTTGCCCTAATCAAAATGCCGCAGGCTTTCCCCACCTTTGATCCTAGCCAGAACTGGTATCCAAGCAATTTGAAGCTTTACATATATCAAACATTTGTTGTTAGATTAGTCTGTCGCCTACAGATTAACGTAATTATAGGTACATCACCTATAATTACGTGTATATGTTTAAATGATTAACGATTTCTTAGTCTGAGATGCAACTATGCAACTGGAGTCAATGGATTATTTTACGATATGAGCAGTAATAGTTGTCTCTTTGTAGGTTTTAAGGCTTTTAGTAGTTTAGTAGTTAAGGCAGTGATGAGCCAAAATGTCTAGGATTAGATAGACATCAAATAATGGATTTAGCTTCAGGGAAATGTTCAACGCAGTACTTCTTAGGGACATTCCGTAGAAACTTTTTTATTTTTTTTGCCACCTAGTAACCATGTGCAAGTACCGAGAAGATGCATGAATGTGACAACGTGGGTATCAAAGTAATGAGCCCACGATCAATGGTGAGCTAAGAACAACGCGTTTGTCCTTAGTCCCAATACGCGAGTCGTCGAGGTTAGCCACCTTTTACTGAACCGCGTGTATTCCTCTGTACTCCGCGATAATTGTACCAGTTAGCGGTCGGGGTTCAGTAATGTTGGGAAAAGAGATAACTGTTTAAATCTTTATGATGTGCTAAATAGCAAGCTTGTCTTTGCCTTTATTCGGAAGCGATCGGAGCTGATGTTCTTTTGCCTTCAGGCACCGATGTTATGAAGGCTCATTCAAATACCAATTTGATTGTTTTTTTTAAATTGATTTCAATATTTCGTTGTTAAATTGTAATTGTTGCCAGTACTTATTTAAACTCATAACGAAAATCGCGAATTTACAGGAATCTAATAAACGTTTTAGCGGGTGCCAATTTTGTGTCACGATAACAGAAAGCTACAAATAATAACGATCTTATAAACATGCACACGGTTGGGCAAGGCTGATTTGGGAATAATTTGGTTGGTGGACCATCACATGTCTGCGAATGTTTGGTTCTAGGACATCCCGGTTTCCTCACGATGTTTTCCTTCACCATTTTGAGAGCAGTGATGAAATAATTTACACAAAGTGCCTGCTTGTGTTCAAACCTTCAACTTACAACTCGTAAGCCGTGATCGTTTCCACTGGGCCAGCACGGCTCCTTCCATTAGGCCATCATTGCAATTTGGAAAGTTTAGAAAAACGATCATGGTAGTGTAAACCGTAAACCTAGGTAAATTACCTAAGTAGAATTTTGATCAAGGTGCATATTTTGACGCTTAGGTCCGCAGACAAGAGCGTGTCGTGGACCGGTTGAAAACAATAGCTGTTTACAAATAGCTGTTGCTGTTGATGTTCGTAATAATAAACTAGGCATACTTAGTTACGTACGTGCATTATCGTAAGAATTAATGACAGTTAAATATGGGCGGAGAAAGAGAAAGAACGAAGCGCCTACAGAACATAGGATTTAGTTTTTATAAACTGACCACACTTTACCGTACTTCATCATCGAGGTCCAAGTGGCTTACAAATATTTAAATATTACTGTAATCTTACTTATATCATCATATTATCACGCCTGTATTCCCCGAAGGGCTGGGCAGAGGTGTGTATTTATAGAATACCCACATTTCGCCAGTTATTTTTATTGCCATCTACCGGGCGCAAATCCAGACTCCGGTATGCTACTGAGAAATTCCAGATAGAAAACCTAAAAATACTTTTAGTGGAATCGAACCCAGGAACTCATGCTCAGGCTGCGCCTGCGACCACTGCGCCCAACGAGATAATCTTTTCAATGTTCTCTGAACTGAATTTCATCCTTTTCAACCGCCGCTGCCGCGCTGGTGAGGTGTGATAATTCTTGGAATATGCGTTTTGTTGTTACCAATTTCAAATTAATCTTTGGAAGTTTAAAATTCTATGATGACCTGATAGCAATAAATACTCATGAAGTATAAAGTAACCTTTACTATAAGGTCTGTTTTGTTGGCATCTTCTATGCTCGCAACTGTTAAATACGTGACTAGTCAAGAGAATGCACAACTAGATTTAATACTATCATTTATGTAACTTATGTATTAGAAGGTTTGTTTCTGGTTTTAAAACAAAGCTACATAGAAATCTGTTGTTACAGTTGTGTCATTGACTAACGACTTTCTTCACGGTTAATTTACACCGCAAATTTTAAACACTGCTGAATTAATCACCACCCCTGGTTCAATTTCTTAATGAAAGTAATAAGATTAATCAAACAGGTAAAAAAAAACTTTTATTTCTCTAAATTGTATGTGTCCGGAATGAGAAACCTTTAAGATTTCCGTTTTTTTTTTTCTATATCTTGTCCTCGTGTCTTTTTGATGGTCTCATACACCGCTGATCTCAACTTTTACTTCTCACCTTGTTCGTGGCGTGTTAGGTCTCTTCCTATTTGGAGAATCTAACACCAAAGATCTTGTGTAGTAGTACCGCGCGTGCGAAGTGCGAGGCGTGCGCGGCGCCTTGCGGAACCTTTCGGCCCTCACCAAGTTCCCTCCACTAGGCATGGTTCACTCACATCCTCCCGTTTATCAAAAATAATGCAATTTTTGTACTTTTACACAAAAAATGTGGTTATTTGATCGATTCTATTGTAGTACTGACGTCCGCGCGGCCCACCGTGCGTCCGTATTCAGGTGACGAAGAAAACAATCTTGTAAACAATAATATTGTTCTGTTTCGCGACGTACGGGATGCTCTATAACTTGTTTATTAATTTTGGTTAAGAAGCATAATTTGCCAGAAGACGATGGTATTTAGCCAAATTCTGTGAAATTCGTGTCTTTTTGGTGTTCCTCAAGGGTCAATATTATGTCCTATTAAGAATATCATAAAACTAAGATGTATATATTATATTTGCAGTGCAGTATTCTGAGTAGGTACAGATTGTCAAGCGCTTTAGTATTTTAGAACGTGTTCTAAATCAATGTCAAGGTAAAACGGCTTCGATTGAACCGCTGACTCACACGTAACTTTGCAAAGTCTGCTACAATAATAAGCCAAGATCCGGATTTTATCTGAAACGATCATCCCACTGGCACTTGTGTGAAAGAAAACTTGAAAGAAAAATTGCCTTCGTGGAACTGATTCAGCACCATAATTGCATAACACACTTAAATTACAATCTGAATGATTTTGAAGGATATTGCTAGTCCATTGCTTCATGTGTTACAAAAACAAACTGCTCAATAACGTAAATAACGAAATGAATGTTGTTTTACTGTCAAAATGAAAGTAATTGCTACTGTACGTGTGCTACGCAATTACCCCGTTGTTCGAAGTGACATCTGTCGAGAACAATTTATAAGCAGTACCTAACTCGAGTGTGATTTTCTTGCCGTATCACGAAATACGTGACGATCAAGTTAATCGAGCAAACGAGCGATGGTATTTCAAAATAATCGTAGTGTGAGTTGAATTATGTCAAACTAACATCAACTCGTATCGTCACTTGTCCGATAGTATGCCGAACGTTTTGTTATTTTTTTTAATGTTGCTTTCTTTGAACTAAGAATGGTTTCGGCAAGATAATACGACTTAAATACAAATCTTATCGCAACCATGTTAACAAGCGTTATGCGCGCCCTACGTAATGTAGGCGAATTGTAGCGTTGTGAGGGGTCTCAACTGTAAATTGTCGAGTGATGCTAAAATATCACAATTAGTAAGTTCCTAACCACATCACTAAAAACGTGGTACAACACTGCTTTTCTGTAGATACGCTGTCATTTCATTAATATTGTTTATGAATGGGGTATTCCTATTTCGTTTTATAGTGCAGTGAGTAAAGGAGATGTGAAATATATTGTGTGTGGCGTCAAATTCAAGTGAATGTAAATAAAGGCTACCATTATCATTAATATTTAGAATTAAGTAGACCAGGTATGTTTTATTTACCAAATAAAATTTCTACTTGACATCATTGTTCAGACTTGTGGCTAAGAAATAACAGCCGCACGGGTCGATCGATCAGGTAAAGCTACGTTTGCCGCGGTTGGTCCGTGTATGGGTGGCCATCTTTACGTACCAAGACTCGTCCGTGCCTTGGAAAGCACGTTAAGCCGTGGTACCAGCTGATGAGCTATTAGATAATCTCTCTTAATCAATTAATAAATAACCTCGGATAATTCTAGTTCTTGAAAAATAAATAGAAATGCTCCTTTGACAAACGATATCTATTCCTAAATTCAGTATCGTTGAGATCGTCCACTGGATTAATAAATAAAAGAGGCACGAAAATCGGCTTTTTGTTTTCGGAGATAATTCCTTTATCTTGATAAGGAACAGTCTTAATTGTCAGTCATCATTAAATAAATTTACCACAAAATTACACGCAAATAATACGAACGTAACTAATATAAACAACATTTCACCTGTCACACACCAAGTCAGTAACTTTACTACAAAGTTTACGTTTACAAACGCTTGGACATCGCTTTGAAACGTTTCTATGTACCTAACTTAAATCTTTCACTTGCTTTTTCAGTTTACAATACTTTCCGCCAGGGGCGCTTTTTACCGATACAGAAACGTGGTAGTTCGTTTTCTATATGATAAAACTCACACTCACACACAAATAATAGAAATTTGAATTCTAACATCCTGTATCAACATATTTTCAACATCAATGACTTCATGCTAAAAGAATACAAGGAGGCGCGTACAATGAGTTACCATTCAAAGAATAGGCTGATCACTCAACAAATTGACGCACAATCGCTTGTTTACTATAAAACAGACATAATTCATCAGTATTGCGATTATTTCTTTTATTTTCAAAAGTTTTCGTATACATTTAGGGACATTGATTTTGTACACGTATAATGTTGTGATAGTAGTAGGTAGTAATGGTTTTAAGTTTGTTAACACAACATTGTATTTATATGATGCTGTATAAGAAGATTTCTCGTGACTAAATTAATTCGATAAATAGATAGATTGAATACTCTTTATTGTACACATAAATAAAAATTATAGACATATATTTAGAAATGTTACATAGGGTGACACAATGGGTCTTATCGCTTAAAGCGAATCAAATAATTACGTCATTCATCAAAGATATGAGTAGCTATAATCAACAAACAGTATCAACGCGTCAGTAAAGTAAAACACGTCGGTAAGGAAAACACGGCGGTAAAGCGGCGCTGGCGCAGGCGCGGCTGTTTTGCTCCATTGCAAGAATGTTAAGCACGCCGTTGTGAAAGGCTATGCAGCCTTAGCAAATACTAGACTAACTGCATTTCAATCTATGACGTACGATGGCACCTGTTCACTTGGCTAATTACTGCTGGATATATGTACTTATTCTTTGTAGGCTTAGTGGACTGTAGATTCATTGACCATCAATATTTGGTAAGTACCTGGTACTTGTTGGAAGACCTGCACTGTCCTCCCATACCTAATAACGCTGTTATTTAAAAATATTGTAAAATCCACATTATTTTTAAAAGAGTAACCGTGGAGTTCTTGCCGGCTCTTCTCCATAGGAAACGACCAATTGGAACCGTGCACCTAGCTTCTGACGTTTCATAAGTGCCCTTGTAGGTTTATGTGAAATAAAATATTTTGAATTTGATGGCTACTATTGGTAGATGCCAAGATTGCCTATGTTTGGGTCTAATTTGTTCAAGTTTGGTATTCAGTTTCATATTTTCCGGAATCTGCAACGAATAGATGCTGCACTGCTTCTAAAATATGGCTCATTATTGTCTTCTTTTCCTCATCAAGACTCAAGATGTTACGTTTTATATAAGTACATATCTAAACTCGATTACTGTCTTAAGTTTATCCCCTCTTTCTACATAACATGAAACGTTTCGTGTCATTCAGCAATTTCGAAACTTTTGGCACGATATTCATTAACAACGTCTTGGCATAGATTAAGAAGATGAACGCGATGGTATGCAGCACCTACAGACGCAGCCTTATTCCACTACCTTCAAACAAGCAGGGCAAATCTGTTGCAACCTCATTTCTTATTCAAACGTCCCAGTTTTTACTTCTTAAATCAATACGAGATTGAGTCGTATGTATACGAATCACGTTGGGTACTGTTCTACCTACATCAGGGACATGAATAGTTACAACTTGCACTTTCACGCATGCAACAAGTAGATTAGTCTCGATATTTCTTGTGGTTTCAATGCTAAAGTCCGTGTTGAATTTTTAATTAACTAGACCTGTATCGTGCTGATTATGATAACCTTCATTGTTAGTCTTGTGTTTGTTTTCTTTACTAAATTATAAAGAGGTAAAATTTGTTTGTAGGTTTGTATGTAGGGGGTAATCTCCGGAACTACCAGTCGGATTTGAACAATTCTTTTTGCATTGGATAGCCTAATTCTCGAGGAAGGTTATAAGCTATGTAACATCACGCTACGACTCTTAGGAGACGAGCGAAAAGAAAAAATCAGAAACAACGCAAGGCGGGCGATGCGACGCGCTGGGTCGTGGCCGAAATTTCACACGGGCGAAGTTGCGGGTAGAAGCTAGTATGAGATAAGGAGAAAATGATGAAGCTTGATGCTAGGAAGGGAGAGTGAGACCCTATTGTTTTTTTAATTTATTGCTGTCATAAAAAGTGAGGTAATAACTTTCGTTTTTGTTTTTTTATGTTTACCTATTATCTAATATTAAGTTAAGAGTGTTGTCTTCTTTCGATGTGATGAAATTATATGAAGCTTTTTATATTGTCTACCTAGTTTCTTTTGTCGCATCTGCGTCTTATAATTCTTTGCAATTTAAACTGTTGCAATTACATCAAAATTAATTGAAGGCACGATTCGTTTTACCATCCATGAAATGTCTGTCTTGATGCTCTTAAAATAAAACTTAACATTATTTTTTGTGTCATGCTGGTCTTTAAATTTTCTAAAAGCTAATACTCAATTTATTTGAGTGGTTATCTTCTGTTTATAGATTAATGAGTATGTTGTAGGAAATGGATTTTCCGATAAATAGAGTGATGATTAATAGAAGGGTTAAAATGGTGCACCAACGTCACGTAACATGTGACGAGGGTAAGAAGATCGAAGTTCTAACATCATCATCATCTGCCTAGCCTTTTCTCAACTATGTTGGGGTCGGCTTCCAGTCTAACCGTATGCAGCTGGATACCAGTATTTTACGTGGATTGACTGCCTATCTGACCTCCACAACTCAGTTACTGGGTAATACGATACTCCTTCGTAAGATTGGTTGTCAGACTTTCGGGCTTCTGACGACCCGTAACGACTGTCAAAGATCCACGAATGACAGCCGGGACTAACGGCTTAACGTGCTTTCCGAGGCTTGGAGGGGTCTTGACTCTTGGTATGTAAAGATGGTCACCTATCGATCGATCGGCTCGTGCGGCTATTATTACTTTCTAACATAAAGATTTAAATATTCATGCAGCCCATATTTTTGTTAAGGATTTAATAAGAAGTGCACACGAATAGCCTTTTGCTGCAAATGAAGAAGAAACTTCTATATTCTTCAAATATTTCATAAATCAAGTCCTTGAAATGGATACGGTAAATAACAGTAGATTTCTAATTTGTTTAAGCAGTTTCCTCATAGCCTAGGTGTTACAATTTGAGTTTAGTAATAATCACTTAGGCTAGACGAATCAAAATCAAGGCTCTAGGTTCTAGTGTTTCGTTAGATCTTTTGTTTTGATGAAGAATAAAACAAAATTTACTTTTTGTAATAAATTGGCGAGTTTCTCTGTAATGTTGAATTGTATAAAAATGGGTAGGTAATTTTTCAGTAATCAAAAGACGCAGTTTCAGATAAAGATTTCTGAGCTGGCTTATTTTTTGTATTAATACATTTATTCATTGTGTTAAGGCATTAATTAGCCTTATTAAGGTAACGATGTGAACCACTTTGTTTAATAAATATATAATTAATTTGAGTTTTAGTTCAATAACCCATAATGTATGATCTAACGCAATGCAAAACAAATTATAATGACATAATTTATGTTAATGAATAATAGCAACAAGAAAATTAATCTTCGATGACGGAACCCACCGAATTAGAAACTTATGGACTAGATGAGGCAAGCCATTGGGTTTCAAATCTAAAATATCAACAATTTGTCAATCGTTCACGTCCATCGCAAGAATGCCAACCGTTGGCCAACACCACCTAATTACAAAGCATGAAATTTACACCCTGTTTAACAAAGGTACTGCATATTTGTGTCTTTACGAAATATCGAGTTAAAATCATATAATGATACGGTTCTTTTTGACTTATCAACGGTAATTAGTTTTGGTAACGAGTCTTTATTTGTTGCTCAGAACAGTGAAGATGGTGATAGGTATACCTACTTCATGGCTATGTTGATCATAAATCTTAATCATCGAGGCAGTGCGATTCTTATCGTTCGCTATGAAAACTGGCATTAAGATGACGATGAACGGTAAAAATAAGAATCTCGAAAAACGAATGAGTATTCCAAAATAAAAATAAAAATACATTCTCCCGTTCAAATGCTGAAGTTCACAAAAAAAAGGTTGCATCTCCAATATGTACCAACCCACCACGTTATCCACGGACACGCAATATCTGGATAAGCAAAACGTACAGCGATCTAATGATCATGACTAATCTCAGTACAAATTACATTAAGGTGCTTGTCCTCGGTTTACATAATCTTAGGTCGTTGACTGGGCAGTAAGAACTGAATCGTTCTTAGCATCGTTAGTGCATTTTTATTTTCTTATGATAATTTGCAATACGTTGTTTTAATTGAGTTAACATACAGCCTTAAGAGGGAACAGGGCCTGCGAGGAATTAAAAAAATAGGTATTTGAAGAAACTATTGCTGTCTTCTTACTTCAAGTCTGCCTCCGTAGAGTGCGATAGGTATAGCTACAGCTCAGACCAATTACATCACAAAAAAAAAATACGAAATCGACGTTTCGTATTCTCCTTTTTTCTCCACGAAAACTGAACCGATTCAATTATTTTTCACATTAAAATTTTTAAAAAGAGTATATATATCACTTTCTTTTATGTTAAAAACTTTTCGAATTTGTCTGGTACCTACTCCTCTAATCACGGCGGTAAAAATGGGGCATTTTTGTAACTTTTGGAGGGTCATATTTTCTTTACCGATAAGTTGCCGAAAAAAACGAAATAACAGGGACGTGACTACAGTAGACCTTGATTTTATGAAAAAAAATATGATTGCTCTTTAGGCATTATTCAGGAAGAAAAAAGGGGAATACATTTGTGTGGAGAATCGTAGGCCCTGTTCCCTCTTAAGGTATTAAGAAACTCTGTGCTAGCGTTTGTGCCTGCAATCTGGCTTGTCTTTTTTTATTAGGGTTCCGTACCCAAAGGGTGCCAATCGGTACCCTATTACTAAGCTTCTGCTGTCCGTCCGTCAGTCTGTCAGCAGGCTGTATGTCATGAACCGTAATAGGTAGACAGTTGAAATGTTGACATATTGTGTATTTCTATTGCCACTATAACAACAAATAATAAAAAATAAATAAAGTTAATAATTAAAAGGGGTCCCACAAGAAACGTATTTTTTTGGCGTTTTTTGCTCGATCTTAAATAAAAAAAATGGAAAAGCGTTTATTTGTTGTGAAATCCTAATTTTACTTTACTTTTTTAATAGTTTTATATAGTACTTTTTCATCAATTATAAAAATACATTTACCGCTAAACATTACCTAAAGCTAAACACACATATTTTACAGCAGCCCAAAGGCTGACTATTACGTAATGCTAATAACATTTTAAACTAATACGGTACGGAACCCTCCGTGTGCGAGCCGAGTCGCACTTGGCCGGTTTTTTTCATATCAAAGCTTGAATATCTAATCAGCTTGAGTATGTGCACATTTGCATAAAATATTAGAGAATTGACTGCAGTATCAAGGAATTATATTTATGATTGCATCTGATACTATGTTATTACGTATTATCAGACTGTTGGCATCCACAAGTTGGAATTAGATGTTTAATTGATGACAGGTAATATAATCACATCTTCAGTGTGCTGTATTATATCCAGATATCATTCGATATCATTGGTCTAGTGGTCAGAAGCGCTACTACTGAGCATGAGGTCCTGGGATCAATTCCCGGGTGTGTTATCCACTGGGTTCTTCCATCTGGTATTTCTCAGATGCAGCCCAGAGTCTGGATTTGTGCCTGATTGATGGCGATAGGCTCAGCCCCTGTAACATGGGACTTAAACATAACTGGCGAAATGTGGATGTCCATAGGTACCTACACTTCTGCCTAACCCAGGAATACAGGCGTGATGTTATGTTATGTATCTTTCGAATATCGAATGGCTATGATTTTATTGGTCGTCCTCATCTTGGATGCCTTAGATTCTTAGGTTAGAACCACATGACAGCGCTTTGATATTTTTTTTAAATTGCTCTTAAATGCAGCGTGGAGATGCAAGATTTAGATTACAGTAGACATCAGACATTTTATCATTTGTAGTATCTATCTTTATATCTTGATCATTTGCAGTAATATCATTCTCAGTTTATCAGTGTCTGCTCATCTGTACTGACTACGGTTCAGTGGATGCAATCAAAGGAGTTAATGCCTTTTTATTTTTTGTCCCTTAAAAAGTCCGTGCTTTTCCCCATTTCTCTTTTCTGAATGCTGGATTCCGGGATCAGGACCATCTGGCTACAGATCAGCAAATATCATTTCTTAAGTGTTGTGACAACAATTCTGTTGGGAGTTGCGGCTAAAAGCTGTTATCGTTATCATGTTTTGTTACCTACATCTCAGAATTCAGTAAATAAACGAAATCCATATTCATCGCTGTTACATTTTGATTTTCAGGGATATCTTTTAAAATTTCCCAAAATAACAAGATCAATTTTGACTCCATAATAACAAAGTCTCCGTAATAAGTTCTGTTACGGATCTAGTGCATAAGTATTAGTATTTTCTCTGTGTAGTTCCTTTGTGTATGTGAAGTGAACCGTTCAGTATTATTTGCAGCCAGTGAAAGGTATGAGGTCACGAGACGTGTGCCTGGCTGCTTTAGCGCTCAATATTTTGTAGAACTATTTTTAGGACGTTGGAGGTGTTGTTTAAATTCAATCTTTTAAGCGACTGGAGAAAGAACAGACTGGACGAACTATTTTCTTTTCTAATATATTTTCATCCTATATAAAAATAAGCTCTATATAACACGTCAATTATTTTTTTAATGAGCAGAGAGCTCATAAAATAATATCAGTTAAACTATGTGCCTGATATTCGCTGCATCACAAAATGAGTTAAAGAAAATAATTAGATAATAAAAATAACAAGAAAGTAGACTTTCGAACAATATTCCTTTGAATAAAACCTCAAATAGAATTTTAGCAATAAAATAAAATCTCACACTTGTCAGGTAATAAAGCGTTCTCAATGGATGCTCACCTACCTGTGTATTGATTTGTAAAAAAAGCTCAACTGTGTGCGTCTGCGCATCCGGGTGTGACCGGAATCTTTAGAGGTGACATCAGTGACAAGTTGCAATTGTATACAGGATTCCTTTGTGAAAGTTCAAAGTGTAATATTTTTCTTATATTATAAAATGCCTATAGCAGTTTGTTGCAAAGTTACAAATCAACTAACTAATGGTTTATGCTCTTTCTGTATAAATTGTACCTGTCTTGAAGAAAAACGAGTAGCACAAGTTTTAAACGATTATTTTATAGCTCATTGCTGACCTTTTCAAGTAATTAAAAAAGTATCACAATAGACTCTTTATACAAATCGCTCAATATAAAATGTTTCGACATTGAAAAATTGCTTACAAGATCATTTTATATTTTACCACAGAACCGTTGAGGTTTTCTATCGTCATTTATAAGATCTGGAAATACCAACCAAGTGTAAAATATAACAAAGGGACCAGGAAAACCCGTTTATGAGTCAAAGAATTATAATGCAAGTCAACCGGAAGGCATTGAGAAAATCTTTTTCCTGATCTTGATAATGTCCTAGACATTGAGGGTAAGGCAGCCATAAATAAACAGTACAGTACCCAAGTACGACATGTTGCTGGTAATAAGGAAAACTAATTAAAACGTGAATATTTTCTGGTTTTGGATCAACTGGAGCAGTTCTGAAAGGGTGATAATCTTAGATCATGATGATTATGGTGAATTCTTTTTATGATTCTTGTTGAATCGTCATGGCATCTGTACGATAAACGATGAGAGTCATAAACAGTGTGATGCTATACCAAATGAAAAAAAAAACCTTTTGATAATAAGTTGCATTTAGCTATGAATTAATATACAAATTAGTAGACAAATTAAAGTACCATAATATACTTCTATACCATAATACATTACAATATAAATTACAAACAAACACTGCTTTTAATTTAAATAATAATAATTGTACAAAATGGAAACATGTGTATTTAAATTAGGTAACCACTATTTTGATTAACACACTCCTAATTACTCATTCAGTAAATGATGGTTTATATAGTAATACCAGTATTTATTGCTCCATGTAAAGTTTAAGCTTACTTTGTGTCCAGTTTAGCTTGTAAATAAGTTTTACCTGTAATTATAATTTAAATTATACCTACTTTAAAGTATCTACTCATACTCTGTAGCTAATTCCCGTTTAAGTAAACACAAGGCTCCGAAATCAGCATCAATTATATTTTATGTTCTCGACTACCATCTTAAACTTTTAACACCGAAACGAACTAGTGAAGTCCGACCCTTAAATTAATCGAAAAAACCCGAAGGCTATGACATTTACGTCTTCGGTAGAAACTACCAATATTAAGGATGCATTCAACAATTTACCCAATCGCCCTTAAATACAGCCTTCGAACAACAATCGAAATTCCGCGCATGCTTCCCCAAGGCCGTAAGGTCTATATTGCCATGTCTTGTTTACAAATTGGCCCCATCAGAGATTCACGGCGGTGCCGCAGTCACTCGGCAATATTAGGCAATTCCGATCATGTCTTGCGACATAACATCTACATACAATCGTGAATTGCAGGCAACCAGTTCTATTATGCTTCGTTCGATTTGCAAGCTCGTGGTTTGAACTCAGTTTTCCCTTTTAGGGCGGCTTATGGCATGGATTATGTGGAGCAGATCATAAGATTAGTGTTGCTAAATTGACAGCTGTGATATTTTGAGCGCAGAAACAAAGATGTTTGCGGTATTTTATGCGGGTTTATTTACCATGCATATTACTGACGTAGGCTTTCGCTACGAGTAAAAGAAGGTGGTCAACAGGCCGGTAGAATTATCTAGATAAGTTGGACATAATGGTCGACATAATTAATGGACAGATTACATACATGCAATGCAATAGTGTGTCGTGCTGTTGATCTATAAAATTTAATAGATGAAGAACGCATAAAAACGAAAGTAAAATGCGGTAGAGTGATTTTGCTCATTGGTAAATGATAGTACAGTTTATATGAAATAATATGTATTTTTTTTCTTCATATATATTATAGCAAATGAAAAGAATGCAGAGAATTGTGGTGTATATTGTACAAAATAGACATGTTCATAAAAAATCTTAAAAGAATAACTGCGCTAATTAATCCATATCTAAACAACATCTATCAAATTATTTTGGCAAATGAATTGTTCACCGACCTTTACTCTCAATGATGATAATTGTTCAAAGCTAACGGTGGCAGCTTATTTCCCAGGAGTGCGTGGGAGTTCATAATTGTTCGCAGTTACCGCCCTCTAGCGGGGCACACACGAAGCTGAGGTACGACGCTTGCGCAATGAATTGAATTAAAGATTAGATGAGCTAAGCTTGCATAAATTATGTGGTTAGATGATGATTTTGTTTTTCCTGGGTTTTCCGGCTCAGGCGTAATTGAAAATGTTTCATCTTTGTTCCGGTTGAATTAAACGAGATACACTGTCTGTATCTAATGGATGCCCAAAATATTATTTAAAAATAATTTTGTCAGCTCTAACAAATGAATTAGGTATACTCCTAAACTAGCTAGGCGATCTTCAGTTATTATTCACATAGAAGACATAAATAATCACCTACTCATCTTCATCAATACACATAACATAACTATAGAAGCCTACCTAAATACCAAGCGATGTTGGTAATTATTAGCTTTACCGTTGCCTACAGACGCAAGCGCAGCTAAGAAAGCCGCTTATCTAAATCCATCAAACAATAGAGCTTTAGCGTGAGGTCGTACATTCTACATACTATGACTCAGGAGTTAATTCACCATTCTTACATACCGTTCCACGAAGTTTCGTTATGATAGGTTTAAGTTTTATTCATGCACATGCATTGGTTTAACTTATTTATTGTGTTCAGAATTCAGGGATTAGTGACTGGGTTGGTAGCATTACCGAAGAGCATATAAACCTATGGTATAGTTACCGGCATGCAACTTGGCAAGAATCGTAGGTGCAGAAATCGTTTTCGCTTGTTTTTCTTAATAAACATGTTCAAAAATAAATTATGGTAATAACCATAGAATAATGGCATGCAATAAAAGTGTTTTTTTTTCTTCCACTATGTGTAACATGCGCAAACTGACTCCCAATACGCTAAACCCTTGCCAAGTTGCGCGCCGGCGACTTTAAACCAAGTTAAAAAAGACGGTAAGATCTTGTTGCACTGTATACTTAGTTGATTGCAGCTTTTGGCTTTTTCAGTTAGAGTCTCATTCAGTGTCTTCAGTTAAACGAGGTTAGCTTTTAGATATATGTGAGGGATCATTTAAAAGGAAATGTAAACTTTGGGCGTTTTCTGAAAGCATACATTCGCACGAACGTACTAAGTATATTCACTACTAAAATTATACTAGCAATTGCGGATGTCTGCGGCTCTTACGCATCTATACGTTAGTCGATCAGACAAATAACTGTGCGAACTTTACGCAAAGGTCGGGTGAGTCAGAAGTTATTCAAAACTCTCGCCTACCTTCGTCAAGGCAAATCTCGTCATTCCAACTATTTCCTTTATGTTATCCAACACGGTATTACAATATCAAATGTAACGGCTACTAGAAAACGTATTTAAATTAATTAATTCCTGATCATTTTCATTTGATATTATTTCCTGAGTATTTAAACTGAATAGTTCTTTGAAAATGAGGCTTTTCTTTACTAAAATTATATTAATATTCTCGTGATATTCATTTTTGCTTTCTTTCACTTCTTTGGTTACTCGTCTATATTAATTAGCTGGTTCAGGAATAACCTGTTTATGTTGTGATTCGGTTTCATTCCCGCTTCAGGATAATCATGTAATTTAAATGTTTATAGTTTTACTTCTGTTTTCATGTTAATTGCTTTGCGCTTCGATGTCATGTCTCCACTATGGAGACGCTTTCTTATTACTTACTTTTCGTTTTCAAATTAAAGTTAATTTTAAAACGAGCTAAACTTGCATTTAATCGATTCCTTTGTTATTGATGTTTGAAGTTGTCACAATTTTATAGTAAGGTTGGTCGTTTGCCCCAAAGCTTATAAATTCTCAATTTAAATGCAAGCAGCTCAAGTTTAATCTAAAATAATCGCAACACCATCTCAGAGATATAAAGTAGCAGCAATGTCCACAGCAAAAAATATAGCAAAAAGTCTGTCTCCAAATGTATTCTTATTGTTATAGCCTTGCACGAAACATTTCTGCGATGAGCATTTAAAGAAAAGAAAAAAAAACACGTTTGAAAAACGAAGCTGACCTAAAAATTCGAATCGTCCGAAGCCCTCCATCTTGGTTGTACGTGTGAGGCTAAAGGTGAGTTTATGATAGATTCTACGTGCTAGTTCAATGAATTTGTAGAATATAAGGCATCGTATTAGTTGTCCGATGGACAGAACCTACTTGATTCAGAACAAGGTATGTATTTGGAGTGGTGTTTCGCAACCGCGTCAAGTGTCGTGACACCGGTCGACCTCGCCGCGACTTTGGAGAACCAGTCGAAATTATAGAACCTGAAATTAAATTAGGTTTACTTATGTTACGTCGAGTGTAAGTGCATTTACCAGTTAGAGTTCATTTTATTTATGTAGTAATAGCTAAGTATATATGTCGGGAGGTATTTTAATCATTGTATGAGTAGAAACCATGAAATGTGCTTTTCAGTGGTAAGAGTTAAGAAGTAGTGACATAATGATTTTATTCCTCAATGTCCGGCACGTGAAGCACCATCTTTCAAATAACTTCAAAAATGGATCAGAATTTGTTTGGGCACATGTCAAATAAATTAATTGGAACTTTCAAGAGCCATTAATATCCCATGATGGTGAAACTGACAAGTTTGTTCTAAAGCTTTTATAGGTTGCTAAAGTTAAAGTGATCCTGGCAATTGTAATAGGACTAAGATTTCAAACATTGTAAGGAAGAAAAGCGTGACTTATTCATTTCTCAACATAACTACGTCACAATTATGTCGTGCCGTCAGCAACCTTCTATGGCTTTGTACTGTAGGTATCGAATAGTTCTGTCACTGTACAGGAAATCAAACAGCATTTGGAGTGAATCATACTCACCTAAATAAATACCTACCTAATTTTGAAAACTTGGTGCTAACATCATCGACCGGATTCGTTTTTTACATTCGCACATGATCAACAGTCTCTTCTTCTTCGTTGTGTCGATGACACGACAGTGTTTTACATTTTGTTGGGCCAAAACTTTGCCACTTCTTCTAATGGCTGCATTTTTTGGGGTACAGAAGGAACATCCAGGCCCTGCTGCCTTACCGACGAGATAGCCCCACTTTACGAGGTTGTAGTTGCATCTTCCCACTTCGGAGGCGGTTCAGAGACTTCCAAGGGGGCCACGGAAGGTTGGACCCTGCGAGAAGATGCCCGCTTGGTGGTAGATATTGAACGGGTGGAGAGTATTCTGACACATTTTGCAACGGGCGTCGGCCCGGTTTCCTGGTAGAGAAACTCTAGCGTTCAGGAACTTGTGTCAGCTTTTGAGTCGTTGCGTTGGTAGTCATGCGTCAAAATTGGGTGTCTAGTGTCGGTCTCCTGTTTGTGTTTCTCCACTGCACTTGCAACTTCTCTTCTGACTGGTGGAGGTGCTATGCCAGTTGTGGGACATAGTGCGCTGACCGGGGTCAGACCAGGGTTACCTAGGTACTATACTTTCACAGTCACATACGTCAATTACCTACCTAATAGCAAAAAGAGATTTTATTTTATTTTACGATATATTGTTGGTATTATTTGACGTGGCTTTCGTACCTTTATAGCTATTGAAAACCTAATAAATGCTGTATTTTACTAAGGCTTCTTGGTAAGTACGTGTGTTGGCATAAATTGTTGCTTACAAAATGATTCGATGATTAATAAACAATTTATAAACACAACATCAAACCAAGAGTGGTTTGATGTTTTGTTAATGTGTTTCAGGAACAAGCAGTGCTTCACCTACTTTCCTACTTTCATAAGATTGAGGGTTTTCTAAAATGACGTTCAGTAGGTGGCAGCACTGAGGTGTCAAGACCGCGGACACCTGTCAAAAGTGTCAAAGCGCCTATATTTTCTTTAGTTGTTACTGAATGATGACCGAATTAATGAAACGAATGATGAACGTCATGCTAAATTTTATATTTATTTTGAAAATCATTCATTCATTGCCAAATGGAAGACCTCTTGTCATTATTACATTATAAAATTCATTTGTTTTTTTCTCTTTCGAAAGCACAAATTGAACTTACTTAAAGTTAGCTCAAAATTAAACAAAAAAAAAAAAATTGTCATCTTGCATTTTTTTTGTGTTTGGAGTTTGAGTTTAACTCGAATCTGTTGAGCAAAAATACTGATCCAGATTCATCAATCACATTCGCTGTCTTTCTTGGTACGCAAGTTATCTATAGCTTTGACGTTAACGGAATGAACACTGTACTTGTAAACGTAATAAGTAAGAAATTACTTATAATTACATTGCGTGGCGGAGTAGTAGGCAAATATTGGTGCATTACAGTAACATTATATATGGCTAACGACTGTGTATTACCATACTTAAGAGCAGTTTGTGTCGACCGCTTGTAATTACTTTATATAGGTAATTGCTGTAGTTTCTTGAATTGAGTATAGACAAATAAGTATAAGTTCAGCTCCTTTCGTGACTGCGTTTTTGCATAGAATAGTATTTTATTCTATGCAAAAACGCAGTCATGTCATCTTTATAATTAATTATGTCCATCTTTAACGGTGTGAGAATCAAACTGCTGTTTATTGTCATCATATAGTCCGCAAACGTAAGTACCTACACTACGGGATATATATTTTCCAATTAGGTGCGGATATAATTACAATTAATTGTTACAATAATGGGAATATAAGGTGCTAAAATGATCTGATCATCCTTGGAAAATAGAATTATATTTCTTCAACTTATTATTTTTATCAATAAACTTGCATTAACAAAGAATCAAAAAATGGCTTCATGCAATCAAGATTGATTGAAAAAACATAATCTTTTTTTTTCCAAGCATATTTCGTCCATCGCCATTCCATTTTCAAATTAATAACAACTGAGTGGCACACCGAGTGCGAAAACGTTATTAGGTTTGTAATAGTTTTATTACAGTGTATATTTCTCGCCAAAAACTACAGTTATCCGGTGTCTATAGTTGTGAATCGAATTACGCGGTATTTATTCGGACGGCTGTCTGATTGATCACCGCCATTACGGAGTGGTCACGTAGTCGGAAACGATTCCGTGTCTCAGCTCGTTTCGGGCGTAACTGTAGTGTGTGGTCACTGACCACAGGGCTGTCAGGGCGCTATGGGAATAGATTAACTGACTATAAAGGAGTAGGGATGGGAGTCAACCAACTGAAAATAAAAGTGGTAACCCTAAAGTTGTCTTAACAAATTAGGAGCTAATAAATTTATGACTAAAGGATGTTTTGTGATGATTCTGTTTCTTTTAAACAGGATAGTTGCCTGACTGAGAAAAGTAGGTACTTTTTATAGAATTTTATAGGTTTTTCCCGTTCCTCTACCGGCCAGGGTTTGCATTAGGTTTTACAAGAGTTTTCCTTGCCCGTAGAAAAAAAAACATAGCTTACCTTCTTGAAACTTACTCATTTCTGACAGTAGAGCTTTATGGTTTTATCCCATGTATGATGTAACAGGAATTAGTGCCGCGCCATTACAAACTATTCCAGCTTTCTCTATACCTAGTATATTCCAGTGATTACTTGTCTACGTATTCAAGCGTTTAATTTCCTCATTCAATTAATGTCTTCTAGACAGTACTGACAACCTTAGACGTCCAGCGACAGACAGTAATGAGGAGACCAGAGGTAATCGAACCTTCTTGCGTGGGAGTGGCTCGAAATCGCGTCTGTTTAGACGCAATCATGTTTTATTGGGAAGTTAAAATGTGTTCCATCCAGTTTTACGAGGGGACTCGACAGATAGAAGCAGATTTTATGACTTGAGACTAGAAAACGTAGCTTGAGAAATATTGGTTCAAACTTCGATCGATATTAAAATTGATGGAGTAAATAAACATGATGATGGTTAAGGTTTTGTTGTTCCTTTCAATTTCTCCACATATTATTGAGAAAACAGTACATACGAGAGAAACATAACCTCGGTATCTTAGTGTTAACCAGTTTTATCTATGGAAATGTTTGCACAAATATATTCAGACGCTAAATAAATAAATGATCAGCCGCTTAAGAGGGAACAGGGCATGCGATTCTCCATACAAATGTATTCTCCTTATTTCTTCCTGAATAATGCCTCTAGAGCAATATTTTTTTTCTCATAAAATCAAGGTCTGCTGTAGACACGTCCCTGTTTTTTCCTTTTTTTCAGCAACTTATTGGCAAAGAAAATATGACCCTCCAAAAATTACTAAAATGCCCCATTTTTACCGCCGTGGTTAGAGGAGTACCAGACAAATTCGAAAAGTTTTTAACATAAATGAAAATGATAGGAACCTAGAAATATTCTTTCTTAAAATTAAAAAAAAATAATTGAATCGGTTCAGTTTTCGAGGAGAAAAAAGGGGAATACGAAACGTGGATTTCGATTTTTTTCCTGTTCCCTCTTAAGAGTCAAATCCTCAACCATGAGTATTAAAGTGAACGTGGTTCCGCTATTGAAACATTTAACAATCAATAATAAACGTGTACTCATTGTGTTCCTGGTTTTACTTTTAATGGAAAAACACGTCAGATTCGTAAAAGGAACATAAAAAAATAAAAAAAAATAATGGCATTGATTGTAGTTTTCTTTAGCACAATAGTAATTCTTTGTTTTATTACAAAGTTAATAGAAATTAATTGGAAGCTACAATCAAAGATGGTCATGATTATGGTTAAGTTAAGGCAGCTCGTAATTTATAGGCGACTAAGGAAGCTTAATTATGGTATGTTGTTTTATTCATAGCTGTTCAGTGAGTTATTATAATGTCATTATGAAGTCAATTAGAACTTGTAATTTCATTGAATTGTACCTAATTGTTGCACTGGAGGGCATTTGTATAAATAATAAACTATTTGCGTTTAAGATATAATTTTAGAATCAATCCCGGAACTTTCTCACGTAGTATGTAATATTGGCAAGATAGCAGCAACTGCCTACTTACAATTTGTTACGTTATCTGTGGTAGCACTTACTCAGATAAGTAAAATCAAAGGGGTTGTGGAGGTCAGATAGTAGTCGCTGCTTGAAAACCAGAAATGAGCTTTATCGTAGCTAAATATACAGATACAATGCAACATCTTACCTATAACTACACAGGTAAGTGTTCAGAGGTAAACTACTGTATGTTTATATAAGGTCCCATTAAAATAGATGGACAAACTCTTAGAAATCATTCAGACCACTAAAATAAGGACAATGGTAAAAAAATAATGAGAAAAACGCATTAGATATTTACAAAAATAAAAATAAATCAGCTAACGAAAATACACTAAAAATGTTGGTTACCCAATGCCATTTATTATTTTAGGTCAAAATAAAATCACTTTAATCAGTGTTTTTTTGCTTGAATATCTTTGGTTAGACGTACTGAACGCTGTGTTAAAATTTGTCCATCTAAATAATGGGACCTTGTATAATAAAACAAAGGATAATCCAGTAATTCATATATCCTGGTGAGTTTCAAACTGGTACAGAGGAATACTGCTTAGGCGATTTAGATACAGAAGCAGTTCCCTGGACGCAGAAGAGCTCTCCTCCACTAGAATGTGTCAATATTTATTACCGTAGTAAGGAGAAAAAAAGAACACGAAGTAATCCGTACGACCGAACAATATTTAGTAAGAAACGTGCGTTTTTTACAAAATATTAATTATTTTTTTATTTTTATTATTTGATATTGTTAAGCGACAATAGAAATACACAATGTGTGAAAATTTCAACTGTCTACCTATTACAGTTCATGAGATACAGCCCGCTGACAGACAGACGGACAGCGGAGGCTTAGTAATACCGTTGTGTTTGGCACTCTTCGGGTACGGAGCCCTAAAAAAGTTGCCGCCTACCAAGATAAACCCACGATATCGTTACACAACTCGTTAGCAAGAAACCATAAGAAATAAAGAGACAGCTGAATCAAATCCTTTGTTAGACACCGGAAAAATATTTCCTTGTCATAATAACTGGTCTGTGCAGCGGTGTCCTATTCTAAAAGCAGTAGACACAAGGCCGCACCCGCGTTCCTGTCGAGCGATGCAATAAATCTGTCGGTATCGATCGTGACGATTGTCGAGTGCAGCGCGACTTGTTGTTTGTAGTGATGCAGCGAAGGATAGAAGTGTTACTTGATACAAAGGTTGATTGATACACATAATAAGATTTTGCCCTTATAGCAAGTTCAATCAAATTCTAGAATATGAGTCTTTTCTACATTTTATTTTCAGGCTGTTGCAGAAAAAGCATTTTTCAGTTTCATTTATGAAATCCGCACTTAGAGTTTTGTAAATTACCTGCTTTATTGTATGCTTAGTGGGCCTTTTGTATCTATTTTGTGTCAGGTAAGTATTGCGTATCTATTGGTAGACGTGTTATGCGGAAATGTGACAAAGATATCGATTGATTTGATAATAATCATCACGAAATCTTTTGTTTGGTATTTTATAATACTTAACTAATTATATTTTCTGAATAGAACACAATGCTGATAAATCATTATGATTGATTGCTTATAATAAGGAAATACTTTTCAAGTTACACCCTTTCTGATCAAGACCTTCCTTTCCGTCAATTGTAATAATTGATTTCCTATTCAATTTATAAAATAACATAAAGTTCCATACAAACAGAAATGAAACTGTAATACCCGACCCTATACAACTTCTCAACTAATAGCTGGCCCACACTACCAACCCAACTAATAAATATCCCGCACTCCGCATGACTAAACAGCACCACTCGATTATGACACTTGCCCGTAAGCTGTCAGTGCGCAAGAATTCGGGCGCAGGCGCTGAACCACGCCCCCTCACACAATGGAAGTGAGCTGAATGAGCCGCTGATTAGCATCGGAAGAAACGCGTGGAGGAATGGCGGTTGAGACTCGAATTGTAAGAGCTGTTGCTAAGAGTCGGTGGTGTGGTAATCCGATATATTGGAAGGGATAAAAGAAGTTTTGAAGATTAAAGACTACAGGAAACGTAAGTTTTGAAGATAACTGAACTTGGGATCTGCATAGCTATTCACAACTATTTCGATACGCCTCCATGTCGAATCGAACATCAATCAATGTTATCGCAGGAGTCCTCTAAACGCTATTCACGAATCCGAAACCCGAAAATTTTGATCATCAAATAGACGAGCGTTATTCTTTAGAAACTTATAGCCAATCAGGGAACCGAAAATGTGTCATTTTCGATACGGCAGCCTGTCGAATAGTTGTAGATATATAGCTATGCAGGAAGATGTTAAAGGTTGAAGCTTTACTTTGAAAGCTGTTTTGTTAATCGACAGGCTATAAGAAGGACATCAATGAGTTGACAGCAGCTGTAGAGGCATCGGAAGATCGTAGTTGAACTTATATGTCGCAGCAAACGGATATCGTACGAATCTCACCTGCCTTCAAAAGGAAGAATATTAAGAGAACCGTATGCGTTCCAAGCATGGCCACTGAACTGCCAAGTTTCTTACTTTAGTAAAATTATTGATACAGAAGAAAGGGCTGTTAAAACTCTTTTACGGCTTTCAAAAAAGATAATGTAATAAATACACACATTACCACTTTGTGTGGCATTATAAAAGTTAATGACTTACTTAATGAATCGTTAAATTCTTTCACCAATTATACGAACACGTTTTTCAAAACCTGGGTATTTCAACATATTAGTTCAAGAATTCATATGTTAAACTTGGCTGGTCAACAGTCAAGTTGTGTTGCGTAAGTCTGCATGTAGTAGTACAACTTTTACTTGACAATGAACTAATATAATGTGCCTACCGACCTCGTGGTCAGATCTTATTGATCTATATTCTGTGGCATAGGGCTGTCTGTGAAAATTAATAGTCGAAGGAAATATTTCGTATGGACAGATGGCTCATTAAAAAGGAGACTGTTTATTACGATTTCTATGATTGATCATGTGATCAAAGTTCACACTATTATTTCCGTCATCAACGTTTTTAATGCCACAATATACCAAAATATTGACTTTTTAGAAGATCTCTTCGCTACCTTAATCGCTGTCTTTGGCATATCTATCTATGTACGTACATACACATATAAACTAGGTATAGGCGCATTGCCCTTCCTATTTTGCTGCCTACCGTTCCGTTCCTTCCATTTTCTTTGAGAAATGGTTATATTAAGAGTCTTCAACCCTAGAGTCATAAGTGCGCACGCGACGTTTGCACCGTTACTTCCGCTGCAACCGGATGTACAAATGTGAACGGCTTTTGTAGCTAACGCCATCGGCCATTGAAAGCCACCTTCGATCATTTTATTACTTCTTATATTAAAAACCACGCGAAATCTTATAATTGTTGCGATTAAATGGCGATTTCAT